>NW_024121987.1:0-632185 GCF_016745375.1 Pimephales promelas
ATATATATATATATATATAATTCTCCCTTTTATTCCCCAAAACTTTACATATTGTTCCCTTATACTTATGCAAGTACTTTATAGGTACATAATTACAGAAAGTTACACTGTAAATTCCTCTTAATTACACAGTGCATTCCGGGCTGTAATCGAATGTGTTACAACGATGTCTTTTATATGCTTTAATGTAATAGTTTACTTGGAGATTAATTCTATGATTTAAAACAAACATGACTCTTTTTATTAATTGATGTATTTCTCTGTATTGCTTTTTCTTTTCTACAGCACAAAAAGTAGACAATTACAGAAATGTTCGCATTGATTTTTTTTTTTTTTGTCAAGAATAGAAGTTCCATTTTGTTTTGGACTCTCATTTTCTCTATTTTAATTTCTGGTGGCAATAAATGTGTGCAAATTGATTCTATTATCAGTCAGCAGGCCTCTTTTTGTCATTCAAATGATTAAAACTTCAAATATATATATTTTTTTTTGGCCTCATCCTCACACAGTGTTTGGTGTTGGTGAGTGACATAGGAACCCATAATTGACTGAGAGTAAAAGAGGAAAAGGTATGGCGTATGGCATCATCATATGTAGATGCCATGCCTCAGTTCTTCAGGAGAAGCATCCTGCATCCATGACAATTATACACATACACATACACTCTAAAGCTTTGATCAGCACTCTGTCAGTATACTGTTTGCCTCTGGATCATCTTTCCTTTGGATTTTCACCTCTTTAAATTAGTAAATATAGTATTTGAATTATACTGTGGCACTTTAAATCAATAAAATAAAATAAATATCAATAAAATTGTGCAGTCACATTAAAAACACCTGGGCATATAAGGGCTTTATATCAAATACTAACTGATATTTAAAAAAAAAAAAAGATGTGTGGATGGCAAATTACATGGTATAACCTCAGTGACCAGAGTGAAAATGAAAATGAAAAAAAAAAGCAACAATGCATTTATTAAAACATAAATTCAACATTTACAGTTCAATGTGCATGCATGTGAAGCAGTGGAAACATTAAACTCGAGCTCCATTTAATAATAATACATTTACATAATACATTTAATAATAACTATGTATTAATATGTTTATTAATAACCAATACATATAACAATATATTGTGAATATATTTATTAGTTGTCATTAAATTGTTTATTGTGACACCCATAAATTATATAGCTTACAATAACTAAGATCTAGATCTTTATCATTTTATTTGGTCATTTTAAGAGTAATTTTTCTCCTTAATCTTAATTCTGGCTAAATCCATTTTAGAAGAAGATTTATTTTAGTGCACCTAAAAGTGGAAATTCATAGACTCATCCTCATGCTGTTCAAGTGAATTCCAGTGTTAACAACATTCACACAGTAAGTCTTGTCATACTTTGTGCGTTGGAGACCACAATTTGAGTCATTATTCTCTGAAATTATTCTTTCCTCTAGTAACTCTTAAATCTCATTAGCATATTAAAATATTTCATTCATATTTAAATATGGCTCCCTGTTCCCATCCACTTTCAAAGTATAGCAAAGTGCATCACCACTTGTGCTTTACATAAAATAAATTCTGGTTTGGAACAACATGAGAGTAGCCTGCATGATAGAATTGTCAATGTGTGTGTTAATGATCCTTTTAAAGGGTTAGTTCACCCAAAAATGAAAATTCTGTCAGTATTTACTCACCCTCATGTTGTTCCAACCCCGTAAGACCTTCGTTCATCTTCGGAACACAAATTAAGATATTTAAGATATTAAGATCGCTCCTGCATACAGTCCATAGGCTTCTTGAGGGACTGGCTCTTGGTGTCCCTGAAAAGTCATTAAAGACATCGTTAAAATAGTCCAAGTGACTACAGGGGCTCAATCTTAAGTTTATCAAACGACGAGAACACTTTTGTGCGCAAAAAAACAACAAAAATAACGACTTTATTTCAACTATTCACTTCCTTCTCCATGAGCCTGTAAGTCAGTTAACGTAGTGTGATTGCGTAGAGCTACGTCACACGTAGGCTCACTATTGGCCGACGCTGGTCATGTGTGTGTGATGCGTGTGACGTACAATAACAGAAGCTTACGCTATTAAACTAGTAACCTGACTCGCGCAGAGGGAGAAATAAACGAATAGTTGAAATAGAGTCGTTATTTTTGTTGTTTTTTTGCGCACAAAAGTGTTCTCGTCGTTTGATAAACTTAAGATTGAGCCCCTGTAGTCACTTGGACTATTTTAACGATGTCTTTAATGACTTTTCGAGGACAGCAAGACCCAGTCCCTCAAGAAGCCTATGGACTGTATGCAGGAGCGATCTTAATATCTTAAATATCTTAATTTGTATTCCGAAGATGAACGAAGGTCTTACGGGGTTGGAACAACATGAGGGTGAGTAAATACTGACAGAATTTTCATTTTTGGGTGAACTAACCCTTTAATAACCTGTAGTAAAGAAAACTATGCAATGCAATATTACGCACTTTATCATGTGCTGTTCTCTGAGATTTTACTGCATAATGTAAGTGAATTGAATATGTAAGTAAGCAGCTTTGTGTAATTTTCCTTTTTTTTAATTGATATCTGATTGACAAACCTGTGGAAAAGAATGGATGGGCAATGTCAGTTGCTATACCAGTGGGGTGAGGGGTGAGGTTGGCACACCCACAACCCTGTGGTCACCTCCAGGCATGATATCACACACTGACAGGCAGGCGTGATGCCACGGTACTTCACACAAACATAGCCACATTGACAGGCGACTGACCCAGGCTGACAGCACCAGGAAGAAAAAGTGGGGGAAGGCAGAAGTTCTCCGTTTGTCCGTCACGGTGTGAGCGTGTTGGGGAGTCAACAACGTTTTTCTTACAGAGGCTCCCAAACCCTCCGCATTAGAACACGTTCACATCCAAACATCCGTGACCTTACCGGACACGGGTCACTGTACATTAGCACTCGAGATGGCTGCAGTGGTTTTGATAGGTGAAATTTAGCATGTCCGTGTCATTACTGAAGGGTTGAGCTGCAAGACTTGTAGACAGAGGATAGGATCTAACTTGATTTAGTTAATATAGCCAGACTATAATGGATGTAGCTCTGTGCCATATGAGCATCTTTTTGTTCATTAAGATGCATTGGGTATGTCAAAGGTTTAGTCACAAAAGACTGAACCAGAGCTTGTTATGCGTTGTATCTGTCTTCATTATAGTAACATGTTGTAGTGGCCTTTGCTATTAACAGTTAGTTAATGAGTTCACCAATCAAAAGAGGCTTTCAATTATGCTAATATAGAACCATACTATACCATACCATATTGCTCTCCAGGCCTACTGCCCATGGCTTTTTTATTTAAAAAAAAAAAGTGTTTTGAAGTCAAAAACTGCAAAGGTAAAAATGTGCAGAACCTCGTGAGCATACAATTCCAATGAAATGACATCAATGATCATACAGAGGTCTTTTATTTCAATTTGAGACAGCTAGACCATCGTCTGTTTTCATCCAGCATTTATGTGGGAAGGGAAGTGAAGAAACTGCATTGTCTTTATGTTTACGAGCGAGAGAGGAATACTCTATGATTCCCCTTGAAGTTTCGAGAGACGCCAGTCAAGATGCAGGCCTCTGAAGTTGATAACCCCAGAATCATATGACAAGGATATGAGAATGACTGAGTCCTATTGAAATCCCTCCTCATTAAAGAGCACAGTTCTTCTGTAAGGAAGTTGACCTCCATGGTAAAAAAAAATAAAAAATACAGAAAGGTGGGGGTACAGGTGAAGTGAAAAACAAACATCAACATTATATATGATTCCCCACTATAAGGCTAAAAAACTATTCGTTTAAAGAAGGGTGAAGAAAAAGAGACATTCGAGAAAGAGTCCCACAGAACATAAAAAATAATGGTGGACAATAAAGTGGAGTCTCATTGCTTTGTCCACCTCCAGATGTCCTCTATGTTGGTGTCTTTTTGGCCTTTCATGTCCGATCTCTATGGCTTGGTCTTCAGCACCAGGTGGTTCCAATGCCATGTACAAAGTCCTTATTTTCTGGTAAGAATTATCAAAGGACTGATAGTTTATCCCCTTCATGCTGAGATGATGACAATACTGACCCTGTGCTGGAACCAAGAGTAACCAGGTAGAGCCTCATCTTGTGTATGCACCAGATTGAGCCTCTTTAGGTCCCTCAAGCCCATTGAAGCAGCTTGCTGACTGTCTGTAGGTGATGAGAGGTTGTTGAGGGCATGGAGCCTTGCTGACAGGCATGAAAGGGCCAAGGATCACCTGTCACCCACCTCATCACATCAAAGTCCCAAGTAGAAGCTCCTTGTGTGAGGAATCTGCTCATGAATATACTGGGCAATCTGATCCCTCTTATTAGTGAGATAGAGTTTTTGTGGGTTGTGTGTTGACCACGGATGGCACACGAAAAAGTACAATACCTCTTGAAATATGTGTGCTTTCACCAGGAATATGTTTAAGTCTTTTTAATGGTATCATCATCTTCTGATTAGTGGTAAAACCCCTGAGAGCCGAAGTGGGGCTTGTGGTGTCCCCCCTCCCGAGGCCTTGCTTTTACCCCTTAATCCGCTGGCTAATAAGTTCATAGCCAGTCCATATGCTCTGGTGCTGTTCAGGAGGGGGAGGTGTTGCCCCATGCTACTTACACCGAGCGGACCCATTTCTCAGGTACCTCTCCTGCTGACCGACCTTTTGTTCTATTGGATCAGTCCACTCCATGGCCAGAATAGTCTGAATTGATTAGCCCTGCACCGTATAATTGCCAGCAAATCCCACTGAATCGTTTCCCATCCATTTGAAAAGGACAATGTTCGTTCTTTTTCTCCCCAGCTTTTCTAGTTGCCCCTCCCCCATTACCCTCCTTTTCATGCCACTTGGTTTGTATCCTGCCCCACACCCCAAGCCACCTCCTCGAGGTAAGGCGAGAAGGGGGGAGGGGCCGGAGGAGAAAGTGCTCCTATTCCGGACGAGCCCCCTACCCGAGCACTGGCAAAGGATGAAAGCGGGCGGCGGGTGGACGTGTTCTAATCCGTCACCCTGGAGTGTGAGTGGCGGGCTGATCGGAGTCCTTACCTGCCGGTGCACAGTCAGGGTTGGGAGGACAGTGGGAAGAATCCAGGGAAGGGGGAAGAGCTGGGGTATAGTGTGAAAAGAAACTGTGGGGATATGCACAGGATTATTCAGAGGACCAGGCGCCAGCGTCAACTGCTCCTGCAGCTCTACTTATTCAGTCGAGGGGCCCAAAATCTCGGGTCGGGGCAAAAGTCCATCAGTCTTACTGAGAATATTGTTATATTGGAGTAGACCTGGAGGGCAGATAAAGTGTGCCATGTCTGGAGCAAAGGCTATTTTAACATGTTTTACTTTGAGATGGTCCTTTCGGCACCTCAACACATAGCTACAATTCAGGTCTCTCTCTCTTTACAATGTTTGAGACCATTCCACGCTGTTATTTAAGAGTCCACAATTCATTTTAATAATCTTAAGTTCTGCATCAACCATTAGCACAGAAAGCTTACCCAGAAATCAATAGCTGCATTTCCACTGCCTACTAGGGCTGGGCCAGGGCTAACAGCGAGCCGAGTCGAGCCAGTGGCCTCGGGCCTCAAGCACCGGGCTTGCGTTTCCACTGCCGGGCCAGTAGCCCCACAACGCTGCCCTTAACCCCACCCCTAACACGCCTTTCTGGATCAGTCGTCATACAACCCAACCCATTTCAGCGGGTATTATGAATTAATTTATTTTTTTAAGTTAGGAAGATAACATGTATATTAGCTCACCGGCCGTGGCTGCAATACTGCCCTACAAAGCCAAAAGGCAGTAACTGCATTTTTGGTCAAAAATGAGTTAATGTCATTTTTGGGATATTGAAGACCTCCTTTATCATGTGGATAAATATCTATACTCAATTTGACTGTTTTTTCGAAAAAATAGAGGGTTGTGTTCACAGTAACTCCCAAAACCATACAAGCAACCATGGCAGAAAGCGGTAACTGCAGTTACCCTTCTTTGGCTTTGATCTTCGACGCAAAAGTCCAGTTACGTACTCTGCCTTTGTTAAGCCATTCATAAAAGAGATGTTACGGTGCCACCTTGCAGTTACGATGATCTGCCTTTGTTTTACTGTCCATAAAAATTTGCCGCGCTTCAGTTACTGTCCATGTATTGTCACTAAATCACTTACTTCTATAACACACAAATATCCAAATAAAAAACGAGCTGTCAAATGTGTTGAGTGGTTGTTTTATCAAATGTTGAACTACTGTAAGAATGGCAAATTGCTCTCGAGGGAGAATGATGGTGGAGTTGGCGTTGAAAATAAGACATGAAGACCAAGGTAATAAATTATCTTATAAAATAATGCATTAGATGAAGTATGAAAGTGCCATATACTTAACGTTAATTTAGAATTGCTATGACAAGCAACTGACGAAGAAGCTAACTAGTCTACTTAATAGCCAGCACACCAACACCAAAACATGGTCAAGAGATACCTAGACAGCATGACATCTAATACTTAAATAATTAAAAATCACTCAGCAATCCATTCTGTGCCGACAATCCAGAGGTGCAGACGTTGCAGGAATGTAGCCTATTCAATGTTGAGCTATCATGCTACACATTACTGCACAGCGGCAGTAAACAATCATTTCCTACCTTTTCTTGTAACTCCATAAAATCCATTGCAATACACGTCATCTACGATGTTTCCACAATCCTCAAAGGTTTTGAACATAGTCCGTGTCCCTTGCTGGTATTCAGACCAAGCTATCCACAAGTTATCTAGGCTAGCTTCAAAGCGTCTTCTGTAATTTAGCGTCATTTAGCGTTAGTGAAACAGCATAAAGTGTATTTGTTGCAAAATATTATCCACGTACACATACAACTTTTTGTTTGGTCGATTCCCTTCCCATTAGACTTTAATGAAGGTGATCAGTTAATTATCTTCTAAATGGTGGTAAGCAAATATTGATTATATGTCAGTTACTGCCTTTTGCCTTTGCACGACTCCTTATTTTTTAGTAAATAATACAAAGGCAGAGTACAGTATCTGACAAATAAGGGTCAAAGGTCAACTTTGAGCACAAGATTTTTTATATACACACATTTCTTCATCTGGGCAACAAGTCACCAGATTTTCATTGCTCTACCTATAATACATTTGTGTGGACAAAACAAAAAACTTTAAAGTCATTTTTCTCAGTTTGACACTCTGGTCAGTTACTGCCTTTTGCCTTTGTAGGGCAGAATAGTGTCCCGATTGTCTCGCGAGTCGCCACTAACAGAGGGACGGTGACCCAGCACACCGTCCATCAAGTCGAACCATGGAAAAATCCTTCTCTGAAATCCGCTTTGTCCATTGTGCATTTTAATCGCCTTGTACAATACCGCGCCCGCAACTTTTTAATTTTTTCCAGAACTTGAAGTGTTACTCGCTGAATGTTTAGCTTAGAAAGTTCAGCATCGATGTATTTTGTAACATCCTCGTTTCTTCACACGTCGTATAAATTGACGTCGTACCCTTTCTTCTGCCCAAATGCTCAGAAGAGCTGTGGTATCCTCGACAGACCAGTACAGGCGATTCTCCATTTCAAGCAGTGATTTTTTTTGCGCGATATTGCTTCAGATCATAACATTCCATAGAGCACGCCTCTAGAACGAGCTGGCCGGCTCTGGCCCAAGGTATTCGACGGGCCAGAAATCCTGGCCGTTGGCCCCGAGTAAGCCCCGATCAAGCCCCGGAAGTGACGGTGGAAACGCGACTAGCCCTGGCACGCACAAGCACGGCTCGGCACTGGCCCGGCAGTGGAAACGCGACTATTGTGGCCCACCTTAACAAGACAACTCACAGGTTTACTGTTATCATTGAGCCAGGAATATTTTAAGATGTACAGACTTTGTTTATTAGGTCCTAATTAATAAGATGCATTCTAATAATGTCTAATTAACATGCTTTATCCTCTTCATGCATAGTATACCTCACCGCATTGCTCGCCCTTCATGAGAATGATCTAAACTGTCTCAAAAAGCTTTGCATAAGTGTATGCCAAACTGGGGTAAATTAAAAAGTTAGGCTATAACTGATTCCATATTTGATTATTGTATTATTAAGAAATATCATCATTCTCTTCTTGTTCTTCTCTTCTTGTTCTTCATATTCTATGTTTCATTCAACTTTAAATTACATTGTTCTTCTTTGAACATGGGGGCAGGTCCTTTGGGAAAAGGTCATAGGTTTTGGTTGTTAGGGGCTGTGACCCTTTCCAATTTTGACCAGGCCTGTGTTTAAGCTCCTAGATAGAAGGCCCTCATGGGGTTTTAAGAAACACATGGCCTATTGTCTGCTCTGAGAGTTGACCACAAACAAATTGTGTATATTCTTACAACATGACCCTGGTGGCCACATGCTAGGGATGTCTGACCATGAGATAGATGGTCATAGCACTTGGAAGTGGAGTGAGGACACTAGAGATCGAAAAACCCTTTCACCGGTTTTACTATTAAAGAATATTTTTTTTACAAAAATAATAAAATTCATGAGTCAGGATATTGTAACCCTTGAAATGTAGTGTAGCTTATAATATCAAACTGGGACTATACATTGGTTGGTAGGTATGTTGTTGTAGTGTTTCAACATGCGCAACTATTAGAAAGCTATAATGATTGATATTGTTAAAGTATCAATATTAATATGCAGATTTTTTTTCTCTGTGGTATTCACTTCTGTCCAAGTTCATCCATATGGTGGGTCATATCCTTCCTAAAGGGAGTCTGTGACATTGACGAGATCTCTGGTTAAAGGTCATATTAGTAGTGGCCACTGAAGTGGTTGATGATGACCTGGTCAAGCCCCTCATTCTCAATGCCCCTCCCTTTTCACCCAAAATGAGTCGTTTTACCAGCTTATCTATTGACTCAGGTTTCTGTGGAGGGCATGGCAAGTAGAATGGTTGACATCCCATAGGTCAAAGGTTAAATGACAAGGACTGTTAACAGGGATAAACAGTACAATTCATGATCATCAAAAGCTAACTTGGCGATGGGCCTCAAGATAAGATGGTGATGGGCCACAAAACAATGTGTTTAATGAACTTTGAGAAAGAATTGTACAAAGCACAGTTCGTTTGTATTTAACAGTTAGTCTAATAAGCCTGATCAATTCTGTAATAGTAGCTCCTCATTAATAATATGGATATGTTTAAATACAATATTTAACATTGGTTTAGCCAGTCTCTGCTGACCATCTCAGATGGGGGTCTCCTGGGTCACCACCAGAAAGTCATCAGACATTTTTCCCATGTTCCCTCCCTATTGTCCCTCAAAGACAGGCTCCTCTAGTGTTTGACCCAGTGAGGGTTAGTGCTGGGTGGATGACAGACCTGGGGTGTGAGCCTGTCTTGGTGCTTAAGTTTTTGAATGGCTCCCTGGGAAACTGCTTAACTGGGAGTGGTGGAGTTGCCCAGGACAGCATGTGGTTATTTTCCAGCTTGCTGCCCCTTTTAAGGCCTTCAGTGCACAGGGTCTGTAATCAGAGCATTGAGGAGGGGAGTCTCTTTGGCTGAGTATGTGTATGGAAGATGGAGAGAGAGAAAAAACATGAAGGAAGAAAAAGCATGGCCTGATGTGAAAGTAGGGTGAAACTGTTGGAGAAGCAAGATGAGATGTTGTGGGGATGTCATTGCTGCATTGTTGGGTAACACCAGCCCATGTACAAACAACCAATAATGAGGGGACAGTGGCACACACAGTAAGAGTAAACTACTGGAAACATCTGGACCAAAAGAATGAAATGTGAACCTATCAGGTGGAGAATAAAAGAACAAAACTATATGATTATAAGCTAGTCTAAGATTGCTTCCCCTTCAACATCAGTGTAATTTACAACAAACATATTCAAAGTAGCTAAATATGAAACTTGCACCTGCAAATCTAAGGCAACACAAAACAGCTAAATAATGTGTATTGGCTATTTATTTACTTTTTTCTTGGTTAAACAGTTCAACCCTCAAGATGTTGGTTGTTTGTATCACATTTCAGGTAAAATGGGATTCTTATTTGAAAAATAAGTTTCAATATATGTAACTGCCCTGAATAAATTCATACTGTTATGCATTTGTTTTGCTCATCTCACAGCTGTCTCTGTCCAGTAATTGATTCCTTCACTGTCAGCCATTTTCTCACTCACATCCTCATTCCATCCTTAGCATGGGCAGCTAAAGAGGGCAGATTTATCTGCATCACCCTGCCATGATGACAGAATAAATATTCATACAGGCGGCCAAGGTTCCCACACCATTACTGGGGCGTTCACTGTTGGCCCTGCTGGTACGATGCTTAAAGAGACTGTTCGAAAGAATGAAAGGAGCTAAAATACTGAAGGGCACAGGAGTTACACAAACAAAGTTTTAATGTTATTAGCTAAACGCGGATTCTGACCAATGGGATAAATAGCGCGAGCGAACGAGAGAGAGAGAGAGAGAGAGAGAGAAAGAGAGAGAGAGAGAGAGAGAGAGAGAGAGAGAGAGAGAGAGAGAGAGAGAGAGAGAGAGAGAGAGAGAGAGAGAGAGAGAGAGATGGTTTTAGTGACAGTAATATAAAGAACAACACAATCTAAAGAGCAATCTATAGTTTAACATTGCTGTTTGCAATAGACAGACACACACACATTTAGTGGTGATATAGTTTAACATCAATATGAAATGAAAATCCACCTGATCTATTTTCTAAATGCATGTCATAGATCTTATTGTGAATGATTTGTCCATGTAGCATATGAAGAGTTCAGATGCAAAAGCCTCTAAGTACCATCTGAAACTTACTTCTTAAATGAGCATTTTTATCAAGCTTGTATATTTAAGTATAGTAAATTCACTTAAATGACAATTAATAGGTAATTATCATTATTGCCATTACAGTGAAATAACTGAACATGAAACAAATGATCATTCTCGATGAAAATTTCAGATGGCACAAGGTTTTTGCAAGTCTTCATATTTTTTTATTTTTAATTACCCTCATATTTTTAATCAAAAAGTCATTCCTGGATCTTTTGGTTGAAATTACAGACTTCTCTCTAGTGCCGTATACAGGATTTCTCCAATCATTTAGTCCTACTTTTTTTTTTTTGGATCATCTGTTTAACTGATCAACTCAACTGATTAAAAACAACTCTGTCACAACTTTAACAGTCCAAGCTGTTAACAAGCATAAAAATAACCTTCATCTACATCTTGTGTTACTTTATGTGTTGAATCCATTTAGTTCTAAACATAGCTATACATTTAATTGGTGACCTGTGATATATTTATTAGTTTAGATGTCCTGAGGGGTTATCGGCATGTTGTTTATGAGGTGAATCTGTGTGTAAGTGTGTGTGTGGGTTGTGCTATTGCTTTGTGTCACGCTGGGAGCCCCTCCTGAGTGGCACTGCAGAACACTGAGGTGGATGCAGCTGCAATGGCTTTCATCTCCTCAGGCACTCGGTGGGGAATCACAGTATTTATGAGTGTCTACGCATGCATGTGTGTGTGTGCGTGTGTGTGTGTGTGTGTGTGTGTGTGTGTGTGTGAGAGAGAGAGAGAGAGAGAGAGAGAGAGAGAGAGAGAGAGAGAGAGAGAGAGAGAGAGAGAGAGCAGTGAGAATGCAGCGTCTGTCATTTGAAGTAAATTAAGGGTGGCAAAAATATTGAATTTATGTGTCTCAGACCTCACATCTGGGATTGTAACACTTGTAATTCAATATATCAATACCAGTTAGGAAAAAAGTGAAAACTCTTTCAGTGTATTTGTATTTAATCAAAAGAAAGTCAGTTCAGTTGTTCACATGCCCTTTTGGAGAGTGTGTCTGTAAGTTTCCATAGGAACAAAGCTATGAGAAATCATTCAATGGGACTGGATTTTGCTGACACTGTCCACATTTGAAGGACATCTCCTCTCCCCAAGAGCGTGTCTGAGTCGATCATCCACTGCGACTCCCTTCTGGGATACGTGTGCGGGGAAAACGCGCGTGAATCTCAGAGGTTGCCCACGGCTACAACGCAGGCAGCTAATCCGCAGTACACCTTTTGCTTGCTTAGATGCCGCTTACAGTTTGGCAGAACATTTTAGCCCCCGCAGTGTGCCGCGAGGCAAGAAGTGATAGATGCAGTGAAACGCATTCCGTTTCTGGTCTCTAGTTCTTTTATTCTGCTTTGATTTCGCTCATCTCTAAATCAGGGACAGGATTTGCCTTTGACTTACAGGTAACATCTCTGTCATACACTCACCTAAAGGATTATTGGGAACACCTATTAAATTTTTCATTAATGCAATTATCTAATCAACCAATCACATGGCAGTTGTTTCAATGCATTTAGGGGTGTTTTCCTGGTCAAGACAATCTTCTGAACTCCAAACTGAATGTCAGAATGGGAAAGAAAGGTGATTTAAGCAATTTTGAACGTGGCATGGTTGTTGATGCCAGACGGGCCGGTCTGAGTATTTCACAATCTGCTCAGTTCCTAGGATTTTCACGCACAAACATTTCTATGGTTTACAAAGAATGGTGTGAAAAGGGAATAACATCCAGTATGCGGCAGTCCTGTGGGCGATAATGCCTTGTTGATGCAAGAGGAATAACCACTCGTTACAACCGAGGTATGCAGCAAAGCATTTGTGAAGCCACAACATCCACAACCTTGAGGCAGATGGGCTACAACAGCAGAAGACCCCACAGGGTACCACCCATCTCCACTACAAATAGGAAAAAGAGGCAACAATTTACGATGTTTTCTTGGCACAATTTAGGCCCCTTAGTGCCAATGGTCATTGTTCAAATGCCTCAGCCTACCTGAGCATTGTAGGTCCACCTAGAATTTAATCCACATAGAATTAAGGCAGTTCTGAAGGTGAAAGAGGGTCAAACACAGTATGGTGTCCCTAATAATCCTTTAGGTGAGTATATAGTGCACTGATCAGGTCTGGTGTGTAAGAATAGGTTTAATCTTGATCTGGAGCCTGTCATATCCAGTGTATATCTGGTTTGTTTTGTCACTAAATCTTTCTCTCCGTCAGGTAATATCAGCTTTTGTCTGGTATTCAAAGACAACCAAGTTTGTCATGTTAACTCTTCTACCAGCCGAGAGGCAAATGCATGGGATGAGCAGAAGACAGCAGAAAAAGTGATAAGTAACAACCAGAGTTCATAGAATATATGTATGTCAGCGGCCTCAAATAAAATTTATATTTAAAAAAAAAAACATTTGTTGCCGACTACGCCACCTAGAGTTAAAACTGAGACCCCAGAAACTCACTATGAAAACAGGTTCTTCATCAGGGGAGGGAACAGTGTAAAACAACACTCAAAATAGTGGTAGAAAATTATTGTGTCTGATGAAGGGCTTGTGGCCCGAAACGTTACATGTACACGTGGTGAGCAACCATTAAATTTTTGTAGGAGCATCTTCTGGTGTGCGGACTTATTGTTTACTTTTGTTGCTACTTTACTGTCCAGCACCCAGTTTTATTGTTTTGGATGTGCGTGCTACACCTTTTGAACTCAGAAAATTATTTTATTACAATAAAATTGTTGGAGGAAAAGATGAAAAAAAAAAAAAAGTCCAAAGTCCAAAAATCCTGCTCAGGGGACAGTCAAAGTTCAACTCAGTCACTGCTTGGCATCTGTATTACAGCTGACATCCAGTTACACTCAGTCCCACATAGAGGCCAATATCAGCACGATACTGGGACACAGAAAAAAAAAACAAATGCCAGCATACAATGTCTAAACTCACATCATATCCACTTTATATCCAGACAGTTCAAAAGTTCATTAAATCAAACGAGAACCTCCTTTAAAAATGTCGGCGATTCAAGGTCACTCATCAAGTAAAATGATGCAAAGCAGGCTCATTCTCTTCCGTCACAGGGCAATAAATTGGATTTAATCGGCACACCGCTAGATGAAAGTCAAAACATACTCACAGCATGACTGTCCAATATTTTCATGGCAGAAGAACCACGTTTTCACTCGATTTTCACTTTCACACAAACCAGATTTTCACTCGTCTCCTCAGCACTCACGGTAGTCTCTCACAGCCGGTCATCAACCCATCTCACACACTGCTACTCCAACAGGGCTCCGTGAATCAATGACTCTGTGTTTACCTGTCTACAGTGCGCTGCAGTCTCTCATAGCCATTATCAATCTCACCGCAACTTAAATTCTCACATCCCAATACAGGCACAAATTCGCAAACGTGTTTCCTCCCGCTCTCGCTGTGTTGACTTTGGTTGCAAATGCACAGTGCTGCCGTCACGTGTCCCAGTCACAATTGTTGCACTTTTATAGGGGAACATTCACCACTCTACCCCAAAGCCCATCACTTATTGGCTTGGAAATACTGCTTGCAAAGAAAAAAACACAGCAAATCAACACCAAAACAGTGTGTCAAACAACCTCAGTCAGTGCTCAACTGCCTCAAGTCTTTTCAAGGCAGGTCAGCGGTCACACTGAAACAGTTTCAGAGGATCTTTTTGCTGCGTTGGTTCCCCAACATGAGGTTAACCTTGTGAGTTCCTCCATCACCCCTCTGGGTCCAGGCAAGGCCAGTCCCTACGGTGACCCATTTTTTCCACGTTTCAGCTCCCCTCTGGGTTAGCTACATTTCTTCCCTCAACAGACCTGTTCTGTCGTCCCTGCTGAGCACGCTCCCACCCCTCGGGCTGGGACTACATCAGGAACTGGCATATGTTTTACTACCCCACAGGTTAGTACATACTGTATGTGTATTCCAGTGCCTCCCTTCGGGCAGGCAGGGGCTCCGCAGCATTACCTCCAATGGGTTGGGCACACATCCCCAGTTTCATCCAAATCCAATGAGCAGGTCTTGCGGAACAGCGATGGGATTCTTCCTAGCTAGCTCCTGTCGTAAAGAAAACTAAGAAACTGCTTAGGTGGGAAACTAAGCTGGGCACTGGAAGGGGCCAGCACCATGGCGTTTTATTATAAAGACACCTGTCCGCATACTCAATCAAACAGACTCCAACCTCTCTACAATGGCCAAGACCAGAGAGCTATGTAAGGACATCAGAGATAAAATTGTTGACCTACATGAGGCTGGGATGGACTACAGGACAATAGGCAAGCAGCTTGGTGTGAAGGCATCAACAGTTGGCACAATCATTAGAAAATGGAAGAAATTCAAGATGACGGTCAATCTCCCATGGTCTGGGGCTCCATGCAAGATCTCACCTCGTGGGGCATCAATGATCATGAGGAAGGTGAGGGATCAGCCCAGAACTGCACGGCAGGACCTGGCCAATGACCTGAAGAGAGCTGGGACCACAGTCTCAAAGAAAACCATTAGTAACATACAACGCTGTCATTGATTACAATCCTGCAATGCATGCAAGATCCCCCTGCTCAGGCCAGCGCATATCCATGCCCGTCTAAAGTTTGCCAATGACCATCTGGATGATCCAGAGGAGGAATGGAAGAAGGTCATATGGTCTGATGAAAAAAAAAATAGAGCTTTTTGGTCTAAACTCCACGCGTTCTGTTTGGAGGAAGAAGAAGGATGCGTACAACCCCAAGAACACCATTCCAACCGTGAAGCATGAGGTGGAAACATCATTCTTTGGGGATTCTTTTCTGCAAAGGAGACAGGACAACTGCACCGTATTGAGGGGAGGATGGATAGGGCCATATATCGCGATATCTTGGCCAACAATCTCCTTACCTCAGTAAGATCATTGAAGATGGGTCGTTGCTGGGTCTTCCATCATGACAACGACCCCAAACACACAGCCAGGGCAAATAAGGAGGGGCTCCGTAAGAAGCGTAGAATACTGTCTAACACTTGATGGCTGCTCTGTTAAGTCTTCGACGTCAGTTAGGAACCTGGGTGTGCTCTTTGATACCTATCTCTAATTTGAAAGTCATGTGTCTAGTATTTGTAAAGCCGCATTTTTCCATCTAAAAAATATATCTAAATTACGCCATATGCTCTCATTGACATATGCGGAACAATTAGTTCATGAGTTCATGACATCAAGGCTAGATTATTGTAATGCTCTACTGGGTGGTTGACCTGCACGCTTAATAAACTAACTTTAGCTAGTTCAAAACGCAGCAGCTCGAGTTCTTACCAGAACCAGGAAGTATGACCATATTAGCCCGGTTCTGTCGACCCCAGCTCTTAACATTATAGTCCTTCATGTCTATTGCGATCTCAAAATGCCGGCCAGTTGATAATACCTAGAATATCAAAATTGACTGCTGGTGGTAGATCCTTTTCCTTTTTAGCACCAAAACTCTGGAACAATGTTCCTAACGTTGTCCGGGAAGCACAGGACGTCGTACTATAATAACACCAACTGCAGCGTGTTGGTGTTATTGTTTTAGTTTAAGTCTAGTTGTTGTCGACGAAAAACATTAAGATTTTAGTAGACTAAATCTATAGATTTTCCTGAAGTATAACACAGTCTTCTTTTCAATTAATTATATATGGATTCTTTACTTGCATACATCATTCTTTATTCTATCAAGCAGCAGACATATTTATTTATATGAAAATATAATGAATTATAAGCTATTAACGAGCAGTAAATTCTTTTCTCTTTTTCTTTTGTTGCTAACTGGATCGCTTCCCAAATCGTCACTATCTAACACTATTGTCTAGTTTTTATTAGTTGGCGAAAAAGTCAATAGATTTTCGTCATAGTTTTTGTCATTCAAAACTAGTTTTTATTTGGTTAACGTCTCGTTTTCATCTTTTAAAAAATGTGGTTGATGAAAATAATGATGAAAATTATTTGTTTGCAAAATTAACACGGTTTGGAATCAAATCTAGCGGTCAAAATGACCGCTGATGGCAGTTCTAATAGTTTTGGAATTCTGGCACTTCTAGTGTTAAAAGTATGAGGATGGGTAGATGGCGACAATTGCATGCAGCTCGACTAAACAGATTTTGATGTGGATGCATGATTTCTGCCAAAATATTTTTTGAACCTCACACAATCATTTTAATCATTTAATTAAAAATAAATGTTTTTCGAAGTCAACAAATTATTTTAAACAATTTAAACATTAAAAGGAGAGCTCTTTTTTTTAAAATTCAGCTAGCATACCGCAATTGTGAATATACAAATGTAGAGACACTTTCTACTTTCCTTTTTCTAGAAAGCTTTTGTCTTCAAGTGAGGCATAAACGACAGTCCAATGTGTCTGTGGCACAAGGCAGTAATGATTGCATGAAAT
The DNA here is from genome assembly GCF_016745375.1 of Pimephales promelas. The sequence continues at coordinate 17,259 of NW_024121987.1, forward strand.
TACAGAGGCTTCAGCAGGCCTTCCCCTCCCTCTCTCTCAGGTAGCTGGATCAGCTCTCACCCCTGCCTTCCTTTCTCTCTCTATCTCTCTCTCTCTCTTCTTGCCTCTCACAGCTATTCAAAGGGAATGTATAACTGAATATGAGATGGAGCGGGCGTTTTTCAAGGGCCAGAGCTAATGAGACGTTTTACCTTGAAATCAGAGCAAGACAGGAGGAGACCCTGTTGAGCTGAGCTTGCAAAGGGGATCGCAATTGGGTCTGGATCCTTCAGTGAGTGAGAGAGAGAGAGAGAGGGTGTGATCCATTCCCGACAGGAATAATGCTCTCAAACCAGAGTGGATTATGACAGAAGGACATTTTCAAGCAACAAAGTGACCTCACAAAAGACGCTGGCTTGTTCCACGCTAATGTTGACCCGCTTTCTTTTGTTGCTTTTGTCCTGGGCGACACCTGTACGTCAAAGTTAAATCTGTAAGGCTTGGCTTTCAGGTGAAAGCAACAATTACTCTCACTTGAAAAGGCACGAACTGGAACGTGGTTGGATGGAGGTGATGAGAAGGAAGCGAACAGGTACTCTTGACAGTTAGCAGTGCCAGCATGGATCAGAGAGCCGTGTTATATGGGGCCAGGGATAAAAGGGGACAGGAGATTTGTGTTCTGAGGGGGACTCTTTTTAATCAGGGGCCCAACGAGATTGTTGCAGAGCAGGCCTAACCAGTGTCATGCTAATAAAAGAGAATAAAAGTGTGAATGGAGGGAGCAGCTAGTTATCTACACTCTAATTAACGTGGTACCGGGAGCAAGATGCTTATTTGCGTAGCATTGAGAGGAAGGGAGGCGGGCACGCTGAAGTGTGGGGGAAGGGTAAAGAGGAGCAGCCTAAGGCCGTCCATCTTTTGTGCAATTGTATATGAGCGAACAAAGCCGTACATCCAATCTACATTCCGCGCATGCTAATCACCGCATTTGATAATGAAAGTCATTTTGGGCCATGGCATATTTTTGTTTGAAAGATGATGGGGAAGGTTATTTATTTTTCTTAAAATAGCATGGCTAGTAATGGTGATAATTAGCAGCAGCTATGCTTCTATGGGGATATTATATCTTTATATTCAGGGACAAAACATGCATTTTTATCATTTAAATAATGGTACAGCTCACCAAGATCTCAATCATAGAAAAAAGGACTAAAAAACACATCAGCACTCATACACCCAAAAATTGCCTCGGCCCTTTTCAACAGTTTTGTAAGGAGCTCGACCCCGTGACCTTCGGTGTCTGCCGTAGTCCTCATCCCCGCTTTCCCACAGACAGTCCTGCAAAGTGCAAACGAACCCATGTCAAGAGGCTCAGCATATGGCCCTGGGCCGTGACTATTGTCTGGAGTGGCGGGGCAGGATGGGCCGCCATTATTGTCACCATTGTAAGATAGGCGGTGTGTCTGGAGAAGCAGACACACGGCAGTGTGAACTGATCCCAGCAACTATCTCTGTGCCCTTTCCCACCAATCCACACTCACATATCAGACATCGGCTTCACAAATGCTTCCTTGCCTGGTCATTGTTAATGTCCCGAATTTTGGGGCAGAACTCCTAAAATCATTATGTTAACAGAGACCCTGATGAGTACTTAAATTTGCATGCTTTGAAGCAGAACCTGATTTCACCAATTACAACATCTTAGATGATCAAGGAACAACATTCTAATCAGCCAATCAGGGACATGTTTACAGATTATGTCAAGTTTAGAACCAGGCTTTCAACCACGGTTAGGCAGTTCTGTTATTCACCTGTAATTTCCCTCTGATTTAAGGGATAACTTACCTGTATGGGTAGGGTTAGATTTAGGAGCAGGGATATGGCTTGGAAAAAAAAATGTAGTCCTAACTATATTAATAAACTATGTTGATCCAGGAACGCCTCTAAATCTGCAATAACAGGACGTGCTGCTTTTTTGAGGTTTGTTAAATTGAGGTTTGTTAAAAGTCTCTGTCAAGTGTGATGTATCCGAAATCGCCAAGCATATCACATCAGAGTGAGTAGTTTATATGGTTTGCTGTCCACACAGACTGTTTAAACTAACTATATGTCAATTTATTTCATGAATATGATTGAATAATAAAAATATTTGTTTAGTGGCACTGCAGAACAGATATTATCCACAGTTCTTGTACCATCTGCTTGTGCCATCCTATAAACTACCTAAAACTACTCTGTGTTGTTTTCCTAAACTCTAAACTGACAGAAAAATAAATGAATCGCACACCACCGGCAGATGATGAGGTATCTAAAGCATTTGGTTAAAACGAGTTTCTGTCATTCCTGGAGCTTGATCTAAAATTCATTTTTAAGAGACATGAAGGTGCCGATGGCAGAACATATTCTTGTTTGATTTGTTGAAACTGACACTCACTATAATTTTGATATAAAAGACATTACAATTACGAAATCTATTTATTTTCCATACTGAAATCGTTTCCAGCGGCACTCCCGTATCCCCCTCAATGGCAAAGCTTTGTGGGATCATTTGGATGTACAGATACATTTTCACAGAGTCACAGAGTACTTGAATGTTAGTTAATGGATTCACTACCGTTAATTAACGGGACCTTATATTCAATATATTCTTAAATCAATAATATTTGATTTTCCTCTGTCCTTTGTTTTTCAAGCTTAACCAGTGTCATAGATCACTGCACCCTATGTACGCCTTATTTAATATTCTCATTGGGACACAGAAAAAAATTCTGCATTTAGAAAGAAAGCCTCTCCTTGCACATACAATCTTAATTAAATTGTTGCTAGGTAACAGAGGTAATCTGTTGGTAAATGGGCAGGGTTTCGCAAAGTGAGCAGAGGCCGTTTACACAATGGAGACACATCACCTCTCTGCTGCACTTGAAATATGTCCATTGCAAACTTGCAGACTATCTCTTATTTCTCTTGTCTTTCAGGCCAGCAAACAGAGGACACAATATGAGTTTCACAGCTCCAGTGGTGACTTATGGGGAGTCAGCTTATGGCCTTCTGGGATACTATAGGCGGAACATGCCTCCAGCCACTGCCCGGCAACAATTCCCCAATGACAAATACTTACTGTATAGGATCATCACTATGGCCACACATATACCAACACCAGCTGAGCACATGAGAAGGGCAGGAAAAATGTCAAGTCTGTGATTGTGGTGATAAATCTCATGTCTGAAGCAACTTCTCGAAGCAAGAAAAAAGTAAAGTTTCTCTTTTTCCGCATCGAGACATTGTACTGATAACACATGCAACTAAGAATATCCGCACACATTATTTTGCTCTCATTAACCTCTTTAATTTACAGTCACTCATTGCATTGGTGTAACCGAAATAATCCCTGCTAATCCTCTGCTAATTATCATTTCCTTTTTATTACTCGGTTTCTGTTCCAGCAGAAGAAAAATAAATAGAGTATCTTCAGCGATAGTGCTGGTATGCTGGAACCTAAATACTGGTGTCCCTCGGGGGCTTCGGTTGACTGGGTGCTGACCTTTGCTGCCCTCGGACCACTAGCCACATTCAAACAAGAGGCACAAGGGACACATCAAGGACAACTATGGGCTAAAGAGGATTATCGATCGGGTCACTTGACCGAAACTTTGTAAAAATACTGTTTTTTTTTTTGTTGTTGTTGTTGTTTTTTTTGCATGCAATAAAGTGTGATTTTTTTTGTTTTAAAAAATAGATTTTTCTTTAAATAGATCAACAGACAAAATGTTTACTATTGTACTATTTTACATAAAACAGAATGTTTGCTTTTTTATATAGATTTCTCATGAATGCAATATTAAAGTGACTGATGTTTTCATTATTATTGTATATTGCAACAAAATACACTTAAATTATTCTTTGACTTTTATGAATTTGTAGGGAAAATCAATATTGCACACTTTTAATTAAAAATGTATAATCTTTAAAAATACCTTGGTTATCTCTTGGATTGTTTTGTTCAGTCCAGCAGCTCTTTTCTTTGTACTCCCATTTTCATTCACTTTTGATGTGCATAACTTCAAGACAGAATTAACCACTTTTAACGAGGTGTAATAAACAAAAACTGAAAATGAATGACAATGCATACAATAAAAATAAAGCCTCTCTAGAGATCTCATTCATGTTAAGCCTGTCAGTACATGATGCTTTCACAAGGGGGCAGTCACTTCTGTTCAAATCCCCTCTTGTGAGCGCTTCTGAGTTCAAATCATTATGCTGTGCATTTATGATTGCATTGCACTATACAAACACCGTCCAAATTCAAATACTCCAGTAGCTAGACTATATAAATAACAACACATATGATAGATCATGTGGTAGCTCACATTCCCCTCGTCCCTCTTCTTAAAACATGTAACCTAAAGCAATGCATAAATATGTCTATTCTGCAATGACGTGTTCACGCATGTGAATTTACTGGTCCGGTGTATTTGTATTACGGGAAATCAATCAGTCTTTGAAAATAGCTCTATATAAATAACAACAAGTATTATTATGTGGTAGGCTATATCTCTCCTTCAATGCACAGGACGTTCTTCAACTAACGTTCACGCTTGTGAACTTAGTGTTTCAGTGTGTTTGCATTATGGGAAAATCAAGTAGTCTTTGAAAACAGCTCTCTGTGGAAAACCAAAGAGCCCAGAGTTCGTTATCTTTCTCAAGCGTCCTTTCTTTCAGTCTATTCATTTATGGACAAAAAGAACAAGGTTAGGGTCACCCATTATTACAAGTTCTCATTATTTATTTTTCTGCACTCAACTAAGCTAACGCAATAATGAAAAACTCATTATTTATCACAGACAGTGGATCGGTCATTAAAAAGATATACCTTCGAGAAGATTCGATCGTTCGGGCACTGGGAACGAAGACCCTCATAAGCACTGTTTGGTGGGCCTCATAATGGTTTGTGTGAATGGAGTCTTTTTACGAAAGAAAAGAGCCTCTTCGGCTGTTTGTTTTGGAATTTGTCTCATTGATCCAAAAGCGGCAACTAAAAGAGGAGGCCAGTATGACAATAGCACTCAGGACAACATTGCTCCAGCGTCACTTGAAGTAGCAACATTCATTTTATTCACTGTAACTCGAAATTTAGACGATTAACAAGACTAATTGTGTATTTTATTTTTTGTAATTTCCATTATATATATATATATATATATATATATACACACACACACACACACATATATATATATATATATATATATATATATATATATATATATGTGTGTGTGTGTGTATATATGTGTGTGTGTGTGTGTGTGTGTGTGTGTGTGTGTGTGTATATATATATATATATATCACACACACACACATACATACATATATATATATATATATATATATATATATATATATACATACATATACACACATACACACACACACACACACACACACACACACACACACACACACACACACACATATATATATATATATATATATATATATATATGGGGAAACCCCTCCAAAACTACTGTAACTACAGTACAGTAACTATCATACGTCAACAAAATACTGAGGACAATTATTGTGTAAAAATCTAGACAGAACAAAAAAAAAAAAAAAAAAAAAAAAAAGAGGAAGGTCATATTTTCTTGACAATCATTTATTAAACAAAGTGAAAAGAAATAAATAAAGATAAGTACTTAAAATGCATTAAAGACCAACAGAGCCATTTAAGCTCAATGTTTTTTTTTTTTTTTTAGAATAGATCCCAGCTACCTCCCTATACTGGAATACAGGGGGGGAAAGTGAATTGTCTTCTCCATTTCATATGGATCAGTTCTAAACCTCATATACTGTTATTTGGCATTAGGGTTAGAAATGTTTAAAGACATGCTTAATTAAAACATCTTAAAAAGAGAAGGGGGGGGGGGGGGTACGTTTTTAGTAACATTTTTAATACATTTTGGTCACTTGTTTTAACTTGTAATGGTGGGGGGAAAGGGGGAGAAACCCCTGCAAGTGAGGATAAGACTAAAATGGCCCCACTTGATTATCAAAGGTTGTGAATGTCTAAATAAACCCCCCATTGCATCCATCAATCTTCACAGATAATCAACAACAGGAGACAACAAAACAAAAACAGAAATCAACATTTGATCATGTTAAATCAAGTGTGCGGTTGATGATAACGGACACACCTTTGCAATATAAATACCCCCATGGAAGCCCACAACATACGAAATTTATATTTTTGAATTTAACTGAAATTAGTTAAAAGCCAAGATTACGTCATATTTGACAGTTTATTAGGGGCCCGAGGGTAGATTTGTTCAAATAAAATTCATAACTACAATCAAAAATCAGGAAGGATTAATACATTCATTGTCTGCGTACCCTCCAAAAACTCATAAATGGAGGATGAGAGTAAGACTTTAAAGTAGGTTAACACTAAAAAAAGACTAACAAACAAAAAAAACTAAAAATGCATTTAAAAAACACTTTAGTCTCTGTGCGGTTTTAGTAACTGTAGTGCCAAAATGTCACAAAATTAAAAAAGACATTAAACCCCATGTTTCTTTGTGATCAAGCCACATGTTCTGCCTCTGCATGTGTGCTTTCTGATTTCCAGCAGGAATTACTCTACACACTCATGAGGGAATACAAGCATACTTGGCACCTTCACATGAAAGAAATCCTGTTATCCTGTTATTTGATGCATTACAGAAAATCAATAGGCTCCATACAGAAACATGGAGCACGCTTACAGGATGTGCTTGATGTCACTGGACCCGAAATTCAAAGTGAAACATCTGACAGGTTAAATGACGGGGAAGGGTATCAGAAGAGCGGAGGCCACTGCTTTAGACATTTTTTTTTTTTTTTTTTGTTAGCTTTTATACATGATCAAAATGCCCTTTTTAGATTTAGCCACCAGCAGCAGGGTTCACTGGGAGCCTGCAGGCACTGATGTTAACACACGAACCGCCACTCTCACACACACATGCACACTTAAATTATCTCTCAGTCTCCTACAGTCAAACAAAACTCTCCTCATGAGAAGGCTGGCTTCAGTCCATTTGAAATAAATACACCTTTAATACATACTTTTCTTCTTGATCAATCCTCTCACTATACTCTCCAAGCTCAACTAAATCACTGTTTCCTCTTCATGTATCAGCAATGACAACTTCCCCTACAGCAGAACCCAGTTTCTACTTTGGAGGAATAAAACATAAAAAAAAAACATTAAAAATCACTGTTCTTATGAAATTCATCTATCATAATGTTCAACTAAATAATAAAAAGTCAAAGACTGAGTGATCCCTTGCTTTCAACCTTATGGTGGCTCAAAGATGGCACAGAGTTGCAGCCCCTTCAAAATCAGCATAATTTTGAGGTCTCCTTTCAGATGCCATCCTCCAGTCGATGAATATAACAGTGACTGCATTATTACTATTGTAATTTCTTTTTGAATTTGTTAGGCTAAAACAATGTGTCCATGGAGGAAGCACATCAGAGAAGAACCCGGCTGATATGGTTGCGGGAAAGGGGAATGTCGTGCCGCACAGTTCAGTCGAACAAGCCCTTCCTGATGCTATGCAGCCATCAGATACTGGTGGTAGAAGAGGCCGAAGAGAGAGGTGGAGAACAGGCAGGCGGCGGTCCACCATGTGAAGAAGGACAGGAGCCCTCGAAAAAGCAAGGGGGAGAAAACAGTCCTCAATCCCCCGAGAGCGACCGATAGCTGGGCCACGGTTCGAGAGGCCTGCATCTCGCCTTGCCCCACCTCAGCGGGGCTCGAGTCCTCATTTGATAGACACGGCAAACTCTCTTCGGGGTAAATCGCCCACGAGTATCCACCTGGGGGTGAAACGAGATTATGAAAAATTCAAGAAACCCCACCGAGGCAAATGAAAATGAGAACCTAATGTCTCACCTAATGTCTTTAGCAGCAAAGTAGTGTGTAACAGCATCACCAGAGGTGCAACGTACTGGAGTGCTATTACACACAAGTAGTAAAAGACTCGGGCGACCTGTGCGAGGAAAAACAAATTTGCAGTTAAAACATTTAGGCAAATTTCGCTCAAAACAAGCAGCTTGGCTTGGAGAGGAGCTCATCAAACAGACTCGCTGAAGACTCACTGGGAGCTTAAGTACAGAGGGAGGCTGCGAGCATATGAATTTGCAGCAGATGTAAGACCAGACACCCCTGCGACTCTACAGCCATTTGCGAATCTCACTTATGGCTTGGAACATCAAACGGGCTCTTTTCCTCGGCTCCAGCTGTGGAGTGCTGTGGGTTTTGATCCTTGCGCTCCACTAAACTCAAATAGCCTCCTCATTTTGGAGCTTTGAGGGCAACAATGCCATGCAGTCCTTTTTCATACCGATATATTTCCACCTTTGAGGAATGTCGACACTGTAATGTAGACCCCTAGAGTGGACGCCACAAGAGGGTCCCTGAGTGCATTTATTAACCAGTATCAGATCAAAAATCACAAGAACAACCTAGTGAAGATGGGATATTGGGCAAAATAAAAGGATGGCTCAATTGCATATTATTAGAATTATTATACTTATTATCTCAGTGATTTTTAATGTCAGTAAGAAGAAGACATAAGAATAAAAAGTGATAAGCACCATCTTTTGAAGGTCCACGGTACTAATGCGCCCTGCTTCCTTCTTCATCTGCAAGACGCCCTTCTGGGCCAGGTTGAGGTAGGCCTGGAGATGATGCCGCATCATGGCTAGTCTCAGCACACACAGAAGCAGGATCACCCACAGACGCAGCGTGTCGTATGTCTTCTCAGACATTCTGAAAAAAGATGAAGAGGAGTGACGCATCGAATCAGGGTGAGCAAAACTTGCCCAAACCTTAGGATTGGACTTGATCAGAGAAGAATTAACAAAGGTCTCACTGACCTTTATATGAATAACATCGCTTTAGGTCAGCAAGAAATGGCATTCACAACCCATTTTACTGCCGCAATGTGATGATTTATGAGTGAAACAAAATAGGCCAGGACTGGATTGTGAAAAGTGGGCATCCCACATGAGAATGGAGCCTGAATGGGAGTTTGAGTGGATTGCCCAAGGATAATTCCCTTTCTGAAATACCATTGGAGGCTGAAAGACAACTTCACTCCCAAGAGACGGACTTATCACAATAGTAATGCTTTTTACCCCCATCCCAAATCTTTTGTTATCCTTTATTACTCTACTATTACCTGACATTAAATTTCTGTATTGTTAACTATTGGAAAGGTTTTGAGAGACGGCATACAGCAGCCAAATATACACTCACCTAGAGGATTATTAGGAACACCATACTAATACTGCGGTTGACTCCCTTTCGCCTTCAGAACTGCCTTAATTCTACATGGCATTGATTCAACAAGGTGCTGAAAGCATTCTTTAGAAATGTTAGCCCATATTGATAGGATAGCATCTCGGAGTTGATGGAGATTTGTGGGATGCATATCCATTCCACCACATCCCAAAGATGCTCTATTGGGTTGAGATCTGGTGACTGTGGGGGCCATTTCAGTACAGTGAACTCATTGTCGTGTTCAAGAAACCAATTTGAAATGATTCAAGCTTTGTAACATGGTGCATTATCCTGCTGGAAGAAGCCATCAGAGGATGGGTACGTGGTGGCCATAAAGGGATAGACATGGTCAGAAACAATGCTCAGGTAAGCCGTGGCATTTAAACGATGCCCAATTGGCAGTAAGGGGCCTAAAGTGTGCCAATAAAACATCCCATTACACCACCACCAGCCTGCACAGTGGTAACAAGGCATGATGGATCCATGTTCTCATTCTGTTTATGCCAAATTCGGACTCTACCATCTGAATGTCTCAACAGAAATCGAGACTCATCAGACCAGGCAACATTTTTCCAGTCTTCAACTGTCCAATTTTTGTGAGCTCTTGCAAATTGTAGCCGCTTTTTCCTATTTGTAGTGGAGATGAATGGTACCCGGTGGGGTCTTCTGCTGTTGTAGCCCATCTGCCTCAAGGTTGTGCGTGTTGATGCTTCACAAATGCTTTGCTGCTTATCTCGGTTGTAACGAGTGGTTATTTCAGTCAAAGTTACTCTTCTATCAGCTTGAAGTAGTCGGCCCATTCTCCTCTGACCTCTAGCATCAACAAGGCATTTTCGCCCACAGCACTGCCACATACTGGATGTTTTTTCAATTTCACACCATTCTTTGTAAACCCTAGAAATGGTTTTGTGTGAAAATTCCAGTAACTGAGCAGAGTGTGAAATACTCAGACCGGCCCGTCTGGCACCAACAACCATGCCATGCTCAAAATTGCTTAAATCACCTTTCTTTCCCATTCTGACATTCAGTTTGGAGTTCAGGAGATTGTCTTGACCAGGATCACACCCCTAAATGCATTGAAGCAACTGCCATGTGATTGGTTGATTAGATAATTGCATTAATGAGAAATTGAACAGGTGTTCCTAATAACCCTTTAGGTGAGTGTATATCACCTATACGCATATTTGATCTCATGAGAAACCTTAACTACTTTACGAGTTGGTGGTTTTATATATGAACGAAAAAAGCATGTTTTTTTTTTTTTTTGTTGAAAAAAGCATGACAGTCCACCCTTCAACCTAACCATCAGTGGGGCGTAAGCAGAACAAAAACGTACAAATGAGATTATACAAATTCAGCAAGATGTAAAATAGTTACTAAATGTCATAAGAGTGTGTGGGCTATTTGTCAACATAATTTCCACCCTTCATGGCATCAAACAAAGCCAGAGGCAGAACAAATTATTAAAAAACGATACCTTAATTATAATAGACATCCATTTTCTTCCGAATAATGTGAACTGATGAATCATGCACAATAAAACCAGGAATGTGTATTAAGAAAATAATCAAGGACAATTTAGATTTCATGTTGACTTCAAAAGTTAATTTCCTTTGTTTACACCAATGGTCTTGATGAACACCAAAACATTTTTTATATATTTATTATTTAATCAAGAACAATTCAACAAACTAGTAATGCAAAATGTCATGTTGTCAAAAAACAAACAAAAAATCATATTGTAAAATAAGGTACTCACAAAGGCACACCATCTTTCCCAAATGTGGGATTTATTATGCAATCCTTTGTTATGGGCTTCACCCATAGCAGTACCATAATTAAGGGGGCCAAGAAGTTGATATGTAGCAAAATCCTGAAGGATGGACACATAAAAACAAACCATTAGACATGGCAACACACAAGAGTATCAATATCAGTGGAGCAGTAAACATCAAATATCACGAAGCACCACTGCTTTAAATGTAGCATTTCACCAGCACAAGAAGCATGGAAGTAATCCAAGCCTTAAAGAGGTCTAACTGTAAGCCTCATAGTGTCATGAGAGCAGAAGAGGATTAGCTATGTGAGATGTGTAATGCCTAACTCCTCTTTTGTAAAACAGTTACCCTAAAGCCCGACGCTGGCTGAAAATGGACAACAGGTCCATCTGCATTAATACTGGTCTGCTAACTTGCCGAGAATATTGTCAGACACTGATGCTCCAGATTAATTAACATGGAAAATTGCTAGTGGCATCAATATTTAAATACAAATTCAGGTTGACAAATCATATACTGTTTCAAAGGACAAAGAAATACAAATAATTCAAACTACTTAAGTGACTAGTTTCAAAATAATAGTAATTATAAGGATGATGAGATGTAATATAAGGATGATGAGATGTAATAAAACATATATTATTTTGAAAAACATTTACTGTGTGACTTTGCAGTCGTTTAACGTGAGGGCATCAAGATGCATCTGGGCCAATCGCAGGCCAGGGAAGGTGAGAAAGGCTCCGATGAGAGCACAGAACAGTGCCAGGATCAGCTTAAAGGTCAGCTTGGATATAGGACCCCTGCAGATGCAGAGGAAAAGCAGGGAGGTTCACCACAGGGAAGCCCAAACCATCACATACACGGTTTAATCTTAACCCACAGAGACATGGTATACTGTATACACACACTCCCTCTGTACTGATGAAGAGCCATAATACTCACTGGGACTCAAGGCCTTGGTTCTCCAGAAACTGCACGGCACTTTCGGAAAAATTAGCAAACCCTATGAAAGGAGAAAAAGGAGGATAGTAACAGTGTATATCGACAGAAATTCTTAAATATATAAATGTTACAAAAAAAAGAAAAAAAATGGTAGGTGTGTATGATAATATCCTCATTCATTTTGAATCGATGTGCGAGGTGATATTAAATATGAGAATTTGACAAATTGAATGATGCATACATCTAACAAGGATATAAAAAAGCCATTATATAGGTTAAAAAAATTGCTTCATAGTGGAAAAGTTCAATTCATGCACTGCTGTGAGCTAGTATGAAAAACCATGACAGAACTAAATAAGCCAAGGTACCAGCACAAAACACTCAACGTAATGTAGCCTGTTGCAGTTTAAATCATAATGCCAGAGTGATATGAAGTGATGCGAGTGATTCAAATCGAAGAGATTAAAATGGTCTACAAAATAAAAGCATGGCGACTGTCATGTGAATAACTTTTCACTTTGGTTAAGTAAACTGGGAAGCCAAAAGCTTTTCTTTTAGTGTCTACATGTCCACATTCCTTGTGTTAAGTGACATCACAAACAAAAATAAACCATAAAACAATAGCTCCCCACATATTGTGAAAGTTTATTTCATTCCAGGACTGGTTAGTGTATGATGATGTGAGTGATGAAATGGAAAATGGTTTTGTTTTTTGTTTTTTTAAGAAATAATGTAATGTACAGTTACACTGTCATGTGTTCATTTTAGAACAAAATGGTCTCACATTCTATTACTACATACTTTAAATAAAGAAACCGATACACAAAACACCCAACTTGACACTACTATACCTGTCTCAAGGCCAAATTCCAGGTAGTTCTCTGTGACAATAAGGATAGCCATTGCTTTCACGAAGAAGAAAAAGGCAAAGGTGATGCAGAGGGAACGCTCACCACCCTCCTCTAGTCTGAAGTAGTGAGCCGTGAGGGAGAAAAGGATCTTCCTGAGAAAAACTAAAGCTAAGGAACATAGTCACAAAGGGCACTTTTGTACACTATACCAAAAATTGCACTCCAAAAACATCAGAAAAAAATGCTTAAATTATTTTTTTTATCTAATTAAAGAAATATTCTGGGTTATGATTAATAATAGGTTTATAATAATTGCTGTATACTTGCCCTATAGCAAACAAAAGACATTTCCTTCATTTTATAAACTGTTACATATGCCGTTGATAGATTATGCTGTTGGATTTAGCAGATCCTTTAAGTGCCATTACTCTGATGGATTTTACTTATCAACTGTCTGAAAACAGCTATAAAAATGACATTTTTAAATGTAATAATTGTTTTTTGGTACTATAATATTTTATGTTTTTCTCTAAAACTGAGAAAAATCAAAGCTATAAATCAATCCAAATCCAAATTTGAAGTTGATATATCAAAAAATGAGCTTTCAGCAGGAATTTGTTTGTGGACAGAACCAAACGCTTCCAATAGATGAAATTCGTCTCCCATTCATTTCAAATGCGCTAATTTTTGACCATGAACAACAAAAGTTCGATTTTTTTTAGAAGTGTCAAAACCTTTACCATGTTTTGTAAAAATGTAAACATTTTCAGTAAAAAATGAACGAACACCACCAGAGCGTTAAAATCGGATTCGATTTTAAAACACTACGCAAAAAAAAAAAAACTACACTACACAATTTTCCGTGGAATCTGCCAACTAGCATTGGCAAAAATCTATAAAACAAGTCATAGTACAAGTCTTACATTTAGTGTCATAGCAGCAGAGAAACATGTTAAAAACATGCCCCATCAAACGAGTGTCAAAGCTAATATCCTTACGGTGAGAAACGACAAATTTGAAAATCGTCAACAGCAGACAGAAAACATCTAGCTGCACCTTTGTTAGGACTGCTTGCCTATATGTGCCCGTTTTGATTATACTGGTCTAGGGTCAATCATTCAACTTGTGGCTACGTCGTGCAAATCTGCAAGGCAAGCGGGCGGCCATCTGAGGAAATGTTTTAGTGACCATCTCTTTGACAAGGCCATTTTCCCCACCACACATCAGGAAAAATGGCTCCCTCCTGTCCACATTCAGCCATTTGCACACATACAGACCTATCATCATCGTCATCATCTTCATCACCCTACCAGGCACCTTCCTTCCTTCCTCTCTTTTTCCCAGGCAAATCAGTCCGGTGGGCCGTGAAAATTGGGCCTCCAATCTTCTGTGGCAGGCTGAGCTAGGTAAAGGGCAGTGCCGAGCGGAGGGAGATTGATCTTTGTGGACTGTGCCGAGGTTAATGTGTGTGATTTGGTGTGGCACTAGAAGGGGAAAGTAGCAGGTAAAAGCCAACAGGTGCAGCTTTCATCACTCATGACTAGACTGTCTCTGCATCGACAGCTTCTCCACAAGGGTTGTCTTATACAAAGATGTTTTAACATTTAAGGACTATGGACATATTATTGAATAAAGTACTTTAAAAGTTCCTTCTGGAGTTCTGTTAAAATAACAAAAGTCTCCCTGTGTAAATCAAATCATGTTTTGAGAAACGACAATATTTTCAAATGATTTAGTATCCCTGGTGGTGTTTGTTAAGCATCTCCATTACTACTAATGTTTGCGATTGTGGATTTTAAACCCCAAACTGAAGTGTAAAGAATGATGATTAACTTCAAATCTCTCTTTAAAACTATGCTATAAAAACAAGGCACATCCAAGCAAATAGCAATACCCTGGCAACCATTAAAACAAATCTGTAGCATTGTTGCGTTCATACTTACACGGGCAATACCAGTCACATTTCCTTGAATGTGACTAAATGTATATTATTTATTTTTTTAATGACTGAAAGAGTTGTCGAAACTTAGTGGTGATGGAAAAAGGTTGAGCGACCGTGGTGTAGTTTGTTTATAGCCTAATGTCAGCTTTTTACTTATGGCGATTGTATTTAGGCTTCAAAATGTATAAACAGTGGTAATTTTTGAATGATCTTGATGGACAAAACAAGATCTGCTGCAAAGACACGCGGTTCTCCTTACCAAACTGTGATGGACAACATCGCAATTATGATGAGAAAAAAATGGTTTGCTTGATAATTCTGTCATTTTTAGGGTCACATCTTGTGAAATCTTATCCCGGTTTTGGTTTGCCTACATGTCTTTGGTCTGCATTGCTTTTATATTTTATGGAAGCGGACCGAGAGCCCTTGTTTGGTGCGAACCAGGGTTCGGAATTCGGATGGTAGCGTCCACACTTATTAAAATGAACCGCACTGACAAAGAGTTTTAATCAAACCAATATGCCAAGTATTACACACCCTTAAAAGCCAATGGGGATTTTTTTTCTTTTTTTTCGACGAGGGAACCAGTGATGATGCTGATTTACAGGTTGGCCTATTTTACACGCTCAATAAAGCACTCTATTAAAGTATTATTTTCTTAAAAAAAAAACAAAAAACTATTTTGACCCTATTTTTTGTTTTTGTATTTCACATCAATTTTAAAATGAAATCCTTATATGAAAGAATGCCATGTTATTTGTCAACTACACTAATAATTAAATAACTGCAAGAATTGATAGCAATAAAATATGAAAGAGGGAAACCAATGGAAAAGATGAAATGAGGAAAAACTCCTTCAGTAGTCTTAGCTCAAAAGGGATACATGACAAAGGCCAAGACCAGCAGGCTCCACACCACACTGATGTTCATCTCTCCACTGGGCTCTGCCACACAGAAGTACAGTTCAGTGATGAGATACACCACTGTGGCGGCCACCGTAAAATCCACCAACCACTGGAATTCAGGAAAATAATGCAGAGCTAGACAAAAAGACAGCCAGACAAAAAGAGAAGCTTTAGAAAACCAAAGTTTCTTAGAAGATCCATTAAGCTCAAGGACTCATTGGGCATACAATGACAACAGGTGAGTTACCAAGTGTGTCCACTTCTGCAATGCACTTAGTCTCCAGCTGAAGGTCGATGTCTTTGGGAATAGTCATCGGCTTGTTTTCCAAGTGCCCATTGTACTTCCTGAGAAGTAAAACGTGAACATAGCACATATAATAGTTATCCCCTGAATGTAGGCTAAGCTGAAATAAAACACACACACACACAAATTACCAAGGACATTTCAGGCCAAAAACAAAAACCATTGACTTGCCAGTATTGCTGAATAAATTGTATTAATATTGCTTTTTATTTATGCTTTTGAATAAAACGTAATATAAAACATAAGAGTTTGAGATTATTATTTATTTTTCAAAGTGCGTTACTCAAAATCTCGGCCATAAATAAGTAATATTTAGCATACTTCCTGATTTTTATTTTTTTTTTAAAATGATAACAGTATGTTCTTCCAAGTAGCCGCCGTTATCATCTTCTGCTGCCCAGATAAGACAGAATTTATTCAAGAGCATCTTGGGTACTTTATCCATTCATTTATGATGGTTCAGCACTCTTATAAGTGGCTTCAGTTGTAAGATGATGGGGCTCCTCTGGCACTTAACCTCATTACACAATGCAATGCGTCACATGACTCATATCTTATTCCTGATAGTGAGAAACCTGGTTGCTACATGAAGTGGGATGTCATCATCCGGGTGAGAAGTTCAGAAGCTCCCACTTTCAAAAGACATTTGTGTTTCATTTATTTTGTAATACTCAGCTAAATTTTGTGGAATAACTTTTATGGAGTTTAAGTTGATTAAACTAATGAAATGATTTCATAAATCTGTCATTTTGACTACTGACCTGCTCTTAAAATTGAATATACAATACAGACTACAATGAATTAGTAATATTGAGTCAGTGGTGACTAACTTTAGAACTATTCAGATGGTAGTAGTTTACATTGAGGATGAAAAGTCAATATTACTAATAATTCTCACTTCTATAAACTTGTGTGAAGTTAATTTAAATAGGGGTTTGCCCTATTATTGCCCATCTGTAACGCCTACATCTACAAAACACACTCCCATCAGTCCCGTCAGAATCAGTTAATGAAATCACATCATTTAGAAAACTAATCCTGCCCAAATAGGTTTTTGGAAAACATTAAAATAGTGTCCTTTGGACCGTTAAGTAAAAACACTTTATTATCATTGTATACAGTGCAGTACAATCCCTCATCATAACTCATTTTTGAAGTGCTGTGATACAAATTGTTGAATTTTTTTTTACTCGTATAATTATGAGCTTTCATAATACTTTGGCCAATATTTATATTTGAAACAACACTAATAATTTTAAGGAAAATTAAGAAAGAAAAATAAAAAACTTCAGTTCTTGGCCAAACAATTATGAATGCACATAATCATGACTAGAAAAATTGTTACCTATACACTACTGTACAAATGTTTAAGGGTCGGGAAGATTTTAAAAGTCTCTTGTGGTCACCAAGGTTGCATTTATTTGATCAACATTACTATAGTGATATATATATATATATATATATATATATATATATTATATTAATATTAATATATTAATATATATTAAATGTCATTTATTTCTGTGATAAAGCTGAATTTACATCATCAGTCCTTAGTGTCACATGATCCTTCAGAAATCATTCTAATATCCTGATTTCTTTTTATTATAATCAGATTTCTCTCATAATATTCTGATTTCTCTTATTATAATCAGTGTTGAAAACGTTTTTGTGGCGACTGTGATACATGTGTTTTCAAGATTCTTTCATGAATGGAAAGTTCAAAAGAAAAACAATTATTTAAAATAATATCTTCAGCAACATTAGTATAAATGGCTTTACTGTCCCCTTTGACCAATTTAACTTTTCAGGTCACCTAATTATTATAAATTAAACTAAATTTAATATACAATTTTATGGCGAGCAAGCAAAAGAACAGAAAGAACTGCAAAGCTGGTATCAACATGTGGGATCGCCAACTTAGTTCAAAGGACAGCAGATTTTCCGCAGACTAACTGAGGGCTCTGTCTCTATTGGAAACCAAACACTAGAGTTTGCACATTTTACTGGGGATTAGAGGAGCCCTCCCCGCTCTTGAAAAAGAGCTAAATCCACACAACGTTCAAATCAAACATTTCCACCCATCTCCAATGCCGTCTGCATGACAAAGAATAGAGAAATGAATGTCGGGCTCTGCTGGGAGCGGTGGGATATTGGAAAGGGGCACAGGCCTTTGCGTGAAGGCGTCTAGTATGCAAGCTTTCTGCATGAGATTTTGAACCTGAGATTCTTGGACTTCTCCTTTGGGTCCCTGTTGTTTACACAGGTCAGTGTGCACAATGGTGTTCAGCACAAAAGCACTGTGGGTATGTTAGTCTCCCTGCTCTGGATTGCGGCATACCTGCCTGACGAAATGGCCCAAGAGCTCCCTGCAGAGCAAAAACGGGCTTTTGTCTGAGAACAGGAGGTAGGTATAATAGAGCTGACTATCAAAACTAAGCTGCTAGACACGGGCTAGTCTACCTTTTCAGGGAATTAGCACTGTTCGCATAGTCCAAAGCTTTCACCCACGGCGGAATATAGGCAGCAAGGCTGCTTGATCTTCATCGACAAAAGTCAAATGTGCACAAATCTAGAGAAATGCAGTTTTGTACCTGTCTTTTTTGCTCTTTCCTCCTTTCTGCTGCTTTCCAGCCAAAGTCCTCAGCTCATCTTCAGTGGGGTGCTGGTACCAACGCAGACTAATAAGACAAAGAGAAGTATTACACCACCATCTCTGAAATACACACAGAGCTCTAGAAAAACATATGCTACCATTCAAAACACAAGCATTTGGGGTCGGTAAGATTTTATGTTTCTGATAAAAGTCTGCATTTATTTGATACAAAAATACATATTTTGAAATATTATTACAATTAGCCTAACAGTTTACCATTTTAGTATATTTTAAAACATAATGTATTCCTTCCTGGGACGCCATTTATCCAGTTTTCAGAATTGGAGTACAGGAAACATTTATTATATTGAAAACAATTAAGCTGCTAATATTCTTGTGGATTTTAAAAAACATAAAAAACATTGTAATAGTCTTTATAAGTCACTTTTGATAAATTTAATGCATCACTGCTGTATTCATTTATTTTTAAGTCTTACTGACTCCAGACTTTTGAACGGCATAGAAAAGAAAATGTTGGTCAAGTGTTGTTTTAAAGAAGCTAAAATAAACTTTTGTTTAAAAATCACCCCCAAAAATGTATCGGTCATCATTTAGTTTCAAACCATTATGACTTTTATGACAAAACTCATATATTTTGAAGAATGTCTGTGTCCATACAATATGGGGTCTAAAACAACATGCGATTAAACCAATTGACTTTCATTGCATGGACCACTTTCATAATTATTTTATGGTGCCTTTGTGACCCTTTTTGAAGGTTGAAAGCTTCAGTCTGCATTCACTGGAACTGCATGGAAAAGAGCGACAAGCGCAGCCTTCTGAATTTCTCCTTTTATGTCTCACGGTCACGGTAGACACAAAGATTATCACATGAATTTCAATTTTTGTGTACACCATTTTTTAAATGATGAAGGTGGTTTGACGCTAATAAAATGAGCAGATCTTTGGTGGCAAACATTTACCACAACCCCTTCAACTTTGTTTAGAAAGCCGGCCCGTCACGAGCCCTGAGAGGGCTGTACTGCTTTCAGTTTGTTTTTTTGCAAGTTTACTTCCTAATGAAAACTTAATTATGAAAGTCTCCCGGGCAACACTTCAAGCCCTGCACTCAAGCCAGAGTTTTCCCAAACTATTTTTACAGCCAAAAACAAGCACAGATGAATTATTGAGCACATTTGGATGAGCTGTTTACTCTAAACACATATGGCTCTAATTAAGGGGGGAAACAAGCATGGCTTGTACTTTCGTTAGCGGTTCTCTTGGGTTACAGCGCTTTTTGATGATACCCTTTGGTCTTACTGAAAACCCATAATGATGCATTTTTGATGGGCCCTTAATATGAACAATAAAATAAGGGATATGCTCGCAGAAGTGGAGAAGGATCTGTGGTTTGTGTTGTTAAGGATTAAGATGACATTTTAGGTTGACCATCGAGAGGGATGCCAGAGTGGCACAGTGGGCTGTACTTCCTCATTACCTGCCACTGCAGAGGAGCCATCGTGCAAAGGAATAGTGGGGTATGATCTTCTGAATCATGCTGGCCATTACCATGGTAACCACCAGCTGCACACTGATCACACCCTGAAGGGAAAGAGTGAAATATTAGAACACTTTCTGATCGCACCAGCAAGAACAAGAAGCCTAGTTACTTACCTCAATTGCCATTTTGGTTGGCAAGAGCATATGATTTTGAGGTGAAATTTGTGGTAGCATAAAATGACTCAAAATACTTTGCAGATATGTATTTCAGTAAAAAAAAAAACAAAAAAAAAACAATGTCTTAAGGCACCTACACACACTATAATCAGGCCGATTTTAGGCCCAATTCTCCCCTTCTGACAATCCTAGGTAAAGTCCAGATTATTTTGTTGGTATAATTGTTGGACAGATTATCTCATCAGACTTTCCTGTGATTTTTGAGAGCCTGATTAAAATAAAAACAAAAGTCTCACCATTAAATGCATGTCCCAAGCACACAATTACAAAAATGTTCTCAATTTAATTGTATGTAGCCTATATGACAGACTTGCACTGCACATGTTGCAATTAACTGCATCTTCCTTTTCTGAAGTGATTCCAATCATATTTCAAGCAAGAAAAAAAACCATCACGTTGAACTGAATTGTACTGGCAAATGAAGTGCGTCAGCTGAATGAAATAATCACTTTATTTATCGGCTTTAACGTATTGGCCAAATCTTCTTATTGGGCCGATAACGATAACATTAAAAATGACCATATTGTGCATCCCTAGATGCAATGTGTGTTAGAGTGACGAAGAACGAATCGGCTGGGAAGAACATCAGGGCCGCAGCAATCTCAAACCATAAATATGCGACATTGAATATTTAGGATCAGATAACCTGTTGTGTGCGGAGAATCCAGCAGTAAAAAGAACGAAGCATCAAACGACATCCAAATTTTTTTCTTGTGAATTTTCTGTAAATAGCAATCCAAACACTATTACAGTAACTTCTTCTCGTCCACCATCTGCCATGTTTGTTTACTCTAAAATCACGTTTAAACGTGAAAGATTTCTGCAAGGTTTTGCGAGCTTGCCTGTGTTTGCAGTCGGGACTCCAGAGTTTGTGAATGAAATCTGGTAGTGTGTGTGTGTCTTGGTCACATCGTGGCACTCCACACACTAATCATGGAACAATTAGTTCATGCATTAATGACCTTAAGGCTAGATTATTGTAATGCTCTACTGGGTGGTTGCCCTGTACGCTTAATAAACAAACTACAGCTAGTTCAAAACGCAACATCGCATAAATGTTAAAATACTGCCGATTACTTAAAAAGCACTAAATGGTTTAGCTTTGCAGTACTTGAGCGAGCTCTTAACGCATTATAGTCCTTCACGTCTATTGCAATCTCAAAGTTCCGACCAGTTAATAATACATAGAATATCAAAAATCGACTGCTGGCGGTAGATCCTTTTCCTATTTAGCACCAAATCTCTGGAGCAGTCTTCCAACCATTGTCCGGAAAGCAGACACACTCTGTCAGTTCAAAGCTAGACTCAAAACACATCTCTTTGACCTAGCATTCACATAATAAATTATCGACTTCTATATTAGGCTGCATAGGCCAGCCGGAACAAGGAACACTTCCCTTGAATCCTGATGTGCTCGTTACATCATAAGAAGAATGGCATCTACACTAATTCTTTGTTTATCCTGAGGTTTTCCCGCAGACTGCCAGATCCAGGCCATTTTCAGATCTAAAGGACTTTCGCCTGGACCCAATGACAACGCAGTGCTGAAGTGCCAACTAGCCACTCCTTATGGAGGATCCCTATACAACTCTACAGATAAAGTATTGTGGAAATTTCGGTTCACGTACCAACCCCAAGTGATAAAATAAAATTCTGTATCAAAATTTATAGGCATGACAAGTTTGTTTAGGGATGGTTTGTAGGGAATTACAAACCTGCGCACATATATTCAAATGCTCATAACTACAGAATAAATTGTTAATGCACATCACCTGTTATCACAGGATCGCATTTAAAATCTGTTTATAGAAAACGGTGTCATCTTAGCGGCCCCTAATTTAATAAAAAAGGATCATTTCGACGGAAGTGAATCAATCAAAACTAACTTTAGCTGGAAAATAACATTATTCAAGAACCGCTATAAAACCAAACCAAACCAATCTCTGTTACCTTAAAATATATGTTTAACTCTGTAAAGCTGCTTTGAAACAATCCACATTGTTAAAAGCACTATATAAATGAGGACGACTTGACTTAACTAGTTCATGTTTGTGGCCTTTCACATTTTGAAAATCTGATTTAGTGTGGGGCAGTCTTTAAGTGAAAAAAAGACGGGAAAAGCGATGAATTTGTTACCTCAAAAGGTAATAAACTTTCCAAATTATGCTGACTTACCCAGTCAAGCACCAACTCTGTAATTTCCTTAAACACCCAAGCATCAAACTATGACTGCTGGCATCAATGGGCAATCTCACCATCCATGCGTGTAAGGCACAGTGTCCTGACCCTATGTTGAGGATGGTGATATGCATTCAAATGATCTCTGATCTGCACAAATTGCTATGTGTCTAGCTAGCCAGTTTCAAACTCACAAAAAAGAAATTTAAATGGCAACATGGCTTGCGTGTCACTTATGAACAAAGAAATCGTGAATCATACTGTAGAGCAATAATAATAGTGCATGTAAGTGACATGACAGAAAAGCTAGGAAATGATCTGCAATATTCTGTGATTTCGTAATTTTGAAAGGTTGACTTGTTGAGTTCTGTTCCATGACTTTGGAGCCTAATTGTCAAGAGTTGTGGAATGCAATGGTCCCATGTTCTTGAAAATCTAGCCGTTTATTTAGTATATAAGACTTTTGGATGAGCATGAGGGGTACATGAGTGGAGCAACTAAACACAGGTGCACAGAGCAGAATATTGAGCGGAGCGTCATATGAGTGAAACCTGAGCACTGAGGGGCTGCATATATTTTTTGGACATTTTTTTCTTTAGGACAATTTTCAGCGGACAATTTTCGTCAACTGAAATTTTGGTGCATCCCTAAAAAAATTGTACATCTTTTTTTTTTTTTTTAAACTTAATTTTTTTTATATATATTTGCTCACTGTATCCAACCTTAGCTCTATTTGTCTCAACTTCTTTTATTCAACCACATTTTACTGTGATATAAGCACTGCTGCCATTTAGCCAAATTCAGTAAAACACTGTGAAAAATTAGCTTCTCGTTATACCTTTAACTACGAAAACCTTGCACTGATGTGCAGCACAAATGCAAAGCTTTCCATAACAACTTTTATATTTCATTTATCCCGCTTTTCACCACTTTGACAAATACCAGTACCTGCACTGAGGTAGAGCCACACAATGGCACAATAGCTATAATGTGCTGGTCTGAAACGCATGAAAGCAGCCACAGGCGTCTTTTCACTGCTGGTCACAAACATCTCTGGGAGAACAAACCAGCCTTCAATGTTTCCCTAATTTTACCGGAAACAGAGAGGTATCCCATTGCCATGGCTGAGAATTATATAGCCCATATGAATGAATGAGAGACTGTCGGGAAAAGGGCTATTAAGTTGAATCAATAAATTATATTCATATGTGGGCTAGCCTAGAATCAAGTGTATAGATACAATGGGGCTAAATGCACACCCTAAGAAAAATGTGCTTTTCACTGCTCCCATAGTGTATGATAGCAGAAAAATATAATATGTTTTTTATTGAATGTTGATGGAGCAACAGATTGTGTCGAAAAATAAATCATAAAAGTGTTTTGCTTGTTTAGAAATGGTATAAATGTATGAGTTGGGGGGGGGGCTTTCATACCATGTGTGGGACAGCATGGGGCAAAAGGCACAAAGGACTGATACAAATATGTAGCTAATTAATATGCCTTTAATAAGGTCTAAGTTAAATCTTGTTCAAAACAATGAACTTCAATTCAGCAAAGTTGGTAGTATTTTTGGTTTATTTTGGCTGAAAATCTTTAGACATGTGTCTCAATATGTAGACAATTTTAATCGATTGTAATTTGCTTCACAAATCTACAAAATTTTAAAAACCATTAAATATTACATACAATTAGCGCAGAATCAACTTATTCATCGTCCGGTGTCATTTAAAGCCCTTTGAAGCTGCACTGAAATTTGGACCTTGAACCGTTTGGTTACCATTGAAGTCCATTATATGGAGAAAATCCTGGAATGTTTTCATCAAAAACGTTAATTTCTTTTCAACTGAAGAAAGAAAGACGTGGACATCTTGGATGACATGCAATAAGGTACGACATGCAATAAGGTTCGAAAGGCCGCTTCACGCCTAACAACGCTCTTCAGCTGTTACTTATTCACGATACAGCACTTGCCTTGAGTACCTTATTGCTTTTATAAAATGGTTACCACACAATAAAAATATTCAAGTAAAAAAAAATATGTATTAGTGCAACTTTCAAGAAGAAAAATAATCACTAAAAGCTTTCCTTTCGCTAGAAAAAAATAGTCCCTGACCGTGAACAGCAACAACATTCCAATGTGTAATGAAACCTCAAATAAAAACAACATAGTAACTGCAGTGTTGCGCAGTGATATATAACCGTTGGGTGAAGCGGTCATAGCCGTGCTTCATTGTGAATAAAGCACAGCTATTGACCAATCAGAATAAAGGATTGGAACTAGCCGTTATACAAGAGAATAAAGTCAAGTGACCCTTTTACCCCGGTGCACCTTTAGTCTCGTTGTACCCTATATTTTACTATGTTTTTAGTTGTTTTATTAAGACACACTGGCATTATAACAGTGCTCAGGAAAATTTTTAAATCAGTTTTATGTGAATAACCCACTTTTTGAAGATATTACAATTTATGTAGAAATACATATCATTTTATTCATTCAGAAAACAGAGGAATGAGGATTTTTAAATATGAAGGATTATTTGGGGATATTTCCCGAAAGGTAAAGGTGCAAATCTTAATGTCCATCCAACTATCAATGTTGTTGAGATGGGTCAGTTTCCAAGACACTTGCCATTAGTCAACTAAAACCATCAGAAAAGCATAACACCTTAAGATACCAGCCTACAATCCTGGACATTCTCCTTAAAAGCGTGACATAAAAAAAAATGTGATGGCTCCCTTGCTGGGGAAGTTTGATCGGTCAGTGTAAGTCACCATGAGAGGTTGGGGCAGAAGAGGTAATTGAAGCAGCATGGGACACTTATCTGCCAGTCTAGCAGTGACCTGGACAGCACAGGGGCCAAATTAGCTTTGAAGGGGGGCACTGAAGATAACCAGCAGGTCTAGAAGCCCAGTCACCATACAAAATAATGGTCAAGAGGAGAGTTGCCTTGGTAAAATATGGATTTTTGAGCTCTCCAAAAACACCCTGTGGTGACAAGTCCAAACCAAGCGTGCTGCACAAGCCCTGAAAAGTGAAGCCAAAGCGTATCGATCGCCCCCGGTGGCCGGTCCTAGTATAGGTCATAATCCCCCCTCCACATGTTAATTAACAGCATGTGAGACAAACTAAACAATTAAATTACAATTCAAATATCGTTTTTTCCAAACATGCTTTCTGTCATTTACTGTAGTTTATATCATGTGTTTGTTTTTTTTAAATAAGTTTGTTTTTAGTTAGTTGTTAGTTGAAGCGGTCATGTAATGTTATGATTGACAGGTTCTCGGAGGTCTGATGAGATTGGAGCTTTAAATGTAATATCTAAATTTCCTATAATTAATTTAAAAAAAAAAAGTGCAGGAGCGTGTTCTTGCGATTCTGCAAGAGTGAGGGCGGGTCCTTGATTTCTTGGCTTTACTTCCTGCTCACGACTGCGCATGTCTGTTTCTGAAATTGCTACTGCACTGACTCAAGTTCCAAGATGTCAGCACAATATAGGGATACTGGCGGCTTCACTTCTGACCAATGGAAGAGAGCAAAGGGGCGTCGTCCATCTTTTAATATAGTCTATGATCCAAACACTGCAATTAATTTCCTTCCATTACCAAAGTTCTCAATGATATGTTGTTGTATATGGAAAAAAACAGACGACATCAACCTAAAACTGATATAATAGCATTATTATTAGATGATATATAGTAATTGCATCACCTTATAACCACATGATACAACATATATGCCTCCAGCGATTCAGAAGTTCTGCTGAGACTTAAATATTAATGAAGCATTTACAGAATGTAAAATAACCATACTTTCAGTCTTGGCCTTTAAAGAGTGTGTCCATGTCACAGGAAGTATGTGCAGAAAACAAACTGAGGTCTGAGCAGTATTTGAGGCTAAGCCATATTTCATAATTAATCATGTTAAGGTACTTGTGTGTCCCAAAATCGTATGATTTTGAGGAAAACTTTCCAGTGCACGTTGACTTAATTAGAAAATAAAATGGCAGTACAATGTATTGGTGCAGAGATGAGAACGTATATTTTATAAAATACTTGCAAATGCTTTTTATCAATAGAAGCACCACAAAACGGCCACCTGTTGCATAGGAGAACTACTTAAACAGTTAAAGTGCAAAGTAATGAAAATATAAATATAGCTCTGTAAAACGTTCTCTGCACAATACAATGTTTTAAGTGTTTTCCTTCATGTAATCAAAATTTCTACACACTTGAACGCAAACCAAATGGAAATACATCATGAGAGCAGACAAGTGATCATGTGTGGATATTGGGACAGGCCTATAATTTTTCTTTAATTGAGCAGTGACAACTTAGGAGTGAGATAGTTCTTCTAAACATGACAATCCTGTCATCATTTCCTCACCCTCATGTCATTCCAAACATGTATGACTATTTCTTCTGTGGAACATAAAATGACATGTTTTGCAGACTGTTTGTAACAGTCTCTGTTCCTTTTCATTTCACCGTTTCCACACAATGAAAGATAAAGGCAACTGATGCATAACATCCCTTTCTGTACAGAAATACATATTACACCAGTTTGAAACTTCTAGAGGCTGAGTACAAGGTGACAGAATCTTTATTTGGGTTTAACTTTTGTGTCATTTTTTTTTCTGGTTCAGTGGGTAAGAGATGTCCTCTGGAACCCTTCCATGACGTCATTCAGTGGAGGGCATTCTGAGGTCAAAAGCACCTGCACCAGGTGAGGCACATCCTCCCCCTACTAGCATGTCCAGCATTTACAACTAACTTACCATTAAAATGACGCTAAATTATATCATTCTTCATTTCTGCTTAAAAACTATGCATACAGTATGCAATCCATACGATGCAATGTATGAAACCCATACGATGCAATCCTAATGCAAAGAAATGTCTGCAATCATGCTTCTAGATCTGGATCATCTATCATCAGAATGAACAAATGAATAAAATATCCTCACGTTTAATAACTAGCATGCATTAAAGCAAACATGACAGTAATAATGCATTCAGATGATGTGCTCACTTACCATATTGATGTTGCAGTGCAGTGATAGATCTCAAAGCCGGTTGACACTCTGAGCACCCCGGAGCGGAGATCCAGCGGCACGGAGCACATAAGCCTGTCTTACGGTGCTGGTATTTGAGAGTACTGTGTTGACAGGTAAAACGAATACCTAAACAAACATCCCACTGATCGAGCCGCGGCTTCACTGTGTTTTCAACTGCAGTAACTTAGAGGTCACGCTCAGACTCTCACCACAGGGCTGTCGCTGACAGCCTGCACGGTTGAATTACTGCTAGAACCTTTTAATAATGAAAGTCTGTATGATGATAATGTTCTGAATTGATTATTAACATTTATTTTTCTGTTTATATTCACATTGTTAAGTATATTGGTAATGGAAACGTTGAATCATTATCATTTTTGAAACAGGCGCTGTTTTGGACGACTTCAGGATCTTGCAGGACCCCTTCACCGGAAGTAGGGAAAGGAGCACATGTGACGTTTTCCTACCGGTGTTGTTAACCCTGCACAGGACTGAGCAAGAATTATGTCTATGGGACTGAGGATGCTGAGGAGTGTTAGTGCAGATTTACTACCAGAAACCCTTAGCTTTGTGGTGTTAATTAGCGAAATCAGGCTGTACGATGATAGTAATCAGAGAATCATTAAATTAAATGATTTTCATGTTAGATTTTTTTTATGTATTATAAATTATTATTTATAGGCCTTAGATTTCACCCTCTTTTTTCCCTTGTTCGTTTATTATTGCATTGTATAATGTTTTTTTTTCTGAATATGTAAGGGAAAAAGTATTGAACTGAGTTTTTTTATTTAAATAGCTACAGTATCAAGAGAATATCATGCAGCTTCACTGTTTTGCATTTTCAAGTAACTTGATTTATTTATAAATGTAAAGCATTAAAACATTGTTCTTTTAGATTTCGAAATGATGTTGCATTTGCATTCTCTCTTCTAAAATTTTTTTTTGTGTGTGTGTGTGTGTGTGTGTGTGTGAATGTAATTTTATTGTAATTTATGTATTTGTTTTATGCCTGATATGGTTAATTACTCTTTCTCTATTCACTGTTTTTTATTCTCTAATATTTTATATTTAATTATTATTTTTAATAATATTTTTTTAGTATTATTGTTTTCTATACAGTGATAATTATGACACATTTAATTCATTTCATATGATCATTAAAACTTGATCCAAACATGTGTTTCTGTTTAATGATTAAATTTGGATAATTGAAGTGCCAGTCATAATTTCAATACGGTTTGAAAAGCATCCCAAGAGTCACCTTGTGCGATTTGAGC
Source organism: Pimephales promelas (assembly GCF_016745375.1). The sequence goes on from NW_024121987.1 coordinate 46,124, forward strand.
CGATTATAATAATTTGTAGACAAAAGGTAGTGAATTGGAAGAGTCTGACTCTAAACTATGGAAAAGTTGTTAAACATTTGATAAATGTAGATAATGGTAATAATAAAGAATGAGTAGGCGTGTCCACACATTTGAGTAGTAGTTTAAATAGCAGTGGGTCATGTATACTCTCACTCCCATGTCATTATCATTGTGTACAGTAAACAAGATCTTCTCATCCTCTATTTACAAAAGAACATTTGTCTAACTGATGTCTATAACTGTCAAATGCAAATGGATTTAATGCCTTGTGGAGTGGTATTATGTTTGCCTTTATTTTTATGGTAATTTTTGATATTGCAAAGTTTTTTTGTTTATGTAAGTTTTAGCATTTTTATTGTTGTTGTTTTGTCTTTCAGTCACTTTGAAAACATGAATATAATTTTCCATATCAGTGCATTATGGTCTTTTTTTTAGATGTCCAGTAAAAAAAAAAAATGAACAGCCGACATTCCACTGGTGGATCTGGGTTTAAAAACAGTGGTTTAGTGGTGAGCATTAACAGACCAACCAACCTCAAAGCACAATTTGACCTCTACGTTTCAGAACTGAAAACTGAAATGTTGAGGGGCAGTGCACCCCTCTCTCTCTCTCTCTCTCTCTCTCTCTCTCTCTCTCTCTCTCTCTCTCTCTCTCTCTCTCTCTCTCTCTCTCTCTCTCTCTCTCTCGTTTGCTTTATTGTTTATTTTGCCGATGGCTAAATGTTTCCTTTTATATAACATATTCATAAACATTCAAAAAACATATTGTTATATATGTTTTATATAACATATTCATGTTGCAAGACATATGTATAGGCTATGATGTATCACCAAACCTGCAAAAATAATATTTAAATGTTGAACAATTTATTGGTAAATTCACATTTACTGTATCTTCTAATATATCCAGATGATCCATTCACAATATGACAAATTTAATCTCCAGATTGATCTTGTCACCATGAATTCTGAACAGACTTAACAATGACTAGCCAATAACTGATTGGTAAAATAATTTAACGTTGTTAAATTACATACTGGATGTGCAAAAAATATATATATATATATTTAATTTACCAAGTGCCAATGAAATCTTTGATATACAAAAGGCGGATTCATCTGATCTAGTGTAAGGAAAATGATTTCCTTAGTAACAATATCTTTCCAAATATATTTGTTTAGAAACATGCCTAAGACTAAACAGGATAATTCTGAGGAGAAACCTAATTAAATAGTTAAAAGTCAGATGACTTGACTAAATGTCATAATCATTATGTTAATTTAACTAAGTGGCGTTAATAAGCAAATCCTTCTGGTTTATTATTTGTACAGTGCCGTGGTGAATTGCCTTCATTACTGTCCCTGCTGCATGTTTTATTTTTGGATGAAACACCCTATCTGGGTCATGGGAGATCACAGTCGACTATCACAGGCTTTTTTTTTTTATTTTTGCCTTTTATCCAAGCTTTCTCCTTGGTATCTGTTCCCTTATTCCCTTGCTCTGCAATAGAAATCCAAACTATGACAATACTACAGCCCAGCCTTTAGTCAAACACCCTTGTTTCTAAATGTCACTAGCTATTTTTCTTTTTTCAACAAAAAGAGACAGCAAAATTTCATCCAGTTTCTATCTTCTATTAATTAAACATGATTTGAAATATGTGCCAGAGCCCCAGCTGCTCTCACACACACACACACACACACACACACACACACATACTATATGGTTTACGAGGACATCATGTAACCACTGTGGTTTAGAGGGACACCCATTACCTAACAGTTTACAAATGAAACAGTCATGCTAATCAATGTTAAATGGTCTCTTTAAGATACATCTCACTTAAAAATGTTGTTCTAACAATAAAATCATGGAAAATAGCACACCTGATTTTATAAGGTTTACGAGGACACCATGCAACCACTGTGGTTTAGAGGGACACACATTTCCTAACAGTTTACAAATTAAACAGACATACTAAACAATGTTAAATGATCTCTTTAACATACATCTCACTTAAAAGTATTGCACTAACCATGTAATCATGGAACATAACACCTGGACCTAATTTATAAAACATATATACACATTAAGCAAAGAGGTCACATTATCTTTAGGAAGAGTAGGTTTTATTTTATTCTACTCTGCATTTTCACAGCTAGCTCATTTTGGCATGATTCAGAACTCAGTATGATGTCTCCATTAGTTCAGTTTATTCAGTTTATTTTTATATGAACATGCCAGTCACACTCGGACACATACAGATCTGAAAACGCTGTTAAAAATGTGATTGGTACTTCACCATAGAGAGGATATATGCTGATTATGACAAAGCAATGAGTTGTCATTAAAACACTGAAAGCAGAGAATTTTGACTGTACTCTAATTAATACATTTTGAATATAAATTTAAATATATTTTTAACTATAAAATTGTAATATAATTTTTCATTTAAGAATATTACGTATTTAACAGATTTTCTAAAACAGGCCACACAATCTATTTGTATACCCCTAAAAGAGCAACATACTGTTTCTATGAAACCCCCCAGATTACAATAACCTTTTTAGCATTCAAAAAGATGACTTGTATGATAAAGAGTTGAGTTATACTAGTCTGCTCCTACCAGACTCTTGCACTTGTATATTTTATATATATATATAAAACCCATATGATACCATTGTTCCTTGATTCCCTGCTAATTACAGCTAATACATTATTTTTTCTAAAAAATTGAGGGAACAAAATCTATTTCTCGTGCCACAAGTTGAATGTGTAAACAACCTGTGAGACCATAGCAACCAGAAATGATCAGAAATGTATAAGCCTATTTATTTTTTATTAAGAATGACATGAATGAATATGAATGATATGAAGAATAATGAATGATAAGTACAGACTCAAGAAATGATTGTGTTAATTATATTATGGCCTATTATGTTGTGCACAATGTTGCCTACAGACAGCATTCAAATGAGTTTGTTATTTCAATAAATAATAAAATATGGATCATAAAATAATATAAATATATTTATCCATCCCACCTCACAACCTTTTAAAACAATTAGCTGATCATGTCTATATTAATTAATTAATTAATTTATTTATTATTAATAAACCTAAATAAAATAAAATGTTCTACATTCCCGTAAAGTGAACTTGCAGGAAATCGCCTGTGCGCCATAAATAATCAAAGCTTTATTGGCATGACTGTCAGGGATTTACAGTATTCATTTTACGGGAATTTAACATATTTAATTGTATAAATATAGGCAACATTGCTCACAATATAATAGCCTATAATATATAAATATATCAATTTCTGATAATTCCAGGTTGCAATGGTCAGGCAGGTTGTTTACGCATTTAACTTGTGGCACAAGAAATCGATTTCGTTCCCTCAACATATAAAGTTGTGGCATTGAGAAAAATATGTCGTTCTCTGAACATAGTAACTCGTACAACATATGAATCTCGTGTGGTCACAACATAAGTTCTTACGAGTTTATATGTCGTGGACTTAAAACTATGCGAACCGAACATGCCCCATCCTGGTCACCCTAGTTTCTACTCTAGACTATAGCTTGTTTGTAAACTTACAACCTGTCAAATACCCACAGATTGTTAGAGTTAACTGTTATATATTTACCTATTTTCATACTAGATTTATTTCATTAGATACATTTATTAACTTAGCACAAAAACTGTATAGAACAATATTTAAATAGGGAATAAGCCGTTTAAATATAAGACAGATAGAATAAACTCATGTCCATATTTGTTTTTTATAAGTTAGGAAAGCAGTTTGATTCGACTGTCCCTTACTAAATTGTAACAGATAGAAGACAGATAGAATAAACGCATGTCCATATTTGTTTCTTGTAAGCTGTGCCCTTGTTCCGGACAAAGTCTCTTATGTTTTGGCTTGTCCGTAAAGCAAGAATGGGGTTCTTGCAAGCCTCACATTCAGTCAAAGATGCCAGCTTCCCTTTTGTGATGTGGTTTCCAAAGAACTTCATTACTTATTTGACCTCTGAAGCGGTCCATGATCTTTTACATTGGCCCTTTTTTTTTGGTCTATCAAGCTCTATTAGAAATGTATAAGATCGTTAGTACAACAAAGTACATATGTACAACATAGTTAAATCCACTGTATACAAGAGAGAAATGAATGCCAAAGTAATGGAAAGTTGAAACAAAACCAGACGTGGATGAAGTAGTTGTCAGGTATACAGGTGGTGAAAGGAGCAAGGACTCAGGTGCAGAGACGATGGGTTCTTATTAATGGTAATAAAAAACAAAAAAATACAAACAAAACTACCCCATGGGGAAAAGGACTTGATAACTTGACTTGACACAAGGGGTAACACACCAGGTACATACGACAACGAAACAGCACGGGACTGCAGACACAAGGAGAATAAATAGGGAGAACAAACAAAGGAGCTAAAGAGGGAGGACAAGTCATGGGGCAAATAAAACAGGGCTGCGTTCAGCCCGGACAAAACGTTGCACAACGTTTTTTAAACAGAAACGGTGATGCGTTGAACACATTGTTCTGATGATGCAAGAGTTGCAACTATGGCAGCTGAGAAAGGCCATTCTTTGTGTTCTTTGTGAAGAATTTTCTGAGCCTGATGAAGTCGGTATAAATATGTGTATAATACTACAAAATGAGCCCAATATTACAGTTACTGCACTTGCTGCACAAGAGAGCATCCCAATCGAGTGAAGGGATTTGTGGAAACTGAAAGCGCACATCTTACCTACAGTAGTTCAGACTAAAACACAATCTATTTACCCTCACACACTAACTTTATATGTTTTTATACTGTTTTAATACCCTATTTTTATTCAAATTTTTAGGAAAAGCAATTATTATCATTGTTTATTTCTAAACCAAATGTCATAGACTTGAAACGAAGCTAAACATATAAACAACTACATAATTATGTTGATATCCTATATTTTTACAATAAAACTTACAACAAACATATATTTTAATATCCAGTTGTTGCGTATACCGAGCTGCATTGAACACATTTGTAAATTACTTTCCTTGAACCCATTGTGCGAGTTCACTTTAATACCACGTGCTTTATATACATGTTGCTGCTGATTGAACTGCAGTTCTGACACACCCACCAAACAAGAGAAAACATATCTCAAACCCCGTTGCACACCGGTGCACACCGTTTCCAGGAAACATGACGTTCAACCCGGAAACCGTAGCAAAACGTTGCGCACCGTTTTGAACTTGAACTTGCCCAAGGTAACAAGATGGAAGGGGCTAGACAATCAACAGGAGAGCATATGGCACATAGACAGTATAAGAAATGGACAGAGCGATCTCATTGGAACTCCATTGAGACGATTGAAGCCCGTTTTTGGCGATTTTTTAGCACTTCCGTCCCTGACGCGCAGACTCAAACAGAGCTTGACTATGTAATGTGACGAGAGCAAACCGTCTGTCTTCTAGTGGCTGTGGCATGAGAAACCTAAATCATTCCCTTCCGAAACATGGAGAGGTGGAGAGTGTGAGTAGGAGATGTCCATGAGCGAGGAGAAGGAGACACTTTTGCTAGGTATTCTGATTAATTACTTTGTCATTTTGCCTCCACGTTTCCCCGATTGCCCGCAAGCTTCTCCTCCTGTCCATATTGTATTCTCTCTACTTTGCGACAGAGAGTCGCTTGGTTATGACGCAACCGTTAGCCTACTTTCACTAAAACTGCTTCTACGGGGCCATAACATGAGCTACAAGGTAATTGAGCTATTTATACATTGTCGTGTTTCTTTAGAAATAAATAAAGGACAAATGGAGCCTTCAAACGCCTCAGATGTAAAGTTATTCGCTGTCAAAGTGACGCCAAAATGAATGGGAGTCAATGGGAATGCTAACGCAAGTGAAGTTCTGCTACAAGATGACAGCTCCCGCGAGGCTTCAACTTCCGGTCGATGGATTACCCCCTTGATATGGCACAAGGAAACATAACATGAAAAGCCATGTGCTCACCAAACATAACTAACACAAGCACATGGTCAGTAAAACAAATCACCAGCCATGTTCTCACACAAAACGAGACATGAACACGCAGCCATTGAGAACACTCATAAGCCACGTGTTCACACAACATGACAAAAGCATACAGCTAGTGAAAACACAAGCTGTGTGCTACACAAAGACAATAACTACATGAAACAAGGCACAGACAAGACAAAACAGGAATGTCAGGGCTCTGTCACAAAACCAAGAAGGACTAGACAGAAGTGACAGAACCCTGACAGTACCATCGCGCACAATTTCTTCTATACCGTGTTTAAAAAGATAAAAAAAAAGTTTAAAAACCTTTTTTTCATGGCATATTTACCTAATTTCATTGCATATGAAATAACATCTCATTTTGTTTCCCTCTCAAAAATCAGTTGCATGGTGCATAAACATACTACACTTTTATGCGTAGCATAAACAGCTCACAGTTATACACTTTCAAAAATGAATTTAAAGTTAAAAAATCAAAATGCGCCTCTTTTTTGTGCGTTTATTAGGTCTGTGTATCTTTTGGTCATTTGATTTCCTGTTTGGAATGGAATAACGAGAAATGAAAACCAGCTCGTTTATTCCTTTTATTGTTCAGCCCATTCTCACCCCCAAGGCGTCACCTAACTGACGCCTTGGGAAGCATTTGGACATGCTTCAATATCTGACGCTTTAGGCGCCCTTTAGCGTCAGTTAGATGACGCCCTAGGATCGCGTGTACCCTACCCCCACCCCACACCTAAACCTAACCGCGTCCTCTAACTGACGCTTTCCTTTAGCGTCAGTTAGATGACGCCGTAGGATTGCGTCATGTAAGTGACGCTAAAGGGCGCCTAAAACGTCAAATATTGAAGCATGGTCAAAGGTGACGCCTTGGGGTGAGAATGCGTTGTATTGTTCAGTAGGCTTTTTTTGTTTAGTCTCCGCCTTCGCTACGAGCTTTTCTTTCTGTCAGGCAGAATAAGAGTCACGAGTGCGGCTCTGACAAATGCACTTTAATAAAATAATGTCTGAAACCAACACTCACTGTTAACTACGCACAACATTTAAAACAAAAATATGTTGCTGGTCACATAACGCGTGCTGGTGCGACTTGCAAGTGACCCCAGTAATGTTCTCACGTAAATGCATCTCTTTAACACACATCGTGTATTGTCATGTAATTTATATACGCGAAAATTAGTTTTTACATGCATATGAGACGCAGTTTTTTGCGTGCATTCGATACGCATTTCATTTGCGTGTAATACCCCACACCACTAATTCTACCCAAACGTATAATACACATGCACCTCACCTCACACCAAAACCTACCCTAACCAACCAATGCGTATCAAATGCACATAAAAACTCACTTTAGCGTATAAACTACACGACAATACACATGCGTGCTATAAAGACACATTTAGTGTGATCGGGTTGGTGAGCCACAGTAGGCCTAACGTTACATATGACAGATTATTTTAGCATGATGTATTTCCCATTGATAAACACAGTGCAAATAGTTCTGTCTCTTTGGAAAAAAGGGAAGTGGAAATAAAAATCAATAATAGGGTAAACTGTACCATGATAATGTCCGTAACATTAGATGTCTGTAGATGATCTTCCCATAACGGTTACATTAGAGTTAGGGATAACACAGTTTGTACAGTCTAAAAATCATTATGTCGACCCAATGGGAATATATCCGTGTAAAACATTTGTTCATAATCTGTGATAACAAAAATTCCAATACAAATAGCAGCGGGAGGCGTCTGGAATAACTGTGCAATGATCAGTCCGCATTTTTAAGCCAGCTAATTTTACAGTAACGTTAGGCTAATATTCAGAATGCCCTTCTCGTAAAACGCACAAATGGGCTTCCTTTGTGAAATAGCAGACCAACTTTTTTAAACTGTTATTAAAGATATATTTGTGCATAAATGTTTGCATTCAAGTTTTACAGACAGACAGACAGACAAACAGACAGACAGACAGACAGATGTTTGCAGAGTTAAAACAGTTTTTGTTGTTGAATCATATTTTTTCTAGAACATCCTAAAATATAGAGCTCATGACAAATAAAAGTTCCAGATGGACAAATATTAAATGCAAAAACTAACTAACAGGATTAAGTATTACGCCTTCATTGCTCAGACAACGCAAGTCAATGGATTTTTTGGAAAAGTATGTCTGACCAGTTAGAAAAGACATGAGTGAGTCAGAAGGTCTGATCTGAATTTGGTGAAGCAAGTTCTAGGCGGAGTCAATTTCTCATAATAATAATAATAATAATAATAATAATGTTATATGCATGCTGGCTTTCTCAAGCCAACATAATAAACAGACCTCAGAGAAACATCTACCAATTCAGTATGTAATAAAATTTAATTGTATTCGTTTTATAATAAAACTAAAAACATAAAGGTATTCCGTGCTCTTCAACTGACATGATTAGTTAATCCCAAACCCTGTTAATTTTGTAAGTAGGCCTACGTTCTGTACGTTCACTGATTCTAGCTTCTCTCTTTTCTGTCTCGTTCTTTTCATGTAAACTGAGTAAGCTACACATGCTTACATTTATAAATAGAAACTTTATTTCTATTCTATTTTCAAAATTATTTAGGCCTATACTGTCACACACACCTTTTGATGTAATTAAAAGAAGAGAGTGGTAATAAACATATTACCATGTTACAGTTCACCCTATTATTGATTTTTATTTCCACTTCTCTTTTATCCAAAGAGACGGAACAATTTGCACTGTATTTATCAATGGGAAATACAAAAAAAAAAACAACAACAAATAAGCGAGCTGGTTTTCATTTCTTGTTATTCCATTCCAAACAGGAAATCAAATGACCAAAAGATACACTGACCTAACTACAGCTCAGGCAACATATACTTAAATGTGTATCACTTTTAGCACTGTTTTATGAAATTGCAAAGGGTTTCCTGTAAAATGACACCAAAACTGTGTATTTAGGCCAAAGTATGTGGGAATGGGACGCTTTTTAATTTGGGTAGGCCAAATCCTAAATAATCTATTTTAGGAGTTAAAGACTATAGTCAAAATGCTTGCCACAATGTGTCAAATTTTTAATATTTAATATACATATATTGACATTTTATTTGTTTTTTTTATATTAATTAATTTTTTATTTCCGTTTAAATTTTAGTTCTGTTGGTTTTTATTTATTTCCAGTTAGTAATTTTAGTGCTTCAACTTAAACTTATTTCAGTGATTTGCCAAGGCAACATTTCTAATTTTAGTTTGGGTTTTTTTATTTTTTTTTTAATCCTCATAAATCATAAACAGTGTCTCAGAACAAGCCTTTTGAAGATTCTGGGCAAAGTGACGTCACTTTACACAGGCTCCTCCCACGCCATTAATTTGACGCCAGAGCAGCTAGTCACGCCCACTTTCGACGCAAGGCCTCATGGGGCATAGGAAACTCGTATACCATGATTGTGTTTACACAAACACATTTGATATAGAGGAACTGTTGGCTGTAGAACTACATACACAAGTCCTGCTAAACCACATGTCCTCGTATACCATGATTGTGTTTACACAAACACATTTGATATAGAGGAACTGTCGACTGTAGAACTACATACACAAGTCCTGCTAAACCACATGTCCTCGTATACCATGATTGTGTTTACACAAACACATTTGATATAGACCCCTTTTGCGCCGACGTCACAGTTACGTCACGGCGGGCCGCTCAACCGAGGTAACGTACGTTAATCCTGTCAGATCATCCATGCATTAAGTGAGCGTGTAGGCGGCTACAGGTCGGCCAATCTGGTTCCGTCCGTTAAAAATAACTTTTGGAAATAACAATCGCGGTCCTGGACACTGAGTGACCTTACTTACACATTAAGATAATATCGGATTTTCTCCAGTCATTGTTAAAAAACAAGCTAACAATCCTTGCTAACTAGCGTTGAAGCGGCCAGAGGGATCTTTCTGCCTCCACCTAAACTCCGCCCACAAAAAAACGTCACCATGTTTTCCAACTGTAAAAGGGTCTATAGAGGAACTGTCGGCTGTAGAACTACATACACAAGTCCTGCTAAACCACATGTCCTCGTATACCATGATTGTGTTTACACAAACACATTTGATATAGACCCCTTTTGCGCCGACATCACAATTACGTCACGGCGGGCCACTCAACCGAGGTAACGTACGTTAATCCTGTCAGATCATCCATGCATTGAGTTAGCGTGTAGGCGGCTACAGGTCGACCAATCTGGTTCCGTCCGTTAAAAATAACTTTTGGAAATAACAGTTGCGATCATGGACACTGAGTGACCTTACTTACACATTAAGATAATATCGGATTTTCTCCAGTCGTTGTTAGAAAACAAGCTAACAATCCTTGCTAACTAGCGTTGAAGCGGCCAGAGGGATCTTTCTGCCTCCACCTAAACTCCGCCCACAAAAAAACGTCACCATGTTTTCCAACTGTAAAAGGGTCTATAGAGGAACTGTCGGCTAGAACTACATACACAAGTCCTGCTAAACCACATGTCCTCGTATACCATGATTGTGTTTACACAAACACATTTGATATAGAGGAACTGTCAACTGTAGAACTACAAACACAAGTCCTGCTAAACCACATGTCCTCGTATACCATGATTGTGTTTACACAAACACATTTGATATAGAGGAACTGTCAACTGTAGAACTACATACACAAGTCCTGCTAAACCACATGTCCTCGTATACCATGATTGTGTTTACACAAACACATTTGATATAGAGGAACTGTCGACTGTAGAACTACATACACAAGTCCTGCTAAACCACATGTCCTCGTATACCATGATTGTGTTTACACAAACACATTTGATATAGAGGAACTGTCAACTGTAGAACTACAAACACAAGTCCTGCTAAACCACATGTCCTCGTATACCATGATTGTGTTTACACAAACACATTTGATATAGAGGAACTGTCGACTGTAGAACTACATACACAAGTCCTGCTAAACCACATGTCCTCGTATACCATGATTGTGTTTACACAAACACATTTGATATAGAGGAACTGGCGACTGTAGAACTACATACACAAGTCCTGCTAAACCACATGTCCTCGTATACCATGATTGTGTTTACACAAACACATTTGATATAGACCCCTTTTGCGCGGACGTCACAGTTACGTCACGGCGGGCCACTCAACCGAGGTAACGTGCGTTAATCCTGTCAGATCATCCATGCATTAAGTGAGCGTGTAGGCGGCTACAGGTCGGCCAATCTGGTTCCGTCCGTTAAAAATAACTTTTGGAAATAACAATCGCGGTCCTGGACGCTGAGTGACCTTACTTACACAATAAGATATTATCGGATTTTCTCCAGTCACTGTTAAAAACCAAGCTAACAATCCTTGCTAACTAGCGTTGAAGCGGCCAGAGGGATCTTTCTGCCTCCACCTAAACTCCGCCCACAAAAAAACTTCACCATGTTTTCCAACTGTAAAAGGGTCTATAGAGGAACTGTCGACTGTAGAACTACATACACAAGTCCTGCTAAACCACATGTCCTCGTATACCATGATTGTGTTTACACAAACACATTTGATATAGACCCCTTTTGCGCCGACGTCACAATTACGTCACGGCGGGCCACTCAACCGAGGTAACGTACGTTAATCCTGTCAGATCATCCATGCATTGAGTGAGCGTGTAGGCGGCTACAGGTCGACCAATCTGGTTCCGTCCGTTAAAAATAACTTTTGGAAATAACAATCGCGATCCTGGACACTGAGTGACCTTACTTACACATTAAGATAATATCAGATTTTCTCCAGTCGTTGTTAGAAAACAAGCTAACAATCCTTGCTAACTAGCGTTGAAGCAGCCAGAGGGATCTTTCTGCCTCCACCTAAACTCCGCCCACAAAAAAACATCACCATGTTTTCCAACTGTAAAAGGGTCTATAGAGGAACTGTCGGCTAGAACTACATACACAAGTCCTGCTAAACCACATGTCCTCGTATTCCATGATTGTGTTTACACAAACACATTTGATATAGAGGAACTGTCGGCTGTAGAACTACATACACAAGTCCTGCTAAACCACATGTCCTCGTCTACCATGATTGTGTTTACACAAACACATTTGATATAGAGAAACTGTCAAATGTAGAACTACAAAAACAAGTCCTGCTAAACCACGTCCTCGTATACCATGATTGTGTTTACACAAACACATTTGATATAGAGGAACTGTCGACTGTAGAACTACATACACAAGTCCTGCTAAACCACATGTCCTCGTATACCATGATTGTGTTTACACAAACACATTTGATATAGACCCCTTTTGCGAGGACGTCACAGTTACGTCACGGCGGGCCACTCAACCGAGGTAACGTACGTTAATCCTGTCAGATCATCCATGCATTGAGTGAGCGTGTAGGCGGCTACAGGTCGACCAATCTGGTTCCGTCCGTTAAAAATAACTTTTGGAAATAACAATCGCGGTCCTGGACGCTGAGTGACCTTACTTACACATTAAGATAATATCGGATTTTCTCCAGTCACTGTTAAAAACCAAGCTAACAATCCTTGCTAACTAGCGTTGAAGCGGCCAGAGGGATCTTTCTGCTTCCACCTAAACTCCGCCCACAAAAAAACGTCACCATGTTTTCCAACTGTAAAAGGGTCTATAGAGGAACTGTCGGCTAGAACTACATACACAAGTCCTGCTAAACCACATGTCCTCGTATACCATGATTGTGTTTACACAAACACATTTGATATAGACCCCTTTTGTGCCGACGTCACAGTTACGTCACGGCGGGCCACTCAACCGAGGTAACGTACGTTAATCCTGTCAGATCATCCATGCATTAAGTGAGCGTGTAGGCGGCTACAGGTCGGCCAATCTGGTTCCGTCCGTTAAAAATAACTTTTGGAAATAACAATCGCGGTCCTGGACACTGAGTGACCTTACTTACACATTAAGATAATATCGGATTTTCTCCAGTCATTGTTAAAAAACAAGCTAACAATCCTTGCTAACTAGCGTTGAAGCGGCCAGAGGGATCTTTCTGCCTCCACCTAAACTCCGCCCACAAAAAAACGTCACCATGTTTTCCAACTGTAAAAGGGTCTATAGAGGAACTGTCGGCTAGAACTACATACACAAGTCCTGCTAAACCACATGTCCTCGTATACCATGATTGTGTTTACACAAACACATTTGATATAGACCCCTTTTGCGCGGACGTCACAGTTACGTCACGGCGGGCCACTCAACCGAGGTAACGTACATTAATCCCGTCAGATCATCCATGCATTGAGTGAGTGTGTAGGCGGCTACAGGTCGACCAATCTGGTTCCGTCCGTTAAAAATAACTTTTGGAAATAACAATCGTGGTCCTGGACACTGAGTGACCTTACTTACACATTAAGATAATATCGGATTTTCTCCAGTCATTGTTAAAAAACAAGCTAACAATCCTTGCTAACTAGCGTTGAAGCGGTCAGAGGGATCTTTCTGCTTCCACCTAAACTCCGCCCACAAAAAAAGTCACCATGTTTTCCAACTGTAAAAGGGTCTATAGAGGAACTGTCGACTGTAGAACTACATACACAAGTCCTGCTAAACCACATGTCCTCGTATACCATGATTGTGTTTACACAAACACATTTGATATAGAGGAACTGTCGGCTGTAGAACTACATACACAAGTCCTGCTAAACCACATGTCCTCGTATACCATGATTGTGTTTACACAAACACATTTGATATAGAGGAACTGTCGACTGTAGAACTACATACACAAGTCCTGCTAAACCACATGTCCTCGTATACCATGATTGTGTTTACACAAACACATTTGATATAGAGGAACTGTCGACTGTAGAACTACATACACAAGTCCTGCTAAACCACATGTCCTCGTATACCATGATTGTGTTTACACAAACACATTTGATATAGACCCCTTTTGCGCGGACGTCACAGTTACGTCACGGCGGGCCACTCAACCGAGGTAACGTACGTTAATCCTGTCAGATCATCCATGCATTGAGTGAGCGTGTAGGCGGCTACAGGTCGGCCAATCTGGTTCCGTCCGTTAAAAATAACTTTTGGAAATAACAATCGCGGTCCTGGACGCTGAGTGACCTTACTTACACATTAAGATAATATCGGATTTTCTCCAGTCACTGTTAAAAACCAAGCTAACAATCCTTGCTAACTAGCGTTGAAGCGGCCAGAGGGATCTTTCTGCCTCCACCTAAACTCCGCCCACAAAAAAACTTCACCATGTTTTCCAACTGTAAAAGGGTCTATAGAGGAACTGTCGACTGTAGAACTACATACACAAGTCCTGCTAAACCACATGTCCTCGTATACCATGATTGTGTTTACACAAACACATTTGATATAGACCCCTTTTGCGCCAACGTCACAGTTACGTCACGGCGGGCCACTCAACCGAGGTAACGTACATTAATCCCGTCAGATCATCCGTGCATTGAGTGAGTGTGTAGGCGGCTACAGGTCGACCAATCTGGTTCCGTCCGTTAAAAATAACTTTTGGAAATAACAATCGTGGCCCTGGACACTGAGTGACCTTACTTACACATTAAGATAATATCGGATTTTCTCCAGTCATTGTTAAAAACCAAGCTAACAATCCTTGCTAACTAGCGTTGAAGCGGTCAGAGGGATCTTTCTGCTTCCACCTAAACTCCGCCCACAAAAAAAGTCACCATGTTTTCCAACTGTAAAAGGGTCTATAGAGGAACTGTCGGCTGTAGAACTACATACACAAGTCCTGCTAAACCACATGTCCTCGTATACCATGATTGTGTTTACACAAACACATTTGATATAGAGGAACTGTCGGCTGTAGAACTACATACAAAAGTCCTGCTAAACCACATGTCCTCGTATACCATTGTGTTTAAATGTTAAAAAACATAAAAAAAAACATACGGAAGCTGCGAAATCATATAGAGAAGGACTTAACAATGTATTGCTCATGGTTCATGTTAGTTAGCCTAATAATGGATTAACTAATTTTAACAAATCAAACCACATTTACTCAGAACACCTCTTAAAATGAGATCGTAAGTGAGCTTACCCCATTTTACCCCAGGATTTAACCTTTGATAAACAGTATTTTCAGGTTATTTATATAACAATGTGTAGTAAAATAACCCCCCCCCAAAAAAAAAAAAATAAATAAATAAAAAATAAATAAAAATGAATAAAAATAAAAATGAATATATAATATATATTATAAATATATAATGAATAAAAATGAATAAAAATGGCAAAACAAGTTGTTAGCTATAGCTGCTAATTCTATTCAATTGTATATGGAAAATTAAGACAATTAGTGAAAATAGACTATGTAGGCTAATGCTAATTATTATGCTAATAATTATTCTACTTTTTGATATTGATATGATTATATACCCAAATAATTATTAGGTATAGCAAAGAAGGATTTTATCTTACAAAGCTATGAAATCCAGTGAAAAATCACAAAAAAAGAGGGCAAGAAAGGAAGACTGAAGACCAATTTTGACCCAGGTAAAACCCTGAGGTCAATTCTAACTGTATTCTAATAGGCTTCATCACACAGTGATCCTAGAATCACTGAAAACTGCAACTAAATTGGTTTGTAAATAATGCTATACTTCGTTTAGAATGAAAACACAATTTTACATGCATATATGCAATTTTCACGTCCATTTGATACACCCCACACCACTAATTCTATCCAAACATATCATACATACAGTACGTACCCCACACTAAACCTACCCATGCGTATCATATGCACGTAAAAACTCACTTTCGCGTATAAATTGCACGACAAACACATATGCTGTCCATGGTACAGAAAATGAGCCTGATGCTATCATAACATTATCTGATAAGTAAAGGTAGCATAGTTTAGGTAGCAAGAGACCGTTTATGGTGTTAATTTAATGACAGACGGCAGGGGTCACATCCATGTAAAGACCGAGTACGAATCTCTCAGTGAATTTACTTCACTGTAGCACAAAACTTGACACGCTCTCAAACATACAGTGGGCTCATGTCACTTGGATATAATGTGTGCATGCACAGAGTGTCAGTTTCTCCAGTGCATAAGCAGATTTTAGTTAGCCAGTTCTGTAGTTATTTATTATTTAAGATGCCTAGTTATTTCAGTTAGGCGCCTATTGTAAACAGAGGCTAGTTAATAACAGAGACTATTTATATAGAGACATGCCACTTCCTCAATCCTTAATACAACTATATAGGGAAAACCTGTAACGCCAAAGATGGCAGTTGTATGCACATGCCCCGCCCCTCCCGCTGGAAAGCCAATCGTCTGCTTTTAACAGTCAAGCCGGGAAACATTTAAGCCTATCGTCTGGTTCCACCGACGCATGCGCACAGTTGAGGTTTGTGACAGCGGAAAAGACATTACTGTTTGAAAAGGCGGCAGATTTGATATGCACTGTATGTGTTGTGTAAATACAGTATCAGACATCTCAAGTCTCCCAGAAGTCCCGGGTGTCACCCGCAAACTGATAGCGGCTCGCTGATCCCGCAAATTAGTTCAAACTTCCCGGAATCTAGAGCAAGCGAGCAAAAGCGCGCGCACATAGCCTACTGTGTTTCAAACCGTGTAGCGTGCACGGCAGAGAGTGAGAGAACCCTTGCGCATGCGCAGTAAAATTATAACCTGTGGGGAAAGGATTTTTAAACCTTATTTTGGGGCAAAGTCATCAAACTTTTTCAGCGATTTTTATTATATTTTACTGCTGTTTCTACGCAGTTTTTATGTCCCGGTGACCAGTGAAAGTGTAGTTCTGACTCTCTGCCCATTCATTTAGATAGGGAGCCTGGTCTTGTTCAGTCCGAAATAGCTGCCCGGAGGCGTTGCCAAGATGGCGGCCGAGTGGCACGACTTGCCTAAAAGGACTTTGTTAATACTGACAAGCCTCAGCTTTCCATTATTGTTAATTATAGTTGCAAGGTGCACTTTTAAATGTGCATAGAATATTGTCAGCTGAAAAAAACTGTGCTTCAGGGACTATATTCATATAGCATCTAAGGCTAAATCTCTTTACGGCTGAGTTTAACACTAAACAGTAGAAAATAAGTCTAGTCTCCCCAGCCGCAAATGCCATTGGCTTTGTTGTTTATAAAAATTGACACATACGCAACACATAAGCAGTCTTTCAAAATGCTCAATTACATGTCAATGCATACTGTATACATTAAAGTCCCTGTAAAGTCAAAATTAAGTATGTGTTCTGAGTTTGTCACACCACAGAAAAATGTGTTATTAGCCACCCAGCCAAATTTGAATGATGAAAAAGCCGGCAAGTACATGAAATAAGCTATCAAAATCTTATTCTATCAATATTTTGTACATACTACACCAAAATCATTACCTGGTTTGAGAGGACTGTTTACACATACACATCATGGTATGTAAGGTCATAGTTGTATTCATACACATACACATCATGGTATATAAGGTCATTTTTTTGAAAATGAAAAAACTTAATATAGGCATTAATTTATGCCTTAAAATAACATATATGACCTCGGAATTACGGGGACACTGAAGTGTCCTCATAAACCTATGTGTCCTCATAATGCTGGTGAGTAACCTGACATTTTGTCCTTGTAAACCATATATACAACACACACACACACACACACACACACACACACACACACACACACACACACACACACACACACACACACACACACAGAGAGAGAGAGAGAGAGAGAGAGAGAGAGAGAGAGAGAGTTCTGCTGCAGTAGCACACTTGAATTTGACAGTTTACTTTATCAGTATAATCTGTAATTTAAATTATAATAGAAATGCAAACACATCTGGATGATTTCCATGCCTGTTTTTATTTGACCCCTAAAGCCCCCCAACCAAATACAGTACTGTGCAGAACTCTATTCTTAGGCCAGTTATTTATATATTTTGTTGTAGTGTCTCAGGAAAATCAGTTTACATTTCCAGACATTAATTGTGCCATTAATTGTAATAATCCAGTGATTTTATTTTAATGCACAGCAAGGATTCTGACAGCCAATGCTCCACACGGAGGTCAGATCTCACTATCATCGAGTGCATCTGAAATTAAATGAAGAAACAGAAAAAACAGAGACTAAGACCAGAAGAACTGCGGCAACGTCTCGAAGGTAGTCCCTGCCTGCCTGCAAAGCTACAGTACTGTGAAAAAGTTTAAGGCCCTTGTGTAAAAAACGCTGTAAATGAGAATGTTTTCAAAAATAATGTCAATCAAATAGATTTTTATTTATCAATTCACTTTTATTAGTTAACTATTATTAACTGTTATTAACTTTTAACAGTTAACTAAATCAAATCAATAGGTGTTTAGTACCCGTTACGTTTAAAACAGCTTTTGTAGGTATTGCACATAGTTTTTAGTTTTGCAGGTTTTTTCAAGCGTCTTTGGAAACGTTGCCGCAGCTCTTCTGGTCTTAGTCTCTGTTTTTTTCTGTTTCTTCATATAATTTCAGATGCACTCGATGATGGTGAGATCTGACCTCCGTGTGGCGTATATTGGCTGTTGTCAGGATCCTTGTGCATTCAAAAATTTCACTGGATTACAATTAATGGCACAATTAATGTCTGGAAATGTAAACTGATATTTCCTACATGAGACACTACAACAAAATATATAAATAACTGGCTTAAAACCATTTCTTTGAGGCGAAAAGGTGCCTAAGACTTCTGCACAGTTCTGTATATATATATATATATATATATATATATATATATTTATTTATTTACATGTAATTATTATTTTAAACATAAATCTGCAAAAAATATTGTTGGTTTAACTTAAAAAAATGAAGTAACCTGGTTTCCTTAAAATGTTAAGTTCATTGAAATAGAAAAATTGAGTTAATACAATGAAGGATATTGATTTAATCATCAGAAACTCAAAATATTATGTTATATGAACTACATAAATTATTTAAGTTGATTTGAAAAAAGAAAAAATGTTGTGATTACAAATCATGAACATAATTTTTTACAGTAGACCTTATCTACTTTCACTACACACACACACACACACACACACACACACACATATATATATATATATATATATATATATATATATATATATATATAGTATACATCATTCACATATCTCCTCTATTGTTTGAAGAAATGCAAGAGTGGCATTATATGCCATTGTGATATTCAGTCCACTTAGAAGCATCACACTCTTTCTATCAAATGTCATGTGTTTTTTTTTTTCCAACAGACATAATGTTATTTAAAGGAATTACACTGGAGGTGCTTTTGTTGCATGTACACACTTCTCTCAATGTAAATGTCACCTCCATGCATTGTTGACATTAGACCCCGGTCGCAAGCCCCAAACATCCCTGGCAAGATGGAATACTATGCATTTTTAGTGAAACCACAGGCAAAGAGTGAATATTGTGGCATGTTCTCATAACAAACGTATTGAATGCTATGAACGATCATCTCTCATCAAGGCCTTGAGTCATATTTGTAGAGGGGACACACAGTTAGATTCATGATTCACTTAGAAAATATAAGTGCCTATCTAATGGCTATTAAACACAAAATGTAGCTGCGGCATTCTTAAAATAAGCCACATAGAATGACAAACAAAGCAGTAATTTCAAATGGCCATTCATAGAAATCAAGTATAAGACATTCCTGGCCAAATGGCCCACCGTGGTTGTATGCTGATGCCATTACTTTGAATAGATTCTGCCACAGCTCTGCAAATCCAGAAATGTTATAATTAAAAGAGAGGGGAGGGCGGGCTCTACAGAAAAGAGAGAGAGAGAGAGAGAGAGAGAGAGAGAGAGAGAGAGAGAGAATTCCCTTCCTTCATCAAGTAATTAGCCAGGCTTCCACGGAGCCGCTCGGCATCCTCATTATTTTTTGCGTCGGGTTGATGATGGACTTACAGGGGATCACGGACACACACACCTGAAGTGGCACATCTGAAAAACAGTAAGATTACAGGATGAAAGCAGTCTGGACACACCATATTCATGCCGTTATTTGCATGTCTGACCGGGTCCGCCCTTCTGTCAAGGTTGCATTGAGAATCTACTATAGAGCAGTCAGATTCATCATTTTATTTCATGCCACCATTCATGACACCAGAGGATAATATGTGCTGACATTTATAATGAATGTTTTTATTCGCATTCTATTCATGTTATTTTTTAAAGGGTTTTTAAAAGCCATTAATTGTGTCTGTCTGTCTGTATGCAGGCCGCTTTTCTGGCTGAAGGCTTTTCATCCACTATATGAAACTAAAAAATGTAAAGGTGTTTTCTACATTTTCAGTTTTGATATAGTAGCTGAAATTATTTGACAAAAGACGCTGATTATTCACGTATTGTTGTCTATTATTGTAAAATGGAGCTGCTGAAGTCTGTCAAATCTCTAAATAACAACACATGCTTCGGCGATAAAGAGCTTGACCTTTAGGTTAGGGGTGTTTGGCCAGCGTTTGACCTTGACCTCTAGGCATGTTATCTGCTGACCTCTTCTTGTTGAAGTCATATTGATCACTCGTCCCCAGAGACCCAAGCTTACTGACCGCTCGTTATTCTCATTTACTTCAATGAAAATATTTGTAATGTTTGTACATTTCAAGTGCTTTGAGTAGTGTGTCCTTTTCCTTTGAGTATTGTGTCTGTTCGTCACTGAAAATAAATAAAATCTTAATAATGAAAAACTCAGCCATTGTTTTTTATTGTACGTCATTAAATTACATTTTGTTAATCTTCCCAAGAAGATTTTTTTTTCTCTTCCAAAAATACATGGGCCTGTTTTTCGGTATTTACATATTGCATTAGGTAAATGTTTGCTTTCTTTGCAATTGGCTATAGTTATTATACAATATGGCAATTATTATTATTATTCAGGCTTTTAAATTACAAGAAAAGCAAACCTATGTTGACAGTTTTGTTACTCTTTGTTCAATAGTTTTACTGCATGCTTAATATAATAACAATAATACATATTTTTCCATTAAAATATCATAAAAATAAATGAAGTGTTCAGATGCAAAAGCCTCTAAGTGCCATTTTCTTCAAGAATGATAATTTTTTATGAAGTTTGTATATTTAATTTCACTTAAATGACAATTAATAAGTAATCTTCATTGCAATTTAAGTGAAATTACTGAACTTAAATTGATAAAAAAAATGATCATTCTAGAAGAAAATTTCAAATGGCACGTAGAAGCTTTTGCATCTGAACTCTTCAAGTATTCTCTGTATTTGTTCATTGCAAAAAAAAAAAAAAAAAAAAAATCTTCTGAAAACCTTTATTTAGACTGTCCCTCTAAGATTTATCATGACTGATTTAGTTAAACTCAAGTTAAAACAAAAATAAAATGTAAATAAACTGATCCCAAAGATCATGCTAAAAGCTTACCTGATTCTGTGATTAGAATATCAGGTAGAACACGTAAAATGGGAATGAATTGAAATGGAAAATTACATTTGAAATATTCACATCATACTAACGTCACTCATAAAAGAATAACAATAATTCACAGTACATGAGTGTAACAGCATTGTTCTCTGCCTCCTCATCCAACTCACACACTGACACCAGCCACATCGAATGCTTCTCAGTAAAAATATAAAAGGGTCTCGGAGACGCACTGACCGCTCAATGCTGTGACATACCACGGAGCAACAACCCACCGGTGAAGTTCTCAAGGAATAGTTCGAGTCTAGCCGTGGAGCGGGGGCTGGACAGGAGTGTTAGCATAACAAAGACCCTGGAGCATGTGAACTTGAGGAACCTTTCGACCCTGCAGCTCCATGTCTGAATGCTGCCAGGGCCTCCTCGTAGAGCTCCTCCACCACTATTCGTGGGGAAATTGTTAATCAGGGTAATTTAATAAACTTTTCAATATGCCCCCATCTCTCAGAAGGAGAGGCATTCACAGCCTCTGGTCCTCTTTTTCACACACACACACACACACACACACACACACACACACACACACACACACACACACACACACACACGCACACACACACACACAAAGCTTGCTCTCTCTTTTTATTTAGTCGGTTCCAGACAGGCAGCTGTTGCTCATGGAAGCAAATGAAACACTGGAAGTGTGTGTGTGTGTGTGTGTGTGTGTGTGTGTGTGTGTGTGGGTGGGTGGATGTGTGTGTAGTGCCTCTGTACATCTCTGACAATAATAGCATCACAATCAATCATTCAAGGCCATTACGGCACTGGGAAATTAATCAGGAATATCAAAATGCAATGTATTTTATTCTGATGCTATTTATTTACTCTGGGGAAAAAAACATTTGAATGATGCATTGTTGATAATGATTTTAGTTGTTCTCCTTCTCTCTATCTAAGGAAATTTATGTCAACGCAGGTCTGACATCTATTTTAACCATCTGCAATGATTCTCACTCTCTATCATGTTAGCTGTATTATGAACGTCCTCCAAACCTCTTCTTGTTTTGATGATATCTCAATTCTTGTCATTTCTTTTACATATTGTGAGGCCCCTGCCAAAATGTTAGCTCAAATGCAAGTGATGTCATGTTTAGGTGTGTTTGTGATGTCATTGGTTGTGCGGAGGCTGAGTAACACTGAAGGTCCAGCTCTGTCTTCAGACCCCATAACAGTAGTGTGTGACTCAGTCCTCAAAATCAAGCCAGGTGAAATTATATATGTGAGTGTATGTGTGCGTGTATTGTCGTTTGGACAGCACATTCAGATAAGGGCTTTGTGGAGAAGCTGTGTGCAAGTGGAGACCTCTAGGGTTCAGTACCTCAGCTTTTATGCTAAAGATGCAAAGGCAACCTTAAAGATGTTAACATTTATGTATTTAGTATACACACACACACACACACACACACACACACACACACACACATATATACGTGCGTGTGTGTGTGTGTGTGCAGTAATAAATAAATAAACAAGTGATTAAATTAATAAATAAATACATTATATATTTGATATAGCTATAAAGGCCTATTAGTTATTTATTTAAATTATATACTATTATATACAATACTGGTCCAAATGGGAAAATTACAGCATATTTTTTATGATATTAGCTGATCAATAATACAGAAAATGCTTTACATATATATAAAGCATTTTCTGTATTATTGTTAAAAATAATATTGTTTAATAATATTATAATATAATAATATAATAATATTGTTAAATAAAATAAAATCATTTAAATAATGTTGCACGGTGCATTTTAAATATATTCCAACACAGAAAACAAACAACTTATTGGGACATGCATTGAGAGGTTGGAGGGGTATGCTATATATATATACAGTACACAGACATATCAGACACAGACACACACACAGACAGATTTTCTCATGCTCTTAGGGTGATTTGCATCAGAGTTAGCCATGGTCTCCCACATATGAATACACCCATAGTGCAACGGAGCTGGGTGACGTGTATATTCCCTCAAGGGTGAAACAATAAGGATGTGTGTGATCTGCAGGTGCATGTCTTCAAATGCACAATCACATGAAACATAATCTGGTGGTGTTGTAATACTGAATGTTATCATAATCAAAGAAGCCATTACTCCTGATTTTGCTTAAGATTAAGTGTAATGCAGTATAAAGTTTTGACCAGTATTCATTTATGTACCTCAGCTGGACAGTTTTAAAATAAGATGTCACTCTAATTAACTTCCGCGTTTGCTTTAATACATTTCTTGTATGAAATAAAATATTATATTTATGTCTTTAATATATATATATTTTTTATTTATTACATTTATATTATTTTATACAATAACTATTATGTTACGTTATACAATAACTATTAAATGTCCCACATGACCGAAAACCCTGCACTCTCTGATGGTTTATTCTACACAATGTTTTTTTTTTGTTTTGTTTTTTCTTTGGGGGGATTTGGTAGGGACACATGTCTGAAGTTCAAGTTGAAGGCTTCAGTGAGTTTAGCCACCGACATTTGGTGTCTGACAAACCAAGTAGTGAAAGGCTATGAAAACAAATGACGGATGGGTCTCTAAGGACCTCGACCGTGGTCTGAGCACATGGGTGAGGGGACATTGTCTAGACCAAACCTCTTTTGTGAGTCCCTTGTGATCCCTATGTCCTGTCTGAATAGAGGAACTTGACCCTGGGACATGGGCTAGTGACAGAGACACAGAATCAGCAGTTTCATTTATTTTTTTAAATAACTCAAGCAAGATCTGAAAAACACAATCTAAAGGATGAATACATTAACTTTTAAAAATAATAATAATAATTTTAGCGTTGGTGCTACAGAGATTGAAAGTTTTGTAGCACAAAAAACAAACAAGTAGTGCAGTCCATCACTTAACCGCCTCTGAATTGGGACACAGCCATCGACAGCAAAGAGAATAAACACATTGCGACAATAGGCCTTTATTTATAATGCAATGCTAATCAACAGGCGGTGTAACATAAAATATTAGCCTATCATTTCTGCCTCATTCTATGATATGAAGTCACAAAAGTTATTTCAAGCACTAGAGTGACTTTATGAAGTAAGTGTTGAGTCCCAGACAGTGACAAATCTGGGCCACATCTGGTACATGTAGATAGCCAATGCTACAGTATGTTGCACTGAACAGCCCTATTTTTAAAGTATTTTAAAAATGAATTAAGATTGGTCTTAGATTTATAGTAGTAGACTTCCTGCATTTTGTGAGATGTCATTTGTTCTTTTCATTTTCATGTTTGCATCTCATGAACAGAATCAAACAGCTGTTCAATTCAGCGAGACAGCAATAGTCTGCAGTCTGTCTGATCTACGGTTATACTAGATAATGGACAGGGACACTCTTGGATGAGTTTGAAGTGGGTTCAGTGAGAGAGGCTTTTGAGGACTAAGTATTGTTTTGGACTGCAATTACACATGAAGTGAATGATGAATTAAATATAGATGAGTTGAGTTGAAATGAGTTTGAAGGACATGGGACATTGGGCTTTTTTTTTTATCATACAAAGGCTAATTAACATGTTCCATGGATGTATGACAGTTTTTCTTGAGCAGAAATAAAATACGGGAGCAAATGATAAAGGTATTTTAATTTTCAATTTTATTACATTTTTTTTGTCATTGTCCATGTCAATTAGATTTTGTCCATGTCAATTAGATCTTTTGTATATTTGGAATTCTAGAGAAATACTAAAATGAACAGTCATCATTTACTCACCCTGTTGTTCCAAATCCACATGATTTTCTTTCCATGTTCCATGTGATTGTCTTTCAATTCATTTTTTATGCAGTTACAGTGAACGACAACTGCATCTTTAAACATTCAAAAAGGATGCAAAATCACCACAAATGTGTCATGAAAGTAGTCCATAGTGTACTCCAAGTCTAACAATAGATTTGTGAGATGAAAAAAAAAAGATTTTTTATTCACTGAAAAATAAGAGTTCACACTTACATACAATTAGAGGGAGTAAAGTAGAATGCGTATTTGGCGTGCTGTCCGAGGGGAGGGCTCCGAGCTCGCAATTCGGCTCAAACCCAGAGTACACCCCATGTAGTTAGGACTAGAATAGTGCAGAAGGGGTGGTGGAGGGATGCTGCAAAACTGTCAATGGATTGAGGTGAGACTGCTAAATATATATACACATTGATTGAGTGCTCTCCGTGCACTCGTGTTAATTATCTGAACGTGCTCCTCCTGAACTTTGCTAATAAAACATAATTTCATTAGACAATAAGGGGCAATTCATGAACCAATGAATATTTTGAGTTAGATCTTGATAAACTAATTGGTTTATCCGATGCAAAAGAAATCTTAGTGAAAGATTTATTCACTTATCCGAGTGAAAACACTGTCATTTTTTAATAGGTCTAACTCTTGAAAACGTCTCAGGTTACGTATGTAACCCTGGTTCCCTGAGAGGGAACGAGAGCTGCGTTGTCAAACGCGATGGGAACCCCATACCCACTACGCCATGCTGAGAAATGCCCGTTCTGTGTGAAGTCCTTGCGCACACTAAGAAGCAAGCAACCTAGCCCCAGGAGTGGAGAGGCCAAGGTCATAAAATCTGAGAAATGTATGCAGAGAGGACATCCTGCCACATTACAAAAATCGAGAAGGGAAACACTCGGAATAAAGGCCGCCATACTTCTAGTAGAATGGGCCCGAACAGCCATAGGTGAAAGCTGTTCAGCCGCTTCTTAAGCTAATGATATAGCCTCGACTATCCATTTGCTCATAACCTGTTTAGATGCAGGGGACTCTTTCTTGAGTGACCCAAAGCAGACAAATAATTGTTCAAAGTTACACCACAGGGCAGCTCTGTGAACGTAGGCATCTAATGCCCGAACTGGACATAACAGGTTCAGTCGTTCCTGATCTGGGGTATTAAAAGGTGGAGGATAAAAGGCCTGCAGCACTATAAGGCCCCCAAAAATTAACTGGGACCTAAGGAGTATAACCCGGTCTAGGGTATAGAAATGCTTTCACCATACCCGGTGCAGATTCCAGGCATAAAGGAGCAACCGACAGGGCATGCAAATCTCCTAATCTCCGGTAAATGAAACCGCAAAGAGAAATGTTCTCAAAGTGAGGAATTTTTCTGAAACCTTTTCAATGGGCTCAAAGGGAGCCAAAGCCAGACCCTCAAGTACAATGGCCAAATCCCAAGCCGGTGCTCTAAGTGCAGTGCAGGTTTCAACCTCATGTACCACCGATAAAAACTAGTAATTAGAGGACCTCTCCCGATAGAAGTACCCCCCAGAGGGGTGTGGTAGGCCGATATAGCCGCCACGTAAACCTTTAAGGTAGAAGGAGATAATCCAGCAGAGAAACAGTCTTGCAAGAAATCAAGAACTGTACCAACAGGGCAGTTAACAGGATCTTGGTGATGTTCGCCACACCAGATGGAGAATAATTTCCATTTCAATGCATATAGTTTCTCTCATGGAAGGAGCTCTGGATTGGAGAATGGTCTCAACGACCTCAGTCGAGAGACGGGATTCTATGAGCCGGGCCCCCTCAGAGGCCAAGCCACAGTATCCAAACTCCAAATGAGGGTGAACTCCCAGGAGCAAAGATATCGGGAAATGCGTACCGGTGTAGTGTTAACCACACCTAATACATCACATCCAGTCCAAGCAGAGCTGGATGTGTGAGGGAGAACCAAAAAGAGCAATGCGTTGTACCAACGATGTGAAATGTCGACTGACTTTAGTTTGACTTTAGTTCTCCCTAAGAAACTCCACCACCTCGGGGGTGAGTCTCCATTCCCTGGGCCTCAGCCCCTGCCTCAACAGGATATCTGCTCCGATATACGAGACCATCAGTGTTTTATCCGAAAGGACAAACACATAGTGACCTCTAGGGTCTGGCAGGAAGTATTGAGATTTTCGGGAATACCGCCATCACTTTTAGCCAATTATGTGCTAAAAGGTAGATGGTCCTGCCAAGTACCATCCGCCGAGCGACCACTCATGATCACCCCCATCTTGTCAGGGAAGCATCCGTCGATAGCATTATGCGTCGACAAGAAGCCCCAAAAACTGGGCTTGGGCGAGGGACCAAGGCTCTTCGACATAACGAAGCACGAAGGCAAAGCCGCGTGACCTTGATCATGCGAAACGTTTTTCTCCTCGGAGAAAACCCCTTGGTCCTGAGCCATCACTGCATGGGTCTCATGTACAAAAGGCCAAAAGTAACTACGTTGGACACAGCTGCCATGAGAGACACCAGTCTAAAAAATGCTTGACAGTGAGTAACTGGCCTAGATATACCCCCCCAACTTGTGAGGGAAGCATCCGTCGATAACATTATGCATCGACAAGAAGCCCCCAACAATGGGCCTGGGCGAGGAACCAAGGTTCTTCCTCAAGACCGAAGGCAAAGCCGCGTGACCTTGATCATGCGAAAAACGTTTTTCTCCTCAGAGAAAACCCCTTGGTCCTGAGCCATCACTGCATGGGTCTCATGTACAGAAGTCCAAAAGTAATTACGTTGGACGCAGCTGCCATGATATATACCCCATTTACTGCTGTAAAAGGCTACACCTAGAAAAGTGGTCCTCAGAGCACACTCTTCTTGGCGTTGAGCAACAACCCCCAACATCTTAAAATGAGACAGAATGACATCTCAATGCCGAACTGCCACATGCTCAGATTGAGCTAGGATCAATAAATCATTGATAGTATAATATGCAAATGCCCTGGAGTCCAGAGGAGCCAGAGCTGCATCCACGCATATTGAAAACAAAGGTGTGGGGTGTGAACCATGGCTGAATAGGAGAACCCGATATTGGTATGCTTCGCCCCCGAAAGCAAACCTCAGGAACCTCCTGTGATGAGGATGGAAAGATAAGTAAGTGTCCCTTAAGTTTATTGAGAGAAACCAGTCCTCGGACTGAATCTGTGACACAATCATATTTAAGCATATTAAACTTAAGATTCTGAATCCTGCTGTTTAATTGACACAGGTCCAGAGTTGGACGCAACACCTCATCCTCTTTCAGAAACAATGAAGTAATGGGTGTCTGCTGGGAGGAGGAATCCCTTCTACAGCTCCTTTTACAGAAGTGTCAATACTTCCTGCTCCATAACCAAAGCCTGCTCGGGTCCACCACTACGAGGAGGACGCCTAGAAATCTGGGCGGACAAGAACCGAACTGAATTCTGAAACCCTTTTCTATAGTGTGCAGGACCCACTGAGAAATGTGTGGCAGTAGTTTTCACGCTGCCAGAAATTCTACTAGGGAACCAGTCTCTCAAGACTGGCCTCTGGATTTGCTTGAACAATCATTTCGGTGCCCTGAAGCGGCGAACCGACAGGAAGCAACCAAACTGACCGCTCTACGACCCTCCTCTGAGGATCGTATGGGGACGCTGACACCTCGGCGCCCTGAAACGGTGAACCGGCAGGGAAAACGAACTGACTGCTCTTTTTTAAGGCTCGTTTGGTGACACTGAGACCTTGGTGCCCTGAAACGGCGAACCAGCAGGGAAACCGAACCGTCAGTGCTGCGACCCTCCTCAGAGAGTCGCGCCCCAAAGGGCACTGAGGAGAAACGATTTCTCAAAACCGTCCCTACCCCAGAGGGGACCACCCTTAGAAGCCTGACCACCTCAGCGTCAGGTCTTCTCCTTTGTCCAAGCTTTTTTAGAGATAAAACAGTCCTCAGATCTTGCATATCTCTAACTGGCTAAAGACTGTTCTTTTTTGCACCTTGTGCTGCGAGGAGCTTAATAGGCCGAGACTGCTCTCGTCCAGCAGTCTCAGGAACATTGGTGAGGAAGAAACCTCTGGAACACCACTGAATGGATTATTTCATAGTTTTCTTGAAAGCGGAGCGTCCAGAAGAACAGACATATTTTTATTTTCCCATTATCTTTATATCGGAAAAAATATATATGTACATATAATTTTGTGGCCACCAGCGGGAACAACCGAACTGGCAGCGCTGCGACCCTCCTCAGAGAGTCGCTCCTCACACACATTCCATACCCACCAGGGCTGCCTAATAAAAATGTATTCATTATGATGGCTGGTGGGTAACGTCGGGGTTAAAAACGATGACACCGAGTCGGGAGAGAGAAAGCTTGCAAGCGTCTCTTAAACGTACAGTATGCGATTTTTGCCCACCAGGGGTCACTCGTTTAAAATAATAACAAAAGACGTACTTTGATGACGTCGGGAAAGAGCGTGGGCTCACAGGAGTTGTTGTCGCTGTCAATGACAACCAGCTCAGCTCATGACATCATCGTTTCACAAAATATACGGATATACGGCATCTCTCTGTAGATTTAGCTTGTCAAGAAGCTTTAAATGCAACCCCAATGTTTACCTGTGTCATGCTTCTCCTGTCCCAAACCCTTCTCGGGTCATATTTTTCAGGTACGTTTGAGCTTTAGCTAATGAGCTGGCTGTAGCAGCAGAACGTGCAGGCAAAGCGTAATCGTGGTCCATAACTATTATACAGACGAATATAAATATTAATATTACGCTACTTCAATGAATGACCTGTTTTAGAACATTTTTCATATATATAGAGCGCACAGGATTATAAAGCACATAAGATACTGCAGTCAAACGTTTGACTGGGTTTGCGTTATGCATCCACTATGTGCTAAAGGCTAAAGGGAATGTAGTGAGTGCGCGGCGCCGGAGGTGAGGCGTTTATTTAGTAAGCATGAGAGAGCTGAAGCGGGCACGTACATTCGCAGCCTGACTCATAAGAGTATTCAATGTGCGCGGCTCGCTAACAGCAACAGTCGGCTGTTTTGAATGAGACGACCCGGTTACTGTGAACGGGGAGCGCTTTATGCGCGAGCAGCACCGGGGACAGTGTGTCTGTTAAGAGTGAGCGCTCGTGAGCGGGCACGTGATTCACACACATAAAAATACGTACTACTTTTTTTTCTTCGTCATTTTCTTTGCTTTATTGGCGGTAGTCCAGTGTTCCCCTTTGTGTTTGGCGGTTTCGCCGGGTTCCGCAAGGAAGTTAGAGAAAATAGAGGAGTCAAAGGTTATATGACGCCATAGACGGGCGACGAAACGGAAATAAAGAAACGTCCCGTGTCTTCGAATTAAACTATAAATTTCTCCGTATTTGAAATTTGGTGGAAACTGTCAGGATAATGCAAGTACATATCTAACAGAAATATATAGCATAGATACAGTTATTTTTGCTATTTTTAATGCAGAAAAAATACATATTGTGGCTTTAACCCGAGGCACTGAAATACCCAAACATTGCTATAATATGGGGATTAAACACATAAAATATAACCCCGACGAGGAGGCTGAGAAACAGATTTTTCTAGTTTTTAAAATAAATTTAATCTAAAAACTCTTATTTATTTTTCAATCTCATAATGTTCAGCTAGCCAGTAAAATTTTAACTGGCAAAAGCATAAATAAAACCTCCTTTTAAAAGAGCTCTTTATTCAGCAGATAGGCTATGAGCTGACTTATTTATTCATTCATTTAAAAGTCAAACATCTGCCTTTCTCTTAACATTTTTATTTGTTTGTACTGTTTCTTTTTAAAACAAAACACTAACGATACCAATTCCTCGGAACTGGAAATCGCAGTCCAGATCTGGCATGTGAAAGCTGAGATAGAGCTGAGCTCGTCCCAACCCCCGCTGTCAGATCCGTTTGCGAACCCCGAAATGCGAGTCGTCTCCGTGCCTCGGCAACAGAGAGACCCGCGCGGGGACCGCGAACCGAACCATCCTCCTCGGAGAACGCCCGGCGGGAGCGGAGCGTCCTCGCGGACAGCTCTCGCAATGCCCACAATCAGCTCCCTCGAGAACTGACTGCTGGCATGCTCCACTCCCAAACAAATAGCTGATGTGTGTCCCCACCCGTGATGTAACGAGGGCAGGGAACCACACAGCGTCTATAATCTTGCTTGCCATAAATATAGATAGTGATATATATTTCTTTTCTTGGCTTTGACAAACAACAATAAATAGACAAGGACAGAGTACAGAGATCGCTTGCTGAAGGCTACAGAAGCTGTCGCGGTCTGATCTCAAGGGTGCTTTATAGTTTCCTGGTCGATGACGTCACCTGACGTCCTACTCTCACATTGGACTGATTGTACAGACGCTTCACGACGCAATGGGCTCTATGCACGGCGTTATTTCCGGTGAAGGATTAAGGATGCTCGATAACTTCCGCCGATCATAGAGTCCAATGCAATACCGAGAATTTATATTGAATTTTATACTCCATGGTTATACTAATGAAACGTTAGTCACAAAAACAGATAAAACAGACACCCCTCGTTGTGTTTATGCTTCTTTTTAAAATTATATTATATAAACATAACTATATATAAAATTACATCTAAACGTATGTACATTTCGTTTCAAAGACGGGAGGACAGCAAATATTGAAGACTCTGCCATAATCCCGTTTTCTCCGGTTTTCCTCCGCTTTAATCTACACAACCGGAAATGGACGAGCATCCTTTCGTCAAATGCGGAACTTATGCGTGCATATAGCCCATCACGTAGAGCGTTCCCGTCGCGTTTGACAACGCAGCTCGAAGTTCCCTTGAAAGGGAACTTAATTAACTCTTCCTTTAAAGCTGCAGTCCGGCGGTTTTTCTTTAAACAAGGTTGATTTCATACAAACGAAAAATCGAAAATTAATTTTTTTTTGCCAAGCCCTAATAATAGGCCTATGTGAATATGTTAAGTTAAAGTTAGAAACATATGTCTCAAGATTTTCACAATCATCCTTTAACGATAATTGGTTGCCTCCTCTTAGCTGTTTTCTCAGAGATTCAACATGTCAGCTGTAGTTTACTGTTGTCTGCTATTTTGTGTGGCTTGTCACAGTCTTCATAAAGACCATGAAAATATGACAGCAGTGAACACAGCTAATCAGAAATAAATCACAGGATGTGCATGGCTACTGTTATTGACAAATATAAACATTTTACACTCCCCAAATGTGGTTTTGTTGCAATAAACAACCATGTTACCCTCAATGCAAACCTGCAGAGTGGGGGAGAATTAAACTGTCCTTGTGCCTGAGCTCAGGGGGTTTCTGCATCTCTGAAAACATTTACCTTCAATCAATAGCTACAGAGTCTGTTCTACAGAAACACATAAGCAAAATTGCGTCAAGTCTATTTGAAGCATGTATGAAGCATTGTTCACAAAAGTAGCATTGTGTTGGTCAATGTGCAAATCTGGATGATCAGCTTGAACCCGTCACAACATCTAGATGGGGAAAAATTTGTCCACATGGAAAGTTTCAGCCAGTTCCAAACTTATCCAGTGTCCGAAATCGCATTTTGAGTAGGTACACGTTTTCAATAAGTAGCCTACTACTTCACGGCCGCTAAAAAGTGTGTAGCCATATAGTATGTGTGTAGTTCCTTGATGGGAAACATGTTTTATTAAATCCATATCTTGTTGTAAAATGAATAATTTCTATTAACTTTTATTTTTTTTAAATGATACATAATTGTTTAATTAAATCTATATATATATATTTGATTTGAGAAAACAAATAATTTCTAATATGCCTACATATTTCTTAAATGAGACATTCTCTATATATTTTTGTTTAGATTTAATTGGCTTTCCTTAACATGAAAAATGTACTTTGTATCAAGTTTTATAAAATAGTTTTCATAGAGAACATACTGTATTGGTTAAGGTAAGTTATTTATTTATGTTTCATTGGATCAAATTATAAAATATAGATGTGAACCATTACCCTATTTTTTTTAATTGGATGAATGAAAATATTTTTCTCAGTGTATGTAATCCAGACATTCCTACAGTATGTTGTCATCATTATGTGAATAATATTTTCCTAGAAATAGGTTTTTCTATTTACAGTGAAGTAAGCTAATTGCCTGCACAAAATAATGATAGAATTATAATATAACAATATGTAGGCTAACAAGTTTACAGTGGCTTCATAAATTAATTAAAAGCATAAAAAAACAAAACACACCTGATGCACATTTCGTTGTTCTTCACTTTCTAGAGTAGACGAAGAGTTTAAGAACCTTGCTGTAATTTTTTGTTATTGATTAAAAGAAAGTACTGTACGCCGCCATCTTACTCTGACCAAAGTGACTTGAATGCAACTGCCGTTGTGAAAACCACTTCCCACCTCATAAATACGAACTTCTGAGGAGGGCTTGAAAGCACCAACTGGATGAATACTTCAGAATCTCGCCAGAAGAAGCAGGTTATCTAGATACTGTTTGACGATTCTTTTACTGTGAATTTGCATACTTAATTTGTCACATACTGGTTTTTCACCTATATCGTAGGCTATAGGGAAGTGTGTTCATTTCAGATGAAAAATATCAGAGAAGAGATGTTTTTACAAGAGGGAGGGGAAGGTAATGATGTTTAAAGGGGTCATGAACTGGCTTTGTTAATTTTATTGTCTGAGGTCAATGACGTTCGCTTGGTTTTTACATTCAAATACATCAAAATGAATAATAGGCTATTTTGTACCAAGCCAAGCTGGAAAATGCTCGGTTTTTATGGGCGTCTCGCACTGAAGACTTGGAAGTAAACGTCCACTGCTGTGAGTGGATAACAGTTTTGCATAATTATTATAATGAGTTTCAACTCACTCGTCGGTTCCGGTCGATGCACTTGGGGGAAATTGTTTTGAAAACGTCCAATGTTGTAAAATGGCAACCGGAATGTTTCGCCCACACATGTTCGACCCAGAGTCCATGTGTTGCACCATTCCTGTCGGATCCAATATAGACGGCACAGCACCGTTCTTCAATCTTAATTGGTCTGCAAATCCAGTCCTGTTTACAAAACAGTCCTCAGTGAAATGAAGCAAACAGACTGACAGTGTTTTACCTCATCAACTGGAATGCCATTAAAAATAAGGTTTATCCATGCAGTCCTATTGGAATACAGAGGAAGCATGCAGCGACTGTCTTCTTCCACATCCAGGCACTGCACAATATTTTATATTGCTCGGTAGTTCGATCCGGTTTGTCATCACAAGGTAGGCCTATGTTATTTAGCTATGCGTGTAATGTGCGAATCGGTGGGCGGGGCTAAACCATCTTCTTCTGCAGGGGTGGTGTTTTATCCTCTTTGATGTCATAGTTCCCCACTTTGAAAAACGAGTCGTTAATAATAGCTTTTATTGGACTAACAAGGACGTTTTTCAGTTCTGAAACTTACTGGATATTCTTATAATATGATGACGTCTTAGATGTCAAAAGCTTAAGGTAAAATTTGATTTTTCAGTTCATCACCCCTTTAATGTTGTAAACAGGTAGGCTATTTGTTATGATATTATTTTAATTTATTACCATCGCTATGAATCCCCAATTCAAAGGAAATCTGTAAATGTGACCGCACCTTTAATTCTGAGAATCCACAATTACCCTATATGGTAATTTCACTTTGGAAATAGAACTTTTTCAAGAATTACGATTACGATTCTGGATTCTAGATTCAGGGGCCAGTTGCATAAACTTAGCCATTGGTGTCTTAAAGGGATAGTTCGCTTTGAAATTAATTTTTGGCTTCCAGCACTTTCCAGCCCTTTCGCAGACCGGAGCGCCCGCGCCCTCAGATCACTTGGACGTGGCTGTGGTGACAAGAGGTAAAAACAATATAAATACTGTTAGTTTTCTCACACAAACCGAATCAATGTGTACTTACATTTATGAGTCATTAAATCATGTTTAATTTGGACTTCTCTGTGCATGCTCTTTGAGGAGGACCCCATATACCTCCATTATATGACTGACAGACAAGAACGGTTTGACCTAAAAATATCAAAATTGAAAATACTGTGGAAACAAAGACACCTACATCTTGGATGGCCTTGAGGTAAGCAAAAACATATCAAAAATTAATTTCAAAGCAAACTGACTCACCAGCTGTTAGTTAGTTAAGCGGTTAGTCTTACTTTCCAGTATTAAATTAAGCCAATGCATAATGACAATCTTGTTAGACTAGTCTTAACGGTTTATGCAACCATCCCCTAATCTTAAAATGCAATATGGGCCTATGCATTGGCACTGTACCATAATATTAGACCTCGTTCATGAAACAAGATTGGAATGAATTTCTGTGTGAAAGGTCTATGAAAACATTATCATGCTGAATTGTTGTCACAGGCGGTTCATGCAGAAACCGAGGCCTGTTGTGTTCATACTTCACATGCGGTGCCAGGCTTAAAAAAACACACACAAAAAACCCCCGAAAAAACAAGAACTGAATCCTGCTCCAGTTTTAGTGTGGCCCAAAACTTGTCGTTCTCGGTTTGAAGTAAGAGAGAAAAACCTCACTAGGCCACTGGAACCCATCTGTGAAAATCAGTGCGGCATGTGTTCTGTCACAGGGGCCGCTTGCACAGGTAGATCTGTGCTTTGGAAGACATCACCTAGCATGCTGGGGAATTCTGAGTGGCAGACAGACACTCTGGGAATATGTCACAGTTCTCTCTTTAAAAGTTCTCTTTGTGCTATTCAGCCCGGCTCTGCGAGAGCACATATGCTGCTGCGCGAGGTGTGTATGCACGCCTGCACGTGTGCGTTCGCGTATATGCTCGGCTTTTCTGATGTATCCCTCTATTTGTCTGTAGAGAAATCCAAAAGAAGCTCCTTTTTTACAATGCAACTGGTTCTCATCTCCTTTAGCATGAAAGTGTGGAAAGTTTGGAAAGGAAGTGTTTGGTATCTCACCATCCGTGGGGAGTGCGTGGTGTATCGCGCCTTGGAGGCTTTTACCCTCCTTCCCGTTTCTCCCTTCTTTCCAATAAGAATAAGATAACACAAAGACCTGCTATCGGGAGATAAAGGTGAAATACTGCACAGTGCTTTCCTCTTTCTTAAAGCAAGAAAAGAAAGAGAGAGAGAGAGAGAGAGAGAGAGAGAGAGAGAGAGAGAGAGAGAGAGAGAGAGAGAGAGAGAGAGAGAGAGAGAGAGAGAGAGAGAGAGAGAGAGAGAGAGAGAGAGAGAGAGAGAGAGAGAGAGAGAGAGAGAGCAAGTCCTGGAGTAGATAATGGAGTTTTTAAAGTTACCTCTCACTGGCCTCACCAAGGTCACTTTCTTTGGCCTTAAAAGCACTCTCACTTTATTTTATTTTCTCTAAATTTCAAATGTCAACAAAAAGTATATTGAGTTTCATTGCTTGTGTCTGATTTCGGATCATTCGTAAGTGATTCAAAAGCAAAACTAGAAGGGGGCCTTTTGCGGTGCTTTACAGACAATTGAATTGTGCCGGAGAGTTGAGGCGGCCGTTGCCATTGTTCTGGGAAGATCTACTCTAAAACTGTTTTTCATAACTGAAGATGGAACATCAGTCATCATAGATTAACAATGGACATAAGTCAGTCAATATGCCTAATCAGATTCTGCCACTGCCAGTCATTTGTAATTCTTCATTATTTTCAATCTATGCGTTATTGATTACGAGTCTGGGACCATCAATCTGAAGGTTTGGACTGAAACAACTGAGATGGTTTCACGTGTTGGTCAGATGAACTTAATTTGGGTCTGTGGAAGTAGAACAACTGCAGGAGGGTTTGTGTAAGGTTTCAGTCAGATGCTCAGTTAAAAATGTTCAGAAAAAATCTTTATCTGTGGTTTCATGTGGGCTTGATGTGAAAGATACCACACACACACACACACACACACACACATACGGTTTCCATGTTTTACGGGGACTCTCCATATATATAATGATTTTTTTATAATACTGTACAAACTGTGTATTGAAGCCCTTTACACTATTCCAACCCCTAAACCTACCTCATTGGGGACCAAAACATTTTTTTGGATATTGCCATCTGTGGGGACATTTTGTTGGATTTACCATATTTTTGTCAGCAAATTGAGATCATTTTTGAATTGAAAAACTTTTTTGTTGTTGCTTTAAAGCTGAAGTTCATAGCTTTTTTGGTGTTAAATATGAAATAGATATTTGAGAAAACATAACCAGCCAGTGTTCAAAACTATCTGGTTGTCTTAGCTCGATTCAAAGCGGTAAGCTTGTAATAATGTTTTTAATTCCGGTGTTACTGGTGGATTTCCATGGGAGATTCGATGTCTTTGAATCTTTACGTTACATCTGTACACATAAAGAAGGAGTCTCGGCTAGTAGGCTATATTGTGTGTGAGGATGTTGGAGGTGGAGATTTATAGCCTTTTCTCATAGCAATTGATATAATTAAACTTATCAATTTGATAGCGAATCCAGAAAGGTTTAATTCGGACTTCGGAGTGACAACAGAAAAAAAGAGACTTCAACCGGACTCATGCGAAAACAAGGATACATATCAGAAGGACATTACATGTAGTCGCGCAATGCTTACGTTGTTAACATCAACAAT
Source organism: Pimephales promelas (assembly GCF_016745375.1). The sequence goes on from NW_024121987.1 coordinate 84,076, forward strand.
TTGAGAACAAACTATAATTTGCACGGTTTTGTGTGATATGATAACTTATAAGCGATTGTTAGATTTAATCAGCGTGATCGATTTACTGCAATGTCAGAACCAGAACAAAAGTGGATGTTAGTTACTTGTTCAGAGGACATTTTCCGGTGTAAATTCTTATGTTGGTCATACTTCCAAAAATAATCATTTGTGATCCTGAATGCCAGTCTCCACACCGGCGCGGCGACTGACAGCTACACGCTCTCCTCAAACATTGTGTTCATCCACGCTGTGCATTGTCGAGGGTGTTGAAGTGCAACTCACATAAAGTTGATAATTCCGGGAATGACTACAGTTGCAGATTTTGAACAGAGGAGGCGACAAAACGGAAAACCGCCAGACTGCAGCTTTAATGACAGCAGTAGGCCTACTCGAGCTGCAAAAAGTTCACATTGTGATCAGATGATCATGTTCTTCAGCCTGATTTGAGATCATCATCTTGAGCTCCAATAATTCAAGAACATTTGAGAATGTCATGCTTAAAGGGTTAGTTTACCCAACCATGAAAATTACTCACCCTCATGTTGTTTCAACCCCGCAAGACTTTCGTTCATCTTCGGAACACAAATTAAGATATTTTTGATTAAATCTTGAGAGCTGGATCACTCCTCCATGGTGAAACTGCGCAACACTTCTGGTTGTACGTCACAAGCATCACACACATGACCAGTGTAGGCATGGGCGTCAGTTTGGTTTGAAATGTGCTGGGGACAGAGACGTACTCGGAAGGGCAGTTTCAAAAAGTGCTGGGTACAATGACACATTCATTCTTTTTTTTTATCTTTCGAGTAGGTCATGTTTTGAAAGACGATGTCTTGTAGCTTTCTGATGTACATAAATAAAAATGAGCACAATGCCCTTTATTGCGTATGCACAGTGATGGTCCGGAGGTAGAATTTTTGCCTAGCGTGTCGGGACTCGGGACTTGGGAGGTTTGAGGTTCTTATCCGCACTCGTATATAGTTTTTTTCCCCTCATCAAAACCAATAATGTGTATCAGTGGTTGAATATGTTTTGATGAGGGGGGAAAAATATACGAGCGGATTAGAATCCTTGAGAAACAGGGACACGTTTGTGTGCATTTTGAATTGTGATTTCACCGGAACGAATCTCCGCAACGGATTGAAGCGCGTTTCCGAGAGAAGACAACGCATTTCAGTGCTAGATCGCCTGCTATTTAACAAACAAATGAAACGAATGCTGTTAACCGGAAATGTTTTATTTGTTGGTACATCTGTGCCGCGAGATGTTTTAAAAGTGGTGGGGACAAAATCGACCCTGGCAAAAAATGGTGGGGACATGTCCCACCCATCCCCCCCATAAATGACGCCTATGAGTGTAGGCCAATATTGAGCCCACGTGTGACGTACAACCTAGAAGCTTTGCGTAGTTTCACTACGTAAAATGTCGAGTCCCACAGAGAGGGAAATGAATAGTTGAATAAAGTCAACTTTTTTTTTTTTTGCGCATTTTCGTCGCTTGATAAACTTCCAAGCCACTGTAGTCCCTCGGACTATTTTAACGGTGTCTTTCATAACTTTTGGGTCAGTTTAAATCCCTTAAGAAGCCTATGGAGGAGTGACCCAGCTTGCAGATTTAATCAAATCTGTGATGTCCGAAGATGAACGAAAGTCTTACAGGGTTGGAACAACTTGGGGGTGAGTGATTACTGACAGAATTTTCATTTTTGGATGAACTAACCCTTTAATGTTACAAATTTGATTAGTGACCCATAAGTGCATGTTATATTCTATATTTAAATATATCTTAATGTTTATTTGTATTAAATGTAATGCATAGTAATATAATATAATGATACTAATAACATGTTTATTTCCAGTTTAAAAAATAATTTGCATTCACACTCTTAAAAATAAAGATTTTTTATTCATACTGGTTGCTCAATGTAGATCTTTTAACATTCATGGAACTTTTTTATTGCTCAAAAGGTTCTTTATAGTGGAAAGAGGTTCCTACATTTTATTTTTATTTTTTAAATGATGTTGTTCACACTAGAAAGAAATGGTCCTTTTAAGAACTGCTCACTGAAATATTTCTTCTTCTATAAGGCATCGCTGCACAAAAACAAATGTGCAGTATGTCTGTAATTCACTCTCTCAATGCATTTGATTTCATTTTAGGTATGTTTTTGGTCTTAAGGGCAAAACACTGTTTCTGCTCCAGATACAGGCAACACCTGGCCATAACAGAGTCACATGACACTGAGGTCAGAGCGACACACAAAGCCTGGCTTTGTGTTCAGGTGTTCTGGTAGACTCCCATGTGATCAACTCTTTGTGACACATGCAGAAAGAGCAGAATATATGAACTTTCATTTCCAGACCAAAGTAGCTTTTATTCGTGCATCTTGACCACTTCGTGATGCAATTCAGAGAAAACAGCTTTTTCTGGGACATTAATCAGGAAATTCGTCTTGCTCCTTTTACCTCAGTCACATTATTTAGGACTTATTCAAGAACAAAAAGTGGAGTGTGAGAGCTACTTTGCATTATGCATGTGAAACACTTATGTGTATAAATCAAATCTAAGCAATAGCATTGAGACTAGATATTATTGTTCTTTCATATTGTGTGCGTGAAATTTTCGAACAATGACAAGCCGGAGAAAACTTAGATATGAGAACGGAAAGAAAGGATAATTGTACATTTTAATGGTAGAACATTATATTGTAGAGGTGACATGTTCAAACTGAAGCAATAATTCCCCGTGCGGCAGTCCTTTAGTGTGGTACTGATTCAACCATGTCAACCCTCACAATGCATCAGAGACTGATCATTTTAATACCCAGGATATTAAATATTTCATCACCCACAGTTCAGCAAATAAATCACGAGACCTGTTCTTTTTTTTTCTTTTTTTTAGAAAATTTATTGAATGAATACAATCTACAAGCATGTTGGAGCCTATAGCAATTTCTTCGTACAAAAATAACACACTCCACACAAGGTTCAAAAGGTTTTTCAAGCTACTTTGTGTGGCGCTTATAATGTGCTGTCAGACTGTTCTGTAACGTTAGGTCACAGTGGTCATCTTTCCACGTCAGCAAAGCTGAATGAAATGGTCAGTTAGTTGGGTTTGTGTCCTTGTGTCTTCAGGTGCTGGAAACTAATGAAGGTGGCATGTGCTGGAGAGCTCTCGCAACCTACAACAGAGACAAGAACATGTTAGAACGGACTCTCTTTTATAGCAGACATACATTACATAGAAATTTGAAACTAAAGATCACCCCTAAAATGACAGTGTTCCTAATCAGCTGTCTTAGTGCCTTAGAGGAAATGTTGTGGTAACACTTTACTTGAAGGGGTGTGCGTAAGACTGGCATGACACCTTCATAACCATGACATGACATATGGGTTTATGCATGTTTAACAACTGTCATTAAGTGTCATTCGCTCAATAATGGCATTTTGAATACAAATATGACATTAAGATGTCTTTGTTATGACATCTTGACACATCATAACCTGTCAGTGTCTTTGTCAACTTGACATTCGAGTTTTTTACAATCACTTCGCTACTATTTTCAGAACCTTGATGTCATTTTTCAAAACTCAAAACGGTTATCACTTGTAACACAGGCTGTCTAATGTTCAAAACATTGCGACGTGCATTCACATCTTTAAAGAAATCTTGCACTTGCACAATCATTGGTTTAAAAAACAAATTTACTGTGAAACACCATTGAAACATAACAATAGATCATGTCATTGTTCGTACAATAATTAAATATTGTAGAACAAAAAATACATCTTTGTATAAGTACTGCAGTAATAGAGAGAATACAGATATAGGCCTAGTGGAATCATTGAACAAAGTGTGTGATCTATTGATGCAAAACACTGCACTACAATCACAACATAGGTTTATTGGAATCAAAGCAAAAATATATAATATTACTGTAGGCAACATCCATGGATATTGTAGTCTAATTGGTTCATGCTCCACGCTAATTGGTAAAAATGAATCTCGTTATCTCGAAACGTTCATGATTTACTGTAAACATGGAAGATTGTGTCGGTTTCCTTCCTTTTTCGTGACCTCAACTACAGTGGTACAAATTGAATTTGTCATTAAAAAGTTATCATGACAGCCAATGTCAAAACCAACCACATGAGAGTTTAATGAAGCCAGATGGTTTCTTAATTTCGATAATTAATCTGCTATGTCATGTTTATGACAGGTTGTGTTGTCTTAGTAATGTCAAGTTGTCATGGCAAAGACACTGACAGGTTATGATGTATTGGTTTATGTCAAGATGTCATAACAAAGACATCTCAAACAATGTCATATTTGCATTAAAAATGTCATAATTGAGCGAATGACACTTAATGACAGTTTTCATAAACATGCATAAAACGTGACATGTGTAAGTCTTCGTGTCAGGTTAACGTAAAGTGTTACCATTCAGGGTAATGTTTGTTCAATTCTATTTTATTAAAACCATGAAATTTGAGGCATGTTTTGAAGTGAATCAATCTTTAATCTTTATCTTATTTCAGTTACAGTTACTTTTCACAATTAGTTCAATAAGTATGCTTAACTTTGCTGTATATAAAATTAGTTCTGCAACAATGCAAAAGCAATAGTAGATGCCATTTTATTTTTACGAATTTTTGCAATTAAGAACATTTTTTTATCTTATTTCTAATAAAAAATATCTCAATTTAGTTTGACATTTATTCTACAATTAAATACCCTGAAACTGAAATATTTGTTTTGCGTGTATGTAAGATACAGTACTATCTGTGATTTCCAGGCAACATATAAAATGTGCACACTGCTTAGTCACTGGTGTGTGTGTGTTTTTTTTTGTTTTTTTTTGTCATTTTAAGTGAAACAAACAATTATCGAACATCATGGAGTCAAAACTATCCATTTTATAGTTCTTAAAGGGATAGTTCACCCAAAAATGAAAATGTTGTCATCATTTACTCACCCTCAAGCTGTTCCAAACCTATATAAGTTTAAAAGACACAAAAGAAGATATTTTTAAGAATGTTGGTAATCAGACAGTTGACAGTAGCCATTGGAAATAAAAATACTATGGAAGTCAATCTGGTTACCAACATTCTTCAAAATATCTTCATCTGTGTTCAGCAGAAGAAAGAAAAAGGTTTGCAACACCTTGAGGGTAAGTAAATGATGACAGGATTTTAATTTTTGAGTAAACTATCCCTTTAAAGTAAAAAAGCAAAAGGTGAGTCTCAAAAAAGTATTTCTTTCATAAAAGCTTTTATTCCTCACTCAGGCTTGTGATTCGACACAAAGAGCTAATTCTGACATTAAGACCTTGCAAATCCCTTGCTGCTCATTTAGTCCAGCTCAAGCTACCATGATCATTTCATTTATCAAGGAGCTAAAAAGAACCCCTCTCTCTCTCTCTCTCACTCTTATATCTCTCTCTCTATACAGTCCTAGGGAAGTGTCCTCATAAGCATCACAAAGTTTGAGACACAGCTTGCCAGTTTTATTAAAAGTTGTCTAGAGCTAAGAGGGATTTTGACATTCCCAATATTCCGGGCTGTCTGTCGGCAGGCTTCCAATAGTATTACACCTCTTTAATATAGATACACAGTTAATCCAAGTGTACAGTTTGAGGAGAACAGATCAATGAGAAATGGAGGATTGGAGAAAAAATGAACTATTTGTATTGCCCTGTCAGACGTAAAGTGCACATTCATAAGCTGAATTCTGAAGTGGTTTGGCTGTAATAGACCCGGAATGGCCCTCTGACTGCAGCTCTCAAGATCTTTCTTCTGAAATGAAACCTCATTGTACGCACTACTTCACGTAGGCACCATTGTTCAACCATTGTTTTCCCATTTTCCGTGTTCCAAGCTTGCAATAAAAACAAAACAACACAATTGCGCGCACATGATGAAACTTTGCTTTATATTTCACTGGCTTTGAGATCTGATTCGCATCCTGAAACATCATCTTCGATAAAACAAAAATGGAAGGTATCACTATGACATTCTACGACTTGCACTGACCAGGCGTTTAACTTCTTATGAGGCCTTCGATTGTTCAACAAAAGGAAACGATACCCTGCCTCATTATGAAACATGAATCAGATGAATCACTTCAAGTCTAAACCTTTATCACAGATTGTGAACGAGACAAAGATCACCAAGTTCTAAAAAATCTTCACGTACTGTTCGCTAACAAAGAGGAAAACAATAATGGAGTGTCCAACACGTTCTTGTCTTCACCTTTGTTCCTCCTTGTCTTCCCACATGGTTTTTGCTTACACTACTCCTTATAACCTGATAAGAGTGTTCTTTTTTTATATATTGTTGTGAAAAACACAGGTCTGGGAGGGTCTGCGTTTCTGTCTCCTGTCATTATTTATTGTTTGCTGTCTGAGAATAACTTATCCGATTCCACTTACTGCCTTGTAGCTTTTTCTCTCTGTGTATCGCATTATATTTCTTGAAAACTTTAGAAGACGATAACGAGCATGAGATTTTATTCAGGAGAGGACCATTAAGCCAGTACAAATATACTGTTAGCCATATCTTAACGTTTTGCAGATTTCCTTTGAAGATTTAAAGAGTTACCGCAGGTAGGATATTTCTGGACGTCGCTTACGGTCATGTTTCCAGCATTTTCTTCAGTGGCTTGTTAGATGTGTCTCATCCAGCCATCTCCATTCTAAATCTCTTGTCCCAGAAAGTAAATAATTAAATACCGAAATCAAGACAACAACAAAAAGTACTTCAGCCCAGAGGAATAAATTAAAAGTGCTTGCGCTACATATAGCGTGCTGCCTCAGGAGAAGCATTGTGCCTTTGAAGTGTGGTCCGAGAACGGCACAGATGTGTTTTTCAGCATTACTTTGCTTTTACTGACTCTACAGAATTCATCATTCTATCTATGTCAGATTCCTCTCCAACCGCACATTATTTCTCGGAGAAATGAAAGAGCTGCTTGAGCCACTCTTTCCCCAACTGAACCCTGCGACTCAATATGGCGCACACCAGCCACTCCTGCTTCCAACCACACTGATATCCTGAATGAAAGGGGCAACGCCATCTAAGAACCCAAAAACTATCATCTAGGCATTAAATTAAGTGTCCATGTGCACTATTGAATGCAGGGTAACTACTTTGCGATTGAGGGCAATAAACCAGCTATTAAAACAAACATGTTGTTGGCTACTCGCTCTGCTGGAAAAAAAAAAAACCCTCTAAAGCCAGCCTTAACTGCTTTGCTGGTCTTAGTTGGTCTGCAAACTTGGTCAACCTGCTTGGCTCATTTTAGAGAGGTTTAGGACACTTTTCAGTCTAGGACAGAGATTCCCAATTATTTTAAAATGATGTGCTTTCATTTTCCCTTTTTATTATTTAATTAACTATTAGCTTTTCATCAACTCATTAACTCCAGTTTTAGAAGGCCAGGCCAAAAGACCAGCTTATGCCCAAAGTATAGACCCTTTTACAGTTGGTAAACATGGTGACGTTTTTTTGTGGGCGGAGCTTAGGTGGAGGCAGAAAGATCCATCTGGCCGCTTCACTAACGCTAGTTAGCAAGGATTGTTAGCTTGTTTTTTAACAATGACTGGAGAAAATCCGATATTATCTTAATGTGTAAGGTCACTCAGTGTCCAGGACCGCGATTGTTATTTCCAAAAGTTATTTTTAACGAACGGAACCAGATTGGCCGACCTGTAGCTGCCTACACGCTCACTCAATGCATGGATGATCTGACAGGATTAAAGTACGTTACCTCGGTTGAGTGGCCTGACTTCTACACCTACCTAATAGAGAAACCAATCGTAAAGAAAAACTTACTGAGGCATATAAATCTTTAGATGCTTTTATGGTCCTGTACAAGACTTGTGTGTATGATCCGCAGTTCTGCCGAGTCAGCGCCGAGACCACGACAATGTAAAGAGTGACATTACAGTGCGATTTTAATGATGTGAATATTTTCTAGAAATAAAAGTTCCAGATACAGCATATTCATTTTTCATCAATTCTTGCACCAAACAACACAACAAGATGACATTTAATAATAGTAACAATTATTTAAGCTCCTTATTATGTAGCCGAATCTGTGCTGTTTTGCATTGACCGCCTCCAGTTTTCACTTTGTTTTGCCTCCAGCTAGCGCCGTGACGTGACTGTGATGTCGGCGCAAAAGGGGTCTATACAGTAGCTGTCTGTGTTGTGTGATGGCCTGTGGAATGTCTGTGTGACATTTTTTTAGTCTACAACAACACATGTGCGAATGACTTGAGTCTTTCCAAAGGAGTATATGGCTTGAGCACTCAACTGTGCACATGATACAGAACCTGATTTCACCTAGTGCAAATGTTCATGGATCATTATCAACATCTTTGTTGATCCTGGTACAACATTCCAATCAGAAATGAAGGGACAAGTTTACAGTTTATGTCAAGTTTAGGCTTACAACAATGGTTAGGTGCTTCTACATCAGTGTTATTCACCTATCACCTCCCTCTGATATTAGGGATAACTTAAAGGTGCAATATGTAATATTTCTGAGGATCTATTGACAGAAATGCAATATAAGATCCATAACTATGTGTTCTGTGGTGTATAAAGACCTTATTTAATGAACTGTTATGTTTTTATTACCTTAGAATCAGACATTTATATCTATATTACTATTTATGCAATTGTACGTGATGAAATTGCGAGAACTGTTTGATGAAAAAGAGAAAAAATGTGATTCCCCAACATCCTGTTCTCACTAGGCTACTACCTTAATGTAAGGAGTCATTTCTTATTACTTCCTATGATAATCAAGTGTACTACATCATAGAAAATGCTGGGAACATTTAATTTCTCATCTTGTTTTATTTCAGACTTTAATAAGTGGAAAATAAGGTGTGGCCCCTTTAAGAGCTGCGCGCTCCCAGTTGAACTGTCACCAGTATTATATTGTATGTGCCATGCAAACACTCCATGTGTGCGGGTAATTTCTGTTTGATGCTATTTATCTTATCTTATTTTGTTTATTAAGTAACAATGTGGACAGTAAAACTTGTGACAGACAATTATACGAGTTCGATTTGAGAATAAAGTGTGAGTTGTGAGATGCCAATCGCCTCTGTGAGTCTGTCTGACCTCTGCAATAACTTTCCTACTATCCCTACTTTTCTTCCAATCACAACGCGTTATAAGGCCTTAATAAACACATCAAAATTACAAAACATTAATGAGTCGAACAAGTTCTGTAGCTTTACAAAAGGAATATGCTACAACTTCTGTAAAAATGAATAAATGAAATATAAAAAAATTAAAGTGTGCTCCTGTTTTACAGCTTTTCGATGATGTTCATGTCGCGTAATTACGTCACTTCATAACGATCCCTTGCAACAGGTGGAAATGGCTGTTCGTGTGAAGCAAACGCAACATTTTTCAACTTTTTGCACAGATATATGTGACTTTTTTTGGAATGAAAAAGCGAGGATTATAAAATGCATATTTTGCACGGCAATCGTCAATTTATGTGGCGAAAGTGCGGCGTATTTGAAAAAATGCGGCCCCCGCATAAATATGCAGACTTTGGCTGTGATCATGCGATCACATAATCACGTTTTTCTGGAGGGACTAATTTTGTGAGAAGTGACTTTTCCCTTGTCATTGGTGTAAAATATGTAGTTGGATTGTTTCATGTAACTTAGCTCTTCTCCCTCGCTGTGTTATGACTTTGACAATCAGCTGATTAGTACTATTGACCGTAAAACAGTAATGTTACAGGAGTCACCAACCCATCGATCTTGGAAGCATTTTAAGTCGATCGCGAAGAGTTTTCAAAACCAGTGGAAAAAAACCCCCAAACAATAAATCTATTCACTATTATTTATTAATTTGTGTGTAGTAAATGGTGTCTAGGGGATGCGGACACATACAGTCACATCATTTTTGCAGCGTGCACCTTTGCACTCATGCAGACGCATCGAGTTTAAACAATGCTTTACGCTTTAACCAGCTCAGCCACAGCCCTACAGCATAACAGCTCATATTAGCCAGCTAAACTTTTAATACCCTGTTAGAAAAAAATATGTAGTTGGATAATTTCATGTGGTTCTTCTTCCTCGCTGTGTTATGGGTTTGCTATTTGGGGAGAAATGTGCTGGTTACGTTTGTGAAACAATCGGCTGAGTACTATTAATTTATTATTACTTGATCCTCACCTGACTATGGCTTTGTAAACTTTATCCATGATGTGGTTTATAATGGACAGTGGTACAGAAACTTGGCTTACTCTGGCTGTTTTCTGCTGTCTCAGGTGATATGTTTTTATCCCGTTTTAGCCACCATAGCTTCTTCGAAAGGGAGGGGTGAGTAGTGGGCTGAGCCATTAGTGCAACTCGTAACCGAACCGCTAGATGCCACTAAAATCTACACACTGCACCTTTAAAAGTAGGGTTAGGTTCATGAATAGGGATAGGGTTATGATTGCACTTTCTGACAGGAATGTTGTTCCAGGATCAACAAATAAGTTGCCCAAGGAATGCTTCCGTCTCTGCAAAATCAGAAAGTCCCAAGCAAGTCTGAGAAGAAAGCAAAAACTGAAATAAACCAGGGCCTTTAGGCTGAATAAAGGTTTTTTTTTTTTTGTAGTGCCCGACCGATAAAGGATTTTGAAGGCCGATACCGATACAAATATTTGTTTTAAAATCCGATATTCTGAATTATCGGCAGATATTTATCTTTACCTAAAACCTACTATTTAGAGATTTTAATCTAAATCCATTACAGAACGACAGTCTGCAACGCACACTTGGCGTCATTGGATTTCACACACGTGTAAAAAGAAAGGCTAACTTTTATGCACAAGATACATGAATGTTCTAAATGTTCACTCCTCGCACAGCCCATTCTCACCCCAAAGGCGTCACTTAACTGACGCCTTGGGAAGCATTTGGACATGCTTCAATATCTGACGCTTTAGGCGCCCTTTAGCGTCAGTAAGATGACGCCCTAGGATCGCGTGTACCCTACCCCCACCCCACACCTAAACCTAACCGCGTCCTCTAACAGACGCTTTCCTTTAGCGTCAGTTAGATGATGCCGTAGGATCGCGTCATGTAAGTGACGCTAAGGGCGCCTAAAACGTCAAATATTGAAGCATGGTCAAAGGTGACGCCTTGGGGTGAGAATGCGTTGCCTCGCAAGTCTAACATACATTTTACAATGCAGGGACTGTAAATAAAGATATGCTAGTTATAAATACAGTAATCATTACTTTATTTAGGCAGAAAAAGTTCATTGTGGTTTCCAAGCTCATTAATGTTAACGTTAGCGGTCTTCCACTGATGATAGTGGCATTAGCTAGCTTTGTGGTTAGCTAGTCTATGATGAGCCATAATTTAGCAATAGATGAAGTCATTCTGCAAATAATAAAACATACATTTTCAATATTACAGGCCAAGGCGAGATGATTGAAGCGTGTTTCGTCCGTTTTTATTTTATTTTTGAAATATTCATTTATTGGCCATTATAACTGCCGATACCGATAGTTTGGAAAATGCCTAATATCGGCCAGCCGATATATTGGTTTGGCTCTAGTTTTTTGTTAGTTTCTTTTTGTTTTTGATGGTCATCTCAGTTAGTATTAACAGACACTGTTCAAAATGTACAGTGTCCTACCAAAGGATAAGGAGTTTGCAATGGTTTGTCATGCCTTTGCTCCCTGTGAGGTAACTTTATTTCTTTGATTCACCTCAACCAACTTTAACTGTTGAGTTGTTTTTGTCCCTCGGTGACCACCTCTTAACCCCAAAGACGACCCCTCATTTAATGTGACATACATAACAGTACAGTATACTAACCTTTCATCCTCACAGCAAAGAGCAACGCATCTCCTCAGAAGCACCACTAGAAGGAAAGAAGAAAAAACACAATAATTAGTGTCATGTGTGAATGAACTGCTTCTATATGTCTAGTTAAACCTGTCAAAATCTCTCTGCTCCTTTCTGACCTGAAGTAAATGACGTGACCTACTTCTTCCTCCACCTACAGCTCTTTTGTTGGTGTAGATAAAAGCAACTCCTCACCACATATCTGACAATCCATAAGTAAAGCACATTCCAGTGCACAGTCTCACTCCCAGCCGAACAGAGGAACACTAAAAGAGTTTCAGCTATTATAAATAATTTACAGAATTTTTCATTCGCCCTTTTAACCTCTCTGCAAAAATGGCTCAGGTTAAAAATATATGCTCCGCATCCGCTCGGTGTATGAAGGCGGATCAGAACCTGGTCCTGGAGAAGCCTGTGGTAAAGTCAAGTCTTATGTTGTCCGTGCTTTCTTGTGCTGATGTGAGAACGAATTCATGTGCGACTATGGGGCGGAGGAATATAAAAACGCTAAACCAAATATCGTCCCTGACCAGGACGTCTCAAGGTCGAACTCAACTGTTTCTCCATTCAACTGTGAAAATCCTACTACTAATGTAACGATTAATGCACATAATTGCTTTCCCTCCTTGTCCCACTGAATCAAGTGCTTTGCCCTAGGTTTGGTACGGCCCTGGCATGCTGCGTTGTTGCCATGGAGACCAGGATAAACCCTTGCTCTTCTACCAGGCAAGACGGGTAAGGCTAAGCATCAATGTACATACAAACACACCCCCATCTTGGTATCTGACACCAGACAGCACAAATATCTCGGTTCTTTGCCAGGGGCTCCTCTCCTTTCATATGTGTGCAAATGAATTCATGGCCATCTAAGAGTGGGCGAGATCAACCCCGTCTTCCAACGGCTAACCCAATGGAGCAGGTCCATCACAGGGCCTTTCAGAAACTGCGAAATCTGAGATAAATGCATTTAGCACTGTGTAAAAAAGGGGTGCAATATTTTCCAATTTTTATCATTTTCATAAATCTTTTCAGTTTTGACACTATAATTAGATATTTGGAAGTTCATATCCATTAAATTGTGTGCGTGTGTGTGTGTGTGTGTGTGTGTGATATGTCTGTGTACAGATCTCCGCATGCTTTTGTGAGTATCCAGGGACATGTACAGTTTATCCCTCTGTTCATCCTGAAACGATTCTTTTCATTAGCTGTTATCAATAATGTAACATTGTGCTTGTTCAGTTTTCTTCTCTCTCCACTACATTACATATGCACTACCACATACACGAACCAAGCAGGCATATGTGAAACACACACACACACACACACACACCACACATGACCTACAAACGCTGTCTTATGTTTAGATATTCAATTTGTCAGTATGCTCATCACACCATTTGAATTGGGTTTCAATCATTACACGTCAGTACTGTTTTTATTATTATGTACTGCAGTGTTAAATAATAAATAAATAAATAATAACAATACATTTAAGATAACAAACAATAATAAGGTGGCATGTTTAATATCTTAGCTATACAAAATTGCTAAAAAAAAAAGAAAAAGAAAATCTTCTCTCCCCAGGATGGAAGAGCCTCTACTTACTTACCCATACACTAAAGATAATCCTTTGTGATTGGAGGGCTAATTTGAAGTGTCAATTATTCTTATGCAAATGCATATGTTCTTTCTCACATTTCAAAAGAGGCTGAGCACAGATGGCTTCCCACAAATCATGCCACGCAAGGCAAAGCAGCCCGCCAGACAATGAGACCTTGTATAATGTGATGATGGTGTCTACATGTCTGTCCTCCCTCATGCTGTTGGGGTGCAAACTAGCTCTTGTTTACCACCAACACAGTGATAACAAACAAATCGCCTGATATAGATATCCATGACTATTTATCAGAAGCCTAATAAAATGGGGGGAAAAAAAACAAGCGATTCATATAATTTAAAGTAACATTAATATAGAGTTATGGTCTACATTTACTGTATGTTGCATTTAATGTACGGCAACTGTAAACTGAATCACCCTCTCTATAGTATACGCTGGAAAACATGGGCAGCAAAAAGGAGAAGAAAGAAAGAAAGAAAAAGGATAGTCAAACAGAAAGAAAGAGACAGTAAGGAACAAGAGGCTGCTCTCTCAGCGTGACCTGAACAAGCCACTAAAACGTGATTTCTGACAGTTTGCTAGCACTCAGACTGAGAGACAGCAGCCTCTCTGCTTTCACACTAAAGACCATGATTTTGCCTCAGAAGTCGGCTGACAGACACACCTGCTTCGAAACCAAGCAACTCCCAGACAAATATGTGGATAGGCTTCAACCAACTAGCATTGAAATGGCACTTTAAGAGCTACAGAGGAAAGACAACTTGGTCATGTGGAAAAAATGAGTTCATATTTTGAATGCAATTTATACCAATTTATTCCTTTTTAAAAAGGAAGATACCGGAAGAGACTGCACAACAAAAGACAGTGTTCCTTGACCTTCTCAGCTGATCCATCGCTTAACAAAAAGGAAGTGAAAAGAAGACCCCAAAGAAAACTTTTCAGAAGAGTGGATCAAACAACCAGCTCTGGCGTCTTGTTACAACACAACAATGGAGCCATTGAAACCAAGACTGAACATGGCAACCGGGTCCACAGGTTTTGATTGTCTCACAAAGGGTCAAGAGGGAGAGGAGAAGCTGAGTGTTGAGATATTTTAGACGATAATGGTGCTCCAGAAATGAGATGGTTTCAGTTTGCCAAGTTTGTTTTGACTTGCCTCAGAGGCTAAAGTTGTTAATCCTGGACGGCTAAAGAAATAAGAGAATTGTCCAGACTTTAATACCTCCTGTCCATGTGGACAACAGATTGGCCAACAAGATACAGTAACAGGAGTGTGTAGAGAGTGAATAAAGTGATACTTTACACAAACACTGTTCCTGAATAATGTTAATTGGGGCATAAAAGCTGAACCCTTTCAACTCCACACCCTAATGCCAGTCAAGTTAGCCGCCACACAAAGCCAAACCAAGATGTTTTCTTGCATACAATAGACAAAGTGCTTGAGACCTAATTGTACTGTGATTCACACTTACTCTAAATAGCATTCACCCTTCATTGCTACCAACAAAATCTCAACTGAAAGATGTTGTAATCAAAACATCTAAGTGCATTGCGGTGGACAGTCCGCCAAAGGGGAGCACCTGTTGGTTATCCAAACCCTATTGATTAGCCCACATGGGAAAGAAGAACAGACAAATCTGATTGGAAGAAAGGCTCAGTTGAAATTTCTTTCAATCATTACTAGCAAATTTCGGCCTTCCTCAAGTCCCTGTAACTCACAAAGTAAGTATCACTAAGTGTTTAATCATAATTATATCTTATAATGAATCATGAATTGAGTCATGAATGAATCATGAAATATCTTATAATGGTCATGAATTGAGAAATAAATGTTTTTGCTTTGATCTTTTGACATATACAGTAAGAGGTCATTGTATTATACAAATTTCCTATAAGTTTCAGAACTCAAAACTTGCAAGTCCAAAAACAGTTTTTATTGAAACCAGGCTCATGAAAATGAATAATTTTGGATTTTGTCACATTATTAAGCCATAGTGCGCCGAAATACCAAACTCACAGCAATTCTTATGTATTTTACGAGGTGGGTAATTGGTACGAATTCATACGATTTTTACTAAATCGTACATATTTTACAAGTTGCCCAATTCGTATGAGTGACCTACCCGTGACCACGTGCCCAAACATCCCCATCACTGAATTTTAGACAAATCATACGAATTCATATGAATTAGCCACCTCAAACTCACCAGTACGAATTCGTGTGAATTGATCGTGAGATATTGTTGGAAAGACCACCTCTGTAGAAGAGCTACCCCTACTTCTACATCATTGCCTCTTTAGCCCCTCCCACTGACGCGTGTCGAGATACTAAATACGAGACAGAAGCTAACACAGGATTGTGCCATTGTCTTTGCATTGCCCTCCTTGTGATTCTAACATTAAGAATGCGTGGATGCAGAAGACACGGTTCGCTTCATTTTACTTCAGATTCGTTTTTAAACAAGACACAGTTCGGCCTAAGCTTTTCGGAGAGACTGAAAATAAAAGATGATGCAGTGCCAACAACATTGGATCCAACAGTAATGTCACAACAGACAAGTGTGAGGAACAGTGTTTTTACCATGTGTCACTATTGCTTTGTCTGTTTGTAGCGGATGTTTGTCGAGCCTCGGTCAGGTCAGTCTTGAAACATTCGCCACACTGTTACAGATCGTTAATATGCAAAACGGTTACCCGATCATAGCAGTGTGCGTTTACTTCCAAGTCTTGAATGCGGCACGCCTATCAAAATGGAGCATTCGAAAAAGAGAAGGTAAAAAACAGGATAGAAAATAGCGTACTACTCCTAAATTAGAATGCTTTTTGATGGAAAAATCTTGATAACATTTTAATTGGACCACAAAAAAAAAAAAAAAAAAAAAAAAAACAACAAAAAACATGATAATACAAATACAAAAAAAAAATCAGTTCAAGACTCGTCACCTCTATAGAGACCAGTTGATGTCTAGACTACAAGTCAGTGTTGTAGTACTCGAGACTCGGACTCGTCTCGGACTCGGTCTCGAGACCATATTTTAATGGTCTTGGTCTTGTCATGGACTCGTGTGCATTTGGACTCGGAATTGACTCGTACTCGAAATTTTTTTTTTTTAGGACTCGGACTTATTCCCGAGTCCACTCGAGTTCAATTCGAAATATTTTTCATGATTATTAATGTATGTTAATAAAATATTTCTTTAAATTGATTGACACGCCCAGTGATTGGTGATTTTCTATTGCGCAACTGCGCATGACAAATTGTAATAAAATTACTTTTAACACCACCTACTATGTGGCCTTTTTACCCTAAACTGATCATATTTTTTAAACTCTAAGTAAAAAAAAAAAAAAAAAAGGATTTCTCTAAGCAAATAAAAGTAAATTAGGTAATCAACCCTCACTGGTCTCGGTCTCGACTCGGACTCGACCGTCTCTGGTCTCGGACTCGACTCGGACTCGACTCTCTCTGGTCTCGGTCTCGACTCGGACTCGAGTGAGGTGGTCTCGACTACAACACTGCTACAAGTAATGAACAGCTGTAGGAAAAATGGTTTCTTAATGTCTCAGACATTGTTTGCTAAAATAATGGTTCCCCAAATGAACAAACTACAATGAAAGAAACTCAAGAAACTCTAAAACTAATAGTAGTAGTAAAGGTTTACTTCCAGCAGAATAATGAAACCTTCCAGTACAAAATGGTGGCTCACTTCATACCAAAAGCTAAGTCCAGACAAGCAACCATGATGCTGTCACAAACACTGTCACTGTGAGGGCGGACATGCCTATTCACACAACTCACACTAGTCTCTCCATGTGCCAGCCAGTGTTTTTCCTTTTCACCTATCTCTCCCAAAAAAGTGTGTGTGTGTGTGTGTGCGTGTGTGTGTCATACACATCAAAACGGTAAGGTGAATCCTTTTGAGCTGGCAGTGCAGTTGGCCACAGAATGAATAAACATCCATGTCAGGAGAAACTGATACACTCCCCTTTTCAAGCAGACGGGCCTCTCGTGGGAAATCCAGCACTAACACAATGGATAGAGACTGCCTTTTGTTGAGTCTCTCAGCTATGGATTACTTCTTCTCTCGAGTCTGTAGGGTGAACAGACCACTCCCCTCGGTTCCTATTCCCCTTCTCGCGCACAATTAACTTGAATCTTTTTCACACTTATCCATATTAGAATGCATTTATAATGGGTCACTTCAGAGAGTTGGAAATTAGAAATGATGTATGCTGGCTCTCAACATGGGATGCCGTTGTGCTGGTATGTCCCTACCAGGCTTAAAAACAGCTAGTTAAGGTACCAGCCTAAACAGATAAATACCTAGCTAAAATACCTGTACATAATAGTCAAAGTTGATCTTTTCAACTCCTACCTCAACCCATAGTTAATGAACTCATAGTGAAGATTTTTTTTAATTCTGGCAACACATCCTCTGAACATGATCCAAAACAAACTCTAAGCAAAAGCTCCTGACAGGTCAAACTGAGGGGATTTACATGAAGTTTATCCGTATAACTCCATAGTAACATTTTCAGGGATGTTCAACACTAGTTTTAAAATTAGACTTGATCTTGACATATTACATACTTTACATGCACCCATCACATTCAATAACTATGGCAGCTGACAGGCCACCACTATGTCTTCAATATTCAATTGGAAAGCAATTTCCATAAAACAAAATCCATTTGATAATCCTTTAATAATATTTACATATATACTAGGCTATATAATAAGTAAGGGGTCTTGCATCAGCCTGAAGGGGTTTATGAGAGAACAACCAGCTGGACGCAAATTATCTGAGTTTTCATATTTTATTAGCTCACCAGAATGCAAAACTTCCACAAATAAAAAACTTTCCTGTTACCGCTGGATGGTGCAATTGACCAATCAGAGTCAAGTATTCCACATAGCCGTGTAATAATATTATATAATAGAAACAATCCCAATGACAATTAAACAAAACTGCAATATTTGATGGAATTGCATGTCAACTACACTGATGTGACAATGTCTCAGTGTTAGTCAACACCGAAAACAAGATTTATATATCTTGAGCTCATCTTACATACCCTGATTTGCCATTTTCCAGTCAAGAGAAGATTTCTCTCACTCCCCTCATCTTTCATTCCCTATTATTTGCTTTCAGCTTCCATTTGTCTCACAATAAAGTTGTTATGAATGACAGTTTGGTGAGCAGAATAGGTACTGCCCGAGCCTGCTGTGTGGCTACAAAGTCGGCCCATTCTCTTCGGGCCGGGCTCTGTTACGGGGCCCTGGGCAGTGGGACAAGGACAACATTGCTGGGACATTCCCAGACTGACGGAAACAATCAGACTCAAAACCAGGGTGAATCTTGGATCCACTTGTCCTTTCAGTGAGGACATCTTGATACAGTCCAACTATCAGTGAACCATGTATCTTTTACAGTTAAATGGGAATCTAACCAAACACACAGGTGTGCAAAAATTGAGGGCTTATTTCACTTGGCGCTTAAAGGGACAATGTGAACTTTTTTAGGTATTTTATAATCTAAAATCAATATTTGTATTCATGAATTTTGTATGTACTCAATGGTGTACAAAAACCTATGTCAATAATATGACTTATCCTCGTAAACGAAGAATTTTTTATCTTTATATACATGGGACGGTAGGTCCACGGAGGCTTCCATGTGGTTCAGCCATCTTGAATGCTATAATAGCTGAGAGGGACAAAAAGTACTCGCGTGACATAACTGAAAGCAGCAGAAGCAGAGGAGCAAAGCAGTGAGAGGCGCATGTCACTGCCCCGGCAAGTTTCACAGTCAGTAATTCATACTGTAACATTCGTTTGGTTGTTGTGTCAAGTTGCAGTTTGTTTAAAATAACAAACCTGTTCACCCGAAGGAACACTTGACAAAGTGCTATTAGAAGACATCCTGTCATCGCTTTTTGGTACATATCGGCTACCGTAGATACAACGCGCATTTGAAAAAGCTATGTGCTGGAGAGCACAATTTGTTTTTAATGCAAAATAAAATTTCACCACTAGATGGGAGATATTCCTACACATTATCCCTTTAAAGAGATTGTTCACCTAATAATGAAAAATGTTGTCATCATTGAATCACCCTTATGTCAGATATTGTCCCAAGTTAGATATTATCCCTGCTCGTCTTTTTAAGGATGTTTTTTTCTACCATTAGTCCTATGGTAACCGCTATCATAAACAGCTCTTTATCAGAAGGTGTAGTTCCAGCTAGTTTTAAAAATGCAATTTTGCAACCTATGTTGAAAACTCAACTTGATCCAGAAATGTGCAGTAACTATCGACCGATCTTTAAACTGCCTTTTATCTCTAAGGGTTTGAGAAAGTAGTTTTCTCACAGCTCCAGTTTTATTTGAATTCTTTTAATATTTTGGACATATTCAAATCTAGCTTTAGATCATTACATAGCAGCTTTGTTGAGGGATACAAATGATATATTGCTTGCTCTGGATTCAGGCTCTTGTGTTGTGCGGGTTCTGTTGGACCTGAGCACTGCATTTGATACCATTGACCACAACATTCTTCTAGAACGGCATGTATGTATAGAATGTATATCAAGGGCACTGTATTACAATGGTTTGCTTCCTACCTCAAAAAGGGGATTTTTTTCTGTAAATTTAGGAAATTGTTCCTCGTCATGTTTTGTTTTGTTTGGTGTGCCCCAGGAATCTATTTTGGGACCTTTACCGTTTTTCTTTTAAATGCTCCCTTTGACCTTAATTTTTCATAAGTACAACATTTCATATCACAGTTACGCAGACGATTCTCTGCTTTACCTTCCAGTAAGGCTTGACACAACTGCTTCATTTGATGTCTTATTGGAATGTGTAGATGATATCAAGAGGTGGATGACAAATAATTTTCTGCAGCTAAATTAGGATAAAACAGAGGTTGTAATTCTGGGTTGTAGATTCCTCTCCTGGTCTGAAAGCCCAGTTAGATCCTCTTTTAACAAATGTATGCAAACAAATTAAAAACCTTGGAGAGATCTTTGACTCTTCATTATTTTTGATAAACAAATTAGTGCTGTTATTAGAGGAAGCTTTTTCCATTTTAGGTCTATTGCAAAGTTGAAGAACCTTCTTTTAAGCAAAGGTTTAGAAGTTGCAATTCATGTATTTGGAACATCTCAATTAGACTATTGCAACTCTCTTTATTGTGGCCATCCTCAGTTTCATTATCTCGATTACAAATTGTTCAAAATGCAGCTGCAAGACTGTTGACTGGGTCTAGAAAGAGGGATCATATTTATCATTTTTTGGCTTCACTGGCTATCCCTTCACTGGCTTCCCATTAAGTTTAGAGTTGATTTTAAGATCCTTATGTTAGTTTATAAGGCATTGTCTGGCTGTGCATCAAGGTATATTTGTGATCTTATTGTGCCATACTGTCCTGCTAGGGCACTGTTCAAATCACTTGTTTTTAAATGTGTCACGATGTCCCTACAAATTAAAGGGTGATCAGGCCTTTTCTATGACTGGGCCCAAGCTTTGGAATGCTCACCCGCATCATATGAGGTCTGCTCCTTCATTGGACATTTTTAAATCCAGTCTGAAAACACATTTTTTATTCTTTAGCTTTTGGAAACTTGTAATTTTTTTTTTTTTTATAGTGTAGTCCTGTTATGCACTATGTACAGCACTTTGGATCAATTTTTATTGTGTTAAAAGTGCTTTATAAATAAAGGTTGTTGTTGTTGTTGTCATTCCAAACCAGTATGACTTTTCTTTCTTGTGCAGAACACAAAAGAAGAATGTTGGAAACCAAATCATTTTGGTGGCCATTGACTTCCATTGTACAGACAAAACCAGAGGGTTAATTTTGATAGAATTTTTTAAAACTTTGTTAGAATTTGTTAGAAGAGGAAAATTAAGTCCTTTTAGGTTCTTTGAAGTACCAGTACACAGATGGTCACCTAAAGAACAATAGAGGTTCTCAACTGGCATCAGGTTTTGCAAAACATGTTTGCAATCTTTGCTTTTAAACAACATAACATATAGAAGGAAATTTATCTTTGTTTTACTGTGTAAAAGTAAGATGAGTGATTCTTTGCAGGGATGGAGGCTTGTCAAATTGAAAAAGAGCAGGGACAATGCAACGCATATCTAAAAGGCCTCCAATCCAAAGGACTCGCACAGCAACCATGGGAATGAAGGCTACTGGGGTTCAAGGTCAATGCTAGAATAGAGGCCTGCAGATGCATTGTCTGTTTTGCCCTCACACATATTACTCACACACATATGCAAACATGCATTAGTACACCACTACCAACAGAAGTCATCAGCACCCCCACTAGCGCAGGTCTGTTTGTGTGTGACACAAAACCAACAAAGCAACAGTTCCGCCGGTATGTACGTGCATGTGTGTGGGCGCATTCACATGTGCACACTCACTCGTCCTATAGAAACAACAGCTGTACACATACACAGAGGATAAATTTCCCACAGCTTTGTTTGTCCATCCAGACAAGCTTGGAGCTAGCTGGCCAGCTAGCTGTGAGAAATGATCTAAGACCTAGAGAAAAGAAAGACTCGGGCCAAAGCTGAGGAGAGAGTCTGTGATTAGCTCCTTTGTTGGAGGTCTTTTGAGCTTCATTGGCTCCAAAGAAAGACCGTCTAATGAATCCATCCAAGCTTGGCCCAAACTTTGTGTGGACGACAAACTAAGTTATGGTGGTCTCCCGGTGCACCGCCGCACAGCATAATGATACAGAACGTTTGCACATATGGTCCCCTGATTTCAGGACCTCAAGTAAGCACTTTCTCATATGCCTGGTCACCCGTTCGCTCCAAGACACCAGGGGCACTGAGCCAAGGGGACGAGTTTACTAGGCCTGGTGTGACTGAAATGTATTTTTAAAAAGGTCTCTACCTCTGTACGTCTGTATGAAAATGCTTATATTTTGCAGTTGTTTGTTTAACATTTTATTTTATATTTTGTAATGAACGAATGATCAAAGTTATACTGTGTGTTTGAGAATATTATAGGTCAGTGGTCTCAAACTCAGCTCCTGGAGGGCCACAGTCTTGCAGAGTTTAGTTCCAACCAGCTCCAACTCACCTGTTTGGAAGTTTCTAGTAATTCTAGTAATGGTTCTGGGTGTTTTTAATTACTGTAGAGTTGGAGCTAAACTCTGCAGGACTGTGGCCCTGCTGTAACTGAGTTTGAAACCACTGTCTTCGGGGGATTCCCTCAGGACGAGTTGTTGCATTTAAAAAAAAAAAAAAGCTAGATGTATGGTAGTGAAATGAAAAGAAAACTATAGAGATGAGCTTTTTAAGTAAAACGGTGCGAGTAAAATGGTCAAAAAACATAATTTTTACACATTTACAATATAACAATGCAAAAGCAGTGCAGTGGAATACAACAGGCTCTGTGTAAACAGCCTCTTAGTAATGTTATGCTGTAATGACTTTCTTTCATATTTTGTGAAATGGCTAAATGGTTTTTTTTCTTGATAATAAAAAGTGCTCTTTGATGAACCTGCAAAGCATATGAGAGTAAAGCTAGACATAAACAATTCAACACGCCAGGGTTCAAATAAGGTTATGTGAAATTCATTTTGCAATTTGTTTTTTAATGATTATTAAGTTATTATATACACTACCATTGAAAGTTTGGGTCAGAAGGCTTTTATATATATATATATATATATATATATATATATTTTTTTTTTTGTAGGAAGTCTCTTATGGCCACCAAGATCAAACATATAGTAAAAATAAGAAAAACAATAAAATTTACACTCACCTAAAGGATTATTAGGAACACCAAACTAATATTGTGTTTGACCCCCTTTTGCCTTCAGAACTGCCGTAATTCTACGTGGCATTTCTTTAGAAATTCTTTAGAAATGTTAGCCCATATTGATAGGATAGCATCTCGGAGTTGATGGAGATTTGTTGGGATGCACATCCAGGGCACAAAGCTCATTCCACCACATCCCAAAGATGCTCTATTGGGTTGAGATCTGGTGACTGTGGGGGCCGTTTTAGTACTGTGAACTCATTGTCATGTTCAAGAAACCAATTTTAAAATCATTCCAGCTTTGTGACATGGCACATTATCCTGCTGGAAGTAGCCATCAGAGGATGGGTAAATGGTGGCCATAAAGGGATAGACATGGTCAGAAACAATGCTCAGGTAGGCTGTGGCATTTAAACAATGCCCAATTAGCACTAAGGGGCCTAAAGTGTGCCAAGAAAACTTCCCCTAGACCATTACACAACCACCAGCCTGCACAGTGGTAACAAGGCATGATGGATCCATGTGCTAATTCCAACGCATTCTCATCCTTTAACGTCATATAGAACGCTATATGACAAAACGGCGCTATACTACGCACATGGCACCCTTTATCGTTAATATAACACGCGAACCCAAGACGTTATAAATCCTTTAGCGTGAATATGACACGCACACCCTACCCCACACCTAAACTTAGCCCTCACAGCACGTGTTATATTAACGATAACGGGTGCCATGTGCGTAGTATAGCGCCGTTTTGTCATATAGCGTTCTATATGACGTTAAAGGATGAGAACGGGCTGGCTAATTATGTTTACGCCAAATTACACCATCTACCATCTGAATGTCTCAACAGAAATCGAGACTCATCAGAACAGGCAACATTTTTCCAGTCTTCAACTGTCCGATTTTGGTGAGCTCTGGCCAGTCTTAGTCTCTTTTTCCTATTTGTAGTGGAGATGAGATACTTCGCTGCATACCTCGGTTGTAACGAGTGGTTATTTCAGTTAAAGTTGCTCTTCTATTCCTTGTAAACCCTAGAAATGGTTGTGCGTGAAAATCCCAGTAACTGAGCAGATTGTGAAATTCACAAACCGACCCGTTTGGCATCAACAACCATGCCACGCTTAAAATTGCTTAAATCACCTTTCTTTCCCATTCTGGTGAGTGTGAGTGTACTATTACAATTTAAAATAACTTTTGTTTTTGTATTTTAAAAAGAAATTAATTCCTGTGATGGCAAAGTTGAATTTTCAGCAGCCATCACTCCAGTCTTTAGTATAACATAACCCTTTAGAAATCAATTGACAAAGTGCTCAAGTTACTTATTATTATCATAAATGTTGAAAACAGTTGATATATTAATATTTCTCAGATTATGCTTTATATCCGAGAAGAAAAAGTGATACATTTCTTAAGATTAAAGAACAGCATTTATTTGATATAAAAATGTTTTGTAACAATGTGACTATCAATTGAATGCATCCTTGCAGATGAAAAGTACTAATTTCTTTCAAAATCTTTTTGACCCCAAGCATCTGAACAGTAGTGTATAACCTTATAATACATTAGAAGTAAATATGCCTTAAACCATATTACATGTTGCAGCTCTTTATAAAGTTACCAGCCACTGGCAAATGTTCAATTCATATGCTAAAGTTAATTTTCACTCGTATTTGGCTATTGGCGAGTCTTAATATTGGACCCGGCAAATTTTTGGATTTAGACTATTAGACGTATTCACTGCAACATTTCTATGGGAACGAGAGACAGCCGTTTATGTGTTTTACTCATTTTTATGTAAGAGACTTTTGATTGTTGCATTGAAGCAGTACAAGCGATCTCATGTTTTATCACAGCATATACCATTTTCTCAAATAACAACCTCATAGAAAAGAGGGAAAAGTGCACTGACACGGGGTATTCCTCAGTTGCAGTGAGGGGCTGCACGCACCCCCCGCCCTTTCGCTTCTCAGCGGCACCCACAGAAGGCAGAAAGGCTTTCTGACATTGCCCTACATTCAGCTGACTGATCCCACACACACAGTCTTCTGTCACAAATAATCATTACAGACGCACACCCTCTTTCTCTCCCACTGTATTAAATATTGAAGATTTCAACTTTCAACTGGGAGCATGTTCAAGCACCCTCCCATCAAAACACAGAGACACACACACACACGTGCACACACAGCCCTAGCTGCAATACAAACCACCTCTATTAGAGTGTCAATCGCATTCAGATCTTTCCTTTCTTGCCAGCTCTGACTTTCAAAATATACGGAAGCCCTACATCCTCAGACGTGACTGTGCCCACGCCCATCCATCCATCCCCACACATTTATATGCTTTCTTTCTTTCCGTTTCCCTTTGTTCCTCTCAACACATCAAGGTGCCCTGCATTTCTTCCTAATGTTGGCTAATGCTTTCGAAAGAATAGCGCCCGAGTGCTGCTGCCCACCTCTGTTTTGAGTGCCCATGTCACCGGGTCGTCATTAATTATTCCATTTCTTACAACATGCTGTTGCCACGGTAATGTGCCATTAAGGGAGAACCAAGCGAATAGCAGTCTCTATGCAAATGAGGCTGCCACAAAGACCCTGGGCGCGGATTTGCGGAAATCGGAGGATGCTGCAATGGACACACTCTGTATTAGATTTGAATAAAGGGACGATAATGTACCTGGCTTCGTTTTTTAAACACAACGAGTGCAGGAAGGAGCAGGGAAGGAGGGTTTGGAGGAAGCACCTGGCATTTCAGAAAATACAGGGGGGTGTGTGTGTGTGTGTGTGTGGTATTTGACAGACATTTGAGGGACGAGTTGGCAGGGACCATCAGCTTAACAGCAGATGCTTCTGAGACAAATCCACAAGTCTTCGATTTAGATATTCGCATGTAAAATAAAGAGGTTTGAAATGATGGCCTTACATTTAGAATATGCCCTTGTCGTCCTGACGAGTTTGCTGGGGTTGCGGTGCATGGTAGTGGCTTTAGATAATAATCAGTGAATAATTTTTGCCTGTGATGTCTCAAAATGAGAAGAGTAGAAGTCTGTGGGAAGGGGAGAATGAGAAATGCAAAGATGAAGATTTGTGCCCCACTGAACATTATGCTGTGTTGGGATGTAAACCCTGAGCCAATCAAAAAAATATGTTCTTGAAGCATTTAGGGATGGCAGACACAATCAGCAAGAAATCACAAGGCTGCATTATTTCCACAGTAATATTATAAATAAACCATAGTCACGTTTCAAAAAATAAATAAGCACCAACAAATCGGTTAATTGTTTTGTTATTGTTTTGACATTCTGCACTGTTAATGAGAGCAATATTAAAAATCATATTAATCACACATTTTAGTATTACTATGATGCCAAATTACAATTGAACCATAAAACACTCTATTTAAAAAATAGTCATTTTTAAGAAAAGCCAGTTCAGTGTGGAACAAATATCAAATATTTGAATTGTAAAGTCATCCGTTTCACTCATAATTTCCCATCAGTGTGATCACTGATGGATTGACTGATGCTAAGAATTCCAGACGGAAGTCATCGCAGGTTACCGGAGAGAGAGAGAGAAGTGTCCCCTGTCTTTTGGATACAGATTGCAGCCATTATCAGGACAATTTCCCAGGTGGAGAAAAGCATCAGAGGAGTCTGGGATAACATTGAATAAGAATCACAGATGGGGATGTGTTTGTTGGGGTGGGGTGGTGGGATCTTCAATTTTATATGCAATTGTCATTGTCTGCTGCAGACTTTCCCTTTCTGCAACTTTTATTTCGTAAAAGCCATCACTGCCAGGATCCGAAACAGGTCATTGGGTGCCCTCACAATTTAGAGGGCATTCTTTTGTGTTACTCCTAATATGTGACATATGATTTAACACATTCGCAGATGGAGAGGAAATTCCAGATATCAGACTTATTTGATATAAAGTAAATAGAGTACAGAGAGTAAGAGGAAATAACAACAAAACAAGCTCAGAGGGGGTTTCATGACGCATACAAATTTGCCGTTGTGTTTCTATACACATTTTTTACTCTAAGCTATATTTTCCTAAGGTATAGTTTGTGCCTTTGACAATCATGTATGAATGTTCTACCTCTCTCTCTCTCTTTTTCACACACACAAAATGGGCAAACACTGTCACTTGCTTCTCAGAGTCCAATCAAGCATTTGAATGCAGTGACACATTCAGGGTTTTTTTGCAAATGACAACATTTATTCATCAGGGAGAGAGACATTTCATTCAGAAGACCTCACACTGCTCTGCCAGGGTCGGTCTGGCCCTGTTAATTGATTGCTTCTCACTAACAAGGCTGTAAAGTCCTCCATTGTGCACCTCTTCCTCTATGCTAATGAAGTCCAAACACAACACGCTCTTTCTTTCGTTTCCTCTCTGCATCCCCCTTCCTCTCTCTCTCCAATAGGAGGTTTTGATGTGAAGATGCTATGACAGGCTTGCTCTCTTTCTCTCTCTGCAGCTGGCACGAAAGATGTGATAGGAGCCAAGACCAGGAAGCAGTAATGGGATCATGGGAGAGTGATTGCAAACACATACACACCTCCAAGTTTCCCCTCACACTGCCCCTAATGAGGGGTAAAGGGGACAATATCGTCATTGTTCCCCCCATGTTTGGGAACCTCGGGCCAAGAACAATTGCTGTTTACCCAAGCAGTAGCGAAGGTCCTCGCTGTGTACGTTAATTATTCGGAGGGCTCATGATTAAGTCCGCTCTAAACACCCAACTCAAATACCTTTCACATCCAGCCATTATTTCGTTTTTAGACCATCCACCGTTTTCTATTCATATTTGTAGCGTGGGCACGCACACACACCTGTACTCTCATTGTCTATGTATCAGAGCACTCATTTCCTTGATTTATCCTAAAATACAAAGGCTGCGGCAGAGATACAAAAGTGAAAAGGGGATAAATAAATTATTAAATAAATAAATCATCAGAAATAATAATAATAATGATAATAAAATGTATTACTAATATGACTAATACTAATATAGTACTAATAATTATTATTAATGCCAATTTCGCTATGAAATGTTTTTTTATAGCAAATTAACAATACTTATCTATAAGTAACTGTACATGCTTTTTTGTTGAAAATGCATTCAGAGCAATTGAATGCCATTACAAAAGATGCGGAAGTCCCACCTTAACATCATCTAGCGCACATTTGTGAAGTCACCCTTTCGTTTATCATCATATATCTCGATACTACAATCGATAAGCAAAGCACCGTCATGAATATGTGCAATTAGGCAGGGCTGGTGAGATTTTTCCCGATGTATGGGATGTGACATTTGTAGGGCAGAAGCACAGATCAGCATAAGCGAGAGTGACAAATGCCTAATCCCTTCCTCCACATTTCAAAATTTGGAATACGCTCTTACATTCACACACCTACATCGCATATTCACACATCTGAATTCCTGGATCAACACGCCTCAGCTGTGGTCATACGGTGTCATGGATATGAACAACACTACCAGAGCAAGAACTAGAGGAGACTTCTTAATGGATCGTGAAGATTTGTCAGAGTGCATGTGCTCTGTATTTCAAGACTGTTCTGTATGGAAATCACACAATTTTGAGACAGTTTGTGTGACAGAGTGAGCCTCAAGGATAACACATTTGTGAGTTATTGAGAGGAAAAAAACACACAATGCATATTCACACACCACAAAGAAAAAAAAAATAGACAAAACTATCCTTGGAGCTTTTTTCCCTAAAACCATATGAATCCAGTGAAAATAGATAATGTGTTCACTATACTTTTAGCTGTCAAATCACTAGCAATCCTCGCCAGTTCATCACATACCTACTTCAGTTGAAGTCTGCAACCAGGCATTTTACATAAAAACATGCAAAAAAAAAAAATCTAGTTTATTTCTCAAAGTAAGCAATACAATATGTTTGCTGCAGCACACTTAAATAAATATATATTACACTAAAAAATGCTGGGTTGTTTTAACCCAACTTTGGGTCAAATATGGACTAACCCAGCCGTTGGGTTAAATTTTTACATTACATTTTTAACCCAACATTTCGGGTTTGTCCATATTTGACCCAAAATTGGGTTAAAACAACCCAGCATTTTTTAGAGTGTAGGAAATGCCCACATATGATATACATATATCATATATATCTCAATCACACACACTCTCTCTCAAGCAGACTGGTTTTTATTCAGGTGTGGGAGTTTAATTTTTTTTCTGAGAGACGTCTGTGAACCCTATAATAAGGTTCAGGTCTGAATCCTCTTGGAAAATCATCAACCCATAATCCTTTACATTGTGTTGCATTCAAATGAGGTGCTGGATCTCCCACTAACGCAGTGTAGCAGCGACGGCTAATTTACACGTGCACATACACGGAAACAGAAATTGTTATAGCCCCCACACACATGTTATATAGTAACAAAATATGAGCACACACACACACCTGCATGTAACGTGGCACATTGCACGAGCTCCTCCTTGCAAACCTCTTCCCCCAACTAGCTACCACACACACACACACACACACGGCACATGGCGAGGCGTCGCTCACACCACCTAGGAAATTAACTTGACATTTTATGGCGACCACAGAGGAAAAAAAAAATATGGAAGGAAATAAGAAGAAGAAGAAGAAAAAAAAACAAAGCGTACTAAAGGCACAGATAACATAAAGCCTCTCCCGAGCCTCGCCATCATATTCGCCAGGATTTTCACCGATCTGCAATGCAGACGGCACGGGGTGGCCACAGAAAATGAGCTTTTACGTCCTCGCCCGCCTTCCTCCGGAGACGACGGCTGTCTCTCTCTCTCACTCTTTCTCTCCCTCGACAAATGCTTCCTGTCTATTTTCATATCCAATTCAGTTGGTCCCATTGGCACGGTTCTGCCTGATGTGAGGTTAACAAAATGAAATAAATAGAAAAGGGACAATCTCACCTCAGTCTAAGCTCCCAATTAAAATGATACAGCCGCCCATGGCAGAGAACGAGAGCACATTGAAATGGGGAAGGAGAGTTGCTTTGTGGCCGCTTGGATTTCTTTTTTCGTATATGCGTGTGCATGCTGGACGGAGCCATATTCGGACTCTGCCTGCGCGCTCACACACACTTTCTTTTCCATTTCTTTGACACAATCTAGCACAATAAATCTCTGCTAAAGCAATGCTATAGTACAAAATAACATATAATAATAAATAAAAAAAAAATATGTGTTTTTTGTATCCGTCTATTTGCATCCTCGCACATGACGTATATAAAATTGTGTTTCTAAGAGGTGCAACGGCTTAATGCCGTTGGGCCAGCGTTCGCTGTCATAACCTCAAAGAAAAGATTTAAAAACACCCTTGCATAAAGAGTCCAAATTACTGTATCTCAGGATGCTGAGTGCATGGACACACAAACCTGTGCACACACACACACACATGTGGTTGTCTGTGGCTGGGTCCTGCTCTATTAGACATGCAGGAATGTTAACATCATTATGCATTATTCTGAGTGTCTGTCTGTGCCTTCACACCCCCCTCCTCTCTCGCTTTCTCTCTCTCCATTCGCCATATTGTGTCTGAGGAGAGGCCCAGACATGTGTGTGCCACAGACTAACGCAGTATTGTGTCTCCTGTCTGGGGATGGGCATTATTTTAACGGCCTTTCATGTGCTGGTGCACACAAATCACTGATCTTTTTCGGAAATGGAAGAAGTGGCAAACACACGCATACGGACAACCACACCCACTAACACACATATAGAAAATGTATTAATGCTCCACAGATGCCTTGCAAATAACGCCCAGGTTATGTTGCCGCATATCTAAACAAAAGCGCACGGATAACGCGTGCATGTGATATAACTTAAAAAAACTGTGAAAGAAAGAAAGAAAGAAAGAAAGAAAGAAAGAAAGAAAGAAAGAAAGAATGAATATTGCCTTATTTCATTTATAATGCTTACTAAATTGCGCTGAGCGGCTAAAGTGATATTAACTGTCAAGCGAGTGTTTACTTATTATGCAGCTTCATACGAAATGTAATCAGTTGTGACTATCATCAAGACCCACTTTCAGACCGTTAATAGGGAGGGGCTGTTATATCTCTTTGGCGATAATGAAAAGCCATTGAGACACTTATAAAATGCCATTCATTCTGATCAAGCTGAAGCACTGACCTCATTTTCTTCTTTTTAACACTATATTTTATTATGCTAAAAAAAGGCATTTTGAAATTCCTCTGCCTAGATTTTAGGGGAAAGAAAGACGTTATTTATTAATAATTTCTTCAATGAAATCTCCGTCCCTCTATTTTCATCCTAATAACGAATGGTCCGTGGTTACATTATAACACCTCTATGGATTATGCTAACTTATTTCATTGATTTATTTTATATTTAAATGAAAATGAAAATGTGTCAGTGATAATTTATCATCATTTATAAAGCATTCTGGTAAAAAAAAGGACAATACAATGGTATAAATATAGCAATAAGCAAAACTTAAAGCTGAGAGCAGCTCTCAGGTGATAAAGCTGATCCTTGTTTAAGATAAAACCATCTCTTGTGGGTGTGTGGGCGCAGTAGTATATATGTAGATTGAATAAAAAACAAAAAACTGGTTGGAGTGTTTATGCAAAGGATTTAAATTAATATGCATGATTTTTTTAGTGTCTTTTAACCTCAAATCTGCCATTCTGGAGAAATAAATATATATTCTGTATATTTCCAGTGAAACTAGACTAGCCTCTCCTCTGCCTCTCTCAACTCCTCCCTCTTGCTGCTTGAAATCTGCATACATTTGCATGTCATTACCATGCGCATATTCTTTGTTCTGAGAAGGAAAGGACGAAGCGGTTTACAACCACGTTGCACATCGCTGTTATGTGATCCGCTTGAAGATGCTTGTATATTTAATGAATGCAAAAATGCTTCATCATCTGTTGTCACAAAAGGTTAACTAGCTTTTTAAAAATTAGACCCCCCTCAAAAAAACAAAACAAAATTCAAACAATGGTTACATAACAAACTGAGTGCTGTAAATTGTGTAATGTGGGGATTGTTGAATACAACATTAATGTAAAATGTTTGTATTATTAATAAGACCTAAATCATTCAATGACATGCATGAATGTATATTAAAGCATCCGACTATAGTGAAATGCACTTAAATTGCGTCCAAAGCGGATTTCATTTTACGACACCATATGCATTCAAACGTGTCACAAAAAACACAGTGATATAGGACGTTTGATAAACAGCAGAAGCGTGGGCTGGCATGCTTTAAACTGACATCTATTGTCCTTGTGGGCTCTTGGCTTTGTGCCGCAGCCAACTGTAATCATGCAAACGCAGGCGCCAGACTTCATTAGCTCCTCAGGGCCAACGCTAATCACACCACAGCAAGGCACAAGAGAGGAGGGGTCACAGAGTATGCAGAAAACAGCCAGGCATTGCCTTCGTGCTGCTGATGTACAGGTATAGAGTCCTGATAGCATGCATGCTAGCACTGACTGCTTTTTTTTTACCCTAGCATTTTTCTTATATCTGCAAACTTCACTAGTCAGCTTTAATTCTAGGTATGTGAATTCACAGTTTATAAAGTGAAATGATAAAATATTTAGTGGCTGGCTGTGAAACCTGCAAAAGAAAAAAAAAAAGAAAATCCTGCATTGGTATGATTTGAATGCAGGAGTGCTGGAGCAGCTATACGACAGCTCAGTTTTGTTTGAGAACGGTATGACTATGCTGGGCCACCAGCTAGACCAGCACTACACCAGATCTAAACAGCCCGGACCAACATGGAATTTATGCTGGGAGACATTTTATAATGTAATGAAAAAGACTGGAAAGTAAAGGTGCATCTGAAAAAGTAAGACAATAAAGTGCACGCTGTTAATGTTTATGTGTGTATTAAAGACTGTCTGTTCGGACAGAAAAGATGAGAATCGAGTCTTTTTGAGGCCAGCATGCTACAGTATGTTGCAACTATACAAATCATTTTTAGTCAGATAAAATAGCATCAATAATTGTACAAATATTTATGGGCTATGATGCAGCCAGATTTGTATTTGTTTTTACATTTGGATTAATCAGTGTACTCACCTCATGTTGGTTTATCATTTGATAACATTGATACCAGGTCCCACATGCTCAATTCAAGTGTGTAAGTAACGGTCACATTTTCCTTCAGCCCTGCAACACAAAGAAAAAAGGACATTTTGACTTTAAAATCACTAAACATTCAATTTGTTTTACAGCGATTCGAGCCAATTTTTACCTTTTTTGATGACGTAAGTGAAGTAAAAATGTGACATAAACGATGGTTCATGTGGTTAAATATTTAGAAAAGAACCTGATAAATTTGAAAAAATAAAGGTTACACTTTATTTCGATAGTCACTTTAGACGTTCTACTAATTATAAGTAACTTTTCAACTACATGTCAACTAACTCTCACTAGAGTATTAGTATATTATAGTAGACTGTCAGTAGACTGTTAGGTTATGGTTAGGTGTTAGGCTTTGGGTTAGGAGAATAAGTTTACTTGTAGTCGCCAAGTTACTTATAGTCAGTTGAATGTCTGTTGAGGGACCAACAAAATAAAGTGTTAGCAGATATTAAGCTGACAGTCTACTAATACTCTAATGACAGTTAGTTGACATGTAGTTGAAAAGTTACTTATAGTTAGTAGAATGTCTAAAGCGGACTATCAAAATAAAGTGTTACCAAAAATAACATTATACAACTAAGACATATGTTGTGAAGTAAGTCTCTGTGAGGAAATTGCTAAAGCATAGTTATGTTATAGGTGTGAGTGAGTGAGTGTGTGTGTGCTCCTGTCTCTACATTATGAGTTCCAAATGTCCCCAAAAGAACAGTTACCAGTAAATGTTGACCTTGTGGGGACAGTTTTTCAGGTCCCCATTAGGAAAAGAGATTTTAAATCATACATTTTTGAAAATGTAAAAATGCATAGTTTTCTGTGATGAGTAGGCTTAGGAATAGGGTTAGTGTAGGGGGTGTAATATACAGTTTGTAATTTGCATAGACATAGACTTTCCATGATTTGTAAAGTCCACATGAAACATAGAAACCCAATCTGTGTGTGTGTGTGTGTGTGTGTTTGTGTGTGCAGGTATATGTGGTACATGAGGACAGAAATGGGTATTACAACGTAAACGTATATTATCAGGACACTTCCTGTGTCCTAGTAAACCAAAATGGCTTAAAAACATAATAAACAGTGTTCTTTTGAAATTTAAAAATCCATAACTTTTTCTGTGATGAATTAGTGTAAGTGGATAGAAGATACAGTTTGTACAGTAAAAACAAATGAGTACGCCTATGTAGAGTCCCCCTAAAACACATGTTCAAGAATGTGCATGTCTCTGTGTGTGTTAGTCCAGTACTGTGATGTTGCTATGTATGGCATTTGTGAATGTGAGTTAATTTGAAAGATAGTAAAGGAGGACAGAGTTAAAGTCAGGATGAAATCAAGTCTGCCCTCCATAGGTTATGATCTTTCGATGTCGAGAAAGACACTCTGCCCATGACTTTCTGCAGCTTGTGTAACCAGCATTGCAGTTACCTTGAGGGGGTTTCACCATTGGTGACTTTTCAGATGAAATGACTCTTTCTGTTTCAAAACATCCCTGTGTATGGGAGAATACTGGCAGAGGCCGCATGACTGTCACCTCAAAGTATGTCTCTGGCCAGCAGAGCCCGAGATCTCTGCAGCTATGCATTCCCTAGAGAAACACACACACACACACAGTACTGCTCTACTCCACAGCCGCACTGTTCCAGAGCATAAAATTATATGTATGTTTGCACATATTTAAGTACATTTTTGTGTGTAAACAACTCTGTAGTTTGCAGATGCTGAAAGCTTAACATGAAGCTTTTGAATGGTTTCCTGAAGTAAACATGCAAAGTAATATCCAACTGTGTATATCTTCTCATCACTAGCTTATGAAATTATATTACGAAATATGCATTTTTTTTGCATGTATTCCGCCTGAGAGATTACCATTTAGCTCAATTAAAAGATTGTTGTTGTTCATTATACTATAACATTTTAAGGAAGACTCCCCTGAACCTATAGGTTTCAAAAAAGCTTCTTTTTTTTTTTTTTTTTTTGGAAACCTGTGCAGTGTGTGTTATCTCCAGAAACTCTCAAAGAGCAGTGTAGGGCCATGTCCACATAAAGGTAGTCTTCTCCTGACACATGTCAGAGGCAGAGTGACAGCTGTCAGCTTTTATTAAGCCTCTGTGTTCGTATGGCTTGAGCTTTTGACTTAGTCACTGCTACACAAAGAAAATGTAATAAAATAATATTTTATTACATTTTCTGTTGGTACGTATGAGAAACGGTGGTTTTTGAATCTCATTGTCTGCCTTTACAAGACTTAAAAGACGTTTATTATCACACAAAAAAATAAAGACTTTTTGCGGTCCTCTCACATCATAAACCCTTAGAGGACTTACAAGATGTTAATTATAGCATTACAATATCTCATGGTTCAATCAGATGATTAATAGCTGACCGTTGTTTGGCTATTATATTCTATGAGTCAGTCTGAACAGCTTATGAGCTGAAAACAAATGTATAAGGCAAAAACAAAAAGCAAATTCCAATCAGAAAATAGAGATTTATTACTTTTTTCTTTAAAAAAAAAAAAAAAAAAACATCAATAATTGCTTTCACAAAGTACAATACAATAAAAGAAATGACAAGATTTAGTTTCATTTGTGAATATGTTATCTCTTGGATCTCCAAATTTATGTTATAATTAAAGGTTTCTGTTTAGACAAAAATATAAGCTTCAAATCGATCACACAATAGCACATTTCATGCAAAGGAAAGTTGTACAGTACATTTTGAATATCACAAGCTGATGTATTTCAAAGCATTGTGAAAACAACCTCCTTCTGGTTCAAGAGAGCAGATAGCAATAATTCAACTTAGCAGCTATGCTAAAAAGCTAAGAGTCTCTAGTGCTTGT
The DNA here is from genome assembly GCF_016745375.1 of Pimephales promelas. The sequence continues at coordinate 120,383 of NW_024121987.1, forward strand.
ATTGCCTGCAGTACGGGGAAACCAAGGTCCATTTTAGCGCTTGATGTTGGTAGTGTTTGAGTCGTCCCCATCCCCCACACCCCCTTTCTCCACACCCTCAGCGTCTGCACTCTCTGGATCCCTCTGCCAACACCTCAGTCCTGACAATCAGTGGCTACTGGACTATATGAAGGCCGACTGCTCTAGCATGGAGCCAGGTATGATTCCCCAGCTGACAGTCTGCATCACATCTGATGGTTGAGAAGCAAGAGCTCTCTCTCTCTTACACACACACAAACACACACACACACACACACACACGGATCATGGCCAGCTACAAACAAAAACACTTAGGAACGATCAAGCATTTGGGCATTCACAAACACTCATCACATTCACTAGTGTTTGATTAAAAATATGTCTCCGGGGAAAAACTCTGGAAATTTATGTGGTTGTACAGACAATCTAGATGTTTTAGACACTGTTTACACCCACCATTAAGATTTTAGTCAATCCAATCACAAGTATAATAGCTGTCTAACATGTTCACACTTCCAAAGGTAGATGGAGCCACATTGATCTGGATTGCTCCTGATGTTCACGTAGTCAAATGCATTCATAGAGCCAAACATACCTAATATGTGAGCATTGTGGGACCAAAACACACAGGTTATGGTTGAAATCGTTGCTCCTTTATCCTTTTCAGTCATTCAGTACTGGGAACTCCAGCAAACGTGACAAAATAAGAGGGGAGTGTCTCTAGGAAATCTGAACGGAAGTAGTTACAGGATATGAATTTGAAATGCATCCTAAGGTGGAAACAGGGCCTTAGAGCTTCAAACGACATTTCAATTGAAACAAACATCAGTCCAGTGGATAATGCTTTGTTCGGCCACGCGGCACAGAGCGGTTGCGACTACTTGAATGATTGTTGCCTATTGTCTATATTGTTGTCCTTTTTTCGTCTACGCCACCAGCCTTTACGCTTTCTTATCTCATTTCTCAACACGTTTAGTACAGGAGATACTCTCGTTTCCTCCCATTAACCACTGACAGGCTGAATCTAAAACATGCAGGAATTTAATTACATTCGGCCAGCTCTCTGGTAGCGGAGGGGGCAGGGGATGTTGAGGTGGAGGTAAGTTGCACACATCAGGTATAAGTGTGTGTGTGGGTGGGTGGGTGGGTGCGAGAGGGAGGGAGTTTTGCTGACACCCTTGTTGCCCACTTTCACGCTAATTAACACTTCTCAGATATACCCGGTGACGCTAGTCTACATGACAGACTCAAGAGGACATTTGCGCGGACCTCTCGTCTCTGAACAATCTGAGCAGATAAAGGTGCGCACACAACACTCGCGACAAACGTGTGTGTGGGAGTATCAAATATACACATGCACAAATACCTAACTGACAGCAACAAATGCACATGAAACGGATCTTCAGCGATGCCGCCTCATTATACCATGCAGTAAGTCATGCCGTAACTCCATCCGAACCAGGATAACACAGGACCATGGCGGTGTGATTCATGTAACTGTCCATTCTCCATGAGAATGCCTCACTGCCACTCGGCACTATAATATCATGTCTTTTTGATACTTTCCTCCACCCCAAATTCAAAGGACTCTAAAGAAGCCCATTACTCTACGACAGCCGATGACAGTCCAGCTGATGGATGCACGTAGCACATTTCGACATACTTCTTAGCTTGGCCTTCTATTAGTATTTATTTTACCCCGTTGGATGGTTGATCACCATAAATGGGAAGCGCTACGTTCTCTAAGTAAACCTATATCTAATTTCAGACTGAATATATTTGCCGGTGGAACACGCATGCAGCATTATGCAAGGCTCCTATGCCAGCGTTCTATATGTTTTTGTGCGTCTATATGGGGGTGAAATACAAAGGAGGTAAGCATTAAGAGTCATTTCTAGCACTCCTGCCTCGGCAGTGCCAAGAGGACGCGCGGAGATGAAAGGTAATGCAAATGGAAGTGTCATATAGCGAGTTCCATTCCAGACAGCCACCTTTGAAATAATTAAGACCGTGGAATGGAGTGGAGCCCGAGTGAGGAATAGCTATTCCTCTGAGTGACTTCTTCTAAAGACCGTAAAGCAAGCAGGCACAACACTGCTGTGCAAATGTTACGACAGCATCTCTATTCAAATGATTGTTAAATTTGCCAAAAGGGCATTTTAATGTTAATTTGATGATTAAAAACTATAATCTCCGTCAAAGGGCCGCAATTTTGTATTGTGACATTTGTACAATAAACGAGATGGTCATTAAATGTAATCACATTCAACCCAATCATATTGAAATATGTCAAAATGTGTTAAATGCTCAGGAATTGGCTCTCTTTTTAACCTTAGCCAAGGGCCACAATTACACATAGAGTAGCAACTAAATATTCATCCGGAATTTTCTACTTGCACACGGCTAAAGATGAATACAAAGTGGGTGAAATGCGAAGGATTCCATGCTGTGTTGGAATATGGCGCATGTGTTGTGCCGGATAAGTACAAGGGTTGCCACAAGCAATTCGCATACGTAGCTGACAATAATGGGGCGGGTTTATGCATGCAAATGGGTTTCTTGAGACGCATGTTGCCAGCGACGCCAGCTAATTTCCTAATTGGGGAGCGTGATTATGCGAACGCGGTGACACCTTATTGGAACATGCGAGGCGGGCTTGTAATAAAGCGCGTGCCAGCGGACATTTTAGGTCTATCCTTTTCGCATGCTCACCACTGCTAAATTCTTTAAGATGGTGGCACCTTGAAGGAAATGCTACTGCGCTGACGGAGCCCAGCCCACCTCCTCCCTACCCAGAGTCTGCAATGCGATTCTGGGGAAGATTGTGGGGCACCCTTCGCCTATCCCACCTGCATGATAAATTTTTAATTCCCACGTCACTAATAAGAATATTAAGCAGAGAGTCTGGAGCTTCCGCATATATGCATGAGTCCGCATGCATTAAATTTGCATAGAATCAAGCCATTCAAATTTAAGTATGCGAACATGCAGCACTTCACTGTGCAGCATTACTTGCATGTATGACAAATGCTGTCTTTGGATTGTAACCCATGTTTTTAGCCACACACACACACACACACACACACCTCGTTGTTCAGACTTTCTGAAAAACGAGTTGGTACAAAGGTAATTATTCTGATTTAATCCAAACTGATTATCACGGTCAAAGTGCTAATGGTTTTTCTGCGCACAAACCCGCTATATAACTGTATTTTAACCATATTATTCACTCCTGAAATATTAATAAAATATATCACAATATATTCCCTTTCAACATATTATTTAAAAATTAAAATGTAAAAATATACTGTATAGTAAAAATGATCATTTATGAGTAATGTAACCTTTGAATTACATTTTTTTTTTGTAAATAATATTGCCAATCTTCTCACTGACATGACATACATCATTTAGGCTCTTTCATCTGATAGTTTTGAGGTGGATTTGAGACGCAGTTACTGATTTATTTATAGCTCTAAGAATTTGCATAATCTAAACTCAGCAGAGAACAGACATGCTCAGTCAAACCGCAAACGCATGTGGTGTCACAGCGCTGTTAACGTACAGATTACTTCTGGCTTATAGAGGAACAATATTACTCAATCTTGTACCATTTTATACCTGTCAATATCATGCAATAGAATATTTACAATTACACACATTACCAGGAACTATACTAAAAGAATTATATTGCCTAAAGACGGATTTTGGACAAACAAAAAACAACAGTAGTGTTTCACAACAGATCAAATTAATAATTCAAGCCATTTCAAAAACCTACTCATACTGAACTGGTTTGGAAGTTAAGGTTAAGATAGGTCAAACTACTAAATGTGGTGTTCAATAGTGAAATATTGACGTTTGCAGTTACTTGTTTGTACCACAAAACAAGTCACATGGGTCAATTTTTTTGAAATTGAGATTTATACATCATCTGAAAGCTGAATGAATAAGTGTTCCATTGATGTATAGTTTGATATGACAATATTTGGCTGTGATACAACTATTTGAAAATCTGGAATCTGTGGGTGCAAAAAAAATCTAAACATTGAGAAAAATCACAATTAAAGTTGTCCATTTATGTTCTCGATTGTGCTGTATTCCCTCACAAAAATAAATGCGTTACATATTTACCTTAGAAAATTTACAAAATATCTTCATGGAACATGATCTTTACTAAATATCCTAATGATTTTTGGCATAAAAGAAAAATCGATAATTTTTGACACATATAATGCACTGTTGGCTATTGCTACAAATATACCCGTTTGTGATCCAGGGTCAAATTACAAAGGGATCATGCATCATATGAAAACATTTAGACTTTTTTTTCAAATCACTGTGCTTCTAAATCTTACCCCTGAAGTAAATTTGCTCCATGAATCATGTTGTGGGGTTGTTTTATTTTAACTAAAATGTCGGCACTAGATCTGTCTGATCTGAGAAGTCAACGAGCAGTGCGCATTAACTCTGATAAATCAAGATTTCAGCGTGAGATACCAGATTCTTTCTGCAACCTTGAAAAAGTGATATACACAATTACACACAAATACCACGGCAAATCAGAATGCAAGCAGACATGCACAAATACACTTTCGAGAGGCTTCTTAATACCATCACAGTTCCACAAACAGAAACGCACACACACACAATATACATTCATGTGCAAGAATCTTTCACTCACTAATACACACAAATACACACATACGGAACCTGTCCTGCTTTTGCACATTGCCATCATACGTATATGAGATCACCCCCTTGTTGCCACAGCGACTCCAACCAGCGGGAACAGCATTGTACATGTGACCTGGTCGAGAAGAGGCGGGTCTACGGGATGCTCTGTGCCAACATGTATCTGCTTGTTTAACATCTCAGCACATTTTAAGGCTCATTATTCCTTTAGTTTGAAGGAAGTAAACAAGAACACTTCGTGAGTGTAGAATTGCTTTTTAAGAAATCAGTGGTGAAAAAGCAAGCTGCACTTGATCCCATTACAACACTGTAAAAAGTATCAATATGAGGCATGTGCAACTAAATGTCACCATGTATCAAACTAAAATATGACCTATCTATCTATCTATCTATCTATCTATCTATCTATCTATCTATCTATCTATCTATCTATCTATCTATCTATCTATCTATCTATCTATCTATCTATTACAAAAATTCTGTTTCTTGCCCCGCCTTGGTTGAATACAGCAGTTAAAGATGTTGTTTACAACTGCATACACAATTACTTTCCCTCAAAATGTGTTTATCAAAGTGGAGAATACCCTGGGCTATTTTATGTTAACAATCAGAGTATGGAACTGAGGAAACAAGTAAAAAACTAAACTGGCCAAGCATCCAATGATCAAGTATCTTTTCAATTAGAGGACAAAATGTCTTCAAGGAAATAAGCAGAAATGACAAACCATGTCAATTCGCCAAATGCTAACAGTTCAACGAGCACAGTATTAAAGACAACTGTGCAGAAACGCTGCAGTTTGTGACTGAGAACAGGGGGAGGTTGTGGAGTAGCCAAAAATATGAAGATTGCTTGCCCAATGAATACTGATAAGCTGCCATGGTCGCCATGGTTATAGTATTCAGCCAATTACAAGACAGCAATATGCCTCCACTGTCTAATACACACACACACACACACACTAGCAAACGGCTCATTCATAGAGCTGCAGGCAGCCGGCCTACTACATCAAAATTCATATTCAAAAGGAACCTTGGAGTTCACCTCAATCCAGGTCCTAAATCATGTAAACAGACTGAATATTTAGTTTAAGCTCTGAGCGAGTACACTTTAGTGTTTTCTGCTCATTTCCATAAAACAAGAATTTCTTTTTTAAATCAAGATATCTAGCAGGAATAAATCCTCACAAAAAAAATAAATGATGAAAATAAATAATAAATACAATATCATGTTATAAGTTAGAGTGCTGGTTTATCGCTGTCGTTTTTTTGAATCACTAATATCCTTAAAAAAATACCCAAATGATCCATTCTTATCACTCTGTAATGAAAGAGATGATCTCAAATGATTTGCAAACATTCAGAACGACGTTCAACCTCTCAACAGTACACATTAAATTGCAATGCGGACATTTTGAATAGATTGACTGTCAACTGATGCATACAAAGCCAGCGCTGGATATGTAAAACGAGAAGACACATAACATTATCATAAGAGGAATTATGATAAGTTTGACTGGTGTGATAAAAACAAAGTCCATGGTTTTGTGAGACGCTAAAAATACACCTAAAAACCCAAAAAAAACAGGGGAAAAAAATTAATAAATTCGGAGAAGTGTCAAATTAATTTAGCCATATAAGGAAAAAAAATAAATAAAAAAAACAGGCTTTTGTAACACACCATTGTACTAACAAGGCAAGATGACAATACATTTTCACAAAAGAATCTGGTAATTGCCTGTCAATATCAAGTCATTTTTTAAAGTAACAATGAAGGCCCTGTTATTACAAATATTCACAGACAAGAGTCTATAATAAAAACTACTTGTCAGGCATTTAAACAAAAGGTATTATATTTCCTCTTCCAATAGGCCTATATTTAATGCACATTTATATCTTATCCAATTTATCTGTAACATCATCATTTTGAAAAACTAAACTATATATATATATAATATTTATAAAAAACAATTGTATTGCATACATTTCTTTAATTATTGTTGGCTACATATTAATTATTTTGTTTAAAATGTTTAAAGCTATTTGCTATTTCTTATATTAACCATTGAAATAACATTCCAAATTCCACTGTGTTAACAATGTTACTGAAATTATCCTTAATACGAGAATGTCTTAAGGTTAAATAATTTAGTCAAAATATCAAATTTAATCTTCAACTAACTTGCATTAGGCCTCTAAAAAATAGGCTACCTTATTTTTGACCCAGAATAAATGTAAAATAGAGTAGACCTATATTAAAAGTCTCCTGCAAAGAATAAATACAGTAGGCCTATAATAAGAGGGCGTTATGCCAGAGGGAAAAAACAAAACAAAACAAAACAAAACACACACACACACACACACAAAAAAAAAAAAAAACCTCACACATGCCAAGATATTGAATACAAGCGCTTTGAGGACAATAGTGGTGATGTCATGTTTTAACGCGGTCTGCAGGAAAGCTATGCTTCAAAATTCAAGCTCAATACGCCACTTATTTTACATACACACGCCTTATTCCCACACTAATTCAGCTCAGCAGAAGCAGCGTGTATAGCCTAGCTATGATGCCTGTGAGATATTCACAGCCGTTATAGGCTACTGTTCCTGCTTTGGGGCCCGCGTCTGCTGAGGCTGGGAACGGTCGCCACTTTCTAAAGGGATGCAGATGAGTCGGGTGCACTTGACATCTTTTCATGACCCATGTCGCCCCCAGCCCCCCCAGCCCGCCGGCGCTGTCTGTCATATTCTGGATAGGGCCGTGGCATTGCCACTTGCCCTCGAGCGTGGGAATGGGAGCGTCCAGTCGTTCACATCTACTGCGCTCCGTTTAACGGAATCAATTAAGGAGGACCGACCCCCTCGCTCCCCATGTGCCCACCCCTTTTCATTTTTGTCAGCTCTCTCTATATGTCCTAATTATTTCTGTTTGGGATGCCAGCGCCGTTTCCTGGCCAAAGGCGACCGAGCTGAAATAAATAGTGAGCACGTGGGTTCCTCTCTCTTCACGTGTCAATTTTCAGTAAATTGGTGAGATCATATCAACTTGAATATTATTCATTTAATCCCTGCACGTGTATTAATTTAATCTGTTGCGTAAAACAAAACTTCCTTAGGGGAAAACGAAGCTGACTTTTTGCATTTTTGCGCGCGCGAGCGAGTAGAAAAAGCATAGCCTTTTCAAAGCAACATAATAATGCAGCCTAAGAAAAAAATAAACAAATAAAAAATAAAACCCAAATTCTGTCTGACATTGTGTGTAGCTATCAGCTTTCCATATGTATTGCCACATAATACAGCATAACACATTTTCTTTTTGTAAATGTAGCCTATATCTTCGTGTCATTAGGCATCCAGAGTTTTCGATGATCCAGGAGGCAGTTTTTACTTTCGGTTATCTAGCTTTATGAAGTGGAAAATACTCATACAGCTAGATAACCAAAGATAACAACTCGCTTCCAATTCCACAACAGTAATCCCCGGATACCTCGGTGCCTTGTGTAAGAATAAATCCAAGTGGAGAAGTTGCTAAAAAACACAATAAAAAACAGGCACGGGACTTCACATTGTCATTTGTAGTTCTTAAAAAGTAGGTGTGCTCGCAAGAAAAAAATAAAATGACAGTTTCTTCACAGGGTAACGAGAATAAAACGGAAGCTATAATCCATTTGACATCGGAGCAGTTAACGTTAAAACAATATGAGAGTTGGAGAGAGGGAGCCTGTCGAATAAGAAGCAGTCATCCTCGCACAGGCCATCATTTGCATTGCAAATTACCTCCAATCTCACAAAAGGCTCCTTTGGCTCTATTAAATCGTGGCAGCAGCGATAGATATCCCACGGAACCAGCAGCGAGATTATTTACAAAGGGGAAAAAAAATCCGATTCCAGAGGAAAAAAGTGCACACGGAAATAACATCGCGTTTGTTTCGGCACTGCATGGAGAGATCTCTCTCTTATTTTTGGCCGAGTGGTGGAAGGTTGTCCGTGCACGGAGGAGATCGGTAATGCCACAGATCCCTGAGAGCTGCTATGAGAGAGACGAGAGGAGGATTGTGTTGCTGCTGCCAGCGGTCTGGGAGAGGGAACAGGGCCACATCTCGAGGAGTGGGGGGGTGGCGGCGGAGGGGGTAAGCGGGGGGGACGGGCTTCCAGTACCAAAATATGGACCAGCCAGAGAAGGTCAAAGGTCTCGGACCAGAGTGCGAGGCGATGATGATGAGGATGATGATGTCATTAGAAATCTCCAGAGCGCGTTCCCAGTAAACACAGAACGTTCCCCTAACGTTCCCATATGGTTCCCATTTGGTTATTTTTTTGGGAACCAAATAAGAACGTTCTAAGAACGTTCTCTGTAGGTTTTTTTTTTAATAACCTAAAGAGAACGTTCCGGGAACGTTCCCTGCAGGTTATTTTTAGATTTAATTTTATAACCTAAAGAGAACGTTCCGGGAACGTTCCCTGCAGGTTATTTTTAGGTTTAATTTTGTAACCTGAAGAGAACCTTCCCAGAACGTTCCCTGCAGGTTATTTTTAGGTTTAATTTTTATAACCTAAAGAGAACGTTCCGGGAACGTTCCCTGCAGGTTATTTTTAGATTTAATTTTATAACCTAAAGAGAACGTTCCGGGAACGTTCCCTGCAGGTTATTTTTAGGTTTAATTTTGTAACCTGAAGAGAACCTTCCCAGAACGTTCCCTGCAGGTTATTTTTAGGTTTAATTTTTATAACCTAAAGAGAACGTTCCGGGAACGTTCCCTGCAGGTTATTTTTGGGTTTAATTTTATAACCTAAAGAGAACGTTCCGGGAACGTTCCCTGCTGGTTATTTTTAGGTTTAATTTTGTAACCTAAAGAGAACCTTTCCAGAACGTTCCCTGCAGGTTATTTATAGGTTTAATATAATAACCAAAGCTCTCTGTGAAAGTCCAGGTTTACAGTTGAATATTCAACGACAATAATGTTATTTGATATAATCAATAGGCTACTGCTTTCATATTCTATTTACAAAGCACTTTCAGGACATCTTTATTGTATATATTTACGTGCTGCATGATTTTGACGTGGTTAATCATTAATGCCGTGCACGTGAACTTTCGAGTCTCTCAAACACTGGAGCGGCCGGCGCGCAGAGTTGCCATGGAAACGGCGCGGGACCACTGCTACTGGTAAACAACAAAACTCCCTCTCTCGCTGTTGTTTCAACTTTTCACGGCTTTTTTCAGGTGAGATTACTCTCTAAAAGCACACGAATAATACTCACAACTGTTTTCGACATTTCTCCTACTTGTAATTGACACGATTCTGTTAAAAATGTACTTTATCGACATGGTGTAGTCTTCGGAAAAAGTCCGTAGAGGTAACTTAGCAAGGCTAATGAGGTAGCAGCTAACGTTAGCAAGGCTAACTAACATCCACGTTAACTCGGTTGAACTTTTATTTATTAAAGTTTCTTTTAATCACCTCTTATGTGTAAATGAGAGGTTTTGTAAGGGTTTTACAGTGAGCTAATTTATTTAACGTAAACGTAACGTATCGGTGATGTTTCAGGACTTTCAGGAGCAATTGGCCGAAACTAACGTTAGCTCAATGGTAACGTTAAACACATTTTGATTAAATGTTCTGTGATTTCAGTAGTAACGAAATAACCCATAACAGAGAGAAAGCTCCTACTTCAACATTTCTGAAGAAAGCTGCTGCCGGAGAAGTAACGTTAGGACACAGGTGAGCCGAAGAAGGGCAATAAATAAAAAAACATTTATGATTATTAGCAGTGTTGAAAACAATTGTGCTGCTTCATATTTTTGTGTTTTTCAGGATTATTTGATGAATAGAAAGGTTTAAATAACAGCATTTATTTGAATATATTTGTTAATGTAATGCATCCTTGCTGAGTAAAAATTTCTTCTTTTGTTGTTCTATTAATTTTTAAATCTATCATTGACCCCAAATGTTTGAACATTAGTGTAAACTACCCTTCATATGTTTGTGGTCTATTTAACAATGAATCTTGGAGGGGAAAAAATGGTTTAAACTGTTACAATGGTTTACACAAACACATTAATCAGCATAACTGTTTTTAACATTGATAATAATTTCCTATTAATTCAATTGAATATGGTGACTTCAATTTACATGACGTCGTGAGCAATCAAGTCGTTTATATAGATCAGTGAGTAGTGCCCAGCATAAAAGTCCACTAAAGGAGATTTCTCGCATTTTACCCCTAAACTCTGGAATACCTATGAAGGTAAAAGAGTAACAAGACTCGAGCATGAACAATAAATACTTGTATGCTAAAATTTTACAGCTCCAACGTGAAAACCTCATCTAATATGCAATAACGTTGAAAAAAATCACAGTTTCTGTCCTGACGGAAATTTTCTATCTTATTTTTTGCTTTGCAGAACAAGTTTGTGACTGACTTAATGAACCCAGTTGGTTTGGATCATGCTCAGAGATGTAAGGGTTACAAAAAGTTAACCAGAACTCTTATGAACTCCATCTTGTCTTTCAAAGAGATGGCAACATGAACGGAAAAAAAGGGGTTGTTGGTGAAAAAAGAGCCTTGACCTACAAAAGGTGCAGCTAATAATTGGTAAGCATGTCTGAATATCTTTTATCAATAGTTATTATATGACAAGCGCTGAGCGCATCTGTCAGCGCCAGCCATAGCGTGGAAAGCACAGTTTGAATCTGGCAGTTATGTCACGTCATGACAAACTTGTTTTCAAATTTTAATGTAATCAATCTCATTTCTTACAGACTATGTCAAAAAGAGGCACCCAGGCATCGGAGGCACTGAGATCAAGGTCTGCATGACACAAAAGTTAAGAGATCTGAGGAGACGAGCAGAAAGGTAATATTCAGACGATCCAACATCCAAGTGTGATCCCTATGTGTCTGTTTACATTTGCGAAACCGACATGAGTGAAGACTGAGGACTCAGTTTATTCCTCAGTCTACATTGTGATCTATTCACATTTCGGGAACGTTCCCTAAAGGTTCCCGGAACGTTCTCCTAACCTCTACATCCCGATATGCCTGTACACAAATAAGTCTACAAAAAATATCTTCTATGTTGTTTATTTTTTCCAAAACATAAGAATCGTATGAAGATTACTACAATAAATGTAATGTATGCACAAAATTTCAATGCCACGAAAAGCCATGCACATATATTTTAAATATATTTATAAAAAAATTTCAAAATTGCAGTTTGAAACCATGAAGATAACCATGAAGATAAAGATTCTAAAACTAAAGAGATTAGCCTGTAATAATTTAATAAATGTAAATAGGACATATATGATCATATACTAATTAAATATCATGAGAAACTGACATTGTTTATTGTTCACATTGACCTGAATAGTAATTATTTTAAAAAATTAAAACAATTGATTGTATGAATATAAAATCATTACAATAAATTAAATGTATGCAAAAAAATGTATCTACATATAAAAACCGTGAACATGTATTTTTATAAACAAAATTACAAAAAATTACAAAATTAAATAAAAAATAATCATGAACTTGAAAACATAACAATTCTAAGACTTTAGGAGATTATAATAATAAGTTTATAAATGTGAATAAATGTGAATATCTCAAGACAATTATCAATGAGAAACTATATACACTTTTGTTTAGCACACATATTATACATAAATATAAATAATTATAAATAATTATACAAACCACAACATGTAAATAGGAAAACGTTTGAGTTATTTTGTCACTCATTTGGATTAGTATGAAAGCCGCAACCATTCACATCCAGTCTTTGTGCTAAGCTAGGCTAGCGGTGGGTGCGTCAAACAGACTTATAGCACGCACGGAGATGAAAAAGGTATGTATGGACTTATCTAACTATGGGGGATGAGGTGAATAGGCTAAAGTCCCAAAAAGTCGGAGTGTTCCTTTAAGGTTCAGTCATTTCACTTAAATGGCAGTGACTGATTGAAGAATATATTTTTTTTTTACTTTTCTTTGTAATAATGTTACTATTTGTTATTCTTACAGATGACTGTGGTGAAGATGGATGAAGATGGATGAGGCTTTCAAGTGCAGGATCTACAATTGTTTTCGTTTTGCCTGTTTTGAATGTGATGCACAGCCTAGGCCTATATAATTGTGTTTTTTTGTCTGTTTTTAATCAACAATTAAACAATGAATCGACAAAAACATGGACTGTACAGGTTTATTATTTATATAGATTTACTGTTGTATTTTATTGAAGTAAAAAAAAAAGATGAATTGTTGTTGAACATAAAGAAAACTATTGTCTAACTAAAAACAAACCATAAAAAAATAATGTTCTGGGAACCAAAAACGAACTTTCTGGTAACCAAAAACTAACGTTATGATAACCAAAAACTAATGTTCTGAGAACGTTCTGGGAACCAAAATCTAACGTTCTGAGAACATTAAGAAAACTTTCCCAGCTAACCAAAAACAAACCATAAAAAATAACGTTCTGAGAACCAAAAACTAACGTTCTGAGAACGTTCTGGGAACCAAAATCTAACGTTCTGGGAACGTTAAGAAAACTTTCCCAGCTAACCAAAAACAAACCATAAAAAATAACGTTCTGAGAACCAAAAACTAACGTTCTGAGAACGTTCTGGGAACCAAAAAACACTGTTCTGGGAACCAAAAACTAACTTTCTGAGAACCAAAAACTAACGTTCTGAGAACGTTCTGGGAACCAAAAATCACTCTTCTGGGAACCAAAAACTAACTTTCTGAGAACCAAAAAACAACGTTCTGAGAACGTTCTGGGAACCAAAATCTAACGTTCTGGGAACGTTAAGAAAACTTTCCCAGCTAACCAAAAACAAACCACAAAAAGTAACGTTCTGAGAACCAAAAACTAACGTTCTGAGAACGTTCTGGGAACCAAAATCTAACGTTCTGAGAACGTTCTGGGAACCAAAAATTGTTAGCTGGGTTTGTTTCCCTCGTGCAGGTTGAAGCTGCGATCCTGCACGCACTATGTCTGCACGCACAATGCATTTTCAACGACGAGCATATTGTTGGAAATATTTCAGAGGCAATGCCAATCACCCTCGATCACGAGGATTTTAGATTGTGCGACTGAATAGATGGAAAATGTTTGCCAGCGACACGAGGAGTCTTGCGATCATTCCTCTGGCATTGACAGATGACAAGCAAAGGTATGTTTAGCAGAATATAGCAGATCTAGATGTTGATGCCCTCATTCTCTGACCAATGATATCAGAATCTTTATTCAATTAGTTTGCAATTAATGACATATTCACGTGGATTTTCTTTTCAAGGAGAACTGTAATTGAGTGCAAGTGGATAACAAACATAGGCTATCATTCAAAACGTGATGCTGACTTTCCAGCATCTGTGTGGGTTTCAGAATGTGGGACTCACAGTAGCTCTCTCTCTCTCTCTCTCTCTCTCTCTCTCTCTCTCTCTCTCTCTCTCTCTCTCTCTCTGTGTGTGTGGAAAGCTGCAGAACATATGTAATAAAATTATCTATATCACTTATCTTATAAAATGTGTCTTCATTTAATTTCTCCACTCTCTGAATACCTGAGCCACTTGTCACAATATGGATGTCAGCACAGAAGGTGTTCTAGGCCTATACAGGATCTCTCGCCTTAGGTCTCTAAATTTTGGACTTGCTTAAGGTCAAAAGACAGATATCATTTGATTTAAATCTGCATGATGGCTCACGACTGTATTGGTTTAGGTTAACCTTGTCACAACATCAGTTTCGAACCATTGTCCCAGGTAGGACACATACTCTCAGCAACAGTTCATTTAAGTTTATAAAGAGTTTAAGAATCTAAATATAGCCAAACACAAATAACAAACACAAAGCAAAGCTAAAATCAATAGGAACAAAACATTTGACTCTTTGCAAATTACAGCTCAGATAGACTAAGCATCAACACATATTGTATAAGAAAATGTACACATGTATACAGTAGAAGTTGCCTGCCTTTCCTTTATCAACAACACGTGTGTTTTTTCTTCCAATAATCATAAAGAGGGCTGATCAACATTACAGTGATTAAATCAGAAGTAATGACAGCTCACATAACATCTCAGAAATTTGTGTGAGAAGAAAAATGTGTGATTGATGAATCACTGCCTGGAGAAGAGAAATCACATTTTCTATCCCAACATGCAAAATGAAATTCCCTCGCGCACAATGACAAGATATGTCACTGTCACCCATACACATATAGGCTATCACTGCATGAGACTTTGGCCTTGAGACCAGTGCCGTGCTTTGTGTTAGATCAGTTCAAAGTATGTTAGCATATGACATTATTCTACAATGGTTATTTTACCTCGGGAATAAATTTAAAAGCATATTGTTCCATCAATGTGATTTTTTTTTTGTCAAAGCCTGTAACACGACTAGCATATTATTCGTAATGGCCATAAAAAAAGAAGGATCAGAATTGTCGCCAGATGTAGGCTACTCACTTGAGCAAAGGTTTTTTTTTTTAATTATGCCGAAGCCGACGTGACCAGATGCAACTCCTGCTGTAGGTAAAGACGCCGGCGTGCACGAGGAGCTTTCGGTTTAAAATTGCCGCTAATACTCAGTTGATTGCGCGTGCCTCAGCGGCTCTGATTCTCACAAGAGCGCAGTCCAAGCGCACGAGCACGACAGCTACCGTATAAGCGAGAGCCAGTGAGAGGGGGAGAGAGGGAGGAAGGAGGGGTTGAGAAGTTTCCCATAACCTATTTGTCTGCAGTACCAAATAGAAAAGTGTACTGTTGAGCAGAGAAGGTCGGCATGTCCCCCCCTTTCTTTCCTTTTCTTTTTTTCATGAAGGGTGTTCGGGAGGGGGCAGTCCTCTCTGTGAAAGAAAGGACGTGCTCTGAAATTCAAACAAGTTCGCCAGGTCTTTTGTTGGACTTGAACTGAGGAGGCATTGTTCCTCTATTGGCGTGGACTAGCCCCAAGTTCCCAGACCAGGTTACGGATTGACTGCGGTAATGAATTTGCTCTGAGCGCTTCTTCCCAACACGTTTTGACTGACGGAACAACACTATCTCACGACCAATTCGTACGAATTCGACGCATGATTAAAAAGTGGCTAATTCGTACTAATTCGTACGACCTCACTCGTACTAATTCGTACGATTTGTCTAAACCCACGTGATGGTTAAGTTTAGGGGCGGGGTAAGGGGTAGGTCATTCGTATGAATTCATACGAATTGGCCAATTCGTAAAATATGTACGATTTAGCAAAATCGTATTAATTCGTACGAGTGAGGTCGTATGAATTGTTACGAATTAGCCACTTTTTAATCATTCGTCGAATTCGTACGACTTGGTCGTGAGATCGGGTTGGACGGAACGCAATGGCAATCTGACACTGAGAGGACATTATTAGCTCGGAGAAACCTTGCACACCGATACGTAATGGCTTGTGAAGAAAAAGAAAAGAGAAAAAAAGTGAAATATTTACACTTTAAATTTAACATAAGAGAGCACTTATAGCTACGCATGGCACAGATAAGGCCATGAATCAGGCCTAATAGGCTCTACACGCAACATTTGCAGTGCGAGAAAGAATTTTGCAGTAAATTCTCTTTGGGCACTGTAAAATAAAATAAATGATCAATAAGTTAGGGCAACGTGTGTTTTTACATTGATTCAGCTCATCAAATAATAATAAAAAAAATCAACTTTTTTTATAAATTATACAATATTCATTTTTTAAATAGTCAGTCAATAAGTAGGCTGATTTAAGTTGAAATGACTTAAACATCTAAGTTTATTATACTTAAATTAAGGCAGCATGTTATTTTCCACCTATGCAACGTCAACAAAATGGCCTACTTTTTAAACAATAGCCTACATTTAAGATGTAGGCAAATGTAAAATGGAGAAATAAATAATTATATTGTTTATGTTTTGTCAATGTCTCATCCGATGATGATCCCAATAAAAAGTGCAGTTGCTATAGTTACCTCATCTGATGAATGAGATGCTGTACGCCGGTTATAGCTTATTTAAATACGGACACTGCTTCTATCTAACTTTGAACATCATAGACCCCAACATAGACATATTTACTTATAAGACCGTAATGCCATACCTTTTGTTTTGACATGTTGGGGTTTCAAACCTTAATTGGGGGCCAGACACCCGCCCCAACCCTAGCAAATTCACACAATTAATATCCGTAACCTATTATTTATATTTTTTATATTGTCATTATTGCAAAGCGTTTTATTGACGCTCGTTCAGATTTTAAACACATCTCTTCATTGGAGATTCTAAACGTTTCCAAATAATCATGCCTAATTCTTATTTTTCCACAGTTCTCATTATTGCAAACACTTACGTTTGACTAAAACGAATTCACGTTTCAATTTTACAACGAGGTCACGTCCAATGACGTAGCAAGCCTATCGGCTACGTGCAGCCATATTTAAATACATCAGGGAAATTAGCGCATCAAATATGCAAATCCCCCAACATAGCCTTTCTTTCAGCGGTCGGAGTAATTTCCCATCATCGTCTTCGAGGTGGCTTGTTTCTTTTTTTTTCGGAAGAATATGTGAGTTGCTGTTTTTATTGAAAGGAAGCACCTTTCTTGAGCGTGAATACTTGGACGATATTGCAGCAAAGAAGCGGAGCCATATTTTTTAATATTGATGCATATTTAAAAGGTATATTTGAATTTCCTTTGCATTCACGATGGCTGTGTTGTCTTTATTTCCATCGCGTTTGACGGTGTTTTGGCTCTTCGCGATGCGGATTTGTACAGGCTAAAGCATTGTATCCATATCCATTAATGTACAATTTCAACCATTGAGAAGCTTCATAATAACTTCATAATGTTTTTTTTTTTTTTCCTATTTATTCTTTAGGATCCGCCAATAGATAGGCTACAAATATTATAAAATGCACATTCAATGGCATTATGAGCGAACAAAGACATTTGAACGGCTCAAACAAAAAGGCACAAAGAGCATTGTGACATTAGCATATCATTAATTTAGAATATCTCTCATTCAGAAACAGTCGCTTAACAGACACTACAGCCTATTAAACAAAGCAAATATTTGCATACAATTAATTTGGAGACGTCTATTCGAAATAAAATGAGTAAAGTAAAAAAAAAATAATAATAATGTTTATGTGCACCTAACAGTAACATAGTAATTAAAATAGAATACACTTTGGTGAAGTACATTAATAGCCTACCTAATTCAAAAATTAGCATCCTATCTTTAGTTTTCTAGTTGCCTTAAATCACATAATTGGTCTGCAAAAAGAAATAATGAAAGCATGAGGCAAATGCTTAGAAAATTAATTGACAAACGAAATCTATTGTTTTGAACTTGCCATTCACACAAACATCGTCGACCTCAAAACTTACCGCTAAAGTCATCATTAGGCCTAATATCCATTTCCTATTAATATTATTGCGTTCACTTTCGAGACATGACTCTTTCCCATAACTTTTTTTGTTGCGCAATCTTAGGCATCTCTCCTTCATAGTTCATCGTAAAGCGTCTGATCTTCATCTTGTAAACCTTTGCTCAACTGATCTGGCACCCAATAGAAGTGGTCAGACGGGCACGCGTATAGATGTAGCCTACTCCCAATGGGTCAACACACGTGCACGCATGTTTTCCGCCTAAAACAAACTTAAGACAGCATTGCAGCCTATACCTCTTTATACGAACAGACGTCAATGAGAGAAATAGGACTTACTTGTACTCTGTCTGTCCTCATCTTGGCGACTTCGTACGGTCCGAAGTTGTGTGGCATGTGTGCTCCGCTACGCCTGTTTGCAACACAGCAGGACCGCGATTACCATACTTATGCATATTTAAAACCTACAGAGAAAAGGCTTTCAAACTTTCCCACAGCTCCTATAAACTATAATGGGTGACAATGACTCATCACGTCTTGAATAATAACACACAATTATTGTGTGCCATTATTGGATAATAAAACCGATCTATTAGGCTATCTTATAATCTTAATTCATTATAATTTTATATTACAGTATTTTTGTTAATTAAATTCTTAAGATTTTAAAGGGTTTTTTTTTAGCCATTGAGAAGTAGTCTTAGTATAAAATTAACACGCTATATATAGCCTATATAAAGTCAAATTTCGACTTCGCGGAGAATGAAAAGGTATTTCGGAGAATTCATGATGACATCCCAAATATATAATCAAAAAGTATTTTAGTAACTTTGAGACTGTTTACGAGGTCCACAAAATAGACGTTGTTTCGCAACGAGAAAAAAAATGTGTAGAATTGTTGGATTCACTTCTTTCGATCCGTTAGCAGACACATTAATATTCTTGTTTTTGATTATCGTTTTCCCCAATGTGTTCCTGTAAATCTACAATCTTGACTAAAGGCTGTTAATTAAAAATATGAAGTTAATATCATATTAATATAGGCTAGATGTAGGATAAAAATGGAGAAAACATATTTAGGGCATTTTTTGCATCACAAAAACATCTGTAATCCAGCCTACATTTACGAGGGTAAATTACAGGAACATGAAAATATAAATTGTATGGCGTCTAAACGAGCATTGTGGCTTATTATTTCTCATTCTCCATCTCATTTCCTTCTTTTTTTTGTTGTTGTTCTTTTTTTACAATCATTGATATCATCACCACTGAATATATAGCTAGCTATATAACATACATAAGATATGATTAGAGAGTTGTTTAAGTCAATTAAACGTGTGATAGATAGAGAGAGGCGCGAGGAGGCTGCATGGTTCCCAGGTAATTCAATACAAAGACATGCATGCTTTCTTTCCATTGTTTAGCTCTGCCGAATAATGTAGTGCACACCTCAAGATTAACACAGATTTATAAATTAAGCATGACAGTGGGTATTTACAAATAGCCTATTTTAAAAACTGAAGAAGAAAAAAAAAACCTTCAGGTTTCTCAAACTTCCCCCCTTATAACTGTTAGACTAGCCAACATTTGTATTTTCCGTACCTCACGATCACAGATGAGGCTATCCCAATTTCTCTTAACGAGTAATACAGAAATTTCTCAGTTAAACTATATTATAAATGATATTTCAAGACGTTTCTAAATATTGCCTCAGCCATTGATTCTCAAGAAATTCGAAGTAAGACATTTTAATCGTCGTCATGTATTTCCGTAACGCGCGGCGACATCTAGCGGTGCAACGCTCGAACGGAAACTGCTGCAGAAACAAATGGAACGATTTAAGTTGGACACGAGCGATAATTCCATTCATAAATGAAAAGCAAATTATAATTGTAATTATATTTGTGTATGCATAAGATTTTCTTTTCTCTATAAAAGCTCCCATTAAAGTTATCAACTGATTGAGGCTAACGATTTCAAATTGTAGGCTAAGCAACTACTGTATGAAGTGGCTAAATATAAATAAATAATCGTTTTCTTTAAATTATATGAGTTTAGGGTCATTTCTCTTCGTTGTGCACGTTTCACAATTTTCTATTTTTGGGAAATAAAATTCAGCATTCACACATAGGCTAAGGAACGCAACAGTTGTCACACCATTTATCCAAATAGTCGGTTTATGATAGATTTCTTTGTTAGATCCGGTTATATTTTTATCGGCCTCTATTATGAGCGATGACCAACAGCTCTTACTCTAAATGA
The DNA here is from genome assembly GCF_016745375.1 of Pimephales promelas. The sequence goes on from NW_024121987.1 coordinate 140,747, forward strand.
TAGGCTATGCAGTAGGCCTACCTCGAGGTTGTCGGACATCTGCATGGAAACTGGAAATATGTAGGAAAGTCCTGTTCGTCCATTCTCTCCGCGTCCACTTAAGCCAGAGCCTTAAATAAAGCCAAGAAATGTGAAAATGATAGAGACATTCCAAAGTCTTAACTCTATAAAAGTCGCGGTCACTGATGGCCAATACGACAGATTATAAATGCGTTCTCAATGCGACGCATATGAGCCTTAATGCTTTTTACATTGTGGTTTTCAAATTTATAACACTAGCAGCACATTCGATTTTATCTTTATAAAACAACTTTAAATTTACCATATTCACTTGATGTGGGCTAGTTAAAAACGCATGTATTCCCCCCTTTTATGAAGCATAAAATGTCTTTGAGGTGTTTCTAAATTTTATATAGGCCTTTATTTAAAATATATATTTAGGCCTATTATAATATTTATCTGGTAATTTAGTCATTTTCGATTCGCTATTATTGCCAAATCATCTGCAACAATGTAGCTAAGAGACGAATTAAAAATGACATATTGCATATGGCTGATTAAAAATGACCAAAGGCCATGTAGCCTAATTTAAAACGAACGCATTTTTTTCTTCTTTATTTGAATCCAGTGGAACTGCTATTGCATGTTTTCGTTCATTTTCTGCAGAAAGCCACCTTTGAATCTCGAAGCAAGATTATTATTATTATTATTATTATTATTTTATTTTTTTTTCTGGAGTCACAATGAGAGCATGTGAATGATTAGCAATGATTTTTAATCGTGGAAAGTTTCACAGAGTTCAATGTTTAATAGAATTTGGGATGAGATTATCAAAATAAAAATAATTTTTATAAAATAATTAAATACATTCATAGGATAATAATATTTTTTGCTCAACTAACCACTTATACAAGTTAATTTGTTAATTACGTGTTTGGAAAAACGCGGTTATTAATTGTTCATATAATCTAAACTTCAAACCAAGATTTAATTGGCAGGAAATGCCAAATCGCAATTTCTTTCAAAGGAAAAGTGCGCCTGATTGATTCTCTTTCATTTGTTTTTGTTCATAAATAATGTATTTTTGTTACAATAAAATTTCTGAAAGTGTGATTTAAATGAAAATATATTCTTTCATGCTGCATATAAGGAGACAAGAATGCCTGACGAAAACCTGTTGATTAAACGTTGAAATAATCTCTTTGTTGTGTCTTTCTTCTCGATCATTACATACTTTCAAAAACACTTACATTTTAGATTTAACATGTTATGTGTTATATATACGATAAGGGTACTAAAGCAAGTATATAGGGAATATCTTCCTTCTCAAAAAATAGCTCATTGTGATAAAGTTAATTATTTTCCATAATGTAAGGATAAAAAAAATAAACTTTCATATATTTTAGATTCATTGCACACCAACTGAAATATTTCAGGTCTTTTATTGTTTTAATACTGATGATTTTGGCATACAGCTCATGAAAACCCCAAATTACCCAAAAATCTAAAACAAATTAGCATATTTCATCTGACCAATCAAAGAAGTGTTTTTAATACAAAAAAAAGTCAACCTTCAAATAATTATGTTCAGTTATGCACTGAATACTTGGTCGGGAATCCTTTTGCAGAAATCACTGCTTTAATGCGACGTGGCATGGAGGCAATCAGCCTGTGGCACTCCTGATGTGTTATGGAGGCCCAGGATGCTTCGATAGCAGCCTTAAGCTCATCCAGAGTGTTGGGTCTTGCATCTCTCAACTTTCTCTTCACAATATCCCACAGATTCTCTATGGGGTTCAGGTCAGGAGAGTTGGCAGGCCAATTGAGCACAGTAATACCATGGCCAGTAAACCATTTACCAGTGGTTTCGGCACTGTGAGCAGGTGCCAGGTGAAAAATGCAGGTGCCGTGCTGAAAAATGTCCAAATCTCCATAAAGCTTTTCAGCAGATGGAAGCACGAGGTGCTCCAAAATCTCCTGATAGCTCACTGCATTGACCCTGCCATTGATAAAACACAGTGGACCAACACCAGCAGCTGACATGGCACCCCAGACCATCACTAATTGTGGGTACTTGACACTGGACTTTTTGGCATTTCCTTCTCCCCAGTCTTCCTCCAGACTCTGGCACCTTGATTAACGAATGACATGCAAAATTTGCTTTCATCCGAAAAAAGTACTTTGGACCACTGAGCAACAGTCCAGTGCTGCTTCTCTGTAGCCCAGGTCAGGCGCTTCTGCTGTTGTTTCTGATTCAATAGTGGCTTGACCTGGGGAATGCGGCACCTGTAGCCCATTTCCTGCACACGCCTGTGCACGGTGGCTCTGGATGTTTCTACTCCGGACTCAGTCCACTGCTTCCGCAGGTCCCCCAAGGTCTGGAAGCTGGAATCGGTCCTTCTCCACAATCTTCCTCAGGGTCCGGTCATCTCTTCTCGTTGTGCTGCGTTTTTTGCGACACTTTTTCCTTCCCACAGACTTCCCACTGAGGTGCCTTGATACAGAACTCTGGGAACAGCCTATTTGTTCAGAAATTTCTTTCTGTGTCTTACCCTCTTGCTTAAGGGAGTCAATGGTGGCCTTCTGGACAGCAGTCAGGTCGGCAGTCTTACCCATGATTGCGGTTTTGAGAAATGAAACAGGCTGGGAGTTTTTAAAAGCCTCGGGAATCTTTTGCAGGTGTTTAGAGTTAATTAGTTGATTCAGATGATTAGGTTAACCTTTTCATGATATGCTAATTTGTTTGAGATAGGAATTTTGGGTTTTCATGAGCTATATGCCAAAATGATCAGTATTAAAACAATAAAAGACCTGACATATTTCAGTTGGTGTGCAATGAATCTAAAAAAATATATGAAAGTTTTTATCATTACATTATGGAAAATAATGAACTTTATCACAATATGCTACTTTTTTGAGAAGGACCTATACATGAAGAGTTCAGATGCAAAAGCCTCTAAGTGCCATTTGAAATTTTCTTCTAGAATGATCATTTTTATCAAGCTTGTATATTTAAGTTCAGTGATTTCACTTAAATGGCAATGATGATTACCTATTAATTGTTATTTAAGTGAAATTACTGAACTTAAATATACAAGTTTGATAAAAATCATTATTCAAGAACAAAATTTCAAATGGCATTTAGAGGCTTTTGCATCTGAACTCTTTACATACACAGGGAATATAGCCTACATCTGATAAGAATATAAGCTATGTGATGAAATTGCCCTCTTTTATGCACTAAAAATGTCAACCTGTTTTGAGGCCAACATCAAAAATGATCAAAGATAAATATCTTAGAATGCAATCAAAACAAATAGCATATACAATTCAAATACAATACAAATAAAATGCACACACAAAAAAATTAATCGAAGAATATGAATGTGTAGTCTACGCCGAATTTGTGCAGTAGACCTAGTCTTTATCGTTTAAAGCATTAGTTCAGTAATATCTGTTTCTGTTTCATAAGCGTGTGAATGCAGGCGGTATAAAAGCTGTGATCTTTTAAAATATGAACAATGGTGACATCTTGTGGCCAAAAGGATTCATTGTCTCTTCAACAGCCTCTGCTGTTTCCACAATAAATTCATTTGCATTGGGTCACCTCAGATGTGACTTTTTTTTTTTAAACAGAATAGACCTATTTAAAGATTAACCACACATTCAAAAGTCGACTCACAAATTAAATCTATAGCTGGTCTATTACAAAAAGCCTATTAGACTAATTTTACTAATACACCAGCTATATGTTAGCTTTGTGGTTGGAATTTAAAGAACAAACGTTATCTGCTTAATGTGCAGGAGCTAAACATCTTTCAGGGGGGATTTGGGGGGTTAGATTAATACCTACAGTAGAAGAATGAATGACAGGCAGGTGTTGTGGGCGACGTCAGCAATTTTATAATGTTCGTTATAAAAGCCACCAACGCCCCTCCTTGCACAAGCCAGTCGCGTTGGCATTACCATGCTGACCAGACAGTATAGCCCATATTTACATTTTAAAGCAGAAGCTAAGCGAAAAACGACGTTATTTACCTTGTTATAGTTTGCTTAACCGTTTTTAAGCTCTTGATCCCTCAAACAGGACTTACCACTGTTTAATGACTTGTTGGTCTCTTTATTTTACTCACAGTGTTCCTTAAAGGAGGTTTAGCGGCGTGTTCTTCTTGACAGGTGAAAAATTTGGTACGTGCCGTGGTTTTGCATCTTATGAAAGTGCCCCAAGTTCATCCATTATCACGCCCTCAGCTTACGGTTTACTTAATGGACTGGACACATGTGCACGCGACATAAAGCCGCTGAAAGCCTTCTGATTGGCTAAAAATAGTTAGTGCTAACTTTATTGTTTTACGTTACAGACTTTGGCTATCGTATTTGAAGAGTTAAAACAATTAAATATTTTAAGAATCAGTTCATCTTTTAGGATAATTTTATGTAGGCCTACAATCGAAAAAACAAACACACAAAACACGATAACAAACATGGAGTAGCCTACAAACAAACAAACACACACACACACACACACACACACACACACACACACACACACACACACAAACACACACACAACGCTAACAAACATATGCATAGCCTACCAATATAGCCTACACATTATGAAATTTGTCAATGAGATTTAGAAACATCAATTGTAAACGAAAATGTTCTGAGCGGTTTTATTTAGGCCAATTTTATTTAGAAAAGTCAAAATCCAAAGTGGTAAGCCTTGTGTGCACCTCTATGTGAAGATATGCCCAGACATGATGACCAAGGTCTCTCTTTTGCTGCATAAAAACTTACTATTCAGCATGGATGCTTCTGTGATTAATAACTTTATGTTTGATTTAGAGCTACTAGACTAAATACATTTTCACCAAGCTATCTTGCAATAAAGGTGAGGGACAGAACACAATAAAAATCACACCAGGACGTCTGTGTAACTAAGAAAGCCAGTAACTTTACTGAATTCTCTTCAAAATACAAATACCTTTTTTTTAAGTCCCAGCAGGAGAAACAAATTTTATTCCATACATTAATGTTTACTACATACAGCTGAATCAAGTCCCTTGAGATACAGAGATGTGGTTTTAATTTAATGACATCTTGTCTTCAAGTGGCGACAAAGTCCAGCTTGTGCCGCTGAAAGCCTCTTTCTCCTGGTTAGAAAACAAAAAGACACTTTCTTTCAACCTTACCCATTGTAGGTTTATACAAGCTACATTTGTTACTACGGAAATTTTCAGCATTTTATTTTTTATTTTTTTTTCATTTTTTTATTTTGTTATTTATATACTTAATGGAAACAACACGAGAGAGAGAGAGAGAGAGAGAGAGAGAGAGAGAGAGAGAGAGAGAGAGAGAGAGAGAGAGAGAGAGAGAGAGAGAGAGAGAGAGGCTCAACCAAAATTAAAAGAAAAAAAATAAATAAAAATAACCGGAGAGTCATATATTGACAGTTGAAATCTATATAACAAACAATGGCATTGTTTCATAATACTGTACACTGGTTAGTTGGAGGAGAAAGTTCCAAATTCTCGACAACTCATTGAAAGGTAATCTGAGGCACTGGGAGGGTGAGTCAGAGGTACCAGACTAGCATGAACAACTTGTGAATAAACACAATGGTCTCAAACCCAGAAAGGATAATGGATTCATTGGCAAACATAACATTACTTTTTTTTTTTGTCTTTGGTAGAAAAAACAGACTAACATATGTCCTGTCAAATTCACAGAATGCACAATGATAGATATGTATAACAATTGAACAAAACTAGTCACAATCCACTAAATGATGATACAAGCTTACACAAGCAGTCATGAGGTATCTATGACCGTGCTGTCTTATATTATAAAATCGTCAGTTCAATGTTGATTAACGTGACACTGGGAACTTTTAAAGGTTGTGAATATTCCAGAAAAAAATGGGGGTGGGGAGTGGGGGATTTATGTTTAAAAGTGTGACTTCAATTTCAAAATGTCATTCTGAATGTATTTGCCCCTGAAAGACTCAGTCCGGTGAAGGAAAAAAAAAAAAAAAAGAAGAAGAAAGAGAAAACAAAACGGTGTGCAACTGCACATATTCCCTGTAATGGGGAAAACAAAGTTATGACCATCATTTTTTTTTCATCATATATATTCATATATTAGAAAGCTATACACAAGCATGTTAATTTCACAGATTCTTTAAAAAGATTCTTAATATTATTATTCAATATACTTAGAAATACACGTTTAAAAACAAAACTTCTACAAAGAGAGACAGAGAGAGAGAGAGAAAGAGAGAGAGAGAGAGAGAAAAAAAAACATTGAGCAAAGCAAGGATTCACTGTCTCAGATTTCATGGCTTATGGTTGAAAAGCCCAAGGTTTCTCGTTCTTTTACTATCATTTCTCGTATAAGCAAAGCTATCAAAACACATTCTGGCTCTTATAAACTACAAAAAGCCACAAAAATGCTTTGCATTGTATTCCTTTTTGATATGAAAATAGAAGCAAGTGTATCATACATTTTTTTTTCTCTTTTTCCTCTTTTAATACTGAACAACAACTGCAAGTCCTAGGTTTAAATGTCATCAGACTGAAGTAACATGGCTCTTAATTTAAAGTCCTTCATCTCGGCGATGCCACTCTGTCCTGCCATTTCCTTTCATTCAGCAGGAGAGTTTTAGTTTCCTGAAATACCCACTCCCCCATAACTTAACCAAGGAACCTGCACATATATCTGTACAATCCTTCGAAATTCTTGCATAACAGTTTTGTTTGTGTGAAAACAGCAATAATGACCAACCTTGACCCTTCCCCCGTGTCCCAGCCTTGTCTCTATGTACAATACGTTGAACCTGCAACATGACATTGTCACCCATAACATACATTTAGCGAAGTGGCCCTCTGAATAGAGTGGCACTAAAAGAAAAAAAAAAAAAGAAAAAAAAAAAGGAATCTGTACATATTGTACTGGTACATCAACTCAAGTGCTAAGCTGTCACCTCTCTGCTGTGCTCCTCTTGTGGCTGAACATCACTGAGGCAAGTATTTTACAAAAGAAAAAAAAAAAAGATCCAAGAGTACCTGACACTTTTTGTTGGTTTCTTACTCTGCATACATGTACACCTACACAACGTGTAAATATATATGCATGTGTGGTAATTCTTTACATTGTATTCCACACACAGCACAAGTAATGCATAGTAGCCCGCCCACTAAACCCTCCCCGACCCGGTTTGTGCTAGTCCTCCTTCCTTGTTTCCCTCCCTGAAAACCCGTCAATCACAACAATACGCATATCAGACACACTCTGATGAAATAATAAAAGTTAAAAAACAAATGTTACAGGTCATTTCGAGAGCACTTCCTCCCCTCTCCTCAGCAAACCAGAGAACAAGGGGAGAGTAATGATTGTGACTTGTCAAAAACGGCAGAGAGAAAGCGAGAACGAGTGAGGCGCCGTGGAACCACGTGGCATCGCGCGGGGAGGTCAGGATCGAGGATTGGGCTGTCCAAGGGGGGGGCATCGCTTATCATGTGGCCCACCCCTCTGAGAGGCGGACGCGCTTGATGGATGGGCTGTCTTGCTCGTCCAGGCCAGGCCGGCCCAATCCTAAGGGCGAATGGAAGTCGGGACGGTGATCGTCGCGGTCGCTGCCCTCGTGCGAGCTGCCGCAGCTACTGAGGCTGTCGGCCGGGGAGCGTCCCGAGTCCTGGCGCCCCTGTGTGAGCGGGCCCTGGTGCTGCTGGTGAGACGGTAGCTGGCCATAGCCTCCTGGTGTGGTGCTGCTGGATCGATCTCTAGGAGGAGAAACAGGTTCGGACTTGATGTGCAGGCTTTGAGTAGAAGGCAGGGAGAGATTTGAACCCTGACATAAGTGAGAGCTAGAGCAATTTCTGTAGGAAGGAAAGGAAACGAAGGGGGTTACGGATCGGAACGAGCGCTCGTGCACTCCTGTACACAGGTGGCAGGAGATACAATCAAATCAGTGACATTGGTCTAAAAACACTCAAACATGGTTATTGCAGAAAGGAAACGCTGCATTACTTTAGAAAACAAAAGAGATGTTTATTTCCTATATAGTGACAAAGAACAGTAAGAGAAAGTGCGAGAAAGTTGCACATGTTAAAGGTACACTATTGTTCAAAATTAACACAATACCTCATCAACACCTTCTTCTAAAAGGTATGTTTGTCTTAACATGATTCACTGAGCCTATTATACGTGTTTATATTTTAAACTTCGATGGAAATTGGGCAGACGTCACTCGCTTCTGTGTGTCTTGTCAAATCTGTAAATTGAGAAAAGTTGCTCTGACTTCTTTGACGTGAGTATGGTGTGGGAGATGTCACTAGTCTATGAGCGATAAAGATTGACATGGAGCAGCATAATCTCCAACCTCCAGGGAATCACCTGTATTAAAAAACTGAGGGATTTGAAATGTTGTAAAAGCGATGTGGATATGGTGTGTATAGAGCTTTTGAAGTGGGCCCCACTCTATGGAATAATCTCCCTATTCAACTTAAAATGGCTTCCATGCTATCTGAGTTTAAAACATTTGTTTGGATTAGCTTTTAATATGTAATTTACTTGTATATGTAATTATTTTTTTTTTTTGTTCTTTGTTAACTATTTTTATTTTATTTTATTTTTAATCCACCATATTTTGACTGACGATTGGAATGTTGTGGGTGCAATGTGTATTATACTGTGATTATTGTACAGCACTTTGGTCGGCCAAAAGCCGGTGTTTTTGTCGATTTTTGCTGCCTTGTCGAAAAATGCTATCGTAGCGCGAATTGATCACAGAATGCCGATTAAAGTCGTATGAAATACAATTATAATGCAATTCTAAGTTATGAGTAGCTACTGTATACTGTACACTACTGTTTTTATTTTTAAAACGGTGTGAAAAGTAAAAATTATCATACAATATTCATCTTTGACTTGTCAAAGTATGACTTTCCTCATAGTAACTGAAACTTTCAGTTATTCTTTTTCAGCTGGCTGACCGTACAAATATTCATATGGTAGTAAGCATTTTTTAAAGGGAAATTATACATTATAACAGGAAAATGTACCTTTTGTATATATAAAAAAAAAAAAAACTGAGTCTGCACATGCGCATAACTGGTGAGTAGCATGAATCGTCAGAACACCGGTAGTAAATGTGCTCTAGAAATAAATGAACTTGAACTTGTTATTTATTACTCAACAAGTGAGTAAGGTATTTTATTGAACAGATACAATAACATGTTGCTTTCCAACAGAGTTTATTGTAAAGCATTATAGGTTTAGTTCACCCAAAAATGAAAATTATGTCATTCATGACTCACCCTCATGTCGTTCCAAGCCTGTAAGACCGTTCAAGATATTTTAGATTTAGTCCGAGGGCTTTCTGTCCCTCCATTGAAAATGTTTTTGTTTGCAGCGTGCGTCTCCCTCAGACTGTAAATGAAGCTTGGGCGCACTGATAACACATCAGCAGCGTCTTACATCACCAGCGCCACTAAACGCGTCTCGACAACAGAACCGGAAGACAATGCAATGCTGAATAAAGTCGTAGTTTTTGTTATTTTTGGACCAAAATGTAGCTATATTCGATGCTTCGAAAAATACTAACTGATGTCACATGGGCTACTTTGATGATGTCTTTATTTCCTTTCTGGACAAGGACAGTACACCGTATATACATTTTCAATGGAGGGACCGAAAGCTCTCGGACTAAATCTATCTTAAACTGTGTTTCGAAGATGAACAGAGGTCTTACGGGCATCAATGACATAATTTTCATTTTTGGATGAACTAACCCTTTATCTATTGTGAAGGGCCACTTCATAATGGTTGTTGAAGTACTGTGCTGGAGTTTATTTTCAAGGAAGTACCGTGTCTATTAATGGGTAAAGCTACAGCAATGTCTTCAGCTAGTCAACTAGAGATAATTTCCATCTAAACTGATTATATCTCTTAATCCTAGTAGTGAATATTTTATGAACAGTAGGATAACAGTATTGATATTCACAAAGCCAAAGCACAACCAAAACAATGTTCTTCTGCAAAATGCATGTAGTTTTGTTTTTGTAGTTACATAGTGTACCTTTAAGTGCATAAGGATTGATATGTGTATTTGTAATTAAGTGTGTGTGTGTGTGTGTGTGTGTGTGTGTGTGTGTGTGACTCACCCCAGCTGACTGAGAGCAGAGTGCTGCATGTTCTGAATCTGATGTTGCTGCCATCCGCTCATTGAGCCCAGATGCAGAGTGTTGGCACTGTTGAAGCCAGATATAGAGGACAGATCTGCACTGCTCAGAGAATATTCTAGAAGAAAAAACACATGATCAGGGTTAATATTTGCATCCTAAACAATTGATGGAGCTTTTCTGGATAACAATAGCTCCGCCTGCTGGAGAGACAGAGCAACACACAGACTAGAAAAAAAGAGAAGAGATTCTAAATAATAATAGTCTGGGTTTAATTAATATATAAAAAAGCTGAATAATAATTATAAAACAAAATATAAAAAAAAGTAATTACAGTAATTACAGTTGTAATAGATTACTGAACAGTATTTTAAATTAATGCACTAATTATATTATATTATATTACATTACATTTATTAATTTATTTATTATTAAACACTAAACATTACAATTACTAAATTTAATGGTATAACTAACAAATAAAAATATATATTCCTCTTTAGTAAAACATTTGAAACATTCTGATTAAGATGTCAACGTGTGTATAAAGTGTTATGAGTTTTAATGTAGTTGAGGTACCTACCAGTACCATATGAGGTGGAAATGGCTGATGGGTAACCGCCCATTCCCTGTCCCGGTAGAGTGGGCGTCGCTACAGAAACCACTGGGGTCGCCAGTGACTGTGCAGACTGAGAGTTGTTTATTCTCTGGTTCTATAAGAAGAGGAAGAGAGCAGAAGAACACATATAGATGACCTGTCACGTCAAGAGGCTTGAACATAATCTGTATCTTCATCAAACAAACGAGAAAGAACCGCCCACCAAAATAATGAAGGAAAAAAATGGCCATTTGACATGAAGCACCACTGAACCTTCTCAACCTATGATTTACAATCCCTCATATGGCACTTGGTCACTATAGAAACTCAAGGTCTCCAAGGCAACAGAACCAGTAAAAAGAGGGGTTGGAGGTGTTTTTCTTTTCCTGGATTGATGACTGAATGATGCGACAGAGATTAAGAAAATAAAACCAGCGATAAGGAGAGATGGACACGGAGGGAGTCAATAAGACCTGAGAACGAGACGACTCTTATAACCACTAGATGTCACTCTGGAGCTTGGTTGTGTGGATGTTCCTAGTTCACTACTACGAAATTGCGTTTAGGCACTTTGGCGTTTGAACAATAAGCTACATCTGACCACACACTGGTCTGATCATTTTATGTGTATGAGGATGACAAATGGCCTTCAGATCTACTAGCCTACGCATGTCACCGGTTTGAGTGACAGTGTCACTTACCAATAGAAGGTCAACATCCTCAGACTGATGGCAGTAAAGGAAGGGTGATAAATCCAGAATTAGTGTCATTGATTGACAGTGAGTGCAGCTCATAGCCGCCTACGACACTACGTGAAGCTACAGACGCGTACTTCACCAAACAAGACCAAACCTGCTGAGGAGTTTCTACTACTCTAACCTGTGCTTAGATAACGAAACTACTGGAGAGGAAATGAGAAGAAAGGAGAGGAGAACCACAGAGGGTTACAAAGGAACCGAGGCGTGTGGTTTTATGGATGTGGTACTATCGTGGCTGTTAGTAAAATTCAACACAACACACTTACGATGGAGGGCATGTTGTTCTTTGCCCCGGGTGGGATGAGCACTCGTAGGTCAGGCTTACGGCTGTTCATGCCCAGGTTCACCGGTGGAGGGGACTTGGCCTGCATGCTCTTGTTCATTCCTCCGGAGGACACCAGAAGTCCTGGAGAGTTACGGTGGTTTCCATAGCCATTTCCTAATGAGAGACAGACAGGGAGGGGGGGAAAGGCGTTAGACACAACATCAAACTTTCACCATGGCACCCAATTTTAAGCAAGCTTCATTTCACTCTCTCGCCTGCACCAGAATGCATCATTTCCACCGTCATCTACTGTGAAGCCTCCATTCAAGCCTGTCTGCAGCTCTCCACACGGTTCCAGTGAGCCTTCACCACATGCAGCCATTAAACACTGTTTTATCCGTTCTGGAGTATTGCAAGCATCTTTCACCAAGAATGTGCTCTTTCAATTCAATGTTTCCACACCATTTCACACAACTTTCACCTCCACCACCACTCATTCATTTGTACCAAGCACTTGGTCAACACACCCTCTCATTCACCCTCCATCACACCAAGCCAGACTAATTCAGCTACCCCAAATCACCCCGTCACGCTCAGATGATTTTCACTCATGAAATTATTATGATTCAAAATATGAGTATTTTTTTTTTCTGCCTCTGCATGAGTAAAAAGATCCAAGCTCTGAGTTCAACCGATTGTCACGGATAAGGTACATAATTTTGTCACTGATTCATAAGGTAAAACGTTCTGAAAATATTTGTTTTAAAACGGTAACATGTGAACTTTGAAAATGAGCAGAGATTAAATAAAATTGTATTTATTATATTCGTCAAAATTATGACATTACATTATCACTCATTTAAACCGCTTAAAATGCAATGCTTTATATAGATATAATAATTTATACATATAAAATAAATGTGTAAAATATAATAAGCATAATATTAAGCTTCAGAGTTAAACATGTTTTTTTTTTAAATGTATTTATATAAAGTAAAAACTAAACTACAAACTAAATTAAACTACTGCCGGAGAAAAGGATAAGGTTTTGTGAACAGCATCTGCTATTTAGGAAAACATTTACTGAAAAAAAGGAAAGAAAACCCAATTTGGTAGGATTAATATATATTTTTGTTAGTGTTATTATTAGGGCTGTCAAACGATTAATCGCGATTAATCGCATTCAAAATAAAAGTTTGTGTTTACATAATATACAGTATGTGTGTGTACTGTGTATAATTATTTTGTATATATATATAAATACACACACATGCATATTTAAGAAAAAAAATATTAATTATATATAAAATATTTATATTTATATGTAATATAAATTACATATAAATCTATAAACAGTATATATATCAAATATTTCTTAAATATTTGTACAAGCATGCGTGTGTATTTATAAATATAAAATAATTATACACAGTGCTCCCACATATATTATGTAAACACAAACTTTTATTTTGGATGCGATTAATCGCGATTAATCGTTGGACGGCCCTAATTATTATTAATTTGAAAAAGGCCAGGCCTAAAGTTGAATTCATATTGCTATTATTTTCTTTATGACATAACTACGATGCGTTACTGATCCTCTTTTTATTGAGGTCTTTGGTCTTCAGCTATGGCGTATTCATGACAGACTGCTTCAATGTTTCTGTTTCAGAGCAAACTGTTGCAGCATGATGTCTCTTTAAAAAAATTGAGAGATGAAAATGTGGAGTGTGGGTAGATAAAGATAAAGAGAGAGAGAGGTGGCTCATTTTGTTCCTCTCGTGGTTTTGCGGTAAGGAGCCAGGTGTTTAATGAATAGAGACAGACAGGTGGCATTGGTAACTCATAATGCTTTAAGAGCTGATGTCAAATGAGAGCAAAACAGTAAAAAAACTTTATTAGGTAAAACATTTTAGTTCAGTATTAGTGTTATTATCGAGCAGAACATCACTGGTTTTGTTTCAACACTTTATATCAATTAAATTCACAAATGGATTTTGAATATTCCACTCATTTCAATACCCTTTATTTCAACAGTAAAGGATCCACTCCAAGTCCCATCTGGAGCACAATGGGAAGGTTGCCACTATCACATCTCATTTCCCAAGGCAGCAGTCTCTATGAATGACATAAAATGCATGGCCCTTAACTACTGACAGTAAAGGTCGTCATTTGGCAATCAATGATAAATACATGTGTGCACATGTGGCTTTCTCTTATGACTACCACAAGTGGATCAGACAAGCAATCTTTATTCCTCATCCACAATTGCTAACCAAACTTCATCATCTCCAAAGAACCAGAGGGGTACATTATAACTCGAAAAAAAAAAAAAAAATAGGAGGGATCGAGGAAAGAAGTACAGAGTCTTTGTTTCAATCCAAATCCCTCTTCTTCTTTTTTTTCTTTCGAGGGGGAAAATGTGAAGTGCTGCATGGCTTTTGCCACTTAAAAGAGGGTTAGGAATTATACGGTAGACATAAATGAATTTCCCAATCATACACTCGAGAGGAAAACTAGACGCAGATGTCGTCCTCGGCAATTTCGCCCTGGTGATCTTTCTTTAATTTGAAGGCGATGGTTTTTGTTGTTTTCAAATGAGAAGTCTCGAAAGCGCAATTTGCACGATTCAAGGAAAAGAAGGAGGACATGAGCCGGGAACCAGGAAGAGCAACTGTGATTGTGAGAGATTGTGTTGGTACAAGTGTGAGCGGGTGGATGTACGTACAGCGCCATGTGCACTGATGCATTTCCTGTCTCCTCATACATAGTGAAGTACAGGGCTCGAAAAACAGCTGGCTGGAGCTCTTCTCTACACACTTAAACAGCCACACTTCATTGTTCGCAGTGGAGATGAGGAAATAAAACTGCATTTGATCCCCTTAAAATACATCTCCACACTTAAAAAGGAATATGACGGGCTCAGTACAAGTTGAGCTCAATCGACAGCACTCGTGTCTCATAATGCTGATTGCCACAAAAATTAGTTCAACTCTCGCTCTCTCTCTAAAAACAAACAGTAATCTAGGTTACAATGCAACACTTACAATAGAAGTGAACCGGGGCAATTAATACACATACAAATATTCACTGTTTCGATAATATAGCACAATTTTACTAAGAATTTTTTTCTAAAACTAACATTTGTATTTAAAGTTTCCATGTAAAGTTATAACTTTGACCCAATGCCATAAACTAGAGTAAAAAATAATGATTTAAGCAGCTTTACGTACCTGCTTTTATAAAGTTATGATCTGCACATTTCTGTTTTTAAATCTTTTAAAATGTTACACCTTTAAATCTTTAAATCTGCGTTTTTGTCCCATTCATGTCCATTATACAGTAAGTGCCCCCATTCACTTCCAGCATGTATGCTGGTATCAGCATTATGTCACATTTGCTGTTGGTTGGGCTTCACTTCTGGTTTTGAAGCCAAATATTCCTTTAAAGGCTTTAACAAATAAATTAGCGCCATATATAATGTTTACTGAATATCTGTGAATTTTAAACTTTTTAAGTTCAAGCTATTTGACCGAAACACCGTGAGAAAATCCCAATCATTTCTGTAATTATGACAGCAGAAAAAGACTGATCGACAGAACCATTCATAGAGACTGGCCTCTGTTCTGCTCTGGTAACCATAGAAACATGTGATTTCATGATATGTTCAGGTTAAGGGCCCTGTACAGTACAGTACACCCTGAACCAATCATAAACACGTGGACTGCTCACATCACATGGAGAAAGATCTATTTAACAACAAGAGCGCTGCCATTGGTAAGCACCCTCATATGATACTGTAATAATAATATATTAGTGAAACAGATTCTTCAGGCTCTGAAGATCGTCAAATGTATCTATTTACAATGTGTTTTTGCAGTGGTGAGCAGTGTAGCCAATCAGAGATATAGTTATTGATCTCTTAGGGCTCAAAATTCCCTTTAATATTCAGTGCTGAGTTATGAATGCTTGTGAAACCGCTCATTAACAAAGTGTAGACATGATATAAGTAAGAGGTTTATTCTGCATTGCTGCCAGCTTCATTGATTTTAATCGACCTTTGTGAGATCGCAATTACCTGACAAAGCGACAGCATTTTAGTGATTGTAAAGGGAGTGATCTTGGCTCGCTTTCGAAGCTGCAGCCTATATAATCCAGTGAATAAAACTAGGACCGACGGCCAATTGCATGCTGCAAAGTTTCGGAAGTGACATTTACATATACATACTGGATTCACTCTGTATATGACAGGTTAAAATTGTAATGCAGCAGTTAAAATGCAGATTAATAGATTAATAGAAACATATTCATGGCAAAATATATTTTTTAATTATATTCCAACTATTGGTAAAAGTGATGAGTTGTCAAAAATCTTAAATATCTCACTGTACACTGCTATGGAGGAGTACTAGAGCACCCTCAATAATTTAAGAAGCACCCTCAGTGATTTGTTTCTGGAAACAGGCCTGGCAATTGGTGATTAGCAATACCAAGCAAGAGTTTAAGTGACCCGTCAAGAGCATACAGTCAGAAATGATGAGTTCAACTAAGGACGTGTGCTAGACACTGGTGATGAATGAGCCACGGCGATTTGATTTATGGATCAGAAGCAGCACAACTGGGATTCAGGTGGCCAATAAGTAGCACGAAACTTATTTAACTCTTTTTTTTTTTTCCGTTGCTTGTTCTTTAAGTCACTGAAAGCGGCATCTCAGATTCAAAACCAGTGCGCTTTAGGCCAAAACAGTGTCCATCTTCTGACTCACGCTGTTTCCCTTGCAAAAGCCACACAAGTATCTTCCCTGTGTGCTTGTGGCCCAGCTATCGCCCTCACAATGGGGAAGTACTAAAATTACAGCTGCCCAGAAACGAGCGGTCCCCTCCTCACACACAAATCGCCTGATGTGAACACGTGATAAAGGAGCCGATTCTATTTCTGGGGCTCCACAGAGGAGGCTTAACTGTAAATGGGCTTGGCCTAAGTTTCCACTCAGCGTCAAATCGAGCTGACCAGCTAGTGTGGTTAAGCACACGCTTGCTTTCCCTGCGAGTTGGACATTGTCTGATTTCTTATTGTGGTGTAACGGTCGCATTAATCCTGTTGTCCGTGTTTGTTGACTCGGTGTTGAGGTTTCAGGCCAGCCTCGGTTCAAGCAACTGAAAGAACTGCACATGCACTGCTACTTCAATGACCCGTAAACTGCAGAGGTGTGGTTGGAAATGCCTGTAAGCGGTAAATTAACAATAAAAAACATCGAAATAAAACACTTAATGGACTTGCTACTCACTCCTTCGAGATAAAATAGACTTTCTCACATGTGTTGGCTGACCTCTCCATATCTCATAGCACAACATGTGTCGCAGATGCATAAATACATGTAGCAGAGGATTTGCGGTTGTCTGAGAATGCCAGGCTGACAGCCAAACAAATAACTGTAAGTGACTGACATCATAACATGGCACACTTTGCTAGAAAACACCACTCCATAACATAACTTTAATAAAAATAACATAAAAACATAACACAACATAAAAAATATGTTCAAATATATACACACTAGACACTACTGTTCAAAAGGTTCTCTTTTTTAATGGTTTTGTCTCTTATGCACACCAAGGCTGTTTATTTTTTGTTCGTTTTCTGTTTTTAATATTTGTAAAATGTAATCAATTGCTGTGATGACAAAGCTGAACTTCTAGCACCATTACTCTTCAGTGTCACATGATCCTTCATAAATTATTATGCTTTTTTTTGTAAAG
This sequence comes from Pimephales promelas, assembly GCF_016745375.1. The sequence goes on from NW_024121987.1 coordinate 158,312, forward strand.
AAACATTTATTATTTTTTATTTTTTATTTATTATTTTTGACATTATCAATGTTGTAAATAATTGTGTTGCTTAATATATATATTAAAAAAAAAATGTTAATTTCTTTAAAAAAAATCTTACTGGGTCGAAACTTGGTGACTGGTATAAAAAAAAATATATGTACTTACAGTAAATATTACTAATCATTGCATTAATAGTATATTTAGAATTATATATTAATTGCTATGGTTTCATTCTTAATGCAATGCCTGCACTATACTACTACTACTAATAATAGTAAATAAATAATACATTAAAAAAGGGATACTAAACATCTTGGAATCAATAAGTAACTAAGGCTGCTAGAAGAGAGCGAGAGAAAAGGAGTCATGAATATTCATGTATTCTCTATTAGACCATTAAAAGGCTGCTTGTGTCGTTTGACTCTCTTCAACTCTTGTTTCCAGAGTTGTGGCCTACATCAACTCCACACTGTGCCCTGTGTTAGCCTGTCGTCGGCACAATGGCTATATTTGATGGCTGTAGACCTTGAATGTGGACAGCAGGGCCACACCAACAAGTGGTACTATTGTGCTTTCGAGACAGTGAGAAGAGGGGGTCAGTTGACAGACCTTACCCTCGCCCTCATACAATGGACTCAGGGCCAGACAAGGTTACCCAGCTGTGTCTCAGCAACCCGGAGGCCAAGTTCAAAACATCTACTATCCCGCTTTAAATATCCAAGCCATACTTCAGCAGTGACCACTGGTTAGTGGTTAAGACTGCAGACCTACACACACACACACACACACACACACAGATGCGCGCAGACGCAAACAGATGCACAGACACGCATACACAGACGTCCACATATACCCACAGACTCTGCGGCAACCACAAGCCAAAGCACCAATCCGACTGTATAACTATTCCTTTCAAGTGGATTGTTCTGGTATATAGAAACTCATATACAAATTCTCCAAAAGGACTGGGCTACTCGATGGAAAAATATTCCAAGTATGTCTAACTCCAAACACACGGTAGCCCTTATCCTACAAAGTACATAAAGCAGAAGTACAGGGTGAGAGGAGAGCTGTGAGCGCGATCATTTTCAGACAAGAACTGAAGCAAACAAACAAAGGGACATGGCTCAGACAGTACAGGATATCACTAATGCCAATATGCTTGTTTACCTCTTTACTAAAAAGCTGATATTTACAAAGCTTATAGGGATGAACATCTCTATCTGCTTGAAGAGCACACAACAAGAGATTTCACCAAACCTGACCAATTCAGTCAAGAAATGGTTTAATGCTAGTTGCACTAAAAAGGATTGGGGTCAATACAATCTATTTATAAAAAAATAAAAAAAAATAATAAAATAAATGTTACCTAATAATAATAATAATTAATCAAAGAAGCATTAAATTGATCAGAAATCACTGCAAAGACTTGTACGATGTTATAAAAGATTCATATTTCAAATAAATGTAAAGTAGCACAACTGTATTCAACATTGATACTAACACGGAAATGTTTCGTGAGCACCAAATCAGCATATTACAATGATTTCTGAAGGATCACGTGACACTGACTGAAGCCTTGAAACAATGACTGCTGAAAATTCAGCTCAATATTATTATTTTTACTGTATTTTTTTTTATCAAATAAATGCAGCCTTGGTGAGCATAAGAGACTTCTATCAAAAGTATTAAAAAATAGTAGGCTACCGACTCCTAAACTTTTTGCTCAAACTAATACGCTAAGTGTGATAATACTGATACGCACATTAACACAACACAACTATTGTTCACACAGTAATCATTTCGCAAGAATTGAAGTGAAAAAAACAAAACCAAATATTTTCAGTTACTGAGGCTGTTGGGTTTGAACCAATCCAGTTCAGTCCAGTTCACTTAATGACTAAAGACTGCGGAGAAATTACTGTGAATACAAGCCCAGCTTAAACAAACAGACGTTTTGCTGAAAATTTGCGAGGCTGGTTAGAGCTGGAAGAGAATTCGTGCAGTTATTGGCTGAGTAAAAGTCATGATGGAGAGGGAACATACTGTAGTATGTGGGGATGCCGTCCTTACCAGCACTGGTGCCCGCGCCAGTGGAGAGATCAGTGCCCATCAGACCACCTAGCATGAGACGAGAAAGACAGAGAGAGAGAGAGAGATTCATTCAGCTGACATCCATATCCTACCACAAAATCGTCCTTCTTAAAACTGTCTGATCATTTATTAAGCTCCATCAGGCCATAAAGATCATCCTCCCTCCCAGCATGTTTAAGAGCGAGGGAGACCGAAAGACAAATATAAGGTGACAGAGACGTGTGTGTGTTTGTTTGTCTGAGAAGAACAAAACACTGTCCTTTTCCACCTCAGCACACTTTTCTAAGGAGGAAGCGATGTGGCCTACGGGGCTCGACCGCGGTGTCCAAGAAAAATTACACATTTTTATTTTTAAGCATGCAGGGGAGCAAGTGTGGTCAGAGGCGTGCAGGCTGGGCCAAAACTCATATTTAGCTAAGCGCTCCTGGAACACAGAGCTGATTGCATCAGGAGAAAGCCGTTTTAATGACAGAGCTGTGGGTGAGAGACTCGGCCTAATGAAGCAAGACAACACAACAATAACAAAGTGCCAACAGGATCGTGCTGTACACTCTAAAAGGAAAGGTTTCTATGCAGAACCTTAAAGGGTTCTGGTCAAGAGCATCATATATAAAACCTGTTTTGGGGTTCCCATCATGGGATCATTTTATGGTTTACTCTTTTATTAATTATTACATTTTAAGTCACGTTATATTTTGATTTAATCATATCATTTAAAGAGCTTGTAAACATATGTTTTAAATAATCCATTAAACATGAAAGTATTATGCAATCATTTAAGACATTTCTCCTTATAGAAGTTTTAAGCCTATAGAGCCACTGAATCCTTTTTTTTTCTTTCTAAAAATGTATGAATATTGGCCATTGGAAAATACAGATAAAAAGGGAATATGAATATAAATATAGGGGAATGCTGAGTATTAAATTAATTATTGGTAATATTATGCTGTATGTATGGCAGAGAATTTGTAACACGTCTAACTTTAATAGTATATTAATTATTATTATTTTTAAAAGTATTTTTTAATAGGACTTGGCCACATCAGCAGGATAAAAAAGTTGTTTCAGGGGCAATTAAAGTTATATTTTAATGAAATATATGTATTTTACAGTCACACTATGCACAATATGATATATGTGTGTGTTTACCTGCACTAGGTGGTCTGTGTGTGACCCCAGGAGACATGCTGTTCCTCTGCAGGCTGTGGTGGGCCAGTGGAAGCAGGTTATGATTGCCTGGGTAGATCTGGTTATTCACTGGGATGGGCATCTCGTAGGTGGAAGAGGGCACCGCCTGTTTGGAGACAGAAGCAATAAATACCTTTAAAATATTGATTAGTAACAAACTACAATAATAATGGTAAAAACAAGTTAAACGCACTGAATAAAAAAAGGCAAAGTGTGTGTGTGTGTGCGTGTTTGGGGGCGCGGCATGAATTTGAACATGAACACGTAACCTTTTGATTTTTAAAATTTTTTACAAATATATTGAATGCAATGTAGGAAGCTTGTTTCCATCACATAAAAGAAAAAAAAAAAGGTAATTGCGCCTGTTCTGCGTACAATTCTGACTTTATTTCTCGCAATTGCGGGTTTACATCTCAAAATTATTTTTCTCAGAATTGCATGATACAAAGTCAAAATTGGGAGGTATAAACTTGCAACTATGAGAAAAAAAAGTAATAATTTTGACTTAATATCTTGACTTAATTACTTGACTTAACTTTATATCACACTTTATTTTTCTCAATTTGCGAATTTAAATCTCGGAATAAAACTATTTAAAAGATAATTACGACTTTTTATCTCACAATTCTGACTTTTTTGTGAGTTATGTCAGAATTGTGAGATAAAAAATTGTTATTATCTTTTAAATTGTTTTATTCCGTGGCAGAAACAAGCTTCCATACACTGTAAAAAATATTGTTGGTTTAACTTAAAAAAAATGAAGTAACCTGGTTGCCTTAAAAAGTTCATTGAAATGGAAAAAAATTAGTTAATACAATGAAGGAGATTGATTTAATCATCAGAAACTCAAAATATTATGTTATCTGAACCACATTAATTATTTATAAGTTAATGACTTTATAAGTAAATTAATTATAAGTTGATTTGACAAAAGAAAAAAAATGCTGTGAAAAATATGCTTCACAAAAGAAAAATATATATATATTTTTTTTACAGTGTAGCAATGGCATCAATTCTTAGAGCATTTTCTCGGTTATCTACCCTAAAGGAACAGGCTGAGATGACTCTAACTTCTCTAAATCTCTGTAAATCCTCTTGTTCGTGTCACTCCAAAAGACACAGGCTTAACCTTGAAGAGAGTCCTTCCTCCTTCACATTATGTTTTCTTAAGGACAAAATAGCCCCTAATTGTAGCCATGTGTCCAAAGGGTCTGTAAGTGCTCATCTGGGAGAGCATCAACTGACAGGAACTGAAGAGGAGCCTCTCGCTCTTTCTCACTCTTTCATTCTTCATTAACTCACAAGGCCACAGCAATCATGGCTTGAGGCAGACAAATATTTTCTCTCCGCAGAGGTCTTGGCGGGCACAGCTTCACTTTTGTTAGGTGTTCATTTTTCCGTCTTTACCTTCATGTTCTGTTTGGAGTCTCAGAGACCCTAAGGCTTTTTAATAGCTTGAAAAATATTAGTTTGATGCTTCATGACTTTTTGGAAATTGTATGAGAACTAATTTATAAACCACATTCATTCTAACCTTATAACACCAATCAGTTATTGTACATTGATTTTTTTTTTCTCCCTGGAGTAATAGTCAAATATGTTATAAGACCACATTCCTAAAAAGTGCATGTCTAATCTCTGACAAAACAGAGGGATACTGCTTTAGTAAATGTCAGCCTAATTTAATTATATAATTGTTTTTAATAAAATCTATTAAAAGTTAAAAGAAAATAAGGGGTCAATATCTAAATTACATTTTTTTTTTAATTGACCCTAAGCAATAATAACAGTCAAGCTTAACAAAACATGGGGGAATCTTTAGCATCCTTAGCAACTGCATCCCTATTTTTAAATGAAAGAAATTTCCACATCTTCTTGTGTACGTGAGGCTGTACATCTTCGGCATGGTGCCTTTCTTCCTCTTTGTGTAGAGTACTCTCAAACTGGTAAAAATATAACTCAGTTACTGTGACCACAGAGCGAACTGCAACTATCTTCCCCACTATGGGCTATATGTACGCATGAGTTCCGCATTTGACCTAAGGATGCTCGTCTGTTTCCGGTTGTGGAGATTAAAGCGGAGGAAAACCGAGGAAAACGGGATTATGGCAGAGTCTTCAAAATTTACTGTCCTCCCGTCTTTGAAACGAAACTTTCATACGTTTAGATGTAATTTTGTATATAGTTATGTTTATTTAATATAATTTTACAGTAAAAAGAAGCATAAACACAATGAGGGGAACAAACAATAACGTTTCTTTAGTATAACCATGGAGTATAAAATTCAATATAAATTCTCGGTATTGCATTGGACTCTACGATCGGCGGAAGTTATTGAGCATAGAGCCCATTACTGTATTTACCAGTTCACCCAACCCAACCTAATTCCCATAACCAATAAAAGACTGTAGCTAACTGGATATATATATTTTTAATCACAAAATAAATACATATTTAAATCATGCAAGTTGCTAAGACTTCCAACTTTCCTTGAAGATGATCTTTTATTTCTAACAGCATTGGCAAACTACCAAGACAGACAGACAGACAGACAGATATATACAGATAGATAGATAGATAGATAGATAGATAGATAGATAGATAGATAGATAGATAGATAGATAGATAGATAGATAGATAGATAGATAGATAGATAGATAGATAGATAGATAGATAGATAGATAGATAGATAGATAGATAGATAGATTTGTGCTGATTTTTTATTTAATTATTTTGTTTTTTCTGCGTCATATTTTGAGATATTTGAGAAATAATACTGAACTGATCAATATGAGGCTAACATCATGACTCTCAAGCTTTTATAACATGCAGTATATTGTCTTCAGTGGAGCATGCTGTTTTATTTCTCTTATTTCTTAGTAGCTAGGGAAGCACATGCAAGATTTGCAAATTAATTAACATGTAATGAAGAGTATCTATTTCTGAATACCAATCGGTGGAAGGCCTTCCAAGGCACAAAACACTCTGAAATGACTGTTTTTCTCAAAGTCTTTGTACTTGTACATATTTTAGTCATATCTCAGAAAGCCAATTATCACCCATGCATCCAATGGCAGTGCCAGTATATACTAAGTATACTAAATCTACATGATATATATTTTATATGAGATCTATATACGGCATTAAATCAAGATTAAAATAAACTGCTTTTTTTGTCTCTGAATTTGTTAGCTTTTTCCACAAAACTGTTAGTTTTTAGCCTCTCCTCTCTTTACTGTACTTACAGATATCTTCTGAGTCTTGATCATTAGATCAAACTCTTCATTAATCTGTTTGTATTTCTCCTCCGTGCGCGGAGTAAGAGCGAGAGCAGACTCGAGCTCCAGGCTCTCGCCGCCTTTGTTCTCCTTCTTGCTCAATGCCTGATGGCCCGCACAGATCGAACAGTGAGCCAGAGCACAAAGAGAGAAAGAGAAAGGAAGTATGAGAGGGCTAGTCTGAAATGCAGGTACTTACACATATCCTCTGTCTGCTGATCATGTGCAGATCAATGTCGTTGTTGAGTTTATGGAACTTGTCGTCTGACTCAGGGCTGTGGCCCACCGAGTCGTCTGCGTCGGGGTCAGGACTGTCACAGCCATTTAGACCCTTCTTTCTCAGGGTCTGTAAATACAAGTTTGCACACAGTTCAAATACCAACCACCATGTAGTCAATCAGGTGGGTCATACAAGCTGTATTTAGACAGGATTCAACTGAAGCTCACTTAGGTATTTGGAGGAAACTATACCTCAAAATTTTTATGTAAAGTCATGTACAGTATAGTTAAAAAGATTATAGGGTCAGTGAGATTTTTTTTTTTAAAGAAAGAAAGAAAGAAAGAAAGATACATTTCATTAATACATCTACAAACAAACAAAGACACTTTAAATTAAGCTAAAGTATAAAGCTAAAGCAGTAAAGACATTTATAATGTTACAAAATAATTCTATTTCAAACAAATGCTGTTCTTTTGAAAAAAAAAAAATATTCATCAAAGAATATTAACTGCTATAGAGCTGGTAAGTCCCACCCCTTCCGCTAACACCTCTGGACCTCTGGGTTCAAAAAATCATCAATGCAAGTGAATGAGAGAAAAGAATTATTTTCTAATCCCGTTTGAATTTTGCAATCAATGTGAACAAATGTTGTCTGTGATTTTTTTAGAGAATTTTTCGTGTAAAGAATGCTACAATTTTCATACGGTTAGACTTTGTGTGAGAACACTTTGTGGACTACAACTCTTCGCTGCTTTCGACGTGTTTGATATACGTCACCACCACTAGCACACAGATCCCGCTAAACATGCCTGTGTCTTTGGTGCACTTCACCGCCTTCTTTCAGAGAGAGGACAAACTAGTTGAGCGTGGTGAAAACCGTGATTTGTGGAGGGAAAATGTGTTATGAGGTGACGTCACATGCAACGTGTAGTCTTTCTCGTTATGTCTATTCCACAACTGCTAGCCAAAGAATCATACAATATACTGTCAAACTCGTTGCATGAGAAATTATATAAAAAATTCACGGACAACATGTTCACATTCATGGCACAATTCAAACAGGATCAGAAAATAATTATCATTCACTTGCATTGATGCTTTTTCAACCTAGAGGTCCACTTGGAGTTTTACGGATGGGCGGGACTTACCAGCTCTATTCAAGAAATACATGTTTCTTGAGCAGCAAATCTGCATATGAGAATGATTTCTGAAGGATCATGTGACACTGAAGACTATAAAGGAATAATGGCTGCTTAAAATTGAGCTTTGCCATCCCAGTAATAAATTAAACATCAAAATATTGTAAAACAGAAAACAATTACTTAAAATTGTAATAATACTTTGAAATATTACTTTTTTGCAATATATATCAAATAAATGGTGAGTATAGGAGACTTCTTTCCCACCAACCCCAATTTTTTTTAACCATAATGTATATGAAGAGTGCAGATGCAAAAGCCTCTAAATGCCATTTGAAATTTTCTTCCTGAATGATGATTTTTATCAAACTTGTATATTTAAGTTCAGTGATTTCACTTAAATAACAATTAATAGGTAATCATCATTGCCATTTAAGTGAAATCACTGAACTTAAATATACAAGCTTGATAAAAATGATCATTCTAGAAGAAAATTTCAAATGGCACTTGGAGGCTTTTGCATCTGAACTCTTCATATGAATTTAATAATAATTTAATCATTTAATCATTTTTAGGCATTTTTTTTTACAAGTTACATTTTATTCGTCACTTGTGGACCACAGTTTGAGAACCACTAGTGTAGAAACGTTAAAAGGTTTATTAACCATGGAATTCAAGCTGACATTTTATATTTTAGAATCTTGTTTGCTTTAGACTATTTGCATAAGGTCAGGTTATTTATATTTATCTAATATAAAATAATCATGCATATTCCTTGTAAGTCAGTGTAAAGGAAGTTGTCGAGAGACAAGATGACACACACAAACACACACACACAGACAGGAAGGACCAACCTAAAATAAAACTGTTAATATTTAACCAGGTCTGGGTATCAAAGAGAAAAATGTCTAAATGTGATTTCAGGAGCAAGGAACAGTCCTACTGCGACTGACCACATGAGAGAGACGCCTATAGACCTGACCAAAATAGATTAACAGAGAGACGCCCAATGAACATAAACGATATTGGGATTATTTTGATATAACCAATAACATTCTGTAGACAAAAATTGTGTGATGATGAAGCTGAAAAGTAGTGCTATGCTTAAGCAAACAAGCTAGTGTAACAGTACAAGAAAGAATTGCGGGCTCTTCTGATATATTAAAGCAGCAGTTTCTCTCTCTGCCACCTGATGGCCACCTTCTTGTAGGAATGAGATCTTCCTCCAGCAATAAACGTCAACCTATGAGCGTATTACTTTTGCATTAACACTAACACATCTTAAATGATTTTACCATCAAGCCATTGTGTTCATTCAATGTAGAGATTCTGCAATCCTGAGAGATACAAAATAAGCTGATATTAGAAAAAATTCTGAGAGAGACATTACGTTTTGTTCAGTTTTTTTTTTGTGATAAGAAGAAATAAAAACTTCTGGCACACTACCACATGCCGCACCAGACCCAACCCCCTTCAACTGTCTCGTGACATTATCTGCACAAGGTTCTCGAGGAGTCTGACGTCTCATCAAAGCGGGAGGCGCTCCGCTGGATCAACTGGCTTTAAGTGTGGCGTGGCGGGATATTAGCCACCAGCTAACATATGTGCAGCTTGCGCTCTCACACAGAGTCCTTCTCTGCCTTCATCTGCCTGTCTGAATCAATCACACAAGAATTAATTTACTCTGCTGACGCGAGGGCTTGATGAAGACGGGTTTCTCATCCTCTTTTCTTCGCTATGACACGCTTCTATTAGGTGTTGAGGGAATGTGTGGAGAGCGGCACTGTGAGATGAGAGCTTTTTTTTTTCTTCCTTTATACATTTTGAGCTTATCAAATGCTTTGATGATGAGTACCAGTCTGGTTGTTTTGTGCGACTGAAATAGAAAATGACAGGTTTTGAGTTTAAGTTATTAAAAAAAGACAAACTAAACAACTTCACAATGCAATATATCTGTGAATTACTGCTCCAGGTGTCCTAATTGTGGTAGTCCAATCAAATTGGTTACTTCAAAAGTGTTTTGGTTTTTTGATAGGATGCCCCCTAACTAGCAGGACTCAGGTATTGCCTCGACACCAGGGTGGGGGAAGATTGCGGTGTTGTCGATCTGCTCAAACTAGGCGCGCTCAACTGCCAAGACGTTTTTTGGGTGCGAGTTATAAAACAGTGAACACAGTGGTGTTGTCGATCTAACGCAACGGAGTGCAAAGAGGCAGAGTAGACTATAGTGTGCTGATGGGAGGCCATGCTGGCTGAGTGAGCGCTCAAGCAGGGATCGGCAGTTTAAGACCCAGCATGAAGTCGCTCTGAACCCCCTGACAGTCCGCAGCTATGCCACTCATTCCAGATATGTGCACCTGTCAGAGTGTCCACACCTGTCACCAGCCCTCGCAGACACACACACACACATGTTCTGCTGTAGGGTGGTAGAGCTAGACAATCACACAGTGTATGCTGAAGATGGTCATAAATGGCTTAACAAACATCCATTCCCCTGAGAGAAACAAAATGTGCTCAGATGTTGCTCTCTCATAGCGCAGGAGGCTTAGTGGATGTCTTAACTGTACTTCTTTGAAGCATCATCTTTTGACACAATAGAGTACAGAGCTATAAAATTAATTATCACAGCTCAGGTAAATTTAATGGGACGTAAATGTGACTTTTGATTGCAGATTTAGTAAATATGAGCATAATTCTCAGTAGAGCAAAATTCTCTATTTGAACTTGTGAGAAATAGAGACATTAAAAATATCTCATAACAAGTGACAAAAATCATATAAACAATGCTTAAAAAACAGGTCATACTAAATAATAAAAATGCATTATTCATACGCAATAAATTCATACTAAATGTATTAATACATTGCATTGAAATGAATTAAAGAGATTTTAGGCTCATTTTTTTTATCTATAAACTTAGGATACTTTAGGGACAACCAGTGACAACAGATCCATTTGGTTTCTTGGCCTGGGATGCGTTTCCCGAAAGCATCGTTAGCCAACTTTGGTCGCAAGTTGGTCGCAATTTCCATTGAACTCTATTGGTAACGACGGAACTTGCGACCATAGTTGGCTAACGATGCTTTCGGGAAACGCACCCCAGTGTGAGCGAATGAGACACGTTGAGAGAGAAGACACATTACATTACTTGGGTCTCTTTGTCACTTAAGCAAAAGTCTCTATTTGAACTCCATTTAACGGCATTTAGGAGAAACATTTGAAACTTTAAAAAGATCCCATTAGTAATTTTGTTTTCCCATGGGTTTATAATGACTCATAATCACTCCTATGCTCTTCATTTCTAAAAGAGGGGAAAACACACAGCCAATGCAATTGATTTCCCAAGAAGCAACGGCAAAATGAATGCTTCTAGTTTGCCGGTCTAAAAATAAGATACAGTAGACAAACAAACACCCTGTACTTGGACCAAGCAGTGAGAACATTCTGACGTCTTAATAGCTCCGCGAGATGAAAGCTGCATGATCGTCCTTCCAAAACATCGATGAGAAGTAATCAATCTAACAAAGTGGAAAATGGCCAGGCGGTGGTGAGGGAGGGGGCTGATAAAAAGCTAAAATGCACAGAGATAGTCAATATAGAGCTGTGGAAGAGCAGCGCGGCTGGAGGTTTCTGAGAATCAAGAATGGGTGAAGACAAGGAAGGGAAAAGAGTGGGAAGGAATGTCTCCTTCAATGGTATGCTCCTAATTAAACTTCTTCATACTTCTCTCCTGGCTCCTTCTGTCAGACCTCCTCTCTGGGCTGAAGCCTAAATAATGGACTGATATCAACTACGGTCTTGCAATTCCAGCTGTAATCAAGCCAGAGAAACTCTAGCTCAAGTAGCCAAAGGATGATTCCCTACTGTCTTCACTACTGATCATTTTACTCTGACCTCTTTTTTAAAATCTGAACAGTGTCCAGTGCTCATTTAGACATCTAGTTAAAACCAGGCCAGATTGATGAGGGATTCTGACCCAGACAGACCTTATGGTTTATTTTTAAGAGGGTTTCTGTTGTGGAATGGAGATGACAGGTTTGCAGGCAAGTCTGGCGAAACTCCCTCATATTCTGCTGGAGACCATGGAGATACAACAGACAAGCTCAATTTATATGATCTGACAACAAAATATGAATGATTAATCTGCTTCCCTCAATGAATTAAACATAACAGTCTATGATATTGGTCCACTGGTTATTTATCGACGTAATTGTTAATTAACAATTACTGTTTTATCTTTTGACAGAAGCTTCTTCAATTTTGACCAGTTTTAATTACTGTTAAATCAGGAATCTAGATGAGTTTGAGTTGACATTCTCTTGATTTGTCCTTCCGTGGAATTGTAATGATTTTGATGAAATGTAAACAGAAATTTCTCAAATGACAACAATCCTGAATAATAATCACGATTGAGAAAAATAATTAGTTATCACATGTCTGTGTCCCTGCCACAAAGATTCAAATAACGTGCACTGACAATCAAAGTTTGCAGGTCCTAGCAGAATAGTTACATTCATTTTCATTAGCTCACATTAGCGGTTTACAAAAAAAAAAAAAAAAAAAAAAAAAAGACATAATTTAACTCAGGGCTCTATTTTGGCAGCTCAGTGACTCTCCTTGCTCAGCACATATACTAGTGTTTTTTCCACTTCTTTCTCTCTTATATATAAATCCACTATAACACCACTAACTCCAAGGTGGCCCCATTAGGCCAACAGAGATGACATCATGCACCTCAACAGTCATGCCTCCACCATGTGTGTGCTGCGATTAAGTTGGAGTTAATTATCGCGTACAATCATACACGCCTCTTGCTTCAACAGAGTGGATGGAGGTCAGAGAAAGCTCAGTGACAGAAACGCACTCAATCTAAAAGCGCTCTGCAGATGGCCTCACTGAAAACCCTGTACTTTGATATGGTACATTTTTGGGGGAGGTTAGAGTATCCTGCTCCCGTTGAACATGAGAGTGCAGAAGTTTAGGAAGAGAGCCAGTCTGTCTTGACCTTATTGGAAGCATATGGCTGTAGAGAAAGCAGGAAAGCCACTGTTTAATTAAGTGTGGTTTGAACATGCTAGGACAGTGTTGTATGACATGAATGCAGATGACAAAGTATGTGGCCTCCATATGTGTCTGTGTCTCTGTTACCCCTTTTCCACCAAAAAAGAACTGGTTCGGAACTGGTGCTGGTTCAAAGTTGGTTCGGAGTTGGTTCAACTTTGCGAACCCATTCAGAACCACTTTGTTTTTCCACTGACTAGAACGCCCACGGAACGACGTCGTTACGTCACAGTGTACGTCGCCATACGTCTTAGCTAGAAACGTTTGCAAGTACGACATTACTTTGGGATTATCTCTAACTCGTGTACCAAGAAGGCTTTAAAAACAACTGAAATATGTAAGTCTTTTAATCTTTTCGTTTGATATGTAATCTTTTCTGATTAGTTATGTACCCGTGTCTTGTGTCTTTCTTTCCATTTATTTGTTCTATATTGTGACTGTTTTCTTCTTTGCTTATAATGTTTTCAATAAAAAATAAAAAAAAATAGAAACGCTTGCGCCAACTTCAAGCATAACAATTACAAAGGCGGACTCCATCGTGTTTCTGCAAATGTTTCTCTTGGCTTTACGATCCTATATTATGATCAGAAAAGATGTTTAGAACACATCTAAACCCGCCCCAGCCCCCGACGTAAGCATGACGTGGTAAAAGAACGGTTCTAGTCCAGCAAAGAGTTGGTGCCGGTTTGGAACCAGTTTTCCCGGCCGAGAACCGGTTCTTTGGCTGTCCAAACACAAAGAACTGGTTCGCGCGCAGGCACTGAATCCGGCTCTCAAAATGCTTTGATGGAAAAGGGGCTTGTGTGCATGTGTACATAATGGTAGTGTGAGGTGTTGCATCACAGAAGACCATACTTCTTTGAACTACCCATCATGCTCTTCATCCTTTGGAAGTGGGCACCTCTTAACTCCTAAAAACAAGCTACTTTACTGTAATTTTCTTACTTTGAGCCCTTCTCCCTCTACACTAAATTCACGCATCAAAGAGACAAACTAAATGCCTGCCATTTTATGGCTGATATGGATATTAATAACAGAGGTCATATCAGACTTGTTTTTGTCCACGTGAGGTTACCGAAAAATGTTGCACCAAAAATACTATCAACTACTACCATTCAAACCTTTTTATTTTCTATTGTTTATATACCTTTTAGCGGGGGTGGATACAATTGATTAAAAGTGACATTTATAATCTTACAAAATATTTCTATTTCAAATAAATATTATTCTTTTGAACTTCATATATATATATATATATATATATATATATATATATATATATATATATAAAAACTGATCAAGATTTTTGCAAATATAAGCAGCACAGCTGTTTTCAACATGGATGATAAATGTTCTTTGAGCAGCAAATCAGCATATTAGAATGATTTCTGAAGGATTATGAGACTATGATGACTGAAGTAATGATGCTGAATTCAGCTTTGTCAATGTTTCAGATTATTATTATTTTGAATCAAATAAATTCAGCCTAGGTGAGCATAAGAGAGTAAAACAATATTTTAACATTTACTATACATCTTCAGATGTATTCATTGGTTTGACCTGATTTGCAAAACGAACAAGCTGTCTATTTTCAAATTGGGAAGTTTTCCATTCTAAAAGTTACCGTATGTTTTCCTGACACAATGAACTCTTTTACCTCAACCGATCAAGGAAAATTTGATTTCTCATGATTACAGAAGGTAATGGATAAGTAATATCATACCGTGTGCATCTAATTACATCCAGGAATGGATGAACATAGGGAAAATTCACTTAAAATGTTCTATAGTTAGGCATTTCTAAAATGAAAGCTATTCCCATAACACAGGCATTAAGTGAAGTACTTCACAGAGAGAAAGACAATAGCTATCAAGCCATTTTCAAGAGTACAGCTGTTACTCAAAGAAACATTATTCTTAACCACTGTACAGAATAGGCTTGTGTCTTTATTTACTACCTTTACAATAATGCGATACTCTGTTGAACATTTGTGGCATGTTTTTCAGATTCGGGTATATGACCGTAAAGCGTATCATCTCATATGCTCTCCCCATGGCTATTACAGACAAACAAGTCATTCATATGACCTAATGGAGCATCCCATACATGCACACAATGACACTCAGTCTAGCTAAATAAAGGGGTGCTTATACCATGGCCATCTTTCCATTTGAAACACGCTGGTTATGTCTTTATGTCTTATTTTATTTCTAGAGAGACAGAAGGACACCTATCACACGCACACACATTGAAAGGGCTGTGATTCTTTTTTTGGATGCAATGAGCTATAATCACACTTTTGCGTGCACGCGCACACACACACACATACACACACACACACGCATCAGTTATCAGCCTTTGTCTGTAGGGGTTCTTATCATGCAGCTGCATTACAGGAAGGGGCAGAGGGTTTTTGAGGAACAATGCACAGGCACCTGACCTCTCTGGCATGACCTTGTGTTTCCACACCCTTCGGGCCCTGTGTGAGGGAACACTGCCATCTACACCCATATACAGAAATAGATTGCTAATTTTCCACTGACAGTAAGAGGGACAGCCAGACAGGACAGCCTTGTTTCTTATATCTTAAGTGCTGATGTCATGTGCTATGCTGATTTAAGGTCAGTCTACGAGTTTCATGCTGATGAATAGAGCCGATCTTTCATCTTACGTATCAGTTACATTTATTATTATTTTTTTTTTACTTGCAACTGGGTGTTATTGCAGAGGCATTATATTCCACCTAATTTGTATTATTTTTTTATGTTTTATAATGATTATATATATATATATATATATATATATATATATATATATATATATATATTAAATATTATCACATATATATATATGACATTATATTAACTAGGCCTAGATGAAATATGTGTACTTTTGAAAATGCCTTTGTTAGTCTGCAGTACCATTAAAAAATAAATTAATGAAAAACATAACTTTAATACGAGTTAGTTCACATATAGGTGCAACATTACTTAGTCAACAGAGTGTTTGTTTAAAGGGGACAGTCAAAATAAAGTACAACTGATAACTATAACTATATAACTCAGCATCCACACCAAAACGCGATAATGTAATGTTTATTATAAGCGCACATAGCAATTTTATCGTCTGACACTTTAAGATCTTTATAGCAGCATAGAATCTAATTGGCTGTAAATGTTTTTTATTGTTCATTAGCTTTAAAAAAAAAAAAAAAAAAACGTTCTGAATGCGATTCCAATGATATTGAAACTCTACGTCGTTATCATTATAGTTGTGGTGTGGACTTACCAATAATTATAGAATAATACATATTGTTTAAACTTCATTGATATTGCTATTGTTATGGTTATTGTTCTCGGTGTGAAAGGGCCATTTTACTTAAAAATTCTTATTCTCTTTTAGTTATAATCTCATAACCTAAAATTGTTCATATAAATTAATAAAAAAATGAATCTACAATCCTGTTTCTGTAAATATCAATATATTGTGTGCATGCACTATTCAGTGTCTGTGACATTGAATCACTGCAGAAGCCATTCAGATCCGTTAAACTAGCCATAAAAAACCCTTTAGAGTCTTTATAAATAAATGAATAATAACAGCTTTTATCCCCTAGATCAAATGTTTAGTGGCACCCCCAGGTCTGGCGGTGGAGGGGAGGAACGCAGTCCAAAGGCAGCGGTTCACTAGAGTCCTCCACACAAGCTGTTGAATGAATAGAGTCTTGCTTACTCACCCTGCCTCTCCACGCCTATTCTTCTCCATTTGCTTTGCCAGCGTAATAAGCCAAGTGCTAAATTTAGCAACACAGTACACTATTTTTAGACCACTACCATTTTTTGAGACATTTATTAGGGGAAGGATGCTAAAAAAAACTCATGCATGCACACACACACAGACCCACATCACACACACACACACAAACAGAGGGAGGAAGGGGGAAAGGGAGGGGGCTCCTAATTTGGACACATCTGAAATACACTCATTTTAAAAGTGTTGCCGTAGACGCTTTGCAGCTGTTTCCAATCAGAGGAAAGTGTAGAGGAAAACACGAGAGATTTAGACGGATTAAAAGAGAGAAAAAGAGGCAGAACAAATGCTTTTCTCGTCGACGTACATCTGCCATGTGGAAGAAGTTCAACAAGTTGTTCTAAGGCTGTGGGGTCAACATGCTCTGGACCGCTGCTGCTTCACGCTGAATGAGCGATGAGATCTGCTTTGAAGGCTAGGCAGACGTCTCACACGTCACATTTTACAGCAGGGATGGGCAACTTCAGTCCTGGAGGGCCATTGTCCTGAACAAGCTAATCAAGGTCTCCAGGATTACTAGAAAATTGCAGGCAGGTGATTTTTAGGCCCGTTTACACAGAGGGGAAAACTCCGATATTTCTCTGCGGTTTGGCCTCTCATTTACACGAAAACCCAGTTTTTATCACAGAAAACGATTATTTCTAAAAACTCCGGCCAAAGTGGAGATTTCTGAAAATGCAGGTTATGTGTTGTCGTGTCAACTGGGAGAAACGGCGTTTTAGGTTCTCTCTTGTCGATTCTGAGGATTCTGATTGGCTTGCATGGCTTTATCCTTCTCCCTACACTGCCGCCCATAGGATTGGCATAGATATGATGGTGCTCAACAGCATATTTATGTGGGTGTGTGCATGATGTTATTATTTAAAACGGAGAGGGGAAAAATATTTGTTTCTCTAAATACCCGGCTTTGTGTGAACGTGGCCTTAAACTCTGTAGGACAGTGGCCCTCCAGGACTAAAGTTGCCCATCCCTGTTTTACAGTTATTTTTCATATTGTCAAGGAACCGTGGAAAATATATTCGGTCCCACTTTATATTAAGTGGCTTTAAGTACTTTGTACTTGCATAGGAAAATAAGTACAATGTACTTATTGTGTTCAGGTTGTATTGTAAAACACTTTTGCTGCTATTGAGGTGTGATATGGGTAAGGTTAGGGACGGGTGTGGTGGTATGGGTAGGTTTCATGGTGGGCTGAGGTGTAAGGGAAGGATCAACTGTGTAATTACAAATGTAATTACATGAATTAATTACAGTTGTAATTACATGCAGGTATTTTCAAAATATAAGTACAATGTAAAAACATGTATGTACACAATAAGTCCAATCTATCAAAGTAGTAACTTCAATGTAAGTACATAGTACTTAAAGCCACTTAATATAAAGTGGGACCATATATTCTGCTTTGTTATTATGCAAAGGCTTCCAAATCTCACAGCCAACAGGAAGTCAAATCTTTTAGTGAAATAGTACTATAATTTTAAATAACTGGTTTCTATTTGAATTGGTTTAAAAATGTAATTTATTCCCGTGATGGCACAGGAATGTGCCTTCAGTGTCATATGATCCTTCAGAAATCAATCTGCTGATTTGTTGCTCAAGGAACATTTCTTATTGGTATCAATGTTGAAAACAGTTGTGATGCTTAATATTATTGTGGAAACCGTAATAGTTTTTTCAAAATTATTTGATGAATAAACAGTTCAAAAGAGCAACATTTAGTTGAAATAGAAATATTTTGTAACATTATACATAAATTACAATATTTACCTATTTTTTTTTTTTACAGCATGAAGTAGTATTATGCATTATACTTTATAACTGATAGCAAAAAACAACTACAAAAAAATATCTCAGTGCTATGTCTTATTGAGTGACCCAGGACGTCATTCACTATACCCTCCTCCTCATTCATTTATAACAATATAGTAAGAATAAATAATAAGACTGCCTGTTTTCCCATTCATTTTTTGTAAAAAAATTGTATAGGGTCACCAAAGACCCGAGGTAAATAACAGTGTATGTGTATATTTTATTTTCTGCACAACAATAATTCAATATTTGATGACTGAATAAGAGCAATGTCTGATACAAAATGATGAAGTGACATTTCACTCATAGTTACTGGAGGCAGAAAACAAAAGAATAGGAAGTATCTTCAGCAAAACTTGAAATTCCAGTCAGATCGAGCTCAATCGGATCGATTAAGGTGTTTACATGAAGGTTTTTCAGTCCGATTGAGCCGTCAATCCGATTATAAGGGTCCATGTAAACGCAGATACTGTCACTTGATGATGGATGTGGTGAAGTAGCTGAGAGTCAATCAAATGATCAATCAAATATTGATTTTGAAGATGTTGAAAATGATAGTTTTGAGAATATGTTTCAGATCACGAATGTGAGCCCGATTCTGAATGTACTGCGAAATGAGCTCTGAGGACAATGGTATAAAACATCTGTTAAAACTGAACCCTTCTAAGCTTCAAAAGGTAACACAATATGCTTTTTTATTGTTCTGTAATTGTTACGTTAATATCAAGATAGTTTTATATTATCTTATCAGGTAGAGGCCAATCCACGTTAGATATAGATGAGGGCGCTAAAGAGCCGGGTATTTTTAAATGATTGGCGAAACATTGATGGGTTTAAAGGTTAACCGACAACAATCTAGTTTAACAAGAAGAAGTGCACTGAAGTAGTGCTTCACTTAATATTTAAATTACGTCATGGGAAAACCATGCCTTTCTATGAAAATTAGCCTCATCATAGATGTCTTACAATCAGTTGTAAGGTCGGCGTATTATAACTGTTCAAGCAATCAAGTGTATCCATACTCTAAGAATAATAACACCTCCCTTTATACTAGGCTTTGCATCCTCTTTGTGATGCTCATTGTTCATCTACACTCCACCTCAGTTGACTTGTCTATGTCACAAGGTTTATTTGCTTAACTGGACAACACCTCTTCTGACTTTAATCAAAAAATCTGGCAAAAACATTGAGCTTGAACATCACTCGGTTAAATTAGCATAAACTTATTGACCCTTTGCGTCAGCCAATAGTATGCGTGTGCGCTGTGGTAGATTATGGTGGTACACAAATATTTCCCTCAATCAGATGTATGTTTGTCTGTAAGAGGACACAGTTATGTGAGTGTTTTATGTCATAGCGGGCCTTTTGTAAGTTAAATAGATGGTCATTGAGCCTCGGCAGTGAGAGAAAACCGCCGTAGGCCAATGTTCTCTCTGATCTCTGATTACTCAAACTAGTAAGAAAGAAAGTCTTTTCAAAAAACAACTGAGGGAATGTTCTAGCGGAGAGCTTGCTAATGTGCTAAGTCCTTACGAGGAAAATATCTTTTAATTAACTCTTTACTGCCACTTTGAAAAGCAACGCAAATGAAATTCAGTTAATTAGTGTACCATGTCCACATCAAGCATTCTCCAAGACGTTTAATGAACCTGTGTTTATCTTCATTTATTTTCCCCACTTCTCCTTCTGCTTTAAACAGATGTAAGTTGAGAGAAGCCTGACGCCTGCAACCCTTTTTACACATCTCAGCACACAGCAACACATGAGGGTGAAACATCGTGAGGGAGCTTTGTGGAATCTCATTAACCAAGCAGGTAGTCATTAACAGTGTGACCTTTGGAAATAATCACCAGCCTCCCTCCTTGTCGTTCTCTCAGTTTGTCTCCCGCCGCTTGCAGCTAAACGCGCTCCTTTCTGTCGCCGACTCATTTAGAAGTTGTAGAGGTGAGGGAAGAGAGAAGATTAAAAGGTTGATGTTCAGATAAAGCTAATCTACGGTGGGAGGAGCTTGGCAAACTCTCTCTCAAGTGTTTGTGTAATGTTCACACGACCGCTCCATGTGATGACGTGAGTGTTGACATGGGTAAGGCATGCAGCCACAACGTGCTTCCTTTCGTGTTAATCTCACTCTTTTTTTAATACTGTTAAAACTGTTCTGAAGTAATAATAATAAAAACAATTCGAATAATGCTTATTAATTAAAATTAGACTTATAATTTGCCTTATTAATTTGCCATATATATATATATATATATAGAATTGATAAAATAATTGACTAATGTCATATATTTTTTATAATAAAATGTTGTTTAAAACTATATATGTTATATATTATATAAAGTATTTAATTATAATTTTATATTATTCGTAAGTTTTTATCATTTGTAATAGAAATGTTACATTTAAACAGTATTTATATAATGTTTTATTTTTTTATTTTATTTTATTATATTTTACATTATTCATTAATTTATTGATTTCATTCAATGGCCAATAAAGTAAAACAGTTTGGTGAGAATCAATGCAACTGATCTGTCTGTCATTGGTTGCACCAAAATCAAAACCAGCGGTAATGCCGCCTTCACCTCATAATTATTGCAAATACGAGTTTCCTACTTAAAAATTGGCCATGAACACACTCTCAAGTCATATTTAGCGCTGGGAAGCTCAGGAATAATTTTGATACCCAAGTTCTGGAGTTGGACGTGCCATAAACTTTAAAAACGATTCCTGATATTCTTTATTAATTTATTCCACAACAGCGACATCGCCTTGTCTTTTCAGGAAAGTTATGCATATTACATAAAAGAAAAATCATTTGAAGCATATTCTATGTTTTATACACACCTTAAATAGCTTGTATTTGACCAGAATTGCAGAATCATCAACAAGCTGACTATCTAACATGGTGAATATTTATATGGTTATGAAAAGTGTAGTGAAAATATAGGAAACCAAATCAAATCAAAGCAAACTTACTGTAAAAAAAAAACACTATGAATGTAATGTGCATTATTATAAGTTTTATTATAAGTAAAATTATAAATATTATTTGCAGAAATAAAAATGAAATGAAATTAAAAAAAATATATATTTGCAGATCAATACCCAATAGGTAAATGCCTGCACTTATCTTTCTTATTAGAGCTGAAGAATGACTAAAACTTTTTTACATTTAAAGTACTTTAAAAATGAATTACCTTTGTACTTTACTAAGGTAATTTTGAAAATGAATAGGCCTAATTATATTTACTGGAGTAATATTTTATTGTGGTATCTGTACTTTTACTCAAGTACTTGATTTGTGTACTTCATCGCCACTCCACGGCTAAAATATGGATTATTGTAGTAAATACTGTGTATGACTGTTCATTAGTAGTTATTTCATAGTTATTTTAACCATAATTAATAGTAGTTCTTCAGGAAGTATGACAGAATGAACTAGTTATTGATTACTCCAATAAAATAGGCAAGAATAGAGTTGTGATAATGTCTTCACAGTGGTGCAACGAGACTTGCGACAGGCACTCTGATCCAAAGATTGTTGGTTTGGGTCCCGTAGGACAACTTAATTGGGGGCAGTCGTGGTTTAACAGGTAACCGAGTTCAATTGTCTATGCTGGGAAAACTTGTCCTGGCTCAGTGCATTATGGGAAATAAGTTTCTACTCACCTGCTAAATAAATGCTGCATTGTTTTTTTTTGTCCCCCACCCCCCTGCTAATCTAAAACTAGATAATTTGACCTTACACAAAAACTCGTAATTTGTTCTTTCTTCACGACTTAAGGTGTAATTATCTGGACCTTCCCACCTTTCGTCTAGCCTCAGATGTTAAAACGTAGGAGACTTTTAATGAGTTGTGGTGTGAAAGCTAATCACGGTAAGAAAAAGGTGCTTCGACTGAGGTCTATAGGCCAATGTTCTATTACATTACAAAAAGCTCAGTTGTTTCATTATAAATCTATCACCATTCTATCTTGTGATATAATTAATGGAATCAGATCATTTTGACAAACATTTTTAAAATCTATCTGAGAACATTTTCCTCTCTTGCAAATTAAATATCCTTTCATGTCTCTATTCACATGTTTACATTATTAATTACTGTACGCCAATGCCGTTTTGAGAAAGGCACGTCCGCACACATGAATGAAATAATGGCCTGACCTACGAAAACAGAGATAAAAATGGGGCGAAAACGGAAGACATAAGCGGAAAGGAAGAGCCAGGGATAGTAGAGTAGGGTAGAAGAGCCTCTAGCCTCTCATAAATAGAGCTAAAGAGGCTGGGCGAGCCTCTCACTGCCTCTCTCCCAACAACGCTAATTATCAACCAAAGACATGCTAATTACATGGAGCTTTATTGCTAATGTAGCGGGCTGCTCTTCAAGACGCCCACACGCTGCGCCCGGCTCCCCTGCCTCTCCTTATCCTCCCACTGCACCCCACAGGCACTCCAGGCAAAGACAGGAAAGATTGCTCGGATTTGTGTGTTTTATATGAGTGTGTGTGTGTTTTTCGTTTATTTTAACAATGCCAAATCTATGTGCGTACAGCACACGTTTGAGACCGTCCAAAGCCTATATGTGTATCACACACGCAAAATCTCACACACTCTACAGCTTAAAGCTGAACTATGGCACTGACACCCCTATGCCGAGTTCCCCCTCCGGCCCACCCCAAGACCTCGTCCCCATCCTGCCATCACAACAGGAAGTCTGCTTTGTTCCTCTTTACCTCCTACCGCCCACATCCCCTGGCCGTGATGTAACCTAGCAGCAGAAAAACGGGGCCCTGCAGGAGCTCGACGCTTCAGCGTCGACAAATCCAGTTAGGGCGGCATTTTAGCCACCTTCAAAATCGATTTCTCAAACACGAAATCTGGCAAAGTGGAAAGAAACTCCACTAAAGCTGTTGCTTGGTGATGGGAGCAGATTGACTCACTATGCTCTTTTTTATTTCCCTTCCACTTCAGTGTTGGCGTGTGCTGATTCTTCAGTGTGCTTAATATTTCTGTCTTCACATGGCAAAGCAAACCGTGACACACAGGACCGCTAAAGCGATAGTTCAGCCAAAAATTTATATTTTGTCATCACTTACAAGATGTCCCAAACCTGTATGAGTTTCGTTCTTCTGTTGAACACAAAGAAGATATTTTGGAGAATGTTACTAATCAAACAGTTGACAGTCGCCATTGACTTCCATAGTGAGCAAGACCGTCAACTGTCTGGTTACCAACATTCTTTAAGATATCTTATTTTACGTTAAACAGAAGAACGAAACTCATACAGGTTTAAATAGAGAGCCTAAGTCACTCCCCTTCTGTTCACCATGGGACCTTATTTCGGAACAATATTGTATGGTAGTCAATGGCGAGAGACAACAAATATTTTGATCTGGTTTGAATTGTGCCATGAATTACACATATGATGTTATCATATGTGATTTAAAGTAAGGAAAGTCGCAGTTTGATGTAAAATCGTTGAGGTTTGTGAATACGTATTACAAAGACTACAAACCCCAAAGGCGTACATTTTCTCTCAATGAATGAAGCTAACTTTACTGAGGCTAATGTCTGTCATTGTTTCTACAGTCTTACGTTATAATCGTAACGTCATGCCTGAGTGTTTTGTACCAGACTGCACACATGAGCAGCGGATCTTGCTCGTTGTTTCGCTTCCCGGAAGATGTACGTAGTTCATTGAGCGATTTTCACATAAAACTAAATGTTACTCTTCTGTTTTATGACAAACTGCAACTGTTTTTTTTTTTTTTTTTGACAAACTGCTTTTGACTTTCAGAATTGTTTTTTAAATTGACAAACATCAAATGTGTAATTCAGGGCACAGTTCAGACGGAATAAAAAGATAAGTTGTCTCTCGCCATTGACTGCCACAAAATAAGGTCCCATGTGCCGGAAGCGGAGGGGTGGGACTTAGGCTCTCTATTATGACATGATTTTCATTTTTGGGTGAACTATCCCTTTGTGTAGCACTTTGCAGTTGTTTTACAAGGTTTCAAAAAGTTAAGCATATTTTTTAAATCTCAGAACTCAATAATAAAGAAATTTCAGGTCTAAAAGACTAAACTAAACTAAACAAGGTATTGTAAAAATTGTGATAATGACTCGTTATAGTCTTGAAAGCATGATGTTTGAATTGTAATGCATTGTAATATTTTTCCTTTAGAGTTTAGCGGTGCATTTTCCATATTTAATTTTAAATTATAATATGACATATACTAAGGCCGTGTGTCCACCAAAGCATTTTTAGCCAGCTGAAAACGCTAGACGCTCTGCTGAGGATGCCGTGCTTTGGGCACTTGAGAGTGTTTTGGCAGCGCCGCGTTATTTCCGTTGAGACGTTTCGTTGCTATGATACAGAATATCTGCAGCAGTTTGAATGTTGTGACAGTTGGTCGTGTGGTCGTGTGGCCCACTGTGATTGGGCGGCTGGGTAAAAAGTGACAGTGATGAGCGCTGCGTTTTATCCAAAGTTGAACATTTTTTCAACTCCCAGCGACCAGTAAAAACGCTGGGCGCTCGGCGCGTCAGCGTGAAAAAAAACCCCTTAGCGCCTCGGTACGCTCATGGCGTTTAAAAAAAGTGGCGCTCCCATTGAAAAAAATTGAAAACATACGCCAGGCGCGTGGAAAAAACGCTTTGGTGGACACACACCCTCTAAAACTAAATTTAACCATAATTCCTGTTTATGGTAAAGTACATTTAATGAAAAATTATTTAGATTTTATTTTTTTAAGTCCACTTAAAATTATGTCAGGTAAAGTACATCTTTATTCCTTTTTGCTGGGCCCCGAATCTGACTTTACATTCCATTTGAATCTCCCCTGATAATTCCAAAATTGCAATGTTGAATGGTACCCACCATTTCAGTGTAAATTGGACCTTGGATCTTTAAAACTTTCTTTCTTCAATTTCTAAACCACTTGCCATGGCGTGTGGACTATAATAAACACTAAAAAGTATGACTGTTCAATCACTAATGAGAGTTTCTGAGTATCCCAGTATGAAACGGAATGATGTATATTCTAGGTATACATACTTGAGTCTTTTCTCAAGTGCAATGCACAGCTGCTAATGCTTAGAGTGCATTTTTATAATTGTACTTTGATGCTCTAGGTATAAAAAGCACTTTCTTTTTTGCCCTTTAAATCTCCATCAAGGTCTGATTTTGTAGAGACAAAAACACAGGGCATGTTTCACACTTTATGACAGATGAACTTCCAAAAACCCATCTTTGCATTTGAGATGATAATTTTCCAGCACATAAAAACAAATTAAAAAAATATAGAAATTAGAAAAAGAGGTGTCACGCTGGCTTTATAAGATATATGCATATGGAAATAGTATTGCTGAATGTGTAAATAAACGGAGAAAAAAAAGATCAAGCTGCAGAATTATTGAGCCAGTGTACACACAGCTGAAATAAAGATTGAGCACAGAGAGAGGGGATAAAAAAGGAAGTAGACAGAAAAACATGTTTGTTTTTTTTCTGACTCTAAGTGCAAAGCAATTGGATTGCACTTAGATTGAGAACAACTTACTTCACAAACTCACCCATAGATCTAGTGATATTAAGAACAGTTTGGGGATGTGGACCTGTTCGTGTGTTGTTGCGCTAGACATGGCAAGAGGACACCTTTTTAAAGCCCTTTAGTGGACCACCTCGTCAACCCATCTGTGTCACCTTTTCTTGTCAAGATGTTGTGACATCTCAGAAAAGCAGATTACCTGACCAGCTCACGCTGCAGCATGGCCTGACCTCAGGTTAAGTTAAAGGCAGGAACCAACAAACGTGTCTCTAAGACCTAAGAGCCTTAAGCAGCATTAAGCTGATTGAGAAAATGTAGACATTAAAGCAGCAAGAATAAAAAAAAAAAAAAAAATAGTTCAATGAAATAAAGTGTCCAATGACACTGGATGTATTTAGTGCACTTATCGTATAGTCGATTTTCTAGTCAATTAGACTGAAAAAAAAACATGTTGTTGGGTTTGTGTCTATAGTGTCTCACCGTGACAAGGCTTGAGCTGAAAATAAGGGTGCAGTGGCACTATGCGTAAGGAATCTAGTCATATAGCCATGTGTTGATACATTTCGCTAACTGAAATATCACACACGAAACACTCACTTATGTATATCTTTCTGCATACCCACTCACTAACCTTTACAGACCCCCACCCAAAATTGCATACAGGTACAACCTAAGGGACCCCCAATATCAAACTCTGTTTTGTAAGTTTCATTTTAAACGTTTATCAGATCATGAGTTAATGTCCATTAAGGGGGTTGTTCCAACATGACTCCTTGTGTCTCTGTGTTCAAGGACTTTTTTTATTTTGATGTTCTTTTGGCTTGATGTTTCTGGTTTCAGATTCTGTGATTTAGTTCCAACATTAAATTGATAATAATTGACAGTCCAGACATTTATAATGTCACAAAAGATTTATATTTAAATAATAAATGCTTTCTAAGAACTTTCAATTAATAAAACAGTCTCATTGTTTCATCTTGATCATAATCAAATGTATTATATATGTTTCCACCCTAAATTTCTTTTGGGGTGGAAATATTTTTAATTTGAAGAAAATTCAGCTTTGCCATCACAGGAATAAATTACATTTTAATATATATTATTAACAATTATTATTCAATCGTAATGAAAATTCACAATATTACTGTTTTAATATTGAAAAAAGAGATTTCTTTTAATCACCATGACCCCAAACTTTTGAACGGCAGTGTTTTATTTTATTATTATTACTATTTGAAAAATAAATAAATCATTATATTAGCCATACTAATAACCTGCTGACAGTGTGGGAATGTCAGGTAAGTGTGTTTAGAGAAACTCACCTCCACAATGTCGGAGTTGGTCCTGCTCTCATGTGGTTCATTGTACTCAGTGTATTTGAGCAACACTTTGTCCATATCTGTGCTGGCGTACTGGAACAGCTTGTTGGTACTGTTGAAGATGATTAGGGCAATCTCACAGTCACACAACACGCTCAGCTCATAGGCTTTCTTCATCAGGCCAAACTTTCTCTTCGTAAATGTCACCTAGAGAGAGAGACAGAAGAGGGGAAACAAGGTTAAACAAGTCATAGGCTTCACTGACGGCGTATAAAAACAGAGATGGATGACTCTATGTGTGTTTACTCAGCGCGTTGAATATACTCTTAAATATTCTTGACTCCCGAGATGTCCTAAATACAGCGTTTCTTCGGAAAATCAATGCTAGTTTTCTTTCCTTCTGTCTACTTTCTTTTATTTTCCTTTGTGCTCTTCCAAATTATCAGGAAAAATAGACAGGAGCGTAATAGCTCCTTCCTCTCATAAATCAACTGAATATCTTTTAAAAATCCCATTCTTTAATCCTAAGTAAAATACTTATTTCACTTTTGCTAGTGTGTCTAGCAGAGCTTAATAATTGAAATATAACCTGTGTGCTCCGAAACCATGCAATAACCTTTCATTTAAGAGTAATACATTAACACTAACTGCCTGGCCCCTCTGATACAATAGTTCAGCTATATAATTAGGATTTTATTTCATAATTAAGGTTAACAATATTCACCTCAAGCAAATTGGGGGGAAAAAAAATGGATTGCCTGTATTGCACGGGAGGCAAATTCTGCTTGTGCATCTCTGTGCAAATGCACTTTCCAGCAGATGCGCAGACATACAAACACACGCACACACTCACGTACGAAGATCATCGCTGCCACGGAGTGTTTGAGAGGCTGTTAATGACTTCTCAGTGCATGTTCTCATCTAAATTAGCAGCATTAAAAATAAGAAGCATCTCTCTCTGACCTCATAGGTTTCATGACTCTTGAGTACTTAAATGCAGCGCTGGAGAAACCACACACGCACAGACCAGCTTGTGAGAACAACAACACAGAGGAGGAACCTTGAGGCCTAACCGCTAAACTCTTCATCTTATAAGTGTAACCAAAATGTCCCCATGCACCTGGCAAATCTATACATTATTTATTGCAGAAGGAAAATGCATAATTTGAGAAAATATATTGTGAGTGTGATAATCACCAAAGCAATTTGATAAGGAAGACAATTAGCATGCATTAATTAAGGTATTTCTTTGATGATGCTAATTTGTTTCTGACGTTGTCATGGTGAAACTATTTAGCTTAGCTGGTGTGGTAAATTAAAAAATAAAGAATGAGACCTAGTTATATGAGAGAGTAGATTAAGTTTTTTGTTTCAGTAAGGTTGTGCTTAAATTGAAAAAAAAAAAACTTGTGCAGCTTTATAAAAATGGAAAAGGAAACAGTATTCTGTAAAAGAAAAAGTGTTGTCAGGTAACCTACACATGCACTTCATGTACATCGAAAGTTTTATTCAAGCCAAATTTAGACTTAATATTACTGAATTAACCAAGGAAAAGTTAGTAATTACTTCTTAAAGGGATAGTTCCCACACACACAACAAAAAATACTCACCCTCATGTCATTCCAGTATGACTTTATTTCTTCTGCCGAGCACCAAAAAACGTATTATTAATTATATATTTTTTGTCCACAAAATAAAAGTTTGGGGTCTAGATTTAGATTTAGATTTATTGACCTTCGTTGTATGGACAAAAGAAATAAGCACAATTTGTTTGTGTCCAATAAAATAAAGATTACCATGCAGGTTTGGTGCAATATGATGGTGAAATGATGAAAGACTTTTAATTCTTACACTGTAAAAAATATTGTTGGTTTAAGTAAGTAATGGTTGAAGTAAGTAACGGTTAAACATGATCTAAGTTGACTTTATTTGTTGTGATAATAAATAATGAATATATATATATATATATATATATATATATATATATATATATATATATATATAATGAATATATCTTAAATCTCTTAAAGGAACAATGACCTACCTTTTTGTAATGTGTGTACTTGAACTGGAGTTCACCAATTTCATTTGATAGTGATTCATCTTTCTCATCTTTCAGAGATTATAGTAAAAAAAAATAAAAAAATAAAAAAAAAATAATAATAAAAAAGATAAGAGTAGTGCATCTCATCCTGCTGGTCATCTTCTATCATCATATTTCTAATAATTTATGAGCGAAGTAATGATGTATTGATTATGTATCATTTTGACGTTCATTTTGACAAGTCGAACAGCCACTTAAAGAACACAACTGATGTTTTGACAGCTCCCCTTTTGCAAGATAAAGCCAAAGCGAGAGTTTCGAGCTTCCACGTTGTGGCTTAGCAGTTCTGAGAGGTTTCTTCTTGAGGCTTCTGGAGATGTGGCAAGTGTGACAAGATGCAAAAAGAATAAGCCACAAATCCTCCAGTATGACAGCAGGTGGAGAAAAGAAAAGGCTGAACAATGTGTTTGATGAACAGACTTTGAATTTTGGATTATTTGAATAACAAATAGAGTCAGTAATTAATTCACACATCCAAAATTTGTTTGCACTGGGCACTTCTCTGAAAGAGGAAGTAGTATCACACATGCACAGATACGAAGATACAAGGACAATATAAATAATCACTGTGGTCAAGCTCATAACTGTGGCTAGTGACTTCAACACCCACAGTCACAAAACAACACATAGGCCTACTAAAGATACTTCACCATAGTCTTTTTTTTCTAACGCGACATCGTCACATATATTCCTCTTTATGTGAGTGGTGCACTCAAAATTTTATTTTTTAAAGGGATATACTCTAAAAACTAATATTCTTGATTTGTTATCACACCTATTTTTCTTCTGTCAAATCAACTTAAAGTTAATGAATGTGGTTCAGGAAAGCATATTTTGAGTTTCTATTTTTTAACCAATCTCCTTTGTTGTATTAACTTAAATTTTTAATTTCAAAGAACTCAAGATTTTAAGGCAACTAGGTAACTTACTTGTTTAAGTTAAACCAACAATATATAAGAGTTATAAGAGTTTTAGATAAGAGTTTTTTTCACCCATACAATGAAAGTCAATGGACATCGAAACTGTTTGGTTAACAACATTGTTCAAAATATCTTCCTGCATGTTACGCAGGAGAAAGAAAGTCATCCGGGTTTGGAACGACATGACGGTTTCCTTGTGAACTATCCTAGTAAGTTTCACTTTGAAATAATTAGTCCACTCAACATGAGATGAAGCTGTCAAATAAAAACAGTTTTTAAGGGAATCACCTCGCTGACTGAATACTAGCTAAGTACTATAGGCCTACATATTTTATCTCATCTGATGAAGAAAAACATCATAATAGCTTTCGCTCACTCTATGTCTCCAATGCCATTTTTAGGTGCACCATATATGTACTGTAACATGCTGGTATAATGTGATCACAAGGACCTTGAAGTGTGATGTTCTTCCTCCTCTCCTGCTCACTACCTGCCTCCACAATCTGTGAAGCTCATGAGCCTTCAGCGATCCAGCGTGTTAATTGCAGAAAATGCCAGTTGCAACACCTCCTCGATGTGGTGAGAGCTGCAAAGACTGAAGGACCACGGGTCGTGATGATCACGATTTTGTCTCTTCGAACCCTGAACCTGTAGACCGCAGAAGTGTAAAGCCCTTATCATGTGAGCACATTCTTATCATGTGTGACAAACAAACTCCCTAGACATAAATGCGCCGTTGTTCTCGTAAGGTGAGCTTGAACTGCTGTTCAAAGGCCTCAGAATCACTTTCTACTGCCAGACAGAAAGAATGAAAAGGAGAAAGGAGAAAAAAGGTCTGATTCCCAGCCTGAGTTTGGTGTGTGTGTGTGTGTGTGAGGGGGAGTTAGAGGGGGGAGGTCAGGAAGCACATTTGTATGCATTTCCTCTCATAACAGGAAGTGCCTGACAGCTTCCCCTTCACAATGGCTTCGCTTCTGCTTCCCGCCTCCAGTGCATTTTTTCCCCCCTGGGGAGTTCCTCTAGAGGACAGAGACAGGGAGGATGAATGTCCATTTGTCAGCATCTGCCCCTGAACCATGATCCATGCGACCCACGCACCCCAAAATCTCCCCGCTCACGCTTCATGGTATACTGTATGAATCATAATGGTAAAGTCTCACAGTAGGGGTTATACAATAGACATCAAGCTTGTGAGCGTGACCCAGCAAAAATCTGCTCTGTTCCCTTTCTAAACATATTTTAAAGGTTGCTTTTGCGTTAACAAACTCACAGTTTGTGCTAAGCTACACTGACGGCAACACAATTTATTTAAAAGTCGTGTTTAAAAGACACTTCAGCAGCACACGACTCTCAAAGCCTCAATGAGACTCAATTGCTTGTAACAAAGAGAACATTTTGAAGGTCATCAGCAGAAACATAATAAGAAACAAAACCTGCGTGAAATAATGAAAATGAGAAAAGCTCTGAATAATGAGAAGAAAAGTGGAATAACAATTAGCGTAAGAGGAACAAAAGAATTTTAAGAAGATACATTCTAAGAGGAGAGATTTGGAGAAGTTGCACTTCGCGGAAGCAAAGGAATTTTCCCGATGATGTTGGTGAAGAAGCAGAGAGAAGAGAGAGGGAGAGACAGATGAAAAAGTGAAAAAACAGGCACAGCATGTTTTGTGAGGAGACAGGCGCAGAGGTAACGATCACAAGAGAAAGGTGGGAATAGTGGAGGGGAGAGCAAGGGGTGATGGGATACCCAGAGGGCCTCATTATTTTCTTGCTGTTAATTTTACTCAAACTGTTTTACACCTTTCTGTTGTTGATTGGAGAGACGCCTCTGTTGTCATGGGTGGCTGAATCAAGCACCGTCTCCATGCCATCACACCATCATGAGGCAGAGATGAAAAGAAAGGTAACAGAAGCCTACTGAACGTGTGGTGCCTGCATTTGCCAAGTCAGTTAGAGGGGTGAAAACCACAAGCATGTTGAGCGCCAATTAAAGTATGCACTTCTGAATGAACTTCCACCATACGGAGACATCCAGAAACCTGATTTTTAACACATAAGTAACTACTGGCCCTATTTATTGTGGCTTTCTGCTGACGAAAATCCCAAAATGAAATCCTTCAGAATTCATTCTAATATTCAGATTTTATGGCTCAAGAAATATCCATTTTATAAATCATTTTTGTGGAGACTTTGATACTTTTTTTTAGGATTCTTTGATGGATTTATTTCAAATAGAAAAGTTGTTTAAAACGATATATCCACTTAATATTTGTATTATATATATATTTTTTTTCAATGCTGCACAATAAGAAGACAGCATCAAACACTCCATACCGTTTCCTGAACTCAACGAGTCTACGAGACAATCTTCTGTACGTGTTTGATTTTATTTTCCAAGACAATTCAGCATCAGCCATGTTTATCCTTCAAATAGAAGTAAGCAAATCTCTCATCGGGCTTTTTCGCCGTATCAACATCAGACACTATGTCCCGGCCTCTCCTGCCATCAAGGCAGAAGAATCAGCATTGACTAAAATTGAATTTGAAATCATTATTAGATAGATTAATCTCTCTCAAACATGCCTGTAAATGTACGCTGTGTATTCAGCAGTGTGAAAATGAGTCAGTAAGCATGCTCTTGTTAGCGATGTGGCTAACACTTTTATGACACAGGGGGTCCTTTCATGTGACGAGCCCAGGAAAGTGTTTGAGTGGCTGAGGGGAATAAAGCCAGGCTCCTCACACTGATGCCCTCTGTCTAAGCTTCTGGGCAGCTAGTCAACGCCAGGGAGGCCTGCTGGAGGAGCCTTGCTCTTCGCAAGTGTTTTCAGGAGGTGGGCTATAGGCAGCCAAAGTGGCCGCCCAGGGCGGCTGAGGCCTTGTGCCCATAAGCATGGCGCCAGAGACAGGGTGGGCCATAGGGAAGCTGCCAATCTGGGAGAGGTGATATCAGCAAGGAAATGATGGGAGACGACATCTGAGCCAAAAATGTTTGAGCATTCAGACATTAAATGTTTGAAAAAGATGATTTTTATGGTCGTGTGGGTTTAGGTTTATAGTGTATTCAAGCTCTTAGCTATTAATTAATGGAATAAAAAGTATATGCAAGGATATTAACTACGGAGGAATTACATAGGGTTAGGGATAAATTAAAAAAAGAACAATTTCAAACAAACTACTGTTCAAAAGTTTGGGTTCAATGAGATTTTTTTCATGATTTATGAATAATTAATATTCTATTACAGTTTCAAAAAAACAAACAAACAGCTATATATATATATATATATATATATATACTGTATATATATACACATCATTTTCTAGTTCTTTTGTCTTTTTAGGAGCTTGGCACAAATGAATTGTCATTATATGCAAATGAGCTGCATAATGACTGCGTGTTCAGTTTAAAAAAAAAAGGAAAAGTGTGTAAATAATGACAAAAAATATTATGTGTATTATAAATATTCTATATATTATAAAATATAATATTCTTGGTCAATTATTCCATTAAGTGCATATAAGCAGCACAACTGTTTTCACAAAATGACCATTAAAATGATTTCTGAAGTGAATCACACGACACTGAAGACTGGAGTAATGACTTGAAAATCAAGCTTTGTCACCACAGGAATATAGATATAGATATAGATATAGATATAGATATAGATATAGATATGAAACTCTGCTACACAATTTAGATGCATTTGCATGAAAAAGAGCAAACATCTCAAGAATGCAGTGCTTAAGGTAACACCATTGAAGCAGTCTGTTGTTTACTTGGCTTCGGTATGGAAAGATTTCCTTAAAGAGGAAGTGAAAATATGCACAGCCACAGCCACGTCTTCAACACATTAAGAGCTAGAGGGAGAGAAAAAAGCAAAATAGAAACGAAAAAACCCTTTGTAAGTCAAAGGTCCCCCATTCTTGTCTTGTGATGTCTATCTTCACGGTTCTCTTGTAATACAATGAAGCGGGTTGTTTGCCACAGCCCCAGATGAATGGCAGTAAGAGGACAAGAGTCAATGATAACCCCTGTGCCAGCTGTCGAACATGTCGTACAGTCTATAAATACATAACAATTTATGATACATGTTTTCAACAAAGCATCTTCTGACCAAAACCTCTCTGGACAATTTATGAGCTTATTTGTATCACTTTACAAGGCCACAGTATGTTTTGGCATTGCTTTTCATTAAAGTTGTTGACATATGGCTAATGATGTGATACTAGACATTAAGCGTACAAAAGTTTGACAAACTTTGGCAAAAGGATAAATGTCGTGTTCTAGCCTAGGACTTGTGTTTAATAAGTAATGCATTACAAATTGTACAAATTTAAAATGCTATCTACTCCATTATCCTTTAACACTGCAATCGTGCAGCTTAGAAGTTTATTTTTTGTAGTGTGGCGAGAGGTCAATCCCACACAGTGTGACGCATCTGAACATTCACAGAATGTACTTAATTAGTATAAAATGCTTAATTTCAACCATATTTTAAGAAACTGGCCAAAAGGAAATAAATGTCACTGTTTTCTTCCCTTTGTCCCCCCTTTATTCTTTTCTATCCCAAGACCTGGAAATCTGTGGCATTGACTCTCATCAGGTGTCCTTCCTGTATCAATCTCTGATCTTGAAGTCTGGTTAAGGGGGAGTGAGAGAAACAGAGAGAGAGAAGGAGAAGAGAACAGCGATAACACCAAGACAGGATGCTCTCTGTGCAATCGGATAGCCTCGCCAAAAACATCCTGACCTCAGCCCCCCCCCCCTCATACTTCTCTCCGTTTCTTTCCTCCTTTCCTTTTCATCTGTGTTTATGATTAGAAACTCTGTGTTAAGAGCATTGAAAGGTTATGTGAAACCAAAACATTTACCTGAAAAGGAAAATTCTGTCACTATGGACTATATTTTCTGTCAATGAAAAATGGAGAAATTTGAAAATTAATGGAGTTATTTTCCATTTAATATTGGTTGATAGTGACTGCATGTGTCAAGCTCTAATACTATAAATAAATAAATAAATAAATAAACTACAAAAAAAAATAAAAAATAAATAAAATGAATGCAATTTAAATACTATAATCTTCTCATCAGAAATTTTAGTGACCAATGGCACAATACTTGTACTTTTTTGGAGCTTGATAGATATGTATAGTCATTGTATGGAAATGGACTCGAGAAAAATGTGGGTTAAGTTGTACTAAAATTAGTCGAATTGAATAAATAATGACAAACTTATTTTCTGGGTGAACTACTTCTTTAAGCACACATACATTTACCAATGCAACTTTTTTTTCATAAACCAACCTTTGAAATTCAAACTATATGTATGTTACATTCAGAAGCCAATTCAATATGATGCCTTGTTAAAATCAAAACTTGTTGGTTTTTCGAAATAAACAGAAACAGAGAACAGAGAAGTTTCTGGTTTGAGAAGTACCTTGACTCATTCTTTCAGCGTTTAGCATGAAAGCCCACATGCATGTGAGCCTCTGGTTTCCTCAAGGGGGAGAACTTACTCAACCCACAAGTACTGAATGACTAATGTCACTGTGCCCCCTCCGTCTGCTCCGGCTGACACGCCCATTACTTTCCTCACCCGATTTTTTTCTCACTTTCTCCTCCACTTCTCCTCAGGCCCTCACACTATCTTCAATAATTGATCAACCCACCCAAGGTCCAGACAGCAGCCATTAACTGCAGCAGTATGGTCTCACTCAGTCATATCAACTGTTAGCCAAGTCCTTTTCCCAAAATCACTTTTTTTTTTTTCTCCAGACAAGACTGAGGAACTACAAATGTCTGTTTCTGTGACAAAGTGTCATCATGTGAAGGGATGTGAGGACTCTGGTTGACTGTTCAGAAAGTTCATAGAGAGTCAAGTTACAACAGAAAAGACAAATAGATCAACCTGAAACTAGTCAAGGTTACTTTCTGTCAAACTGCTTTCTAGGCTTCCCTGACTTTATATGTATATATATAAGGGGGACAAATGTAAATGTCAAGCCTAAAGAACATTCATTGATCTTGCAGTAAAACAAGCATCTATGTAACTGGCACCGATACGATCAATACAACTACAGTATCTGCTATGCTGCATATCTGCCTGTTTTTGTGTGTTCCTGACTTGATTCTGTTTCACGCCCAGAGAAATGGAGATACAAAACAGAATGTTTTTCTAATTGGTCAAATTTGAATGCATTAACAGAATTAGTTTGAAGAACACTAACACACACAAAAAGCCAAATTAATTATTTTTAGATTTTAGTGTCATCCACATAGAAGAAAACAGCTTAAATTAGTCAAAGCTGGTTTTGTTTGGTTTTGAAAACCATCTTACTACCAATCAGCTAAACTAGCTGAAAAGATCTATCAGTTCGCCATAAAACAGCTTTTTTTTTTTTTTTCCACCAGGGATTACAATTACAATTTATATTATTATGAACGCAGCTAAAGCTACAGATGATGAACGGGATCTCAGTGATCTGAGAGCCGAGTTGAAGAGGAAAACTACTAAGGCAGGAAGGGCCCCTGGAGGGCCATCTTCTACCTCTGTGTTGACTCCACCTAAAGCCCTGAAGCATGTGGCATCATTCCACCATTGCCATCTCTGCGTGTTTGTGTTCTCCACCCACCCTGCCCCTGCTAAAGTAATATTCCACTGCCGTAAGCAAGAGGTGGCAGCGTGCGAGGACGCCGACAATTAGCATGCGCACACCACCTACTTAGTCTATTTTAGTTCGAAATAACCCATCAAACTTCTGTGAAGGAAGCTGTCTAGAGTTAGTTTTTGGCTCCTTCTGGTCAGCGTGACTCACCTGTCTGTTACGTTCATCCATAATCCGTGTGATCTGAATCTTTTTCCTCCCCATTGTCCCCGTCTTTTCGTCTCTCTCTATCACCAATGAACTTTATTCTTTTGTCCCTCTGTTTTTGCTTGCGATTTCTTTAAACCAGGCTTTCTTCTCTTGACTTCCTCCGCTCACTTCAAAGATTCCAGTAGCTGTACCTGTGAATGGCAGAGAGAGAGAGGCATTAAGTCAGATGAAAAATGGCAAAACCACAACGTTAAAAAACAGCGAATGGCAGAGTCTGAGCCACATGGGACAGCAAATAAAGACAAAAGAATCCGTAGACGTTTCGAGGCAGCGCTGTTTTCTGCCATCAATATCATGCAAATCAGATTCTCGCGCTTCGGCTGCGACTATGAGGGTAGACAGCACTGTTATGCTCTCTCTACAGTCACAGAGAATTTGACAGTGTTTTGAAAGTGCCACTAACTTAACAGCTCTAATCATTTGCAGTGTAACGTTTACTGTCACCCGAACGACAAACAGCGACACTTTCCTAAACAACGCCGATGTAACATCGCATCGAATTGTCACTAGAATGCTGAACGAACACACTTGTGTTTCCCTTTTAGCTGAAATTTTGTGTGAACGCAACCAAACTGCCCTGAAAGATGAGACTTCACTATCCACGTATCATTAGATCTGAAGAATAACCCGAATGGAAACCTGGGACATCCTGATTAAGCCCTCGTCAAACCCGCTCCGGAATATGATCCCGCTGTCAAGTCACGGCCTCGCTCCGCTCTCCGTCTCTCAGGGAAAAAGGTGTGCGGGGCCTTTATTAGGCCCTCCTGCTGAGCCTTTTGAAAGGCTGCCCTCACCCGAGAAGTCAACCCAGGCTTTCTATAAAGTGCTCACAGCTCAGATCCACGCAGCGCGAGAGCTCGCGATCACAGAACACACATGTGCGCGCACCAGTGTTTGTGTGCATGTGCGCACCTCTTTGGTGCCGTAAAGTAGGCCAACCCGATTCATCTCTGGGAGGAGCGGCAGAAGTGTTGTTGTGTTTTATTCTGACAGTAGAGGTGATAACGTCCCTCGTTATGCAAATGAGCGTCCCATTATTTAAGCTTTCTGTAATGCAGTAAAGCTGTCAGTGGTGTCACGTTAAAAGCCCTCCATTGCTTTCTCTTTATTCTCTGGCTCTTTTTCTTCTTTCTGAACCAGATTTCACCTGCCAGAGCAAGCAAGGAACATTGATGTAGATACACCTAAAGGATACGCTGCGCTTCTCACGTCTCTCTCCGCGTTGCCATGCTTCTCTCATTTATTAATAATCAAGTGTTTATGTAGGGGTTTGGAAGTGTTCGAGAGACTTTTCCATGGCATGTAAGTTAAACCGCAAGCAAACTCTAATTTCATTGGCTGAGATCCATTTTTATTTCAGAGGATGCTGCTAATCTATGAAATTCCACACATAATTGTTGGATTCCTTCGGTGTTGTCGAAATAGAGTTGTTAAATACACAGTTTCTTCTCTACAAATACAACCTTATGCTGATGTTGATATAATGTATTTTCCATTGTCTCTAATAATAACTGTGAATAAGATTACACTCCATTAGCATACAAACAAGAGCGCTCTGTACTTCACCAAGAGTTGTTAGCTGGACTGTTAGCGAGCACGTCTTAATGTGTATGTGGCGAAATCCGAAGCGGCTTGATGATTGTTTAGAGGACCACTGTAAAAGACATAATACAAGGAGCAAAACAACTCAACTACAAGCTGGTGATAATGACTGGACGCCTGTGTAAATATTTACCCACTTTGCAGCCAGCAGAACCTGGCGTTTTCGCTGCTCGCAATTGAAAGCTGATTAAGTAGTTAACTCAATCAAAACAGGGTCTTCGGCTGCGAATCTAAGAGAAGCTTCCTCATTGATAACGACAGGTCCGTAATATCTGAAACAATCACGCCACAGTCTCAACATGGACCTGCTGTGCATTAAGTCGTTTTAAACATTCTTTAATAGGCTTCATCTGGACACTGATTCCTCTTCACAGTGGCACCAACAATTATTAAAGTGTGAACTTTATAGCATAAAAGTTGACAAAATATCAAACCTTGATAGAACTTCACTTTTTAAAACCATTCATTCACACTTTTTAAAACCATTCATTTCATTTCTATCTTTTATGATATATATATATATATATATATATATATATATATATATATGTATTTATTTATTTTTTTATTTTTTTTGCAATAACCTCACATACTGTACAGCTTTGGACACGTTCAACTATTTCAACAATTCATTTAACAATTCAGTATTGTTACTATTTGTAAAGCATTAAAACATTTTATTTGTTCCTATAAATTAAACAGCTCAAAAAGAGAAAATAAAAAGTAATGCAATAAAAAGTACAATAGATAAAAGAAAATCTAAATCAGATGTGTGATTTCAGCAATCCTATAAGATTACTTCTATAGAAGTAAAGGCTATAGGCTAATAGGCCAGTAACCTAGTATAGAAGAACACAGAAGAATAAAACGTAATACGCATGAAACAAATAGAGAAAGATTTATCGCACTTTAGCAATTGTGGTTTTTATGTTTGCTGGAAAAAAGAGGAGGAAGCGAAAGAGCAGAATATGGAGAGGCGGTCATGGATATGGGAAAAGAAGCCAACTTGGCAAGCTGATTTTGAAAATGGAGCTTGAGGTAAGTAGTTTTAGTGCCCATGTTTCATGACACTGTCAGAAAAATATCGCAGGCTATCTTTGGTCGCAAGACCGCGACAATGGACGTCTTTGAACCTCTCTTACTATATGACGTAGGACCATCTTTTAGGAGCCACGGCCACAGACATCACCACAATGGGTCATCTTTCATATGGGACAGCCCAAAATCATACAATGTGTTCTGGCATAGCAGCATAAAACTCTCTCTCTCCCTCTAGTATCATCCCCTCCTTCACATGTACACATCCTCACATTCATCTGCTTTCAGATTACCACAGATGAGCACAATCCAATTTACACCAGTAAAGCCGAACTACAGTGCAGACAAGTTGTGGTTGATCAGTTGCCAGCGGCGCTCTACATAAGGTTCAAGGTAAAATCAAGGTTCGACTCTCATAAAATATCTGATCAAATATGTCTGATCCACAAGTAAAGTGTGGCTGAATCCTGCCAAACGCAAAGGAACAAATACTATGTGTGTTTAAGATCAAATATGTGTGTGGGGCGGTTTTAAAGCTTATATGTGAAATTATACCAGACAGAGAAAGAGTGAGGTGGAGAGGGACTACTAACTGGCTTTCTCTGCATTGCTAAGCCAATTCACTAATCCACAGCCAAACCATATGGGAAGGGTGAGAGAGAGGGTGAGAGAGAGAGTTAGTCAAGGGCCAGAAAGATCCCTCCCCCAAAAGAAGCTAAGGACAGGTTTGGCATAGTGTGACAGGCAGAAGAAAGCCTGGAAGAGGGGTCATCACCAAAGGCTGAAGGGTCATGGAGGGATGCTACAGGACAGAGAGGGAAAGATAAGACAAGTTAACCCACAACATTTCTCAATTGATATATTGGGCTCAAAGCAAGAGCACAAAGAGCAAACATGAGCAGAGGGAGAAATCCAAAGGAAAAGCAAAAAGATGTGAGCAAGTCTCTCTTGAGGAAAGGGAGGAGAGGCTGCCGTCCACCCTCCCATCTGTTAACCATGCCTCTCTTTCTCTGCCACAGAGCACAAGGGTGGTGGGGGAACGAAGAGAAATCGTGGGGGAAAAGGAGAAAGAGGTGGGGGTGCCGGCACTGGGATGTAATGAGGTGCTGTGTGTTTTTCTCCCTTTCTCTACTTCTCTTTCTCTCTCCTTTTTAAGAAATGGAACTGTGAGGGCAATGAGTACGTTCATAAACAGGCACAATTCTGGGTCGGCTCGGTCCCTAGTGTTCCAAATATATAAAAAAAGTATATTTTGCACGCAATTGTATTGTCAAAGTCTTAATAAAGTGAATATGACTACTTCTCTGTGCTCAGCGATATAATTTTGTTAGGGGAAAAAGAAACAAAGCAATTTTTTATTTCTCTAAGGGGTCCCGTGTTGAGAATGAAAAATGATTAAGATGCAAAAACCATGAATTAAATTTGTAAAAAAAAATATAAAAAATAAAATAAAAAGTACAGAGATTGCATGTGATAATGAAACACTTGTTTTGATGAGAAATACAACTCTGGCAGGTTTCACTTTTATTGAGATCTGGCACAATCTGTGAGGTGCAGGGGGGTTACAGAGCAGCGCTGCTTGACTCCTACCACATTAAAGTCATCTGAATGTTATTATTACAATCAGACAGGAGCTGATCTTTTGAGAAATCAACCTCAGCACTATGTTGCCACCCTTTGTAAACTTGCTCGCTTCCACTTTCCCTGATTTTCATTTCTTCACAGCACATCTGCAAGACATTTGGTACTAGTGTGTGTTTGAAAAAAGGGCAGTATCCTCTATCCTCCTGGGGAAATGTGGTCGCGAAGATTTAAAATAACATATTATGGCCAAAAAGTAAACCTTTTAGGAGGTGCATGATACATTAAATAAACCCTCACTCTTTTAAAATAAACTGCCGTTTCCTTGAAGAGGTCAACAATTTTTAATATGTGTCTTATGAATAATTTAAATACAATGGCACACTTTTAAACCTTTTTGGATGTAACTTTTTACCACATCCTAATCTTAAATATGAAGAGTTCAGATGCAAAAGCCTCTAAGTGCCATTTGAAATTTTCTTCTAAAATGATCATTTTTATCAAGCTTGTATATTTAAGTTCAGTGATTTCACTTAAATGGCAATGAAGATTACCTATTAATTGTCATTTAAGTGAAATTACTGAACTTAAATATACAAGCTTGATAAAAATGGTCATTTTAGAAGAAAATTTCAAATGGCACTTAGAGGCTTTTGCATCTGAACTCTTCATATGTTCATTCTGTACTCATTGTACCAAAAATAATATTTATTTACTCCCATGTTTTTTTTTTCTCTTTTTCTTTTTTTTTTTTCTTTTACAAACATATTTGTATGTGTACATATTTAGGTGCGGCTGTTTGGTTTGCACTTAAAACGGGCCAGGGAGCCCATAGCGAGAGAGTTAACAGCCTATTGTCTGTATAAAGTCATTACAGCCAGTGCTTCTTAAGTGTGGCAGAGTCTGCCTGAGGGACGAAGCTGAAGAGTGCCCATAAATCTTGGCAGTGGAAAAGACACACGATGGGTGACCTGAACCTGAGATCAGGATCAGTGTGGGAGGAACCCTGGCAGTACAGATCTTAATGAGTGCAGGTAAATCCACATACACAGTAAAAAGTGTGTTCAACATTTTTACTGTATGTGAATTTAAAAAATGGAATTAAAGTGGACAGGAATAAAAGGGACAATAAAAAAAAATATATATATATATATATATATATATATATATTGTGATGAAAAAAAGAAAAGAAAACATTTAAAGTACTTGTAAAACTGTGTGACAGTTATTCCAATAAGTATGTATATGTAAAAATACAACATACAAATTGAACAATTCATTCTGTGGATGAGCAGGGGGGGAAAAAATCAGATGTTAAAGGAGTAGTTCACTTAAAAAAAAAAAAAAATGCTGATAATTTACTCACCCCCATGTCATCCAAGATGTCCATATCATTCTTTCTTCAGTCGAAAACAAATTACGGTTTTTGATGAAAAGGATTTTTCTCCATGTAATGCACTTTACTGGTGACCAAACAGTTCAAGGTCCAAAAGACCGTTTCAGTGCAAACTGTTCAAAGGGCTTTAAACGATTCCAGACAATGAATAAGGGTCTTATCAAGTGAAATGTTTTTTTTTTTTTTTTTTTTAATTTTTTT
Organism: Pimephales promelas; assembly: GCF_016745375.1. Next base: position 201,501 of record NW_024121987.1, read on the forward strand.
TTTAAATAGCAAAGTTTAAGTTTTATAAGCTCAAATGCTCCTCTTGCTCTGTTCTGTGATGTGCGTTTGTGACTCTCCTGTTGGAACTCGTTTATCAAAATGAACAAATCTTTTCCCGAGTCAATTTGTTCATTTTGTTCGTTGAATGAACCAAATGACACACAAAAAGATTTGTTCAATTTTGATAAACAAGTTCGAACAGGAGAGTCACAAACACGCATTTTTTTTTTTTAAATGAGTGATCATTTGGCTTGATAAGAACCGTACTCATCATCTGGAATCGTTTAAAGCCCTTTGAACATTTTGCAGTTTGCACTGAAACTGTCTTTTTGACCTTGAACCGTTTGGTTGCCAGTAAAGTGCATTATATATAAAAATCCTGGAATGTTAAGGAAAAACCTTAATTTCTTTTCGACAGAAGAAAGAATGACATGGATATCTTGGATGACATGGGGGTGAGTAAATTATCAGCAAAAGTTTTTTTTTTTTTTTTAAGTGAACTACTCCTTTAAACTCTCTTTTTCCATGATGCAATTCAGATTGCTTAACAAGTTTACAGTTCGATACTAATATTTGGACATTAAGTGCAAAAAAGTAGTTACACAACCCATCCGATTTTGATTCCCCCTAATTTCCACCGACTGTATTTTGAAAGCAATCAAAACATATTAAAAGTGTAAGACACATATTCTCATTATTGTAATGGAGCAGGAGTGTCTATCTGGGCTCCTCCATGGTCATTTACACCCCCACTGTATGACTGGATAGTGACAGGAAACGTACATGCACACACACAGAATGGTGGAAGGATATGACATCAGCAGCCACAGACAATCAAAGGTGTAAAGGTGCTTCCTTTCCTAAACTGTTCCAGCATACAAAAAAAGAAGAAAAAAGAAGAAAAGAATAGAGAGAAAAAAAGAGTTGAGGGCTTGAGCCACAGCTGATTATAAACAAACCGCCTCCACTGATGCAACCCCAGACAAAAAAAAAAAAAAAAAAAGAAGTCAAAACCGGCTTGTGGTGTGTTCTTTTTAAGCACTTAGTGATGGCCAAACATTTAATGACAGAGCTCTTAACAAACATTGCATAGTGAAAAATCACTGCATCCACATTATTAGATTTCATCACACAAAAACTGGTAAAACTGATTTCACAGCCATTCTTATTTTCCACACCATGCAAGTCATTTGTTTCTTCATAACCTCATTTCAACCCAAAGAAAAAAAAAAAGAGCAGAGATGAAGAGAGACATTTTCAAAATGTGAGATTTTATTAGCAAAAGTGTAAAATTATAGATGAACAGCTTTTCTGTTTTTGCAGTGATTAGTGAATAGCTCTTTTCAGGTTCTTTGCTAGATTAGGGCATTGGGTGGAGGGATTTATTTATGTGATACAGGGCTCTCTTTCAGGACTCTGCTGCAATACCTTCTGTCTCTACAGGAATCAACAGCTAATTACTTAAATAGTTCTACATGTACCTTAAAATAACACGCCGGCCCCTCTGACTTCCCCTCTCTTTGTCAAAACAGCTCAAATTCTTGGCATAGAATCATGTAAGACAAATATGACATGCTCCTGTCAGGTTTGTGGGTTTACACTGCATGCAGCAAAATATGGTTTGAATCCAGATTTAAATCACTCCCACCATTTTCTACTACTTAAAGGGTAACTAAACCCCTGTTCAGAGCCTGACTCCACCCACTGGCAATATTTGAAAATGCTGAAAAAGCGGGCTGACCCCAGCTGAGATAGAGGGGACGAAATAGATGCTAAAACACTCTATCCTGATCGTTTTCAATACTCACAATTCCAATTATCGACTCCCTACAGTGGTTTTGACGACACAAGATGGTTTTTATACTGCCAAGGGCGTAGCTCGCATGGTGAGTTGAATCCTGCTTACGTCACGAAGTGCGGAACCTCCAATAGGAAAATTCAACTGCAGTAGCCACCGTTCAACCTGAAGAGGGCAGCACTAAGACGTTTTTACACCATATATTGTAGAAATAGAACACTTTATAAACAAACGTCAAAAAAGTTACTCGAATCAATGACTGGTTTTAATAAAGATCCATTCTTACAGATCATTAACTAAAAAAAGTTGGTTTGGTGTTTAGTTACTCTTTAAAGTAATTTGTTGAGCTCTCTACAGTTTTCTACATCGTTTTCCAGTAACATGTAAATCTGTTCGATCTCAAAAACAAACATTTCGTCCGAAATCGAATACATCCATTCCATCCTATCTACCTTTTTCCTGAGGAAAAAGTCTTGCACGACTCATAGTGAAATAATGCTTCACATTTTCGGTCTTGAGTGTTTCTAGTCATATTAGGACATTTTCCGAGCTGAAAATGTGATGTAAAAAGCACTTGGCTCCATAGTGCCATAACATTTGTAGTCTTTCATATGGAGGCACGTGACCAAGCACAATAGTGGAAAACAAAATGAAAGGGTGTTAACAGCAGTTGCATCCTTCATGGAGTCAGTAAACAGGGAAGTGTGGCCTGCTAAAGCCAGAACCAGGGAAGGTGAGAGCTATCTTTCCATAGCAACTATGTGCTGGCCAAAGGGAAGCATGGCACAACATGCTATGTCAACTCTAACTGAAAGAGATACGCTGAAACCAGCTGCTCAGCTGACAGACACACACTGAGTGAATGGTGTCTGATCACTGTCCTGTTCTGGTTGGTCAGCTGTTAGTAAAGAAATAAGGGGAAAATAACAGCCCTGAAAGTGGCTCAGTCTTCTCGTGAACAGGGCAATGGCCCTGTGGCGGGCATAAAAAATAGATTGCGTGGGTTTCTTTGGGTGGTTTCATCGGTCAGTATGCCGAAGGCATTACCTCAAGGAAGCTCTCAGACTTCTGGGTGAGTTCTTAGTACTGTGGAACAGAGTTAAAGAAAGAAAGGAGAACTGAAATAATAAACTACGCTAGCATGTCAAAGAAAACTCTTTGACTATGATCACAGCCAGTGTTTGAGATGAACAACCTCATGTACAAACAGGTGTGACTTTCAAATTGTTCTGTTCATATCTTACAGAAGCAAACTGATTAATGTCGGTAAAATCATAACTAAAGTCAAGCCCTTTTTAATTGTGAAGTCTGAAACCAAACTGACAGTGACTATAGTAGTTGCCAAACCAGCCCTTTCTCATCCTTTAGCGTCACATAGAACGCTATGACAAAACGGCGCTATACTACACACATGGCACCCTTTATCGTTAATATTCACGCGAACCCAAGGCGTCATAAATCTTTTCGCGTAATATGAGACTACCCTACCCCAAACCTAAACCTAGCCATCACAGCGCGTGTTATATTAACGATAACGGGTGCCATGTGCATAGTATAGCGCCGTTTTGTCATATAGCGTTCTAAAGGATGAGAATGCGTTGGCCAAACATGGTGACTTGGCAGCACCATAAAGTTTCAAATGATATGACGCAAATGCACAGTTGGTATTAACTAGTTGTTGTCAGACATGTAAGAGTCAGAACATTTATAGAAATCAGAGTCACTCCCATTGAAACCTGAATTATGTGTGAAGAGGCATAATGATGACAAGGGTATTCAACAGCTGTGAAGAGTTGCATAGTTTATCGCATTATAAAACTACCCCAGACACAGCAACCGATGCTCTGCACACTTCTAGAGTCAAAACTTAGGTGTTCAGTCTCCGCACTTGATTAATGAGCAGAGAACGACAGTGTCTTGTAATGTTAGCCATGTTGTAGGGGGCAATAGTAAGGAGGGAAGACAAAGTCATGTGACCTTCCCCGCGACACCAGAAAGCATGCTCGGATGATCCTCTGATTATTTCATCGCACATTTTTTTTTTTCATCCCCTCTTCTCCCTCTGTACCACGGCATTCTAATCAGACTAATTAAAAGCTTTGTTCATTTGGAAATCTCCGATGACAATTTGTTTCACTCTACCCTACAGCGGTCCTGTGAAAAGAGAATTAAATTTGATCTTCTGACAGCAATTATTAAACGCTCCCTCCTGGCTTCAATTAAGCCCAGAGGCTAACGTGGCTCACCAGGCAAGAGCGAGGGCCAAGATACTTCCTTTGTCAATTTATCATCTCTCTCTCTCTCTCTCTCTTTCTTTCCTTTGGATTTTTTTTTTATTCAAGTAGAAAAATCTCACTGCAATTATTTAAAGATTGTTTATGGTATTTTTTTCCTTCTTGCAGTGGCCTTACAAGATACTGGGGGTAACGTGGAAAAGGGAAGTTGAGCAACCTCTCTCCGATCAATCGGCAGTGATTGCGAGACCGTTCCTTTTATGAGTGATGTTTCAGTAACAGTTGGTGACCAGATGCTGCTAACAAGCAAAACAAAAAAAAGGTTAAAGGTCAGTCTCATCAAATGTGTCATCTCGAGTATAATTTTTATATGTAGAGCATAAATGTAGTATTTCGCAATATGTGGCTCTCAGTTTCTCCATTCTCACAGCACCGACCGACACTGATCAAAGGGAACCAACGATTCGTCAGGTTTTGTCAGCGCTGGTCGGTTTGTCAGGTCTTGAAATGTCTCAGAAGTGACACTGCAATCTAGTGATTGTCACCATTGGTCGGTGTCTGTTGGGGCGGTGTGGCTTTTATGGTTGGAAACTCAGCAACACAAATACATACTTCTGACTGATCTGTGACCTGCTCTTGTAAGCAAATTATATAACTGAGAACCGCAAGGCCACAGTTTCCAACTGACAAAGCAGTATTCCCAAATGACTGTTCGCTGTACCTACACTGGACCAGAGAAATGAACCAATGCCTACCGTGACATCACACGTGGCATTTCTGACCTCCCCCTTGAGGTGACCTGAAGACATCTAAACTGATCCTAAAACACATTTAGTTCGTTCAGGGAGAAAATGATTTGAAGTTGAAACCCATTCAGCAAAGATGTCCTTCAAAATGTTGACCTGACTCTTTCTCTCTCACCGGTCCCAAAGCTCTGTGAGGAAACCGAGTAACCCAGATCGGGAGGAAGAGAGTGCGGAAGAGGAGATGAAGATTACGTGAGCCCAGACAATATCTCAAATCTCCTGCTGCAAAATGTTATGCCATTATTCCGCCCTCCCCGTCCTCGGTTTTCCAAAGTGATGTCACAGTTTGGTTTAAGCGCAAGCCGATCCGCTTGATTGTTGGAAGCATTGCTGCTCTGTTGACATTGCGGATCATTAAACTGTGATTGTTGCAGTTAGCGTTTGTCTAAACATGAGTGCCATATGACTGGGTGACGCCTATCTCTCTTTCCTCCTCTCTAATGGTTTCTTCTTGACTCACTCCTTCTATGGGCTCACAGCTTTTCATGCGGGACTTGGGTTGTGGACTAAATCGACTAGTTTGAGGTTTGCATGAATGACTAGTCAGCTTTTTTGATTAGGTTGTTTTCGGGTGCACCAAATGTTTCTTAGGGAGGCTTTAAAAAACAGCTTGACGCACACTGGAGTTTTGAGACAGGTTTTTTAAAGAAGAGTTATTTTTAACTTGACATGTCATTTAAAAAAAAAAAGCAACACTCATGGCGGGAAGCTCAAAAACAGATCGAGATGTGATTCAACGTCATATGATGCCAATCTGAATGCAAATGGCTGTACTAGCCACGATGCTTTAAATGAAATTAATTTTAGATAACTGTTTTACTGTGCAAATTGTGTAACAACCACACTGTAAGCATTTAAAAATGTAAATAAATAAATTTAAATATTTATACTGATTTATATATGTTCACATATTCACAATAAATTAGAAATGATTGCTTCATTACTATGAAAAAACATCAAAATATTTAGATACATTTGATGAATATAAATTTATATTAAAAATACATTCGGTATCTCTTTGGCTAAGATACCTGCAACCCCCCCTTTGGTGTCTTCACAGCTTGTAAAGGGGGACCAGGCAGCCCCGGGCCCAGTCTCTCATTATGGTTTCAGGATGCCGACGCACACCCCCAACCCCCCGTTTGTAGTGGTGAGGGGAACCACCAGGGGCTGGCATAAGTTACTCCAGTATCGGCTCGCCTGACCTCATCAAAGCACGCGCTCGTAATTTGTCACAGAAAGCAACCAATTAAGATGCGTTAAGGGATGAGGGAGGGGAGGGGAGGCAGAGAGGGAAGGGTAGACGGGGCAAAAGCAGTGAAAAGATAGCATTTGATTAAAGAGTCAGCGCAGCTGCGGTGAATCAAAACGGTCCGGACTTTCAAAGAAAAACCTCAAACATGAACGGGAGGTTTAGAGCACAGAGCTAGTGTGATCAGATAAAGCGCTGTTGGTTAACCCTTGATGAGGAACTAAGAAAGGAGGGGGGAAAAAGAGTAAATATTAGATTTTCACGACTTTTACTGGTAATACGCACAGATACATGCAAAAAGCTTCTGGACCCGTCACAGAGATGACCCTTCAGGCCAAGCTCCTCCCACTTTGTTGTGTCAGCTATTTTAAGTTGACACAAAGATATGCATTTTAGTCATAATAGTGCTAAGTTTCATTTTAAGTGTAACTATTTCATTTTTTTCTATGTTTCCGCCTCACAGTGGCATTCAAGTTGTCCTGCCGTGCTTCACTGCAATTAATCTCAGTCTCTCCCCTGTGTGCACAAAGAAAATGTTCCACAACTTGTACCTTTTTTTTTTCTTTTTTTTTTCTCCTATCAAATTCTCCATACAGGAGTATCCATGTGTAGCGTGTGATGTGTGCATGTGTATTTCACTACTTATTTATTTATTTTTTCAGGCTTTACCTTGTTGTTCAGTAGCGTGTCAATGTTGCACGCATTTGCATAGCTTCCTTTACTGTGTGCTTCTTGTGTCTTGCAGCTGTTGACAGGCCTGTTTTTTTATAGGTGATCAGAAAACAGTGACAGCGAAAGTTTTCCGATGCCGCACGCCGGATTAAACGGCTTCACTTTTCTGCTTCACACTTTTCAGTCATCTCGATGAAGGAGAAAAAAAAAATGCTAGTCATACAAAAAAAAAAAAAAGAAGAAAAATCTCTGCTCAGAGGAAGAATAAAATATTGTGAGATGCATATCACATGTTGTTTTTTTCAGGAATTTATATAAAAAAAATAATCACTCTTCTAATTGCTGTTATTCTGATGGTAATCGTTCACTCCAGCTAAATAATGACCGCTTCTCGATTTGACTCGATAAGAGCGGAAAAGAAAACAAGTGAAAGCAAGTGCTTACAGCCGGTGTTGTATAAATCAGGTCTGTGTGTGTGTTTTCCAGAGGCTTATCTACACCATCTTGTTTTGGGGGGGGGGTTTGGGAAAGTGCAGCCTGCAGAAGGTTGCGAAGGGAGGGAAGCTTTTTCTCAAGGCTTCAGCTACCCGGCAGCACAGGGATCGGCCAAGCGATCTCCCTCGGCTCCCGATCCAGCTGCAGCGTTCACATAACCCCAGCTGTCCCCCTCGGCTTATGATAGCACAACTTGTCTCTCCCTCCCTCCGTTGCGCTTGCACCCATGGACTTTTCCACTCCCTTCACTGTTGGGCACACATCAGCCCACCCCCCTCCACCGTACGTTGTTTTTCTTATTGAGCATTGTATGTTTTTTTACAGGTTTCTTTTGCCCCCACCCCTGAGAAAAATCCTATGGCTGTTTGACCCTGAGATGGGATGTGAATGCCCACCCCTCCTCCTACCGAGCCTCCCTTTCCTTGCTCTGGCGCCGACATTGGGGACTGTCTTTCTCCTGTCTCCTCTTTCCTCCATCCTCTTATCCTATCCTTGACTCTCCCTGGGTCTGCTCCCAGCTCCAGCGTTAGGCAGACGTTCCAGCTGCGCATTATCCCAAATAAACAACTCATTACACATGTAATTAACTGAGGGGGCTAGCCAAGCATCGGAAGCTAATCCACACCAGCATTCCCAGTCCTTCTCTTTTCCGATTCTGCTGGAGGGGAGCTTGGAGAACAAAAAAGTGGGCTGCGTTCAGGACAAGGAAGAGAGAAAGTGAAAAAGGATTTCGAATCGACTTCCCAACAAAATTAACCTTCTTTTTTTTGCCCTCTCTCCGTCATTCTCCACAAATTGTTCTCGGCTCTGCCTTGTTTTCTCGACCATCTCAGAAGTGGGTCATCGACGGGCTGCCTAGCAGAACGTCTAGAAAAAAAAAAAGTCTGCACTTTCCTTAGCGAAAAAAAAAAAAACAGTTGTAGGGTTTTTACGAGCGGCCTGCTTATCCAATTAAACTGTCATAAACACATTAATATAACGGCACATGCCCGTTCAGGGAAAGAGGAAAAGAGGCTAACTGCTGCTTTATTAACATGAGGTTTCTTCACCTGCGCACTGAAGCTTGACAAGAGCAGTTCCCCTTTCTCACGAAAGATGATGATGTATCTAATAAGATTACACCTCCTACGTTAACAGGCCTGCAGAGCACAGCGCTTTTAATCTGACCCATGTAACAATAACCTGAGGATAAAAGCAACCATGTCAACATAATGAAATTATGTCCATTGTGTGTCCTCTACTCTGGTGGGACCATTCCAAAGTTGTTGAAAGAGTTTGAGTAAATCATTTTTGTGCATTTATAATGCAGATGCAAGTAAAAATGCCTCTTTTCCACTCAGAAAATTCTGTAGTCAAACTCTTCAGACTCTAAATTTGTTCTAATCTATCCAAGGTGTCAGGCCTATAATGTTCAGGCTTCTCTGCGGTCTACAGGTGCTAACGTAGAGTCCAGAGGTCCAATACGCAACCCCTCTAGAGAGACACCAGCGGGAAACTGGGGCGAGCTAGCAGGAATGTTTGCCGAGTCAAATTCAATCATGCCACATCATTAATTCACAATCTTAACAGCTGGCAACAGGGCTGGGGACGTAAGTGCAGAGCTGTTCACACGGAGGTTTGTCAATCAAATATACACCAGAATTCAAAAAATTGCACTCTTTATGATTTTTAAAAGGATTATAATACAATCAGCAGTACATTTATTTGATCGAAAATACAGTAAAAATCAATAGTGACAATTACGATTTTAAAAGACTCTAATATTTTAAAATTTAGTGAATATATTCTATTTAGTAAAGCTGATTTTCTTTTATCAGCCATTACTACAGAAATCTTTTGCAGCATTATTAATGTATTCATTGTCACATTTGATTAATTTTATGCATCCATTCTGAACAAAAGTATGAATTTCTTATTCATACTGACCCGAAATTGTCTGACCTGAATCTTTTTCAAAACAGATGAAATTTAATGTAAATTAAACTATTTTCTTAAAGTACCTTGAAATTTTCATTCAGTGTTTTTTCTTTACACAGAGACTAAACATGCAATTTATCTTTTAGCATACTTTACTTTAAGGAATGTTATCGTAAGGAACCATACGTATACTTGATCTAACCCTTAAAACACTTTTGTTTGTGTAATCTAATGTTCTCAGATTGACTGAGACATAATAAATAATATTTTTAAATGTAATATTAATATCCACAAAACACTTAGTAAGTCCCTGACAAAGCTTTTTGTTTTCAATTGTTTATTTAGTGAAACTATTTTCACATAGTGGCGTTGAATGTGGTAAATCTACTGGAGGTGGGAAAATACTTTAAAGTTCCTAAACAGCTTCAAGTTTGTAATGAAGAAATAAAATTAGCACCTCACTTCTAAAAATATTCCATGATGTGGACATCGCCCTATTAGATTACACTCCGTGCCTACGCACTATTTCTTTCTCTATTCTCCTCTCTTCACCAACCGTGAAGACCATACACCAGTCTCTGTTGCAACGTATAGTCATATGACTATTTTCCATTTATTAAGTTCCTTTTAAAACCACACATCAAGGTCTGTTTAAGGAGAGCATGATATAGAGAGGATACAACGTGAACATTAGGCGGTGGGGGACAACAGAGCTCGCCAGAGTCTCGACAGGTATCTCCCTTCCTTTCCTTGTCTATTTATAACCCGTGAGTCGCTCTGATCCAAAAATAAGACAGTGACCAATTTTAACCTGAACAATACTGCAGGCTCACAATCGTAGTCCCTGGCGCACATATGCACACACATGCAGTGAAAAAAAAAAAAAAAAGTCAATCTCATGGCTGAGCTATTTCTGGCGGGACAGCAACATTTAGGAAGTGTGGGCTACGGGCCAACAAGCAGTTTAATGACACGCCTGCGTCATGGTCTAATGTCAGTAGCTCCCGCCATTGTCAGGGTTGAGCACGGGCATAAACACACACACACACGCACGCACGAACACACAAGGTTATTTGTTTTTCCAGAGGGGCTGTAACAGAGCAGCTGCAGGTGAAAGGAGCCACCTCCACACTTCACCATAATAAAGCTGAGCACTCCACGTCCCGTCCTGCACTGGCCAGCAAACCCTGAAGTTTCAAATGAAGTGCTGGTCTTATTAATTATGCATACAATTCGGTGCCGCACATTTCTTCCTTCTTTCTTTCTCTCTCACTCAATTTTTTTTCTCTCCATCTCTCTCTCTTTTATTCTCTTCTTTTCCAGATGGAGCATCTGTAATAAAATTAATGACATCATTCGCTGTACTTCAGAGTAACTACTGGAAAAAAAGTCATACATCAAAGTAAACAGTGTACTGTGGAGAAGGGGGGTCCTTGACTGTTAGATATGAAGCAAAGAAAGAAAATTACATATATACAGATATAGAGGGCCCCTATGTACTATTACTCTGCACAGTCTAAAATTAATAGCACCCGTCATTTATTGTGGAATAAAACCGACTTAAGACAGAGCAGACAGCCAAAGGCTGGTTATTTTGGAGGTGGGTGACAGCCTGCTGAAGGACCCTGTAAACGCCACCACAAACATAAAGGCATTAAGTGTCACAATGCCAGGCTCACAGACACATCTCCCCTTCTGTATTCACGACTTTTCTTTTTCTTTCTCTTCCTTGAATCTCGAGTGTCCAGCACGGCACGCTTTTCCCCCGAAGTTTCAGCCTCCGCTGCTGACAGGCCGCTGTTGAGAAGGGTGCAGATGACTGCAGAAAGACACACGTGTGCAGCTTGGCAGGACACTGCTCGTGAGAGGCTGCTCTTGCGAGCCGCCTGAGAAGCTGTCTTTGCAATCCCGGCTGAATTAAACACCTCAACCTCACACTAATGAAAAGAAACTCTTATTTCCTCCTGACGTTTTATGTTCAAACGTATCTGAATCACATCTGTCAGTTGTCAGACTCAGCGGCCCGTTTACTACCCAACGAGCAAAAAAAAAAACTAAAAAAGAACGCACCAAACAGTATATGATGATGAAAATCACAGGATTGTGACACTTCGAAAGTGTCAAGAAGACCTTCGAGTAAATTGCTAAAAATATACGCCTTGCCACACGGCACTGTGCTACGGGCAGCTTCGGCGACAGAGACGTCGGGGTTATGAATGTTGTGTGAAGCAGGGGCATAGAGGGCCCTCTGTCCCCCCTCTCACCGGAGAGCCTTACAGAATGACTGGGCTATGCTGCCCCACTGACAAAGATAAATTACATTTGCTGGAAAATATTTCAGCATTTTTCCCCTCCCCTAACCTCTCGACTCGTCTCTCATTTTTTCTTGAATTTTTTCGTCGCTTTTTTGGCCCGAGTCCACCAGTGTGCCATGGGTCCCTCTGCCGTGAAGCAAGGCGCACACACCGTGCCACTGTGCTTTATCATGGAACAATGCGTTTACGCATGGAGTCGGCAGACACCGATCGAGATGGTTAAAGAAAAGTTTGATAGGATTGCAAGTAAAACTGACCGGATATTTTTTAGCAATTTTACTCGAAGGTCTGCTTGACACTTTCAAAGTGTCACGATCCTGAACCCATTTTAAACTACAGATTTTTTTTTTTAAATCTCCAACTCTAACAAAAGTAGAACAGCCAATACGACACGTCGTACATTATCTGTATATAAAATGCTGGACTGCATCAATTATGCACGACTAGATAAAATGAGCTCTTGAATGCAGGGATGTACCCTTTCCTAAACTGTTTCTACTGTTCTGTGAACTCTTATCTAGCATAAAATGTGCTCTGGTTCCCTAAGAATCCAACCAAAGCGGAAGAGTTTCGATGCTTAAGGCCAGAAGGTTCCCTGCTAGACCACCCAAATCTGAAGAGGAGTTTATAAGAAACAGGAGTCACCTATTTTTTTTTTTTTTTTTTTTTTGAGGGGGGGAGTGAGCACCACTTTCATGTCCGCAGCGTGATATGTTGCGCATATTCATTCGGTGTACGCACACACACTGACTTGTCTGTCATCGCAGACTCCTCGTGGCCGCCTCTACCATCCTTCATAGCTTTCTAGTGTATTAAATACACAGTAAAATATCGCTTTTTCTCATATCATGCAAATGCACATCCACATACACAACTCTCAGAACTATTTCCAGCCACATACACACAGACTTCTTTAGCATACATAATAATTACTGTGTGTTCGGTACATACCACGTAAGCCCACAGCAGATCTTTAGAACACAGAACGTTCGGCTGAAAAATTTATTTCTATGCAGAAGTATTCTTTTCACAATATAATTAAACATCAAAGGCAGGACTATTCCTCTGTGATTGAGCAGCACTCTGGTGAATCAACTCCATACACCACCTTCCACTTTACAGCGGGAAAGAAAGTTGCCAAGCGTCACTGCTAATTACAAAATAGAGACAGAAGCAAAGTTAAATTCATTATGCAAAAACCAGAACTCGTACGCGTTGAGTACGTTCAGCTAATGCCAAATATCATAACCTCTTTGCGGGTAAAAATGACTTATCTGGAGCTGGTTTATTTGCTTTATTAAACTATTTTTTTGGCCTAGTAAATGAAGCTGAGAAGGAGAGTACGGAAAAAACGAAATGAGAAAATGTTTGACTTCATTGACTCAAAATTAACACACTGCTGTGTAATAAAACGCGCTGATATTACTTTTTTATTATTATTGCTGAAGAGTTACAGTGAAAATAAAGACTCTGTGTTTCTTTTTGAGCTCGTGCAACTAAGGAGAAAGTGGTAAATGTTTGGTTTAACGACATATTATGGCTCCTTGTTTTTTGGGGGGTTGGAACACATTTAGATTAATGACTATTCATTTCTACATGATTTATTTATTTATTTAATTTTCATAATGCCTACCTTTGCTTGAAGATCAATAATCATTCATCCCAATGCACGCAAAAGTGTAATTTAGCTTATTTTTATTTAACTGCAAAAAATAAATAAAACGTCCTAGTGTTTGTCAGGACAAATCTAAAGACAATACTTTTGTGCTTTGGAGGGGTACACAAACTGTGCCTGTAAATGCCTCTGACAATCGGCTCAAGTAGCACAGCCAATCAGAGTGACACGTGGAGAGCTGATCCCTCTTTGAGAGAAGTGTAAGGCCATGTTGTCACTGTTGGTTTTGTGAATCGACAGAAGCCTAATCCCCAGTGATTTCCTAGAGACGACAGGTCTGAGGACGACCGCTCGTGTGTGTGTGTGTGTGTGTGTGTGCGCGCGCGCGTATATGTGCACGGCTATGAGAGGACTCTCTGAGTGTAATCATATGAGTCCACATGTGAGTGTGTTCATTTTCCTCTTGGGCAGATTAAGCAAACATTAAATCCCAGGAGAGCAACAGGTGAGACACTCACACACACGTACATGCACACACATACAGGAGCTTCATTGATTGTGTTCGCCTGTCTGACGGTATAGTCTGAAAAAGAGTGCACTTGAGGTAGAAGTGACAGAAATACAATACGTGACGCCTTTTTGCGTGGAGAAATTGTATCTATAGTCAAAATTTAGCTTTTAAGTGTGTAAAAATAACGTGACATAACATATTATTTCACGGTAAATTCCTATAAGCACAAGAATGCTACAAAAAAATGAATACAAAAAAGTGACAAAAATAACTCCTGTTAATTAAACAATCACATTCATTCATTTACATCTGTATCTGTCTTCACCTTTACTTGTTAAAGTATATAGATTCACATTTTAGCAGATATCAGGGTTTTTTTTGTTACTTCAAAATGTAATTAGATTATAACAGCTTCTTACAATAACTGCTCACACACAAACACAAATATTACATGTGTATAATATATATATATATATATATATATATACAGACAATATTTATGGTTGCATGAAATGAATCTTGACCCTCAACTTAACTGTGCTGTCTAGATTTAATTGAGAATAATAGTAATTATATATATATATATATATATATATATATATATATATATATATTACTATTATTCTCAATTAAATCTAGACATATATATATATATATATATATATATATATATATATACATCACACACATCCACAAATTTGTATCTCTATAAACTTGTTTTAAGCAAATACACTCCTAAGTTTAACATTAGGCTACTGAGGAGAAGAACAAATAATTAACACTCATAAAACTGAACATGGAATATGGACTTTTGGATATATAATAAACGGATGGTCTCTCAGCCTGAGTCAGTGTTGTATTTAATGACTTACAAATGTTGCTATTCTTGATCAGAATCAGGATGCTTTTTTTAAAAAAAAAAAAAAAGTGTGGATTTGCTTGCACATGAACCATAGCCTACCTGCATATAGCCTGATAATAGAAAGCAGAAATTAATATTGTCACACGAATGAATGTTGATCATATTTGAACGCCAGTTTTAATTCAATACTTCATTTATAGTCTGATGACCCTCGGTCCTTCACACAACATCGCACAGCACGTTGACTGTATTCCCGACGGCAGTAACAGTAGACACTACATCCATGCATGACCTCTGTAAAGTGGTTTAGTTTATTCTGCGAGCCGATAAAGCACTTTACAAGACCCAAACAAAAGCACGCGCTTGTAAACAAAAAAAAATAATAATACGTCTTCATACAGAAACACTAATAGTGATTGTACTGTCAGTAGTCAAAAATAACATGTGTTGTCATGTCAACTTTCTTAACGGAGCTACTTTAACTCTCTCCCTTGTGATCTCGCGAAATAACGGAGATGTTAACTTATTATAGTATTGTTTACTTAACAACAATGTCACACAATATATCAACGGACAAACACACACCAGTGTAGGGTATCAGTGTCACACTTACTTCATGGCCGGTGAAGTTTGTCCTGCGTTTGAGGGAAGGTGTTGAGCCGCCGGGTAGACTGGTGCTTCACACTTAAAATCCAGCAAAAATCACCAGCAGCACTTGGGAAACGTGTCGTTTTCTAAATGCGTGTTTCTTTTCTTGTGTCTAATAAAGCTTTTCAGATGCTGAGGTTGGTGTCGGTCGTCCACGGTGAGGAATGATTAAGCCGTTATTGCGACTGATGATGTTGAGCTCCGCGCGCGCCCGTCTCTCTCTCTCTCTCTCTCTCTCTCTCTCCCTCTCTCTCTCTCTCGCTCTCTATACGCAGGGCAAATAATCGGGTTTACTCTTGAAGGGGGACGGGCTTACATCACTCCAGTGTTTTAATGAAAGAAGCGCAACACTAATGCGTTTTTTATCTCCTACCTGATCAAGTTAAATCACACCGTGTATTAAACTGTGCACAGACAATTGTAGGCTACCTTTAGCTTTGTGACTTTTAATTTCATTTGTACCCAGAGATTTTATTTCAACAATGTGATTTTATCAGATAATGAGCAGATTTTTAATTAATTTTATTGAACCGAATATTTGACTATATAGCCTATATTATGTAGGCCTAAAGTTAAGGGTTAGACTATAGTTTTCAAAAAAAGTAGGAATGTCCCCTTAAAACAACAAAATCCAAGATATTTGTGTGTGTGTGTGTGTGTGTGTGTGTACATGTTTTTTTTTTTTTTTTTTTTTTTTTTTTTTTTAAATGCACACAGACTCATGTGGGGACTTGTATCACTGTGGGGACCTAAATTGAGGTCCCAATGGTTACACAAGTTTATAAATCATACAGAATTATTTATTTATTTATTTTTATTTTTTTAATTTTTTTTATGAAAATGTAAAAATGCAGGAAGTTTTCTGTGGGTAAGTTTAGGGGCAGGGTTAGTGTAAGTGGTTGGAATACAGTTTGCAATTTAAGTTTGTAAGTTCTTTCGAAAACCATCTAAAGCATTTAAACTCAGATCGGAATAATCTATAAAATAATACAAAGGACTCAAGACAACTCAAGAAACCTATAGAGTGAACATTTCTCATATAAGCACACATTAGTGCCCTCTCACAGCCCAGCAAAGCAACCCATCTTCTCACCATATCATTGGAGATAAGTACTTTACCATGAATAAATCACAGACAAATCTGTCCCGCCATGAATGGATTTAAACACATCTACCAATGAATTCACATTTAAGGGGTTGACAAAAGAATAGAAACCGTCATATTGCTGATTTTTTTTCAGTTCCCCATCTTAGAGCGGTCATCTGAATTGCTTCACACTGATATTTCATTGTTTCATAAAACGAATGCTTAGAATTAACCATAAGCACCATTTGAGTCACTGACAGACAAACCAGAGGCAGAGGTAGAACATGAAATAAGTAAATGAATTAATAAAACCTGCTAATATCCCTGACAGACTGTAACTGGACCCACGGGCATCAGCTTCCCTGGGATCCCACTTCTGGGTCACAAGACACTGTAATATTGAATTCCATTTTTATTGGTAATTCCAATATCTAGATCAATACGCCTTCGGTTCCACCAGCTATATGATAGCACATGCTAAGTTTAATCAGATTCTCTGTTTCACCGTATGTATATTTACATGGACAGTTTCTCACACTATATCCATGAAAATATCTTTGGCCTCAAGATCAGGCCTCAAAATATTTTTTTGTTAATGGTATGTCCATTTGAAAAGCATGCTTGTTACGTTATACCCACTGTGTTCACAATTCCTTCAGTTCTTCCAGCTCCAGTGCACAGTTTCTGCAGGAAGACCCTCTTAGGTTTCAGTGTGCGCTCGTGTTTGTTTAGTTGGCACCTGGCGAAGAGACACAAAGGGAGAGAGAAATTCTTTCTGTGTTAATAGCTATATCTAGGCACAGTGTTCAAGATACACTACATGGCTGGGTGAACTACAAAAGGAATAAATAAATATATAAACACCGTTATTGAGTTGCCTCTTGCATATTCATGTGGTTGGTAAACTAGATAAAGAACAGGAAGAGGAACAGAAACAACAGTAACTACAGCAACTATACCGTATATCATTGATGTAGATCTGAATAAGAATTTGCAGTTTAAAACATAAATACTCATTTGCCTTGGATACCACTTGATATGCAGAGGATAGCAATTATTACACATTTGCAAGTAAATATTTACATTTTGTTCCTGTCACATCCTGCCATTCTCAAAGATGACTCTTTTTTTCTTTCCCTCTCTCTGACCAGTTTGGGCTATTACCGTATTCACACAAGTTCTACAAAGAGGAGTTTTATACAGAAAGTTGTATTTACTTTTGTAAATGTAAAAGGATGATTTACTTTTCTTTTAAAAAGGTCTCCCCAAATGCATATATATATATATATATATATATATATATATATATATATATATATATATATATATGTGAAGAGTTCAGATGCAAAAGCCTCTAAATGCCATTTGAAATTTTCTTCTAAAATGACCATTTTTATCAAACTTGTATATTTAAGTTCAGTAATTTCACTTAAATGACAATTAATAGGTAATCTTCATTGCCATTTAAGTGAAATTACTTAATTACAAGCTTGATAAAAATGATCATTTTAGAAGAAAATTATTTTATATATGTAACATACAATGTTAAGACGAAATAAAATCTATAAAATAAATGTAAAATAGATTTAAATAATTAGACTTTTTTATATTTGGTTTTATTTAGATAACTATTTGGTTTTATTTAGATAATTATTTAGGTAACTTTCACTACATTAGTTCAGTCTACTAAGCATTGTGCAGTAGAGCTGACTAATGAGTTTTAACAAATTTTTAAATTTGCCTGTTAAGACATTCCCCGAAGGCACTTTACTGTAATATCTCTAGGGGGATTTATGTCAATTGAAACATAAAAAAAAAAAAAAAAAAAAAAAATGTTAAGTTAGGTTTCATGACCCAATTTACAAACAGACAGACACATACTGTATACATGCACACACATGAATTATTCTCCCTCTTGTTTTCCTTGGCTGTCGATCACTACCAGACTGTCGGTCCAAACTGAACCTGCTTGCCATCACTCAGGATCAACAATCCGATTTCCAGTAAGTTCAAAGCCACAAGGAAAGTGTCCAGTAGCAGTTAAGTCATTTCGTATACACATACAAGAGGCTTTTCAGAGAAAGGTAATTTTGAGGTTTTCGACCTCATCTGTTCATGTTTGTAATGAGCAGATGTAAGGAGATGGAAGATAAATACACAATGTTAGTGGCTGACAACAATCCCGCCTACATTGTTTTCTTTTCGGGAGCCCAGTAGTTACCCACGTGTGTCTTATTATCTTCAGTCAGACATAAGTAGCGTGTTCGGGGAGGATATGGGACAAGGCCTCTATTTCGTTTTATTTTAAGAGCACGATAAACATCAACACATTTTCTTTGGCAAACAGGAACAAGCAAGGCTGTTAATGTATGAGTGTGTACGTGAGTATACGTGTGTAATCTGTTGCTGATCACACTCATGTGAAAACACAATCTGTCTGTCACAGTCAAGCGCTCAAACACCAGCGCTGAGCTTTCACAGTGCAGGAGGACGTTGGCGAAAAGCCTGTCTCCCAGGTCTGGCCAGATCATAGATTCTTCTTTTCCCCTCCTTGCTTATCTCACTCCTCCCATCTCCTCTCTCTCTCTCTGCCACCTTTAATCTCACCCATTTCCCTTTTATTGCCCTCTTTTCTCTCCTAAACATTGAAGCTTTAGACAGATAGACACATACAGACTGGCAAAAGGAAAAACACACTTACTAACTGGAGTATTTATGCAGGACAAAGTTATGTAAGGGTCTCAAAAAGAGTTTAGAAATGGCTTACGATGGATCCGAAATTGTCACTTTTGTTTCTGCCTCAGTTCAGAATACATGTCTAAATAGTTCTGTCAATCGACTGAAAACATAGCCAATTAAGTGCAAAATTTTCTGTAATCAATCACGATTAATCACACCTAACATTAAAGTTTTTAATGTTTATTTTGTAATTATTTCACATTTAAATTTATACATTCATGTTAAGGATTCAGCATTACAGTATAATCGAAAACTATACATTGTAACATTTTTTTAGGCTTTAATTTAAGTGAATTAAAAAAATCTTTACATAACCCCATTTTAATAATGGTGCTTTTCCATTACCAGAACCAGCTCGACTCGGCTCGTTTTTCGCTCCATTTTCCATTGCAGACAGTTTTCCTGGTGCCCTATCAAGCTCTCGCTGGACCCTTTCTTCGGAAACCAAACAAAGGAAAGTCTGGACCTCCTCGTTTGACCGCGGCATATTCTTCCGAGTTGACATAATAATATTAGTAAGTTTAGTAACTATCTCTGGCCAAACTATTTAAAAATGGCTGGGTTATTCTGGATACTCCATCTGGCACATGCAATGATTCGATTCACGATTCGATGACACGATTCTCTCTGACCAATCGGCATTGTTTTCATGTCACATTTTAGTATTGGATCAGCTCGCCTTAGCTTGCTCAGAACCTCGATGGTGGTGATACAAAAAAAAAAAAAGTACCTGGAAGCAGGTATACGTACAACTTTTACACAGTGAAAAACCAAACAAAGGCAAGCCGAGCCGAGCCGAGTCGGTACTGTGTAGTTAAAAAGTGCCATAAATCTCATTTACCTGTATCCAATATATCAGGGCATATATATATATAACAGTCAGATCTGTTCAGATTTTTACTTGCTTTACGATTTTCAGGTATAGATCTAACCAACGCATTCTCACCCCAAGCCGTCACCTTTGACCATGCTTCAATATTTGATGCTTTAGGCGCCTTTAGCGTCAGTTATATCTAACTGTATCTAACTATATCTGACGCTGTTAGGTTTAGGTCTGGGGTGGGGGTAGGGTTACACGCGATCCTAGGGCATCATCTAACTGACGCTAAAGGGCGCCTAAAGCTTCAGATATTGAAGCATGGTCAAAATGTTAGTTAGGTGACCTAATCAGTTAGGTGACGCCTTGGGGGTGAGAATGATCTAACAGGGTAAACAGAAATTGAATAAAGTTTTCAAAAACTTAGTCTTCCATGCATAAATAAAACAAATGAAATAAGATACTTATTAAGCTACAAACGTTATTCAGTCCAGACAAGAGAGAGATTTTCTATTTTTTCTTTTGTTCTTTGATTGATATTGACACTGCAGTAAGTTAATTAGGCTGCTGTCACTTTAAGACCATAAAGCACATGCCACACAGATCCCAGTTTCTCACAACTCTTTACTTTCAATTAAGACTTAATTAAACTAATTTAAGACTGTGCTTGCGAGGAAACTCAACAAAACAGGCATATTGGCATCATTTTGTGTTTTTGTCCGTTCAAGCGTTGTCTGAAGCTGCTTTTCTGTGCGCATGAGTCGTTTGTGTCTTTAGTGCCACGCTAAGGTGATATTATTTTTATACTATATTACTTTATATCTTAGGCTATATTATATAACTTTTCAGAAATTGTTATCTATTAGATAGATAGATATATAGATATATAGATATAGATAGATAGATTTACTCATACAGATTCATTTATTAAATTAATTTCGTAACCACCCAGCTAACTAATTAAATCAGTGCCATCCCTTTGTCGTGTTTTTTTTTTTTGTTTTTTTTTTTGACAATTTGTGGGCAGGCAAACAAGTTCAGCAATTAGTTTGCAAGGGAAGCTGAGATCTCATGTTACATCTCATGTTACTGCAAGCCATTTTGCATGTCGCTGTAACTCTCACTCAATTCATGTCAAAGTAATAGTGCAACTTTAACTTTTCCAAGCATACAACTTAGAAACTTCTGAAAGCGCATAGCTGATGAATTCATCACGGTTTGAGGCCTCTCTTCATTGCATTTAAATAACACCTGAGCACGCTAACACAAATTGTGGTTGGAAGAAAACCAGTAGTGAAGTGTTGACTCGTGTGGGGACAAATTTGGTAATTTGCATGTTCTGTTGGGCAAACAGCGCGTGATCGCTACACCTTTGATTCATTATAAATGAACCACAAGCAGCACAACACGGTTAAGCCTTTGTGCAGGATGCTGCTGCTCTGGTTTCAGTATTAAAGCTGTGTGCTGGAAAAAGTCACCCCAGTTCCAGTTACCCTGCACTCTACTCAAGTCTTTATCTCCCCTGTCAATACACCTGTACTCTGTCCCACTTGCTAATGGAGGCCTGAATAGGAGTTAGTGTCAAATGACAGTAAAAGTTCGAATCTATATTTACTTTAGGTCCAAACATATAAAAGCACAGCTTAAAGGGCAATTTCTTGGAACAGCTCTCTGCCTTGTGAGTAAAATATGTAACTGCAATACACAACTCTGCCAGCAGAGGCAGACTAAGGCTTTCTCACAGAAGAGTCAACCCTCTAATTCAATAGTTTAACTGTAGTCAAATCGATACAGCAGCAAGCATATGTTGACTGTAACATTATGTAAACAAACAAATAAATAAATATGAATCTCTCAATAAAAGCACTGGCACTTTCTCTCTGTCCCATTACTGCACCTCAAATTGTCAGTCTCTTTATTTCAGAAAGTCTGCTGCTTCCTAAATTACGCAGTAATCTTATTTCACATCTTTGTACATTTTACCATTTAGCTCAAAGCGCCCTTTGTCTGTCTAATGTTAAAAGCTGGAAAAATAAAAATATTTAAAATAAAATCATACTCTAATGATTTTTCCTCCTTTGAGCGGTGAAAACTAATTCACTCATAACCTCTACAAAACTTGCACAGTTATTTCATTGTTTCATTTTTTTTTCCCCCACAACGGCGACACTAAAAAAGATGCCAACATCACATTTTTCTGTCTCCAGACTTGCAGTGCCAACCAGTGTTTCCTGAGCTTGTGCAGAAGTTGGGTCTTAACAGATGGTGGGCATTATGGACAGGCAATGGAAATTCTACCTGTATTTTCTTATGTATATTCCTTACTGGTCACATAACCGTTGCTATACCAGACAGTGTAGATTATCTGTGCAGGGGGTGGTTACGTACATTTATAAGTATGTCTGATGTGTGTGTGTAAGTGTGTGTATGTTTTAAGAGAACATTTTTGTCCCAAACTCTTATTAGACATCAAAGATAGTTGTTTTACTCTTTCATCCCTTCACTTTTTGTCTGTGTTGTTCTCTCATTCTCTCTCTTTCCTTGAAACTGCTGCCCAGTTACACTCGTGCACACTTCAGGTGGTAAAGAAATCAAACTCTCTTGCTTTCTCTTCTCAGACTGTAGTAAAAAAAAACCACAAAACAGGACCACTGTCCTCTTGACCCGAGGACATGAACTGAGAAGCCCCTCTTTATGCCTCATAAACTACAGAACAGACTGGATCTTAGGTCTACACCACAATGGAAAATTTGTGCTATATTATAATAGCCATACACGCAAATTACTCAAACCAAGATTTTACAAGGCATACGTTTACAAGGATAAGTTCACCCAAAAAAGAAAACTAATTCCTCAAGCCATTATCTCCTTCATGTGAGAAAACAAAAATGTCTACTGCCATTCTAAAGTGTTTTATTGTTTTGAAAGAGGTCAGATGCGCTCACCTGGGTTGCATTTATGAAAAAAAATACAGTAAAAAGTTGAAAGTATTATTACATGTTATAATGTATTTTAAGGTGACTTTGGTGCATATTACTTTCTTTCTTTAGGAAAAAAGGGTAAGCTTTATTTGGTAACATTTTATTTTACGGTGACCTTGTTAAACATTTTACATGTAGTTACTAGTAATAACAGTCAATTATGCATAGTTACATGCAACCCTACACCAAACCTTAACATTATGAGGTAAGTACATGTAGTTGATCACAATTACTTAGTACGTAATTGTATAATTACACTGTGACAAGGACACCTTAACCCCTTATTTTAAGGTGTCCATGTTGCTGTGTAATTATACATTTAAGGACTGGGCAATATTAATTAAATACACAAACTTATCGTTAGGATTAGGGTAAAAATGTTACAATAAATAAATAAATACAATCCATACTGACCCCAAAGTTTTGAATCTAGTCATTATTCGCAGAATATCTTGCTTTGAAACATTTGCAGTCGTGGATGTCAATTTGTGGAGGTGGAATGTCATATTCATCATTAACATTCTTAGTATGGACAAGAACAGCTTGGACATTTTGTTAAATGTATCCTTCCACATAAGAAAGAAAGTCACAATGCTTTCAAAGCACATCAGTGTGGGTAAATAAAAACATAACTTTTTTTGGTGCCTTTGTAGATATGCAGTGACTTTTTAAAGGTTTCATCAATACGAGACACTTTAGATAAGTCACAGTTGGATCTCAAAATCCCATTATATTTACAGGGAAATTCACTCATTGACTACTCAGACAAAATGAAACGTCAGAGGTTTTTAACAAGTCAGAAAACCACCTTTACGCACACACGCCTGCAGAAGCTTCACACTGAAGAATATAGAATATGAGCGCAGAGTCTTGAGGAGTGAATCTGGCTGTACACATACCCGCGCAGCGTTGCTCTGCTGAACGGATGCCGCCTAAACCTCTTTGTGCCTGCAATAGCACCCCAGACTCATTCTTATTCAAACAAGATGAGACTGGAGGCAGGCAACAGAGATTAGCCTGAGATCAAAAGGCGGTGAAGCACTCGTGTTTTGTAGATTCAGACGGGCCCCATCCAACATGTAAGACCCACGGAGGAGCGGAGCGGAGCGCTGCGCCGATGCCACCCTCTCCAAGGGGCAGAGGAGTGGATGAGCAGAAAGAGAGAAAGAGAATAAAGAAAGGAGAAACGTCAGACGGCCAAGACTACAGCTCCAGTGTGAAATATTGGAATTAGATTATGAGAAAGAGAGAGGAGAAAGAAAAGTAAGCCGTCACTGTGAGCAATTATAGGTTAAAGATAATCCTCCATTTTTTTTTTCAACGCTACAGAGATGAAACTGTTTCCATGTGTTTAATATGTCACCGTTTGTTTTAAATATAAGATTCTCCTCCAATAGACAGTAATGTGGAAGCATGAAACCTAAGAACATGGCATCTGGATCTGCAATATGCAACATAAGGATGGTAACTACTGTGACGCCTGCGTGCCAACTGTGATTAATATAAATAAATGTGGGGGGTTCGTTTCTCAACACCATATATGTTTCGTAGTTGTAGACTGCATTAGTGCACAAATAGGTCTATGTCGCACCCGTAAAGCCGAGTGACTTCAGTTTTTAGCTAAAGTCAGATCACTTGTGCTTTTAAATGCTCTTATACATATGAGCAAAAGCAAACAAGGCTGACTGCCATATTTGTGTAATTTCAGGTTAATTTGGGGCTATTATAAATTTTGCAAATAACACAGGAGCCTGCGGGAGCTGGGAGAAGAGGACTAGTGCACGGAAACACACACACACACACACACAAACAGGCAGACAAACTGAATCCTGACATAGCCACTGGCGAATAGACAGAGAAGGGTTCAAAAAGAAAAGGGTGCCTCCTCTACAAAGTGCACCACCTTTGCTGCGAGAAAACAACGCTCTTTTCCAACCACAATTCAGATCAAAGATTTTTATTTATTTATTTATTTTGGTAGCGAGAAAGTTTTTCAAATGACAAACATGGGAGCTTTGGTAAACTGGGTCAGAGCTGCCTTGCCGGTGTCTCCATGGGGTGGGTTGGTGGGGGGTGCTGAATGTCACACCCTGAACACCCAGGAAGAGAGGGATTAGATGGCAGAAAGCTTTGCAAGGGATGCTTTCTTAAAAATATGCTGCCTCAGAAATATTGTTCTCAGAATGCAAATAAACTATAGAGGAAGAAGAATCGATTGAATCCTGATTTCATTCTCAAGGGACTAAGCTGATGTCAAAACTAAGCGTATATAGTTGAGTCTTAATAATATTGTAAGTATAGAATTATTATGCATATATATATATATATATATATATATATATATATACACACACACTACTTTGATATATGGATTAAGTGGATATCAAAACTAAGCTTATGTTGTTGTTTTAAACTGCAAAATGTATTTCTTGTAATATATTGTTATATACGTATAACACATAAGTGAAAATTATTATTTTTTATATAAAAACCCCCGCACATCTTCTCGTCTTTGCAACATATTGTTTTCTGAATAATACAGGCATTTATCTTTATTATACAGTATGTGATAACTTTGTATTTACATTTTTCTGTTATCTTATGAAATATTTATCTGTTTCTTTGATTTTAAACATCGACACTTCCCACAGACTCCCTCATGTTCTCTTGTGCAAATTTGTCAAACTGTTCAGACCGCTTCTGCTAGTGTATGCTCACCTATTCCCCTGTTATTTCAAACTTAAACTAGCAATGTCAAACTTGTACTAAGGCCAGAGTGATTCAAATTGATATTGATTCTGTTGTGGCAGCTCACTCACAAGTGAGAAGAATCAAGACTGTTCTGAGACTAGGAGGTTTCCCCCATGCTTCATTTCAAACCAAGCAAATAGTTGTTGAATTCAATTACTCTGAACGGGAGTAATAATTTAGTCTGACGTTGAGGAATAAAAACAACATAAAAACAGCAAATAATCTCAAGATTAGGCAGTCCTTGTGTCAATTGTAGATTAATTATAGAAATTAGTAGTAATTCATTTCATCTGTTATGTTTCAGACCCCCCCCCCAAACTTCCCCACTCACACTATTTGAACTGAAAATCCCCAAAAGGACAAATGTAAAAACCTCTCCCTACAACATACTATGCTTGGCCACTGTGCAGTTCTAGATTTTTCCACAGACACAATTTTTCGGCTCATCACAAGAGGGGAAGGAGGAAGGGAAGAGCTTGGAGAGGAAAAACTCACCGGTGCCGATCGTGTGCTTCCCCAGGAAGTTACACCCTGCAGCTCCAGCTGTGGGCCAGGTTAATCAAACGGTTAAAAAAAAAAAAAAAAGATATATATATCAAAAATGAACACAAAAGAAATGCCCTGCATTAATAAAGCCAGACCAGCTGGCTTTGAACAGAAACCCTGATGTGGGTTGTGTTGCCCTGAAAACTCCCTTGGATCTGAAAAGATTGCTATGCATACACACAGAAATGAGACACTAGACACACACCCCCATGAAAAAAAGGCCCATAAGATTTGTGGCACAAGTATTTGGCAGTGCCTGATCTCCACCTGTTCCTGTCTCTCCAGGCTCAGAGGTAAATTTAGGCTTGATATAATATCAATGACACTCAGACCTTTGTAATTGCTGGAATTGCTGTAGCAACTGTCATCAAGAACATCAAACAAAATGGGACATGCTTTGCATAAGAACATCTATCTATCTATCTATCTATCTATCTATCTATCTATCTATCTATCTATCTATCTATCTATCTATCTATCTATCTATCTATCTATCTATCTATCTATCTATCTATCTATCTATCTCTGTCTGTCTGTCTGTCTGTCTGTCTGTCTGTCTGTCTGTCTGTCTGTCCTGTCCTATCCTATCCTATCCTATCCTATCTTCTATATTTTCCATATCCCATCCTATTCTGTCCTGTCCTTTCCTGTCCCATCCTGTCCTTTAAATATAAAAGCATTGTGAGAGTGTGGAATAAAGCAATGATTCCTGTCATTGATCGCCAATATTTCTGTATGGTTTAAATTCATACGATAACACATTATACTGACAGTGACACAATGTGGATTTTCAAGACATATTTATACTAATTCAATTATGAATGCTATTTTAACCTGGAATAGCGCAAGTACAGGGAAGACAAGCATTTACCGCATCAAAAGTGTTTTCCCTCGGGTTCACGGAAATCCATTCTCTCAGTGACATCACATTTGTATTGACCCTGTTTACAATATCATGGGGATATCTAACCTTTAATGGGAATGTGTTTTGGTAAGAAGGAATGAGTTCATACATATCTAATGTTACAATAGCGTAATGGGGATTTTATTGAAACGGGGCACAAAAACACAACAAAAAGCGGTAAAAGCGGATTTTTGCTTTACTGTAAAAACACTGCAACAGGATGTAGCCGAGGTCAGTCACAAGGGAAGAGGAAACTGTTAAGGGGGAAAAATGCATAATTATCCCTTACTGTACAGAGCACTCAGTATCAAAAGCATAATTTGTTTGTACTGTAAGTGCTTTTATTATTGGCCTTCCCCACTTATTGTAACTTAGTTACAATATCAAGCCTCATTCCAGAACGACAACCTGGAAAACTGCATTTCTGTGTCAGCACACCTTTCTCTCTTTCTCCTTATTTGCTGTCTCTTTTCTCTCCACAAAATACTCACAGACAGTTCTTTCCTGTATTTAATAAACTAATGGGAATGTCTAACAAGCTGGAATGTCTCTGTCTTTTCTGGCCGTGCTGTTAGAGCGCTCAATGCTGGACACAAGCTGTGTGTTCCAGCGGCAGCAACAGTAGCAGCAGCAGCATGCAGGAGTCTGGCTGTCTGTGCGGCTCTAGAGGAAAGAGGACCAGTGTGGCAATGCACAGCAGCAGAGACGCCCCAACCATCAACCACAGGAGCCAGCCCGGCTCCCCCCATGAGGCACGCTGACTGGACCCAAGCGTGTGTGTGAGGGAGAAAGAGACAGAGAATAAGAGTAGGATTTGTTCGACTTTTTTTATGTGTATATTTTAGTGCGGGAAGTATGCCTGTACTTTACACCATGTGTTCTGTTATCTTAAAGGTGACAGAGGACTAACAGGAAGCCCAAAGCGGCATCTTTCCTGAGGCAGTGTGCCGTGTTTTATTTTTTAGCTTTCAGTGCAATTACAATTTTAGTTCAGTCATTGACAGCACATTAACAGTAATTATCTTGATGAATCTACTGACAGATTTATGTTTAGTGATTTGTTTTTATGGCAGCACAGTTAATAAAAAAAGTACTTCAGGGCAACAAAATACCACCAGCATAAAAAAATAAATAAAACAAAATAAAATAAAAAAATGTTAAAAGAAGAAATTTTGTAAATGCTTAAACATATTTTTTTCTTTCTTTCTGCTGTTTTTGCTACGAGCTATTTATAAAATATCTTCTTTTGTGTTCTGCAGAAACACAGAAACAAAGAAAGTCCTAGGCTACATGAGATTGTGTAAATGATAACTCAATTTAGCATTTTTATATTTTAACCTTTAACATTTTAAGTTTAATTTTTAATTAAAGTTGTATATTTTTCTTTGATACAAAAGATTATGAACCATGTTGATAACATTTACTTCATTTAATTCGGCAACGCTTTCAATTTCAATACTTTAGACATTCTACTGACTATAAGTAACTTTTCAACTACATGTCAACTAACTGTGATTAGAGTATTAGTAGACTGTCAGCTTAAAATCTGCTAACACTTTATTTTGTTGGTCCCCCAACAGACATTCAACTGACTATAAGTAAATTGGCGGCTACAAGTAAACTTATTCTCCTAACCCAAAGCCTAACACCTAACCATAACCTAACAGTCTTCTGACAGTCTACTATATACTCTATTGAGAGTTACTTGACATGTAGTTGAAAAGTCACTTATAATTAGTAGAACGTCTAAAGTGACTATCGAAATAAAGTTTAACCTTTAATTCTTTAAAAAGTTCATCTTTCCAGCAGTGTTTGCTCCATGCTGTCTAGGCTAATTATTTAAAATATTTAGGCTAATTCATTATTTTGAATATCCCAAATGAAAATATGCCATGACATATGTTGCATACTTCTCAGCTAACTCTCAGCAACTGTGTTTTTGTGTTGGAAATTCCACCGGTGGTCTATATATCAACGGTACTGAGTGGCGTGGGCAGGTTCGAGTCAGCCCTCTCCTTAACACAAGGTCGCTCTGTGTGTGTCCTGCCCAGGAGACTGAGGGGAGCCCACGTTTAACACGCATATCCATCCATTCATTTACACACATACACATGTGCAAGGTAAGCACGCTAAGAACGTCACGATTTCATGTTCCATTCTAGAACAGTCTGATGAACTCTGAGCCTAAATAGATCTGATGAAGTACAGAGAAATAAAGGAGGAGGGATTGGGGGCTTGGAGAAGCCGAGAGCTCTAGACAGAGAGCGGGAGAGAGAGGTAGGAGTCCACACACCTCTTTCCAAAAACAATATTTTGACTGAAAGGTTAGCCATCTGGATCTTCTGAACGCAGGATTACGGCTGGTGCCTCAACTTATTTTTTCCCCTATTACCAATGGTTGCCACAGACACAGCCACTAGCTTGCATGGAGACCCTCTATGATGACAACCACCCTGTTGCTGCATGAACAGCTCTCCAATCTACTAAAGGGAAACAATGGGTTATCTGAGTATGCTTTAAAATAGAAGACTTTGGATACGTGGAACATTGTCAAGAAATATTTTACTTCACTGGTTTACATTTATATAAACACGGCCGACAACGGCTCAAATGTGCTATTCTACATATCAAACTAGATTTGTCAACTGCATCCTTTCTGAATGTTCATGAAATGAAATAGTGCTCAAAATGTGTTGCTCTTAATAATTACAATTAATTGGACAATTATAGTTCTCTACTAGCTTCACATTACATATATTTTAAATAACAGTCACAAATGCATGGGAAACAGTCATATGTAAAATCGGTTTTGACAGCTGCAGGTTCAATCAGTTCGATTGTTTTTAGGACCTGTTTAACCAACACATTCTCATCCTTTGGCGTCATATTGGTGACGACATATGACATTTCGTCGAAATACTTCACACATGGCACCCTTTAGCGTCAATATAACACGCACTGTTATGGGTAGGTTTAGGCCTGTGTCTCATATTGATGCTAAAGGATGCCAGTCACCTGTATGACGCCTTGGGTTCTGTGTGTTATATTGACGCTAAAGGGTGCCATGTGCGTAGTATTTCGACGAAATGTCACATGGCGTCACCTATATGACGCCAAAGGGTCAGAACAGGCTTGTTTAACCCTGGTGCAAAGCCTTATTGATGTAGCCTAATATGTTGCTATTGCAATGATTTAAGTTTTCATTATTTATTACATTTACTTTCAGTATTGTAATTATGAATTATTTTAACTACGTTTCACTTGAATTCATCTGCTACCAGCTTCCAATGATCCGCGGCGCGGCGGAAAATTACGCAATAGAGAGAATGATCGGACATTTTTCAAAGTCTGTAATTGTAGCGCCTCTTAGCGGTAAAAGGCAGCAATTACACCCTAAAATTTACCGCCGCGGCAGAACGCCGGTGGTAAAAGTATTATTCTGGTTGAGAACCAACTGTTTTCAATTTACTTCATTTGAAAATGCCATAGATCTCAATGTCCTAAGTGCTTACAGATCTCGAACCTGAACGCCCTGGCAGGTGTCCATGGCAACCTGAGAGCGCACTCAACCCCACTCATTCTCTGTCTCCTTCACTCACTCTCCGAGTTTCTCCGAGCATGCCCTGAGCACTGTGAAAGTGGCAGCTTTTATCTTCTAATTAGATGGAAGGAACTCACCTCAAGGTAAGAGCAAGTGGGGTGAGACCCTGTATGGACCTTTCATCTAAGTTATCTCGGTACTGTATATCTGTTTCATAATCCAGGATTTATTCTAAAGACTAAATTTAATAAGTCAGCTCCCATAAAGGGACTTTGACATAGATTGTTCATGTCAAACAAAGAAAATCTCAGTTTGTTTTCATAACAAAACTGAAATGCGGCAAAGCAGAACAAAGAGTAAACTACTTTTCAGGAAGGTGATGGAAAGACCTCAAGTGTGTTTGGAGGAAACAAAAGCATCTCACCTAAAGCGAGCAGCTCAACAAGACCCTTTCATGTGCCCTACGTTGGGCGCCACATATACAGATTGAGAGCGTGCATATGTGCATCCCTCTGTTTCTCTCCAGCCCGCTCTTTCTTAGCAGCTCTGTCTCCACTCACTGAAAAGCGTGTGACAAGCAGCACAGATGGAGTGTGAGGAGCGAGGTCTTCTCGGGTCCGTTTCATGGTGCATTTGGCTGCGCCTTGCAGCTGATGATTTAGGTGTCATAATAGATGTTCCCATAATAGCTCTTAATCCAACGGACACTTCCAGAGCAGCATCCCTCACAAAGCTCTCTCTTTCCATCTAGAGTGAGTCAATCACCAGCCTCAGGCATCCTTTTTAAGTGACAACTAGTCCAATCAAACAGCCTTCTCAGTATCACTGATTTGAAGAACTTGTCAAACATATTAGCAGCTAAGTAAAGAGTAAAATTGGCAGACTATTTGATAACGTGAATCCCATTCACTAAAGCTCATGTGGGTAAATTGGGCTTGATTTTTAAAGAGTTCTTCAATTAATGTCCATGCTTTGAATTTTAAAGATTGCCACTTAAAACATCCGTAAAAAAGGGGGTTTTAACCTGAGGGTATGTTTCTATTGCCATGTCTCTATCCCTGACTAAGTCTTGGTGGCAGATTATTTGGGGTGAAAGCCAAGGAAAACCTATACAAAGTCCAGATCCCTTCTATTGCACAAATTTAGTTCTTCTTAGTAATCATGTAAACGAAAAATAGCCCCAATGGATATGATTTTGGGTGCAATTTGGGATGGTAAGTATACTTAGCATATTTTAATGTTTGGCTAAATAATTTGTCCCTGTTGTTGGCTCCAAATACTTTCAGACAACATCGATGATGTTCTTCATATTAAAGATGTACTTGGATTAAAAAAAAAAAATTCTGAAGAAAAAGAAAACAAAAAGAGTGAATGAGCCTATTTAGCATCCAACGCATGATACAACAACAAAATCCAGAGGATTGTCATGCTATAATGTTGTCACAGACATCAGAAGGGCACAATAAAGAACATCCACAAACACAAAAATTGCAAGGAAATTACGTAATATAATTACCATCATGTAGAATTAGATTACTGATTTTTGCGTTCTAAACGAATAAGACATTCCAGTTACCCCAACTTTCTTGGAAAGCATTTCGGAAAAATAAAAAGGAAAGCCCAACATTTAGTGGGATTCAGAAACTTCAGTTTATTTGTTTGGGCATGAATAAAAAAAAATTGAGCAACAACTTGTGTTTTAAAATGGAAAATTTGGTAATATTAAGATCAAACTTGCAAATGGATATTTCTAATCTGTTCTATTGCTTAAATGTGGATACTGATATTCCAAAGAGTGAATGGGTGCAAAAAAAAAAAGACCCCAATAAAACAAAGACATGGTTTCTAATGGTGTTGAAAAATGGTGTTATATTACGTGCACTATTTCTAAGGTCACATTTCATAGAAATTCTGCTTTATGCTAGTAAAATAAGCAAAAGTTGAGTTGTTTGGTGTGATATTACAGCCTTTGACAGGTACAGCATAATTACAAGGGCAAACCATGACATATTTTCAGGGAAAGCAGGTCGGTGATGTCCCAATTAGGGTGAAATGACCAGCAAATTGACAGCTTGAAAATGTGTCTCATCCTTGGCATACGTCCTCAGAGTGGGCTTCGTTATGCCTCCTATACAAGACAGAATTGAATGGCAATGTCAAAAGGCACTCCGGCTTGTTAGAATGCAGATAATAATGTTGTTACATGCCTTGGTTGCTAAGGGTCATTTTCTGATGCAACTCCAAGACTTCTGCGAATCTAAATATAATGGGACCAGCGGTGGTCCAAATTATGGTACCATTTAAGGTTACATTCTTGGCATCCAACTTGGCACCCTGGTTAAATTGAATGCATGTCAGACGATAATGTTAAAGAAGAGGCCAAAATGAGGACACCATCCTCAGGAGGTCCTCCAGGAGACAGCTTGGCCGAACGTTGGCCATTCTTTTGCAAAAATACATGTGGCCAGGTCATATATATTATATAAATTGTACTGTATTTTATTTCATTACGGAATAGGGACATTAGATGTTTTTTTTTTTTGTTTTTTTTTCTTGAAATCTAAAAACACAAATTTCTAAACTTCACGTTTTGGATCGCTACAGCTCATAATAACAATGTCCATACTTAAATGGGAGGTGCTGCTGGCTGACAGTTATCACTCTTTCTCAAATCTCCAAATGTATTTAAGTAATGCATAACAATGCTTTCAGGAAACAAGCCACACAGACAAAGCGGCTTAAGTACCACTTACGCTCTGGAAGGCACCATGCCATGTCTTATTTTCCCTAGTACGTTCCTCGAGATGCTTCTTGGGACATTGTGTGGCTTTAATTAGATGTTCATTAGAAGGTGTCTTGTATTTCCTCAATTAGTCCCTGTCATGGCAGCAGCGGCACTGCAGTAATCTCCGTGATTAAACTCCACTCTTGTTTGTCTGGGCACGACGTGCCAGCTTTCTCCAACGGGCGCTGTCCTGGAGCCCTGTCACAAAGTGTAATGATTCTTTAGCATGCCCCTCCAAGGCTTCCCAACATCCTGCCAGCCTAACAGCACAGAGCACTCATTTTAAATGTCTTCCCCATTCAACCATTTGCCATTTTCAATTATACCTTTCCACCCTTCCATTTGTGTAATTTTCTAATCTCACCATAGCTGGCATGATGCTGTTTTAGCGGTAGTGCAGAGTGACAAATGAAGCCATCAGGATGAAAGCTCAGAGGTGTAAGACATGTCAATGGTCATGGCTATGTAGCTGCCCCTTTAAATTGTCGAAACTGAATTATAACGATGATTATGTGTCTGTTTATTATCACTTTGCGTATGTTAAAACGACAGTGTTTTTTTCTTTTTTTCTTTTCTAAATAGCTTGGTATGGATTCATGTTGCCATGGCTATAGAAGAAAAGACCAGTGGTTTTCTTTCGATTAAAAACATGACAAATAGAAAATGACATTGGACTTTCACAATTCATTATATTGAAGTTTGAAAAGAAATATGTTAAAGACATGTTTAATTACCTTTTTAAGTATCCTCTCCAAAACATTATTCATATAAATAGAACAAAAAAATTTTAAAACACTGCAAAAGACATCATCACATCTCTATTCTGGTGGCAATGAGTCCACTTGCTTAGCTGAAAGAGCTGCTCTAGTCAAAACACAGCAGTGGCGAGAGAGGTCAGGGCAGACAGATATGGGGTGCAATTACTGCCTCTGAGAGCCATAAGCATTAAGGTCTATTAGGTTAAAGTGTCCCACCACTTCGCAACCAAAAAGAGCACAAATAGCTACAAACTCATGTTTCGAGAGTTGGCTACTGTTCTGAGAATATGATGAGACAATGACCTGAAAGGCTTGGTGAACAGGTTCGAGGAAAGTTAATGACACACTTTGAACAACAGAGAGCAATATTCGGCCCAAAAGGCTTCGGCAAAAGATATTATTTAGTGACAATTCAGCAAAGAGGATTATGAAAAAGGATTAAAATTGGTAGGGTATGCTTCTACCAATGCAAATTAATAATGAAGAACTTTTGACCTAAATAAAATGTGGGAAAAAGATGCTTACCCCTCTGTTTCTACTCGTACCACTCTGAGCGGGATTCTAATGGGCGTTTTTGGCATGGGAGGCAGGTACACTAACAAGGACACTACAGACCGCAGCTTTTAGTGTCAGTCACCAGTGTGCCTCATGAGGCAAGGGGAGTTCATAAGCACAGCTCTTACTAGCTTGTCTCAGTTACAATAACATCCCTAAACTTTACTCCAATTCGGGTCATAGCACCAAATGTACCTGTTCCCACTCGACCTGCTCTGAGCAGGATTCCAACCTGTCCGGCATGAGAGGCATGGGATCTAAGAAGGATGCTAAAGACTATATATATATATATATATATATATTGAACTGTGTGCAAAATTAACAAAGATAGAAATTTACAGACAGTGAGGGGACCAAGTTGAAATAGTGAGTGCCTATTCTCAAATTCATGAATATTAGGAACAGTGTTGGGGGTGATGCAAGTTAAATAATCAGATTTTTTTTTTCAATTAACGAGTAAAGTAATACATTACTTTTAAAGTCTACAACAAAATATCTGATTTACTTTTTCAAATAATGTACTTTGTTGTATATTTTCGTGACTGACACCTCCCAGTCTTAAGAGAATTCGTAAGGCACAGAATCATTGTGCGCTGTGTGAACATGATGCTAATTGTAGTAATAGACTAAATGTCAATATGCATTTACTAATCTCACTTACACAAAAACAGGTTCACTATCCTTCAAAATGAATAAAAAAAAAGAGTTGAATGCAAACTCAGAATATTACACAAACAAGCAATAATTAAGTTAAACACAGGTTGTTATTGCTGTAATTGTTATTTCCCTGTACTGGCGCAAGCCTGTGCCGTAAACGTGTACACAACGAAAGCCACCATGAGCAGATCTGTGCCTTCACTGTCTAGCAGACTTTTGCGTTTTTACCCTTTAGACGGGAACGCGATGGTGGAGAAACTTTTTTTGCGTTTTTAAGCCCCAAAAACGGTATCACCGTGTAAATGAAAGGCATATCTGATAAAATATTTTTACTTTTTTAACCCGCGAGCAGAACAAACTGTGTTAACAGGGCCTAAAAGTGTTTTTAGCGTATGTACTGTATAGGTTTTGTGTTTGTTTTAGTGCGGTCTGTCATAAATAGTGAAATATCCACCTTATTTATAATAATAATAATTCATTACATTTATATAGGGCTTTTCTCAGCACTCAAAGTGCTTTACATGGAGGGGGGGTGGGGGGTGGGGGTTTTGGTGGGGGCGGGGGGTTCCTCAAACACCACCAATCTGCAGCATCCACCTGGATGAACACCCACCACACACCAGCTTATTGGTGAAGAGGAGACAGTGATGAATCCAAACAGTATATGGGGATGATTAAGAGGCCATGATGGACAGAGGCCAAGGGGCAATTTTGGCCAGGATGACAAGGTTAATCCCTTACTCTTTTTCAAAGGACATCCTGGGATCTTTAATGACCACAGAGAGTCAGGACCTCAGTTTAACATCTCATCAGAAGGACGGATTCATGAAGCTGTGCGCAAATTAATAACTTCTGCTAAGCTGTAAACAATCAGTGAAAGGCTTGCTTTATGAATGCAATTATATGTTTTTCTTTTTTTGTTTTAAATGTTTTTTTTCTGTACATTGGGTACAATGAAATTATATAATTCTACTCACTATTCAACCATCAAACATTAAAAGGACATTTAAAGTGTAAAAGCATTAACAAGGTAGCCTTATTGTTAACACAGAGATTTATGAAATTTTACCTTTCACTGTGAAGATCTAAATATATTTAGATATACAGGAAATCGCAATGGATGATGATTTCGATATATCTAAATATGTTTAGATGTTCTGAAATATCTGTGTAAATAATGAGTGACATACTGTACACGAGCAAGAGATCACTTCCCAATGCGCAGACTGAAGCGCCCGTGCCTTCAGATCAGTTGGACATGGTTGTGGTTACAAGAGGTAAAAATGATATAAATACTGTTTGTTTTCTCACACAAACCACTCGTTTCGTGTCTTAGTCCATCAATGTGTACTTTCATTCACGAGTCATTAAATCATGTTTAATTTGGACTTCTCTGTGCATGCTCTTCAAGGTGGACCCCATATACCTCCATTATATGACTGATGAAAACAATGAAAACGTATCAAAAATTAATTTCAAAGTGAACTATCCCTAAGTCTTCTTGCTTCTTCCGGTATTAACATTCATAAAGAAGCGTGTCCTTTACCCCATAAAAAAAAAAAAAAAAAAAAAAAAAAAAAAAAACACTTCGCCAGAAGTGGGAGATCAGTAAAGAAATAAAAACAGCCGTTGCAACGGTGTTCTTGTGCGTGACTAGCGGTTAGCGATATGCCTCAATAAAGCGGCATTGAACAGCAATTACCTTTCTTCTTCATATTGCCTTTTTATATATTGCTCATCCAAAGCATCACTAAAATATTTTAATGTTTTTGTCTATTTAAATTAAAAAGTGAAGTTCTAATCTATTATTTTCTCTTACATTAATGAATTAATTAATTTAATGAATTAAAGGTTTAAAGGGGTGCAATGAAATAAGTTTTAGACACTGCGTTAATGTGACTGTGACATATTAGGACATGGGCATGGCTTCTGACATCACACTCGGATGTGAGATGAGTTGGATGTCCATCAGTCCAACGCTGATTGGGAAATATTATTCTCTTATCATTTTTGATGCTTTATTTGCTCATTTAGACAGCCAAGTATAAGTCTGTACGAGTAAACAATAACAATAAGTGCACAAATAGCCTTATAGTGCAGTCCTATTTTAGTATTATTTATATACTATAATGGTATTTATTATTATAACCTGATTTATATTTTATTTTTATATTTTCAGTTTTCATTTTAATTAAAGTTTTAGTAATTTTATTATATGCCTTTGTTTTAGTTTTTTTTTTCTATTTTGCTTTAATTATTTGTTAATTTGCTCATTTATTTTAGTATTAGTAATTTTATTCTATAGACTGAGGCAACATTTCACATTTTTGTTTAGCTTTGAGTTATTCATCTTATATTTAGATTTTATTTAAATTTTAATTTTAGTTCACAACTCTGGCTGCAGTTCTTAGTATTTAAAACGTATTTAAAACTGAAATATGATGCCATCCATGTAGATGCACATTTGAAAACACCAAGTATTGCATGTTAAAATGTATCCTACTCCCAGTACATACAAACACACAAATTGACCATCACAGTCTTGCAAATCTTGCATAACCCACACTCAGTTACATGACCGTTCAAAGGTCTGCGTAGGTCTCAGCGATTTTCTCTAAGGTCTCCCTGATTGCAAGTTTGAAGTGCTCTCCGCATCCAGGTAGGATAAAGGAAATGAGACATCAATTGGACTCTGCAGTGTGTACTCAGCACCAATGATTCATTCGCAACATTCAGGAGGCATTAGAAGGCACTCATTTCCCAGCCCAACTCCCCCCAGTCCACCACTCCCCCACAGCCCACGCTGCCTTACTGTGATTAGGTAATGCTTCTCATTATGAATGTGATGCCCCATTTCCACTGGCAAATCAAACAGCTCTGGATCAACAGGCCTTAACTTTCGGATTCATTAGACTTCTAAAAGAGGTCTTAAAGCGAAACATCTGCTTTCGGTTTCGTCCCAAATACCTGTTCCAAGCCATCAGCTCTGCACACGATAGGCTGCCAGGCCATGCGAGATGAACCCGTGTTTGATGACATCGGCTGAGGTCACTTCTCTGCAGGTCTAATGAAGGCTTAAATGAGCTGCTACATTGATGGGTAAGGAACGAGGGATGAACTCCACGCATGCAAAGTTCATATCGTCTTGCTTTGGCAAGCGCAATGCTGACCTCCGTATTAACTTAGCAAGAGAGAGATTTGTCCGGGTCTTTTTCTTTTTTTTTTTCCTCATTCGTACCGCTCTCTTGCTGCTACTACTCTGTTCATTTGATTTTATCCCTGCCAGCATATTTGCTATGTGCAGATGTGACAGCTTAATAATGTAAGCTGAGGTCTTTCCCTTCAAAAACATCCTGGGTTTTGTAAGCCATCTGTTAGACATCCTTTAAGCCAACACTTTGTGTTATACTTAACGTCACTCTACCAGGGCACACTTATAATGGGGTAATAAATAGTGCCGAGATCCGTACTGATGTTTATCTCAGTCCCCAACTTTTTGGGTTTAAAATATTAGTGGCATAGTATGTTTTACACCACCTGTTCGGAATCTGATCTTGGGATTCATTAAACAATGGCAGGTTGTCAGACTAATTTGCAAATGACAAATAACTTGAGGCTCTTATTAAAAATGCATGTTAAAAAAATATCATTGAATGGCAGCATTCAGAAGAACCTGTCTTGTTTATTATGGTTGGCTCACATTGCGGCACGATGCAATAATGAAGTGCTCCTCACTTGATAATGAACGACACTATCAAGCATGGCAGCATTTGTCATGCTCATGGACACCTTTCAACAAATCAGTCAATTTACTGTTTCTGTGAGGAGAAGGACATGTGCGTAAACAAAATACTTTACACTGGCTGGTTATTTATTTTTAGCAAATCCTTTATGATATTAAGGCATATTTATATATCTTGGTGCCGAGAGATTTCTAGCACGGCACTTGCAACAGACCCACAAACAAAAATGCAACACTGCTTCATCAGATTCCTCACTGTGTCTGCAAGACTCGGAGAGAGAGAAAGAGAGAGAGAGATATTCTGGTCACAAGAGTTATTTTAAGGGTTTCCAAATCAATCTAATATATGCTCTTGCGCAGCTATTTTGATTTAGTTCTCTACAGCTGAAATTCACTGTTTTTAATTGACATTTATCTGAATTGTATTTAAAATGTGCATTAGATAGTAATAGTTGTAGTTCTTAGTATAGTGAGAACAATGACTACTGTATACTAATAGTTCTTGTAAAAAAATGAATCACATTTAGCAAATAACTGAGATATCGTCTAACCGTTAAAGGTCCATTACTCATAAAACAAATTAAATACCATTACACATGGATTACACTAAAACAACTGACATAAGAACAAAAATCATTAGTTTGGCACTTCTTTGCCACAGATAAGCTGTTGTTATTGATTCAAATTAATTACTCTATTTAAAAAAAAGACTCAATTAAACAATTTAACAGAGCACCACAATTAAACTGCAAATGGGTTGCTTTTAATGATACGTGTAATTAATTGAGAAACTGTATAAAAACAAGTATCATTCAAAACATACATTGTATTAGCACTCGACAAACTAAATAGAATTTATTAATTATTTTGAGTCAAACAATTGCAATAACTATTAGTAATTTTGTTGTGTGTGTTTTCCAGGAGTAAGCTGTTTTATTCATCTACTTTACAATATCCTGGAATGTAGGTATTATTATATTATATTATATTATATTATAGGACAATGTTCAAATGTTTTCCCCCTAAACCAGTTCAAAGCCGGCTGAAACCTTAAGTAGAGCAAAACAACATTCAAAAGGACTTCAAACCCGGTTAACATAGGTGCAGAAGGTATTTAAGATATCCACCATACTCTCATTAGCCCTTTGTTTTATTAATTTTAATTTCTCCCGACAACCATGGCGTAACATCCTCCACTAATCTCAGAGTATGTAAAGATAATCCTGCAAACACTTGTCTCTGGCAATTTACATGCTCGCCTTTTCTAACTAAAGATAAATGTCAAAAAAGGGAGAGAGGGTGGCACAGAGGGGAAACAGAGTATTATTTTCTTTTTCTTTTCAATTACCTAATGGTAAGTGGGCTGTTTACAGTTTTTGCCAGTTTTTTATCATGTTTGGAAAGTTTGCTGACTTAAAAATCGCAGCAGTTTAGACAAGTGCATGCTCTACTCTGCCTTTATATAGTGCGAGGCGACCAGAACAGACCCTATAGGAATTCTTTCTCTAGAGAGCTCTAAAAACATCTTTTGTACAACCTTCTCTGATGTGTCTTTGACAAAGAAAATCCTGAGGCATCTCTTTACACAGTCACTGAAAGACATTTTGTCTACTGGAGCAACTTGACAAGGTGTAACATTCCATAGCACCATGTCAACAAACCGACTGGCTTCCATCATAGCAGTGAGCGCCACTTCCCAAGACAAAACAA
Source organism: Pimephales promelas (assembly GCF_016745375.1). The sequence continues at coordinate 242,199 of NW_024121987.1, forward strand.
CCAGTCTAGAGTCTCCAGGGGCAAGTCGGTTTCAGCCCAGACATGATATAAATGTCCCCTGACCATGTCCACGCTAGAGGGATCAATGACTGACATATCTGCAGAAGGTTTCACCAGCCTTGAGGTTGAGTGAATGTAGTATGTCGCTTGAAGGCATGCCATTGGCCATGGCCAAGTATTTCAAGTCTGGAGGGCCCACGAGAGACCTTTTTTTAAAAATGAAATACATACAAAAACGAGTACAACAGCGTGTCACAGAGTCAGATGTCTTCAGATAGTACAAGCAAGTGTGTATCTTGTGTGTATCAAAACAGGATATTAAAGCCTGAAGTCAATAATACATGTAAAAAGGGAGTCAGCTGATATTGAATAATACTTTCAAGGTCATGTACATTTGTACAAACAAAAAAATCTTAATATATATATTTATTATATTTTTAAAAGATACACACAGTTTTTTTTTGTGTGTGTGTGTGTGTAAACTGTGATCTGTAAACTATTGTTTTCAGGATTCTTTAATGAATAGAAAGCTTAAGTAGAACAACTTTTTTTTAAATTTCATTTTATTAGTATTTTATTGGTAAATTGATTAATGTATTCTGTCCATGTTTATCAATTTAATCCTAAATACTGAATAAAAGTATCCATCTCTTAAAAAAAAGATTCTGTCTGTACCCTACATTTTTGAATGGTAAACAAATCTACATGTGCTGTTTTTTTTTTTTTTTGCTTTACCCCAAAAAATTTGCACGCAACACCGTGTCCTAACTACACACAACACGCTAAAATTCCAGCGACAGCAAGTCTGTCCACACTAAACGCGACGCGACTGTGAGACGCCACACGTCAATCAAAAATCACAGCCATTCAGAACAGCGTGTGGGCGGAGTCTCTCTGTGAAAGCGCACTACTGGCCCGCACTCGCATTGGAAATGGGTAAGGACATAATCAAATATACACATTGACTAATTTTGTTATGAAGTACAGTCGCATGTTTGCATAGAATTCATTTCGAATGCTATATTATATGCTTTCAAAATCTAAGGTAAATTATCCGTTATCGCTTGTGGCACAGTGACCTAATGTCTTTAAACTTCGACAATCAGTTCCTCGTCGTCCATGTTTGATGATTAAATATTCATGACACGCAGAACTTCCATCTAATGAGATCTCTGTGTGGGCGGATCTGTTAGGAACCGTTTCTAAATTAGAAACTTTGCGTGTCGGTGTCACGTCTGGTTAGGAAAAAAAACTCTTGATTAACATGGAAAAGATACCTTTTATCGTGTGTCGCGGCGTTGCGTCGTGTGTAGTTAGGACACAGTGTTAAACAAATTAGTGACAACATACAGAAATACAAGACTGCTGAAATATTTACAAACTGAATCGATAGCAAATTCAGTTTTCATGTAAAGTTAGCATGGGTTCCTTTTCAGAGTTCAATAAGAGTTCAGGTCAAATGAGCTAATTAATCATCTCAACATACATGATACAGTTGCATCAGGACATGCAACTTTTTAATCCGCCCTTGCCATGCATTCAAAGCATGACAACAATATCACCAAAACACATTTTGTTCATTATTGTCTTCATGTCAAAGTTCGTCCTTGTCTGCACCTTCATAAGGTTTGAATGAACGCTTCCTGCTGTATTTTCGTGCGTTGATAAAGGTAGCAATTAACATGTTGCATCCCCACACTGCACAGTGGGGCTCGTATTCAGAGCATCGCCTCACTAATTACAGCCCATGCCTTGATCTCAATCTGTGTCCTTTACACAGCATGGTGACCCTCCAATCAACTGCTGCTTCTTCCACCACTCTCCCTCATTTTATCTATGTGTCGAGCTTACCTTCATTACGCTAACGTATCCCATGCCACACGAGGCCTTGAAAACATCCTTGCGCTTTGAGATGTTCCTGGACATCTGCAGGAGGAGACACTGGAAGCTTCACAGAGGTTGAGGAGGATATCACATCACGGCCCAAGGCAATAAGTGCAGAGCGCGCGGAACGCTTGCTCCTTGCTCTCTTCAATTCTCCCCCAGAAAGAGTAGCGGTGTGCTGCGGGGTACAGATGGATCTGGAGTAGGGAAAGTGTAAAGAGAGGGCAAAAAGCTGAGGAGACTCGCTTTACTTCTGTTTTTCATTCACCTCCTTTTGCCTTCCACTCTTCCCCATCCCTGCTGACCCGACAGAACCCTCTAGCTATGCTGCCATTCCACTTGAGTTCTGCACTGATTATATTTCCTGCGACGTATATGAAAGGAAATAGGGTGAAAATGATGAGAGGTATAGCATTTCTATAACTAAGTGCTAATGCGTTCATCACGCTGTCGTGTGAGATATAAAACAAGTAAAATGAAAAACATCTTTGCGATCCACGACAGGAGGGCTGATATGTTTGCGCGAATGTGCTCGGCAGACTGATGTGTACACGTGTAATCTATGCCTTGTTGCTAATGAGGACATATTTGTTTTTAATGAGTAGGTGGGCACATAGATGGAGACAAGGACAGCAGCTTTTGAATAGCAAAACAACAGGGGATAAAATGGAGCTCGACGCAGACTATAGGCCCGGTGGGATTCGCACATGTGTGTAAACCTACTCTCACACACTCTTTGCTCAAAGAAAGAGGGTTTTTGCAACTACACACAGAGGAAAACACATTGCGAACTTGCCTGCGGATGTTCACGAAAGATGCAGTTGTGTTCTCCCACTGCCAAATAAGACCCCACTGGAGTGTCTCAGACACACAGAAACACAAACTCTCGACCTCAGCTATCTCCTGGAAAAAAATGCATTGTTCAGTAACTTATTCTTTGATAAACAAGTCAAAGTGTAACGATTCTTCCTCTCGGAGCCTGTTTAGTGCATCCGAGGCTTTGCCATCGCGGGCCGAAGCCTGTTTCCATCAGTCAACATACAGCTGCACCTGGAGGGTTCAAAGACCCCGCTGCTACATCCACGCTCCGGCCTTATGTTAACGCCTTGACTTGCTCCATCTAACGCACCTTTGAGAGCACGCACCTGGCACAGACTGGATTTTACGCTTAAATAATCAGTTCATTTGTACTGATTTAGGGCCGAACTGAGGCCGGATGACCTGATCAAGTTTTTGAGGACATGGTCTCACTTGCTTTAACTTTAGTTGCACTACTTTTAGCTAAATTTGAAATATATAGGACATGTAACTAAAAGAAAGTACATAGCAAAGAGTTTTTTTAAAACTGCATGTGTGTGGTGCATAATTTGTGAAGAACAGCAATTTTGTTTAAATGTGTCTGTTGATAAAGTTTAATATTTTAAATTTCATAAATTTCATTATGAATTTTAAAGCTTATTCTGTCAAAAAAAAAAAAATCTTCCTGGAATCTTTCGAATCCACAACTTTTTATGTCATGTATATGTCGATGTGTAAGAGTAATGTTATTTTCCTATGTGTATTCAATCAATACCACTGCTTATACATGATTAATTTTGTTAACTTTGCAAGAAATATTTTCTAACTCATGAATGGCCTACCAGCATAGACTTTATGTAGCCCCGCCCCTATCAGCACTGCGCTCGTTGTCTTTTGACTTCCGGTCTGTATTTTCACAGCGATCTTGCATAGGTGTGAATGAACTGCTCGTAAAAAAAAATTCCCAGTCGACATTTGTTAAGACATCTGCTTTACAATGCTTATGATAAACATTACAATGCTCATGATAACTTTTGTTAACCCTACAATAAGTAAATCCACTTCACCAGCTAATTACTCCTCGACAGCGATGCCATTGAAATATACAGAGTGACCGCAAAAACGGAAGTTCAAAGACAATATTCTAAAGATGACGGCACCCACGTTTCTCTGGTGCATAAGGTCTATAGGGGAAAGTTACTTTTTAAAATTAATGCATTACAATATGTTACTGCAAAAAAAAAAAAAAAAACAACAACAACAAAAAAAAAAAAACAACTAATTGTGTTACTTAGTTACGGAAAGTAGTGTGTTAATAAAAAAATAATCACCTTGGCTGGGCTTACTTGTTTGCTTTACAAGCTCAGTTTAAAGTGGCTCAGTTTGATGCTTTGCTTTATATTTTTATCATGCTTTTGTCTTTATATTCTGTCTCTTTGTATTACGCACTTTGTTATAAAGTGCTTTGTGCGGTGAGACGAATTGTAATGCTAGCTCAAATGCTAGCTACGGATGCGGAAAAACACAGAAAATTTAACCCAATCCGATTTTTTTTTTATGACGGACGAAAGTTTTGGAGGCAGTGTGTAAACGTGAATGACACAATGTGAGGTCGTATTTATTTTTTAACATACGAAAATTTCGGACTCAGTGTGCGCGTTCCTTAAACGAATACTCCACTGTTTTTTTCATATTAAACTATGTTATTCCCTTAACTAAGACACGTTGATACAATATCATCGAGCATGATAGTAATATCATCACTAGTGAAAAGTCCTCTCCCCCTCTTACTCTCCGGAGTGATGATATTACTGCGCCGAGTCCATAGATAAATATGCGCTGAGTCGTATTGCTTCCAAGCACTTCCAAGACGTCATATAACTGATGTCTTGAGACGTCTTTTGACCATACGTCAACATCCGCCTTTTTAGGGTACCCTTAAACGTCGGTTACATGACGTTATTGGATCCTAACCCTACCCCAGACCTAAACCTACATCGTCACCTAACCAACGTTAAAGCTAAAGCGTCAGTTGTATGGCGGCCTGGGATCGTCATGTAACCGACGTTTAAGGGTACCCTAAAACGGCGGATGTTGACTTATGGTCAAAAGACGTCCAAAGACGTCAGTTATATGACGTCTTGGGATAAGACTGTGTTAGTATTCTACCATACAATATAGTTATCCACTGTACACGCTTAGAAAAGCATAACGTTTTATTTTGTGTCACCATCCTAGGCCGGGTTACACTACTCGTGTAACTGTAAATAGGGAAAACGTGAAAGTGTTTGGTCGCTTCTCTGCTTGGCCCATATTGGATGAACTGGACTAGTTAAGTGCGATCAAAGTGTCTTGCACGCCAGAGTGATTGAGTGCACGCACTGAGACGACAGAGGTATGTATCAACTCGAATAACATAGTTTAATATATAAAAAAAAACGGTGGAGTATCCCTTTAAGGAATACTGAATCAGTTTTTTTTTTTGTGTGTGTGTGTGTGTGTGCAAGTGAGATCAGTAAATGGCATGAGGTCCACCTACCAGAGTTTTACCTAAAATCCTGTGAGAAACACTGGTATTGCTGTTCCAATGGAGCTTATAGTTTTCTTAGGGGGGATCATCAAGGTGGAGTATAGTTTAATTGTGTTAATAAGCGACAATTTTGCACTTATTTTTTTTATGTTATCTCTCATTTCTTCCTACTCACTTATTACTCAGCACACTTACATTACATTTATTTTTCCTTTGTTTTTTTTTTCTGGGGGGGGGGGGGGGGGTGGTGGCTAAAATTGTTGCTGCATATCCCTATGAAACTGGGTAGTTGTGCCCCTGCAATCACACAGTGCACACAACTTCTCTGCATATTACTTCTGATTTTTTTTTCAACATGGGGGCAAAAGAGGAGTCAGTAAATAAATGGGAAAACAAAGTAATTTGCGTTACTTATTTAAAAAAAAATAACTCAAATATTTTGCTGTAAATTGAAAAGTACACTCTAAAAAATGCTGGGTTGTTTCAACCCAAATTTGGGTCAAATATGGACAAACCCAAATGTTGGGCTAAAAATGTAATTACAAAATTTACAGTTGAAAGTTAAAGTTGAAGTTGGGTTAAATTTTTAAGTTACATTTTTAACCCAACATTTGGGTTTGTCCATGTTTGACCCAAATTTGGGTTGAAACAACCCAGAATTGTTTTAGAGTGTATGTATTATTTTACTTGTTACTTGAAAAAGTAATCTGATTACATAACATTACATTACGTAACTTGTAATCCGTTACCCCCCAACACTTGTAGGGGCTACTAAATCAGAAAAGCAAAGAGAACATGGGTGAGTGCATGTGTAAGCATGTCTCGGCATGTAGATTGAAAAGCTTTCCCATACCCTTTTAGACCATCTATATTAAGAGCGCATATTGTAAACATTGCTAGAGCTATCTATGACATCGTTCTCACTTTTGTCACTGCCGTGGCCATCATATGATTCAAAGTCTTGTTGTGTTACTCATGCTTTTTATTGGATAATCAACACATTGGTGACACTGAAATATTATTATGATCTCATATGACAGAAAAAAAAAAAAACTGGATTTATAGACATTACACAGAAAACACAGTTATTGGGCCTTACAGGAAAAGGCCACATTAAAAATAATTTGTGGCTATTTGCCAAGACCTTTCCTTGCGGTGAGGGTTTAGATGGCCTACGTGCCTCTGGTATAAATTTACACACTGTACAATTAATTATGACTTGTTTACTTGTTGAAAGAGGAGAGGCTCTGCAACAGAATCTCAGCACATCATTTCAACATGTCCCAAGCAGTGGCGTTTTAGTTAAGGGTATGGATTTAATGGGACTGTGATGTGTATTAGATACTATATTATTATACAGACCATTGGTTCTGACCTTGCTTTGCTAGATAAGCTATATTATGTGTCCAACATGACCTTGCACACAAAGCAATCCAGGCTGCAGGGTCTAGACTAGGCCCTGTTGCAGGTCGCATACACTGTCCAAACTCATAGAGGGAACAGAGAGATAAAAGAATGCAGTGGTGACCAAAGATTCAGGAAGATAGAAAGTTCTCAGTGTAAATCGGCCCTGGAAAAGGGGGCTTTTTGGTCTTGGTTGTCATCAAAGCCTTTCACAGTCTTGTCTGAATGTCTCTTGAGGATGCTGAATCTATGGCAGACGTTTATACAGATTTCTATTCACTGAGTTGGGACTTGAGAGGTTCAGAAAGCATGATTTATACTGCAACTTTATCTGCAATCCAAGAAAGAACATATCAGAGGGAAAGTACATATATCGCCAAAGAAAGCAAATGTGAGCTTTGCAGACTTGGCTCAGTGTGTTAACTGCTAGGTCCATTTTTGAGACAAAAAATAAATAAAACACTTAAAAGTTACAGAACTGTACAAGTCTTTACAAGACTCAACAAAAAGGGATGAATTAGGTATTTTTCTTTTTTTTTTTGCAATATTGCAAGTTGTTCTGTGTTCACATAAACCAAGTTAAAAAAATGATTTAAATAAGTAGTCACGTAGGAAGAATATACATTTAGATAACAAATGAACACAAATAAAAGATAATGATAATTTCTTAATCAAATCTGATTCTCCTTGGGCCTTGTGTTGACTGAGAGTTCCCTATTGCCACATTAAGTTAACTAAAAAAAAAAAAACTAAACAAAAAAACAAATACTTGTTTAAGTAAAATATATGCAATATAAAGTAAAACCTATAGCAAATACATTTTTTGTTCTTTGTGTCAGCAGGTCATCAGACTTTTTGAAGAACACTACAGAGCGCCATTGGGCTCATGTCGTCTCAAAGAAATGAGACCAATGGGATTACACTTTGAAAATAAAACTAACACTGCATGTTTTGTAGTAGTTAACATAGCAGTTTTGATGGATTAAGATGGATTATGTCTTCAGTTAGTGATTAAATACAAAGTAAAACTGCGAACATTGGGGTCTTGTAATACCATATTTGAGTCTGCCATAGTATAATGGATTCTTTAAATCAGAACAACATCAAAGCACCAGATTAATTAATTAATCTACTTAATTTTCAGTTTATCCAGCCGCATATAAACACTAATTATTAGATAGGATGACGTTTGCATGTATAGGACTGGATGAGACAGTGAAAGCAGAGAGAGAGAGAGAGAGAGAGAGAGAGAGAGAGAGAGAGAGAGATTACAGATAAACACTGCCGGAAGACGAAAAGAGAGGACGAGAGGCAGAGGAGGGTGTGAGGGGAGGCCCGAGGGGGGGAGGGTTGGCACCATGATCCAAACTCATTTTGAAACATCAGAACTTATTTTCTTAAGTCAGCATTTCAAATCAGAGCGTGTCCGTACTCATTTAATGCACCGTTTTGCAAAGTGATAAATTTACGAATTCGACATACATCCTTTTGGCTCTAGATAGGGAGCGCAGCGCAAGGAAGAGGGAAGCGAGGAGGATTTAAGAGCATTTCGCAGTGTCAAACATCTAAACCCACGGGGATCCATGGCACAATTAGACCAGGGTGAAGGGGGGGTGGAGGGAGAGAAGAGGATCTTAAGAGGAACAGCCTCATTTCTCGTTTACAGTAACGTGGTTATCTGTCGCGGGTGATCCGTTTAAACGGTTCGTTTGCAGGGATAAAAGCCGTATGGAGGAAATAAACTTAGTTCTGGCTTAATCTCCAAATCCTTAGTGGTCATGGAAGATGATCCCAATTTGCTTCTGAGCAGCACTGTCAGATCTCACAATAATAAATAATTTAAGTCTTTAAGCACCAATTATGTTTGATTAATGTTGAAGCATTTGGACTGTGCTCCATGCCTGGCTGATACATGAGTTTTCTTGATCAGTTGTTGCACCTGATGAAGTCTGTAGCCCACGCTGAGGGAGATAGACTTTAATCCGTTTTCCGTTTTCACGTAACAATCATGACTTTAGGTGATTAGTAAATATACCTAATTTTCTTATATTAAAGTTCCCATTATAATTAGTTTGTTACTCGTTTTTAAAATGTAGGTCAATGAAATCAAAACTTCTCATGTTAGTTCACCAACAAATGAAATATCTACCATTTACTCAGCCTCATTTTTCTCCAAAAAAGCTTGACACTTTTTTTTCTTCAACCAAACAGAAACTGTTCTGGTGTTATATGCAAATAAGGTGCACTTAGACTGAGGCTTTCAAGCTTTAAAATGGACACATAAGCACCAGACTTGTGAGCTATATTCAAAGTCTTCTAAAGCTATATGTGTGAGTAACTGACCAAAGCAAATGACATGAGGGTGATTAAATAATAACATAACTGTTTGGATAAACATTTGAAATACATCTAAAATACTTTAATATCTCATAGTTCTTAAATTCATTTTCAGTATTAAAGAATAGCAGAGTCCACACAACTATAGAGAAACAATTTAGCTGGAATCACTTTCAGAACGATTTTATCCAGCTGATGAATGATAAAAAACATTGACAGCCAATCAGAATCAACCCTGCTATAACGAGCTTAAGCATTTAAAGCGACAGATTTAAAAAAACAAAAAAACAAAAAACAAAACGCTGGTGTGGACACTATTATCATTATAGTTATCATTGTCGGTGTGAAGGGGCCTCGAAAGGATTAGTTCACTTCACAATTCAAATTTCATGATAATTTACTCACCCCCACATCATCCAAGATGTTCATGTCTTTCTTTATTTATTCAGTCGAAAATACATTTTTGCAGGATTTTTCTCCATATGGTAGACTTCAATGGGGTACAACAGTTTGAAGGTCCAAATTGCAGTTTCCATTCAGCTTCAAAGGGCTCTACACGATCCCAGCCGTGTAGAGACGTTTCCTAAAAAAAAAAAACATAATTTATTTTCGACTGAAGAGGGAAAGACATTAATATCTTTGATGATGTGGGGGTGAGAAAATGATCTGGACATTTTTATTCTGATCAAGTGATCTAATTCTTTAACAACCAAACACATTGTGTTTGAAATAATGTTCAGATTTGCCCAGAGTATTTGGTCATCTTGTATTTTTCCACATGCCATTGGCCATCCTGGGACTTATTTACCTCGTCAAACTCAACAGGTTCCCAGGTGACCCCATTATGGCCTGACAAGAGAATAGCCATCCTGTCTCTCATGGGTTTTTTGATTATGTCCTGTGGGATATTGTAAAACTGTCACTGCATGCCATGGATATTTGACATCAGTAAGATCAAATCAGTATAACTGGATGGAGGGCCAATAGCATTTTAGCTTCTGTTCTTGTTTGCACATGAACAGATCAGGTAAAGCCTAAACAAGAATTTCACATATCTCATACTATGATTCTCATCAACCACCTGAGAATTGTAATGTGTAGAGTTGTGTAATCAAGAGCTCTTCAATTATCATTTCATGACATTTTATCCACAGCCCTCTTCTCAGCAGAACAAACAAACAGGAACACATGGAGATAAAGCCGCCCTGCAACAGCTCATTGTGGGTTTGTTTGTTTTTCCAGCATGTGTTTGTCTTCTCCACATCCTCGTGTTGATCTTTTGTTTATGTCCAAATGTGCCTCAGTTGAAGCTAGTTTTCCTCATCGTTAAGATGAAGCGCACATTTCAGTGGTGCTTTCAGTTTCACAGTAGTAATCAATGAATACATCCATGGTAACAAAAAAAGGTGCAATTATTAGCTTTGCCGTGTCTATCTAATCCTGATTGATAGTTTGAAAATGAAGCTTGCTTGCTGATGACTAATTATGTGTACAAATTTGGACAAATCTCTTTTTATTTCGAGCTAGGAACTTGAGAAATACTTTTTTACAGCTCATTTTGACCTAGTTAACCTGGTGTGAATGTAATTTCAACCAATGTATGTCTTTTAAAAGCAGACATCATTGTGGAAGTGAAAATTAAAGAATAGAAATTAAATCAAAATGCTTGACTTGTTTAGGCAGGCAGTAATGTTTACCTTGAAGAGCCCTTCTTGCTCTTGAATCTGCAGTATAATCCAGTATACTCTAGCCTGGGAAAACCCAGACAACTTCAGGCAAATTTAGATTTGCTCTAAAAGTTAGTCTGGCAAAGAGCTCATTCAAGCCCATTTCCAATCCATCAAAACAACGCATTCTCACCCCAAGGCGTCACCTTTGACCATGCTTCAATATTTGACGCTTTAGGTGATCAAACACGACAATACACGATCCTACGGTGTCATCTAACTGACGCTAAAGGAAAGTGTCAGTTATATGACGCGGATAGGTTTAGGTCTGGGGTGGGGGTAGGGTTACACGCGATCCTAGGGGGTCATGTAACTGACGCTAAAGGGCACCTAAAGCGTCAGATATTGAAGCATGGCCAAAATGCTTCACAAGGCGTCAGTTGCCTTGGAGGTGAGAATGGGCTGATCAAAATCGAGGCACCAATCAGAAACGTTGGGGCGGGCTTTACACGATGACGACAGCGCTGGGATTTTGAAGCAGATTTTGCAGCCTACATTACAAAGATGGATGCCGCCATCGAACATCACTCGTTCGAATCAGCTATCACGTCTGTTTTAAGCGATTTGAACGTTTCCTTTTTGTTAAAAAAACAAGCAAAAAACAACACTCGGAGATGCCGCCACTGCATACGTCATCTCCTTCATCGCTCTGATTGGTTTTAGGTCTACCCGCGACGTCCATTGGTGATGCCCCTCTGGAAATGATTTGTCTATGCCACTTTGCCAGACCATAACTCAGTTACAACTGAGAATGGTCTGGTTTTAACCAGGCTAATTATACTCTGGAATTCAGCACTAAATACCTGTATTCAAGCAAGAACACATCACACGGTACCGTTACGGTTAATCGTATGCATGCCAGAGCTGCCGGAAACAGCTACTATCATGTGTTGATTTCTAGAGAGGCCAGACTCTACATTTAGCATTTCAGTATGACCACCAACATGTTACAGCATTTGTGGATCAAATTTGTAAATTTGTATTTGTAGATCAGAAATCTGCTTTCTTCTGTGTAATTTATGGCAGGTATCCAGTTTAGCAGTGACTTTTTACTGTTTTGTTCAGTCTGCTAAAAATAAAGATGTATGGAAATGTTATGTGTACATAATTAGATCTGGAAGTCATTTTGAGTACCATGAAGTAAATTAGGCAAATATTTACCTGAAGTACAGAGGGAAAATAATTTTTGACAATAATCTGGAAAAGTACAATTTTTAGTGCTTTCATTTCCTTTATTTACAAGGTTTTTTTTTTTTTTTTTACATTCAATCAAAATATAAACTGAAAACCTCTGTTTTATTTATTTATTTATTTTTAATTATATAATTGATTTTGTTACTCTTTAAAGCAAACCGTTGCTGGAATACAGCCATTCCAATGATGTGAAATGAGTGTATTCTTTCAAACACTGAGCTGAGTCGTCACTTCAAAGAAGATAAACCACATGCACGTTTTCCAGAGGACATAAAGACCTAGGATGTACGAGTCTCCAGAGACGTTTAAGTCACAGTGACTCTCTATCCTTCTCTCTCTCTCTATTCTCAGGCACAGCAGCCAGTCTGAGTTAAGAAAAATGCTCTCCGACGTTTTTCGCCGCCTTAGAGATGTCTTCAAAGTTAACGTAGCATATAATTCCACCACTCCCCTTTTTCTCTCCCCCTCTCCCTGCGGCTGTACGAAGAAAATAAGCATATTATCAAATTCTGCTCTCAAATGGCATAATTTCTTGGTTGCGTGAAATGGCTGTCTCTTCAGGGAATCCTTGGCCTAATGCTGACTGGCAGCCTCTCCAGCTTGGTGGCACAGACGAGACCCAAGCCAATGGGCTGGCAATACAGTGACTGTCACTTGCCTTCTGCCCTCTACAATGTGCATCGAAATCAAATGCTGCTAACATTTCCACCGATTAAGGGCAGAGGGACGACTTTTCTTACCAGAATGGGATTTGAGGATAAACACTAGTCCTTTCAAACAGGGGTCCTTTTCAGACTTCCTTTGAAGGACATGCTATTCTGTTGAGGCATAGGGGAAATTATAGGGGGTTGTTGTTGGGCTATTTGACAATTCAGGAACTTCATCAGCTTGTCCAAGAAAGAGAGAGATAAAAAAAGAAGACCCAGAGTCCTCTCAATTCCTTTGCAAAAAGCTGGGTGCTATGCATTGCGCTTGAAACACTCCATCCTTTGTACGACTCCATAAATGTCCCTCCTATTTCCTCTCCTGAAACCTCTGACGCGTGTCCCTTTTCATTTCACTTCTTCTCGTCTACTGGAAGTACTTATTTGTCATTTCCTCTAATAATTGAGGGAGTCTCAGTTCAGTCCTCCTGACAGCAGAGCAAGAGCTAAAATGATCAGGGAGGAAAAGCAAACACATTAACTCACATTTCAGAGGAGGAGGGACCCAGAACAAACTCTCATTGTCCTCCATTACTATAGTCAAAATGAGCCCCTGGAGCCCCTTGTAAGTAAGGGGCATTAGCTATATGAGGAGACAATTTATTTTCGCTACAAAAACATAGCTTCTGTTTTTAAATAGCAAAATTTTCTGCTATGTTACAACGGTATTTTTAAGGGAAGCTCGAGCAGGATCCCATTCTCTCAAGTTGTTGCTGCTTTAGGAGAGCTTCTAAAACTGGATGACCATTCAAAACGCTCTGAACTAAAACATTTCATTTCAGTAAAGTGGGGTTTTAGAAAATTGATTTCATGACTGATGACTGATAACATGGTTACAATAGGTTCAAAATCATTTTCTAAAACCCCACTTTGCTGAAATGAAATGTTCTCCCTAAACCAAACAAGTTGTGATGTCTATTTTGGTCACCATTTTATAGGCATGATATTGTTTGAGCTGTGAAAGGCATTGTGGTCGGTTGGAGGCAGCCTCCTCTCCATCATCATCATTAGGGCCATGGAGCAGGGCCTTTGGATAATGAGAAAGCAGAAGAGGTTGGTGGCAGAGGGTTTGGCGGCCACTGTACGGTAGCTTTGGCATCCACACTCTGACAACATTTTTTAGATGGTGGGTTGAGTATAATTTTATGTCCTTGTGTATAAGTACACCATATTGTTTGGGAATTAAGTGCAGCGTCTAGGCCTGTAATTACACGTTCACAATAACTGGTATTCACAGAGGCTGGAAATAACTTAAAGGGTTCCGGTCTGTTCTCCAATGCCGGCGAACTTCATAGGAACAGGCTGTGTCTCCTCTCAAATGTCAAACAGTTCTTATTTTAGAAACAAAGGGTTGTCTTTTACTGCTTACAGATCTGGCTGGGCAGAAGTTCATTGTTTAGCGGCTTCCTGATTAACAGAGTCACAGTGGTCTATACAGTAGACAGCACAGGAAGACCGAGGAGATGAATAAGGAGGCCTCGTAATGCATTGTTATGCAACATTCAGAACTTCCGAATTGGCTCCATTTCACTTCATACGTGTGAATTTGAACTGGATTGTCCATGCCCAATCCATCCATCCATCCATCCATCATTGAAACAAACCCTGCAAACCTAAATTTGTTGAATTTTAATTAATTTTAAAACTGCACTTTTCAAATTGCTTTCCTATTTGCTACCTCAATTTGAATCAAATTGTGAAACTGAACTGGACAATAACATGTATAAATTCTGAACGATGCATGGCCCTGCCATAACATTGCATAATGCAACAACACAATGTGCCAACTACAAGTCAAGTATAGTTGCAGAGCCATACTCAGAGTCGGCGCCAGAGCAGATCTACTGGAGGGGCATTGGGTCATCAGCGGGGGGGCACTGCCGTTTAAGCAAAAAAAAAAAAAAAAAAAAAACGAAACACCTTTTATTATTATAATTATTATTTAAAATTATTATTTGCGAATTTCCCCACCACTTTTTGCCAGGGTCGATGTTGTCCCAGCACTTTTATACATCTCGCGGCACGGATGTACCAATACAAATAAATATCCGGTTTACAGAGCATTCATTTGTTGAATAAGAGGCGATATAGCACGCTGAAATGTGTTGTTTTTTAAATCAAGTGATCAAAGTGCTCGTTGACTCGATCTGTGGTGCTGATAAAGTGTTCTCTTGTGTCTCGCGCTGCCACAATAAACATCTTCACACGGACGCGCGCTTGATCTGTTGCGGCGAAATCTCTATTCGTACAAGTAAAATGCACTCAAACATGTCCCTGCTTGACAACCACTGATAAACATAATCGGTTATAATGATGGGGAAAAAAATATCTAAACGAGTGTGGACTCGAAACCACAATCTCATGCATGCCAGTCTAAATTTCTACCACTAGACCAACAACACTTGCGATAACAAATAGAATTGGATGCATGTATTTCTTCACGTGAAAATTCTTGGCACCAACACATTACATCCAATTAGACAACAAATTAAACACAATGTGCTATTCAAATAGATTGCTGGACATTTGGTATTGTATAGCCTACATCTGATTTATGATTTAGCATTGTATTAGAAACTGTGGTAGGAGGGGCATCAATGAGCGCTAGGGGGGGCACGGCCCTCGAATGCCCCACCATAGCGCCGACCCTGGCCATACTGAACACCAGCAGATAGCAAAGTGATAGAGGGAATGTAGATGCTCAGTGGCCGTGCAGGTGCGTCATCTGTCTGTGTTGTCATTGACTTTGGTGTTTCTAATAGGCTCCCCAGGTGGTACTTTACATGAGACCTAATCAGTCAGTGAGGGCTCCACTTCTTTCAGCCCTGCCCAGCTGGAGGGGAGGGTTAGACAGCACCGTCCAGACAAACGGCCTGCTGGGACTCTCCACACCACCCCCTCTCTTTACTAGCTGCCTACGGCTCTCAGTGACTGGCCATATTCAAGGACACAACAGTGCACCCAAGCAGCATTTAAATCTCCCAGAACCGTGTTCGGTTGCCATTTATTTTCTTGTTTTTGTCCCATTCTGAGCACATGAATAATGTGAAAGAAAGAGAAATAGAAATCAACAAAACTTAACTTACAGCTGGAACCGCCGACAATGTTCAACCATGTAGTCGGCCGACAATCCCCACTGTGAGCATGACCAATTGCTTTCTAATGAAAGTCAAAGTGCTGGGGCCTAAGAACCTGCTGTGCTAGTCTGGCAGTGTTATTTGATTTAATATTCAATATGTATTTCAACAACGCTTCCACCTCCATCGCCTCCACCTTGATACAAATTACAGGTGTCCTCCCACACAAGTCTACCTGGTGATGTCAAAACTTCACATTCAAAAAATCAGACCTGTAAATGCAACAAATAATAGCTCTCCCTATGCAACAATTCAAGCAACAATGCCACTAATCAATGCAGCAATTGCAGTAAATCATATGAAGAAAGTCAAGTTACAGCCTTACTTTTACTGGATATAAAGAGAGTTCAACAAAGTACTTGACAATGCATGAACATTCTCAATGGATTGACAAAAAAAATAAAAATGTCTCTTAAATCATCGATCATTATTAAAATCTAATTAAAATTCTTACAAAATTAAATCATGAACTATTTGTGCATATACACACACATACAAACACAAGTGTGAATTATTGGCAACATATAGAATACATTTTTGGAATGAAATGCTGCATTGCATTGTAAATAAAATTTACATTTACATTATACATTTGGAAGATGCTTTTATCCAAAGCGAAATAGATTGCATTTTAAGGTACGCATTTACATTCTCAGTTCTTGATGACATATAAATTTGCATATAACTTTACCATCAAAACATTAGGGGGGGTGATGGCACAGTGGATGAGACACATGTCTTTGGTGTGAGACACCAATGTGTCCCTGAGCAAGACACTTAACCCCTAGTTGCTCCAGAGGCGTGCAACCTTTGACATACTGTATATAGCAATTGTAAGTCGCTTTGGATAAAAGCATCAGCTAATTGAATAAATGTAATGTAAATGTACATTTGAAAAATCTTTGCAACAAGAAATAATTACTTGACAAGCAACACTAAGATGTTGTTTTTGCTTTAATTCAAGTGCATTTTATTTTATTTCATAGCAATAGCAGTTCCCTTTCAATGGAACTTGTGCTGCATCGAAGACAGTGGGAGCCCCTCTGTGTGATTGTGTCATGAAGCACAAGTGAAATCAGTTCAATGGCGTGACGGAATGTAATAATAAGTACGATGAGCAAACAACATTTTAAACAAGTGTGTTCCTCCCTGCCCTCACTACATCATGGGTGGGGACACACGCAAGTTGTGTGTTGTTTGTATGGGAGCGGAGCACGCTCAAGTCAGGACAGAACATTGTTGGAGCTACCGCTAAGAGTGCTCCGCACCCACTGGGCGCTCTTTAAGGAGGGCGTCTCGGCACACGTTCCTCGCAGTTCTGGCCCCGCTACTGCAGAGTACGAGGCAGAGTGGCAATTCAGGTCATGGGGTTAGCAGATATGTTCTGGTAGAGGGAGTTGGAGACTGTGTCTGCCTTCACCTGCTGGATTCAGTGCTTTATCTCAGGGTTTAGAAGAAATCTCAGTGGTTTCTTCTTCCTCAGGTCAGGCCTTAGCATGCCTGCACACAATGTCTATCCTGCTGGCATAGCAGGCCGACCTGTTCATACACCTTGATGAGGGAAATAAAGTAAGCTCTGATGCAATTAAAGAACCGCTACAGATTTATCTCTCCGGGCCATCAAGGAGGCGGCCAAGTCAATAGGCTGTTCTATGGCAGCCCTGGTGGCCACGGAAAGGCATTTATGGTTAAATTTGTCCAATTTTAAGGAGAAAGATAAGAGGCCTCTTCGGTGCCTATAGTTGCTGTCACCCCAGTTGTCAAAGGGGTTTCAGGAGGAGAAAAAGTAAGCAGTGGCATTACAGAAATTTCTCCCTCGCCACTCTCGGGTTTCTGCCATCTACAAGCTCCTCTCATTGGGCGCAGATGAAGCCTTTGAATGGTAAAACGGATCTGAGGACAATTACTATCTCTAAGAAGTAGAGATAGCTTTGGTGAATAACCTGACACCAGTGGCATCGGGCCTCTGTCAAATTATACCAGTCGAGAGACTGGTTCCCTTAGTAGAATTTTTGGCAGAGTGGAAGCTGCTGCCAAATATATCTCAATGGGCCCAGCGGAGAGTAGAAAATGGTTATAGAATTTAGTTCAGGTGCTGACAACCGTGGTAGGCTTCAAACAGGCTCTGGTCATGTAACATGAATCAATACATCTGTAAGGTGTAAAGAAGCTCTAATTCAAGATGCTTAAACTAAAGCAAAACTTGTCACAAATCAGGTCAGAGGAGGTCAAGTCAGGTACTTCCATGTATCCATCCTCCCACAACACTGGAAGTTCTCGAGGTTCGCTTTTGGGGACAAAGTGTGGGTTCTTCCCCACAGGTTCTTCCACTCAGCCTAGCTTTGTCACCCTGCACTTTCTCTAATTGTGTGGATGCAGCACTGACTCCTTTTGCGCAACACCAGGGGACACCAGCAATCATATGTTGAATTACATCAACGATTGGTTGATTCTATTTCAGTCAGAGCACTTGGCGTTTTGTCATCCTCGCCCACATGAAAAAGTTTAAAAAGCTCAGAGAACCTCTTTTCTAGGCGTGGTATGGTATTTGACGACAATGCAGGCACATCTGTCTCCTGCTCATATTGATTCTATTCTCTCAGCCGTGAACGAGCTAAAGGTTCAGTTCAAACAGTTCAAAGACTTTTGGGTCTCATGGCAGCTTTATCTGACTTAAATCCTTTTGGCCTGATGTACATGAGACCCCTGCAGAGGTGGCTCAAAATCAATGGGTTTTCCCAAAGGGGAAACGCATTCCATATGATTAAGGTCAAGTGCAGGTGCTTTCATGCCTTGGTAATGTGGAAGAAACCCTGTGCTGTGGGCTCCTTGTCATCGCGTATCGCTTACGACAGAATCATCCCTCACAGGCTGGTGGTGGGATCAGTGAGGGTGATAATGAGTGTTCGCTTGGCTCAAGGTCTGTGGCGAGGCCATCATCTCTCGTGTCACATAAACTGCCTGGAGATGATGGCCATGTTCCTAACAATCAAACACTTTCTCCCAGACCTGAGAGGCTGTCATGTTCTTCTTTGTACAGACAACACATTGGCGGTTTATTATATAAATCAGCAGGGGGTCTGTGGTTGCACACGCTATACAAACTGGCACACCAGATCCTCTTGTTGCCCTAGAGAAGCTCTCTCACTGAAGTCAGTTTATATCCCTGGGCAACAACATCAGGGAGCAGATATGCTGTCAAGGCAGGGACTGAGGTTCGGGGAATGGAGACTCCATCCTAAGGAGGTGGAGCTCCTATGAGAGAGGTTTGGCCGAGCAGAACTAGATCTGTTCTCATCTCTGGAGACAACACTATGGTTCTCCCCTTACACACCCAGCTCCTCTTGGGCAGATGCCATGGTACAGACGTGGCAGGGGTAATGTTTGTACGCATTTCCACCATTTTTTTTGCAACCAGGAGATCTGGAGAGAGTTAGCCAGGGCGGGGTCCGTCTTATGCTAGTACCCCATTCTGGCCAGCCAGAGACTGGTTTTCGGACCTTGGCCTCAACAGCTCTCCTTGAAAGATTCCGGTCAGGGGGACCTTGTGTCTCAACCAGGTGGGACATTTTTTCACAACCGTCCAGAAATTTAGAAGCTTTGGGTTTGGCCTCTGAGGGGGCCTATTATTATAGACTCTGACCTCTCGATCGAGGCCATTCAACCCTCCAGGGCTCCCTCCATAAAGAAACCATACACCCTGAAATAGAGAGTATTCACTTCATGGTGCAGAAAACATAAGCTGAACCCAGTAAACTGCAGGGTTGGTACAATAGCATTTTGAGGCTGAGGCCTGCAGTTTGCACATGAGTGCTGGCTCGGGATTTGATTAGATGCATATGTCGACAGAGCTGCCCTGTGGCAAAAACTGACCAGTTGTTTGTATAGTTTGGGTGACCCCGGAAAGGGTTCCCAGCATCTAAGCAGAGGATGAGCAAGTGGGTAGTCGAGACTATCTCATTTGCATATGAGTCGCCCACCCAGCCTTCACAGCCTATGGCTGTCTGGGCCCACTCCAGTAGTAGTATGGCTGCTTCAAAAGTTTTGCTGTCGATAGTTTCCCTGGTCCTGGTCATCACCGCACACATTTATGAGGTTTTATAACCTGGTTTTGGGCTCAAAATACAAGTATTCAGGATACACTTTTTGCATATGTTATGCAATGTTACTTGAAGTAAATTTATCTTCTTTATAAACATCTGACTAAAAAATTAATTATTAAAAAAAGCATTATTTCAGTGTGCATGGAATTCATCACATATAAATCCTAAAAAATATATTATACGTCCATTTAAAATAAATACTGAAATGAATTGTGTAAATCACATCAAGTAAAAAAAAACAAACATACAAAAAAATAAAAACACGTGAATCAAATAAATGCAATGCCAACACAAAGATTCACTCCCCTACAACTTTTGAAGTGTAAGGAATTCTCCACCCATATTTTAGCCTCTAGGCCTCAATACAAAAAATAAGAAAACACAACAGCATGTTACTTATAGTTTGGTGACCTAGATGGGATTCATTATACAGGAACACACAACTTAAGTCAACTAAAGTCCTGAAAGAAAACATAAAACTGCTCACCGGAGAAGGGGGTTGGGATATCTAAGAGAACCTGTGGTTTCCTCAGGCAACAGGAGAAGCCATGGAGTATGGTTGCAGCAAACCTTTTAGCAAGTCTCTCTCGATTCAGGAGATACGTCGGTTTACAAAAGTCGAGATGTACTGCAATGTTTGTCTAAGTGTTTTCTCTGGAACAATACACTTAGGAAAAAAGCTTCTATAAACAACATAACTTGAAAGCAAGTAAACTAGACTGAGTCATTTATAGACACAAAGATCATTTCAGTCATTATAATTTGTGATGTTTGTTGGATAAAGGACATCACCATGTTCTTCAGGGAGGAATATCTCACTGCCACAAAAAAAAAATAAAAATAATAATAATAATAAAAAAAATGTGTATGAGGTTAAATATTTATGACATGGATGGCAAAGGACAAACTAGACCAGAGCAGCAGCCTGTTCATTTGAGTTAGCTTGTCAGGTGACCAAGAAAGTGTAACAACGGCTGGGTACACGTCATCCTCAGCTTGTTTGGACTATGCAAGCAGGCCACTTGTCGGAGCCACAAAGTGAAGGAAACTGCCGTAAACGGTTAGGACCATTATTTAGTCTGTTGTCCGCTAAGAGGGAGGATGTGGTCTTATGACAACATACAAGAATGAACTTCTTGTTAAATATTTCTTTTCATGCCTTTTGTGACTATAGGAAAGGGACTATCTCAGAGAAATTTCTACTTAATCAACCATTAACCAAATAAAACGATGCTGTGCTAGCTGAAAATATATAGACTCTTATAAAAATAAGGTTTAATGGAGTTATATATACAACTCTAGGGTTCTTGACTCAATTTTAAAGAACTCTTTATCCCAAAAAGAAAGTCAATCAGTAAAATCTAGTAAATCATAAATCGAATTGCTGTCACCCAAAAGATTAATTCCTATTACACATTATTTTCGCAAAGTGAAACATTTCAAAAATACAGCAGAACTAATGCGGTTTCTGAAACATTTTGTGTTTTTAATGACACTTTTAAATAACAAAGGGCAAGTTTATTCCTTCCATTGCAGTACTGAGAGTAATCACTACGTCTAATAACCTTTTGGATCGCCAGGACTCACACCTCGCCCTTCACAAACACTGCTGGCTCGAAGGCAGTGCCTGGAGGTGAGCATGCTGAGAATTCAGACGTCGGTGAAAGTTTTACACTAAACCTACTTTTCCAAACCTATGGAGCAGCCATCCTCAAACCTGTTTACAAGAAAACACCACATCACAGAACCTGCTGTGGGGTAATTTTGGAAGCGACCAAAGGCGTGCCATCAGCACAGTGTTCCCAGACGCTCTGAAACGCAGCTGTAATGAGAGGCGAAAAAGTTTTGCAATTCTCCTCCCTGCAGTGTGGCAAAAGCGCAAAGAACTCGGCTTTAGCGTAGCATAGCGAAAAGCCGCATCCTCTCTTCCACTGTGAGAACAGAGGGCACGTAAAACAAACAACACACTAAAAATACTAAGTCTGCCTATACAAACATGCTGCTTAATGAGCCAACCTTTTAGAAAGAGAGACTCACTCGTAGAGCCCTCCGTAGTCTACCACACTGATGTCTAGAGGAGAGACGAGATCAGAGGGAGAAAAAACACAGACGCACAATGAAAGCGTGAGAAAAAGAGGCAGAAGACGACTCAAACAGTGAGCAGGAAGAAGAGCAGGAGAGAGAGAGAGAGTATATTCCACACATCTCTGAGGGGGGCCGGCAGGAACTACCTGAGTGAGCACTGAGCAGAGGAACGAGCACAGGTGTTGTGGCGTGTCTACAGGGTTATGCTTGATAAACTGAGTGTATGAGTCGGGCGAATGCTTCACTCTTTGGGGCCGTTCTGTTATTGTGCCGTAGACCAGAAAATGGCTCTGGCAATGCTACTCTGGGTGATTAAATGGTTAAGGACAAGCAAGTACAGCCCAAGCAAGACATCATTACAAGTGGAATTTTGTCTCACACTTTGCTAAAGTTTATAGTAATTTGTCTGCCCTTTGCACAGCAATTTTTAGGCATTACGAGCATAGCTATAAAGCTATAGATAAATATATCAGTATTTTTGCCATATTATCAATGATGTTGAACTGTAGACACCACACACCATGCTGATGTCAATTTGCATCAATTTTGTCAATTTTTAAAAAAATAAAAAATAGGCCTACACAGTTAAAATGAAGAAGTCAAAATTGTCACAGACATTATTTTTAACGTGTTTTAGGTATTTGTTAATTGCATTGGATTCGTATTACTCACAATTTAATGTAACCGATCATTTCCGATCAACCATTGGGTCAAAACTCTGTTGAAGTTCCCTTCTGAACATTATGTTGATTAAAAGTAAATTTGCAACGACATATCAGGTTATTAACCCTAACCCCCTACCAGTATACTAATAGTCTATTATAGACCTTATGTAGCCTTTTCAGAGCTGTGCTCATTGTCTTTTGACTTCCGGTTTGTATTTTCAAAGCGATCTTGAATGAACTGCTCGTAAAAAAATTTCCCAGTCGACATTTGTTAAGACATCTGCTTTACAATGCTTATGATAAACATTACAATGCTCATGATAACTTTTGTTAACTCTACAATAAGTAAATCCACTTCACCAGCTAATTACTCCTCTACAGCGATGCCACAGAAATATACAGAGCGACCGCAAAAACGGAAGT
This sequence comes from Pimephales promelas, assembly GCF_016745375.1. Next base: position 265,190 of record NW_024121987.1, read on the forward strand.
TCAAAGACAATATTCTAAAGATGACGGCGCCTACGTTTCTCTGGTGCATAAGGTCTATACTGTAACTTAGCAAACATGTAGATGCAACATTTCTTCAAAAGGAACCATCAATATAAAGTGAAACCTTTTTCTTTGACTTTTCACTGTCTGCAAATGTTAGAATGAAAGGTAAGACAATTAACAAGACTTTAAATTAAAGTAGTATGTTTTCTTAAATAAAAAATGAAAACTTAAAAAAAAACTGTAATAGATTGTGGTTAGTAGTTAGAACTGTAAATATTTTTACTGACGTTAGCGCTACAGTATACACGATGCAGTTTGGCAAACAGTACAGCATACAACAATATACGTATTCATAATTAATTGTGTAGTAGAGTGAATATATATTTTTAGTTTTATAGTAAGTACTGTATGACCCAGCCCCCCCCCCCCCCCAAAAAAAAAAAAAAACAACAACAACAAAACAAACCAAAAAAAAAAAAAAAACTGTATTTGCCTAAAGTGCTAAACTTCACTATGTATGCCACAAAGTATGCCATATATACCACAAACTTATTTTCAGATATCTGACATGTCACGATGTTGCTTTTCAAATATGAATCTTAGTATGTCCAGTCAAACCAGTACCAAAAATCCATGCCGCTAGCATATTCTTGCAGAGCATTTTGAATGAGGCTCATATACTGTAAGCTCTGCTGTAACTACTGCCATAGCATGAACAAAAGACTCATTGAGAAAAATCCCCCATCTTTCATTCTGACATAAACAGCAGTGTATATGCGGCCATATACTGGATACACTCTGCCAGCTCCACTGGCGAGACAGACCTCACCATATTCCTTAAGAGACTACTCGAGTTGTCTCTGGTACAGAATGTCTAATATTGTGCACCTGGCAAGCAAAAAAAAAATAGTTTTATTTTGTAGGTTGCAAAGTGACAATTTTCTCTCTCTTTTTTCTTCTTCTTTCTTTTAAGGTTAGTACTGCCAGATAATTTTGTTGTTTCAGGCTTTTTATCCATGTTTGACTTCTGCTGTGAATTTGTCTCCACCGCTATGCATGAAAAGGCTGAGTGTGCAGTGTTTTAAGCCCAAAAAACAAACCCAGGAATGTTTAATTTCTTTCATTTTAAAACTCTTTGGACATGGTCAGTTAAGCTAAAGATATAATATGTTTAAAGTGGTAGCGGATGGCAGCTTTAATGAGAGTAGGCAGCTGAGGAGATGTTTTTAATCAAAGCTGATGAGGCTTTGGAGCGCATGCACGCCTTCATAATATACTGTAGAGAGAAAGAGGAATCAGTTTTACAATAACCAATATGTCCCCTTGTCACAAATCATTAAAAAAGAAACGAGCGGAAATGCAGCAACAAGAAAAAAAAAACAAAAAAAAAAACAACAACAGGGAAACTTTCTTTTTTCTTTTATGGATTACGTTTCTGGTTACATCAAAGCAATTGTGAAAAGATAAACAATTAACCATTGGACTGGGAATATGTTCATAAATAATGTATTTATTTTTCCCCTCCCTTTCTCTTAGAAAATAAGTTCTGAAATGAGTAACCTTATATAGATCTAAAAGTTTTCATGCTGTGAGTTGACACACAAGATATTAGCCTTTCCCCTAAAGGCCACCAGAAGAAAAGAAAAAGGAATAGCAATGACATTCGTGCCTTACAAAACAGACATACAATTACTGCAGAGAGGAGACTCAAACACTGGAAATGTATAATCATCAAATTATTGGCAACAGCTTTCAGATATGAAATTAAAGGGAAACTTCAAAAACAAGATCCTAACCACAAATGTTCTTTCTTTTCTTTTTAGTCTCTTTTTAAAATGAAATAAGTCTTTATATTTAAGAAAGTAGGACAGTGCAGGAAACTGACCTACCTGTAAATGTTATATAACTTTTTTTTTCTAAGCAGTTTTTAATTTTGTCAAACCACTATTCCTCTGTTGTGGTGGTCAATAGTATTCAAAGCGCATGACATTTTCTAGACGCTTGTAATAACTTCATACCTCTAACCTAACCAATGCAGCAGTAGAGGTGGCTAAAGTAATATTACTTTATAGTCGAGAGATCTGGGTGGTCCATGAGCTTGTATGCAGAGCACTGGTTGGCCTTCTTTGCTCTGGTTCAGCGAGAATGGTGAGCTCTTCTCCATCTCTCTCACTCTCACTCTCTCTGATGAGTCAGCCCATTCTCCCGCTCCTCAGCCAGCTTGTTTGTTTGGGATTTGTGGTCTAAGCCAAAAAAAAAAAAGTTACAGAAGTAATAGAAAAAAGGGGGAGGGCTAGAAATAAAGAGAAAATGTTGTTCAATATTTGGACGTCTTCTGACTGTCTGCTTAAATATTGCCCCATGGCTGTTGGGATGGCAGTCAGAAACAAGGGTTTCAGTAAGACTGACAATGAGATCTCTGTGGCGACGAGGCAGACTGTTTATCTGTCTGTCTGCTGGTTTATCGGACTGTCAAATTATCCTTCTCTGCAAACATCTTCCCGCTCCATGAATGTAAATAACATATGCCGCGTGAGTCACGTGACTCTCTAACTGCAGGTTAACAGGGTTACTTAATGAGATGAGATGTTTTTGACCGTTTCTTTAAATATCGGAGACAGCATGCAATTCCTTTGCATTATTCATTAAGGTGGAAAATAAATGTGTTTTCTGCATATACAGAGAGCATAATGTCAAAAATTTGTATGTGTGAACTGGGTGTAGCATACGCGTGACATTTCTCTGGTTTAAGCTGAAAATTTATGAGACGCGGTGACATAGATATATATTACAATTGAACAGACTTATAACACTAGCACATCAAAGCTCAGAGTGGGGTTTGAACCGCAGCATTTCAAGCAGAGAAAAAAAAAATGCCGTTCTGCCAAGACCAACAGGGTGGACTGCCTTTCAATGTGGTGATTCTCTTGAACATAAGGACACAAGCTGATTCAAGTTTCAATGTTTGACTGAGGCTACTGTTTATGAACTAAATTACACAGGTTTGGAACGAGAATCACAGGACACTATATTTCGATTCCACGGAAGTTACACAGCAAATAACTTCCAAAACATTTACATCAAATGATTCATAAGCTCTTGAAGCATCAACAGTGAGTGTCAAATACAATTTCACATCATCTACAACATAAACCAGTTACAGCGTACTCCTCCATCTAGCAATATAAATCACTGCCTTATATGTGCCACGTAGGAACACATCATAAATATTTTCACACAGGCATCTGAAGGAATCTGCAACATAACACATACCGAAAGCCCTTTACGGTGATTAAAAGATTTGGCGAAAGGATTTAGCCAGAATAAATTATTTTTATACTCGCCGCAATGAAGTCGTAGTCGGCTTTGTATGCATTGGGTGGGGGCCAGAGCATAAAATTCCCTCCATTTAGCCACAGAAATGGTTGCTAAGGAGTTGGTGTATTGACCAAACAACTCATTCACTCCCTGCCATTCAGTCACGGACTGTGGGCTCGAATTGTCACAACTGTGTCATTCATTGCCCCGACACGATCTGTAAGAATATATAAGTTAAAAATTTGACAGGTGTAAACAGACACCCTTCGTGCGACCCGTTCCAGTCAATTAAAAGGCAAAAAGACTTTCCACTGGGCTCATTTGTCTGCAGTTTCTCTCACTTTGGTTCCTGGAGCGTGACGCACAGATGATCTTCTGTGTAACTGCGCACACGCAAGCTCAACTAACAGGTTCTCTACATTAATGACTTAATCTGCATAAGGCTCTTTGATGTTCTGACTGCTCTCATTAGAATATGAAAGCAGTTTCATATGAGAAACAGCTCTGTTTTGTGTCTGGATTCAGTTCTTTGGTGTGCGTGTGAATCCTTCTGGAGTTATTACATATTGTACGAAATGGCTTTATGGGTGCATAATCAGGACGGTGTTGTACCGCATTAAAATAACAGCTAAGGTGCATGGGTTCAAACACACTTTTGTAATCTGTTGAAAATCAGAGTTTAAATCTACAGTTGTGCTTTAATAAAACAAGAGGGAAGCCCACTTCAACATGTTCCACTGTAAATTTCCATTCAGGGCCTGTTAAGATGACACATTAGGCTCTAATGTTTAGCTGGGCAGTGTCATGCGAGCTTTGCCTACTCTTTCAGACTATTTTTTCCCCCACCTCATTCGAGGAAACAAACAAAGAATTGCCTCAGACAGGAAATTTCCTTCATTTTGACAAAAAAAAAAAAAAAGACTTAAGAATGAAAGAAGGGGAGGAAAAAGAGCTACAGTGAAATTCATAGCCACCCAGGATTTTGGAAGACTCGCAAGGACCGCATGAGGGACCAACATCCGACCACTTCACACAGGCGCTACGGGACGTGTGGACACACCTCTGTGTGGTGTAAATACACTCGAGCCTGATCCCTCATCTGGCACCACGGCCAAAGACAAGAGTTTAAGTCATTCCTGTGCATATGAGATTGGGCTTTTATCTCAAGATCTTTGATAATACTTTCATAATACGGGAATTTCAATTTCTGTAATTTCAAATGGATTTTGATTGAGATGATATCTACTTTTGATCACAGTCAAAATAGCATATTTCAAGGAATAATTTCTCCGTCACTCACCCATTTCATTCAAAGACCATGCTGCTCCCCCCCCCCCCCAGAATACAAACAGATAAATAAATGTTTACGAAACTCTCATTATAAAATGACACACAGTGATGACTAAGCTCCAAAAAGCACTGTAATATTCAATGCATTTTGTGTGCTATAATTTAGGTCTTCTGAATAATGTCATTATCAGTGTTACTGATACTTTCCCCCTTGAAACTTTGCATCTAGAGTGTATTTGAGTTGTTCAAACTGTTGTTTGAGAAAAGTTATGTGTTTTGCCTCGTTTCCACTGAGTGGTACGGTACAGTTCAGTTCGGTACGCAATTGATTCTCAATGAATCTATGAACGGATAGAAAGTATAGCTTGAATGCTTTAGATAAAACACTCATGTTCGGTTACTACTAATGACAATGATGCTCTAATGACAGGCGATCTCTGCCAGAGGAAAATATTAGCAGTGAACACAACTGTTTTTTACCATACAAAAAGAATGTATGATTTGGAATATAGTCATAGGCCGTTTCTCAATATGCCTTCTTGTCTGTACTTGTTTTCTTGTGTGTAAAACGTCATCAGTCGCGGCCCAAGTACTGTCCCAATACACAAGTTTGCATTTAGGCAAGAACGGTTAAAAATCCTGGATGTGTTCTTGACACTCCCATTTTACCGAGGATGCATCGGTTGGTAACTTGATGGCAGAAATATCCCAGTAGTATCCTATAATCCCAGGTGTTGCTTTATTGTTGTGAATATACATTACATTGTAGTGTATGTAGAGTAATCAATTAGGCTTGGGCGATAAAGCCTGGCTCTATAATAATTCTCAATATGTTTGGGCACTGCAGACGACGTCTGTGCGTACTATTGCGCAATACCAGCAAGAACACATCGTCTCAATCTGTCAGCAGCGTTCTGTGTGCTCGTCACCTCGTGAGTTCGTTCTTCCAAGAACAACTAGCAAGAGCTTTCTTCCCAAGAACACAAGTCCGTTCTTTGCATTCTTGGTTTTGAGAAACGGCCATATTTTCTAGTGCTTTGTTTTGTCCTTTTTCTGGTCGCTATAAACTGGCCTTGTATGACAGGAACTTTTAAAACTATTCTTAAAGAATTCATTTTTTATGTTGCACATGAAAAAGCACAGGTATGAAATGACATGGGCGTAAGGTAAAACTAAATTTTTCATTTTTGAGTGAACTTCCTTTAAGAAGACTTTATAAAGTCACTTTTCACAACTCATTTGTTATTTGATTGACTTGAAGTGATTGAATCATTCCTAAAAGCGCATATATATGTCCGGTGCATATGTGTGTTTTAGGGGAAGCTGGAAATATGAGGAGCTGAAAGCTTGTGCACATACTGTAGGTGCGTGTGTCTATCGTTCCTGTGTTTGGTTGCAGAGATGCAGACCTGCATCTATGTAAAGTGTAGGGGTGTGTATGTGTGTGTACGTGTGTTGAAAAGCTACGCGTCCAGAGCGGAGCTCCAGTGCGCCTTTCACATGCCAAAGAAAACTGTGGTCGGAAGAGGCCGCTAATAGAGCATGATGCACGTCACCTGAAACTAAAATCATCGGCAACCGAGAAACCACAGCAGGCAGGCATCTCCCTGGCTCCGCTATTAAAGTCTTCCAGAGCCTCCTGGGACCAGCCCCTTTGCCCAGCCCCAGACCCTCATTTCCCTGCCGCCCCACCATGAGGGTACATTAGCCTCCAATGCATCCGCTTGCGTGTCTGGCCTACTCACGGTGGAGATGGACAATTGAGGTTAGAGCTGGATGAGTGTTAACAAGTCTGTAAATCTTCCTCAAGCCTTTTTTTGAAAGGTCTTAATCAGTGTAGGTAAGTAGCTAGCTTAAAGTAACCTCATATCATTCTAATCCTATATGACATTTTCTTATGTGGAACATAAAAGAAGACATTTTGAAGAAAGTTGGAGTCCAAACAACAATGGACCTCACTGATTTCTATTGGTTTGGCTAAAAAATGTGTAGGGCAGAATACAGTCATACAGGTTTGGAACAACAATATGATAAGATACTGACTGGTGAATTTATTTTTATGAAAATCAGTGTGTATATTAATGTGGTATGTGACATATACATATAAGTGTAAAAATATATAGATATATTGACATTGACTTTACTCTGGAAAAGACTAATGGAGCCAAATGCAACTTATTGATTATATTCGGTTTTGTGATTCCCGTTAAATCTAAACTTGAGAAAAAAAAAAAAAAAGTTTGAATGACCGATATTCATGTTAATATTATGTTAAATATCAAGCAACCAAATGTATAATACATTTAAATATATTTAATATAGTTAATCATAATTTGCAAGTAAAATGTTAAATGGTTATAATGACCCATTTCATCATTTGAACAAAAATAATAAAATAATTGACCTTCTTAACCCACACACTATTTTTAGAAATGTCACATTAAGAAGTTCAAGAAGTTTGTCAAGCTACAGTTTCAGTGGGTTCCCAATCTCCAATAAGAAGGTCAAAGAAGAGTGCTTGCCAAACACATTAACGCTACATACGCTCTTAGACCTGTGAGCCTGAATTACACAGAGTTTGCTCAAAGTATAAGTATAACCAGGCTTTGGTTGGATGTAAAAACCCAGTTATGTGTGTGCCAAATGTACTTTATGGAGCACTTAGAGTCCTCTCAAATAGCTTCATGTGTTCCCCCACTGTCTGCACCTTCTGGGCCATCTCAATGTCAGGGTCAATGCCCTCATAACATGTGCCACACAAATGAATTGTTGCATCATCAACTAATGAACTGTAGCCCAATGGTATTACTTTACAATAGGGTTCAATTTGTCAATGTTAGTTAATGCATTTGGTATCATGAACTAACATAACTTCAAATTTCTACAATGTTCAAAAGTTTGGTGTTGGTCAATTTTTTCAAAAAGGTTTTGAAAGAAGTCTCCTTTGGTCATAAAAGCTGCATTTGTTTAATCAAAAATACAGTAATATTGTGAAATATTATCACAAATGAATGTAACTGTTTTCTATATATTTTAAAATGTAATTTACTCATCAAATGGCAAAACTGAATTTTCAGCCACGATTCTTCAGAAATCAATCTCATTTGCTGATTCGGAAACATTCAAGAAACATTTACTGTTATCAATGGTGAAAACAGTTGTAGAAACTGTGGTACTCTTTCAGGATATTTTGATGTATAGAAAATTCAGAAGAACAACATTTATTTCAAATAGAAATGATGTAGCTTTAAAATGTATTTACTGCTCTTTAATCAGACAGACGGACGGACGGACGGACGGACGGACGGATGGATGGATGGATGGATGCCTTCCTTTGCCAGTGTTTGTGATGTCTGGAACAACATCAAGTTCTTTTTTTCCTCCCCCTTTCTCTCTCTCTCTCTCTCTCTCTCTCTCTCTCTCTCTCATGCACTCACATCACTGCTGTCTGGTGACAGCTTGTGGGTGGGAGAGGAGACGACTAGTGTCAATAGTGTCTATTAAAAAGGACCACACAGGCCAATGGCCGGCCATGATGGATGATTATCTCAAAGTGTTACAGGTGCAGGGATGGTGGGGGAGCACAACCTCTCTCTGTCAACTCCTCTGTTTGTGTGTGTCCTGGAAAACCCTACATTATGGGGAGAAAATGCCACCACAAAGATGACAATATCCAAAATCCTTGTCCTTGTGGGGACATGTTTTGGTCTTACAGAGGAAAACAGCTTACACATCATCCTAAGTAATGTTTTTTCTGGTAAGTGATCTTTTCCACAAGATATTGAATCCACAAATTATCCTTAATTTTGAATTAATGTAAAACACTTTGAGGCAGCATGCAGACATAGGCAAGACGGCTTGGGTGCCTATTGGCTGTCCTGCGGCAACTGCAGAAGCCTATCGAGAGAGACCCTTGGTAATGTCAGATCCAAAGAGGGTGTGGCCTGGGCCAATAAATATAGCTCGATGGGTTGATATAATCTTATATTTCATCTCTTCAGTGAAGCTCACGCATAAAAAAGCAGCACTTCGTTCCTGTGGAATGTGCCGAGCCACACTCAGCAATAGGAGCGCTCTCGTGCTCGCTGACGGCGGCTGCCATCATTGCAAGCTATTGCCCAAGGTGACTCTGAGGCATTTTTCTCCGAGTCTGCACTTCAGTACTCAGCGGGTCCCCGAACCTTCAAAGCCCGAGAAAGCTCACTGGATCGCCTGCCAGCTTCACCAGCTTAACTCAAGTCGCTCACCGACGGACAACGTCCGCCACCACTTCCGCCATTAACCCTTTCACGCGTACGATCACACCGGTGTGATCAGTCTTGGCTGGTCCCTGGAGCGTACGATCACACCGGTGTGATTAGAACGGTCAGTGCATCACGTCATCAACTGCTAAATTCAAACTTGCTCTCGCGCGTTGGCTGGCGCTCAGCCAGAGACAGACGCACTCAGTGCTGTCATATATCACAACTATTGAGTGTTTTCAACCACATAATGTTTATTTTAGATTTCAGACATTTAAATACACATATGTACTAGCAAAACCATGATTTTGAGTTTGTAAAATTCACACTGATGTCTATGGAAGCGGCAATAATAATCCTTTCAATTATAATAAGACGACACGTTTTATTCATATCAGATACACATTGTGTAAGTAGCTTAACATTTGACCCTATTCTTCTCCCAGTTCACCAGCCACTTACTATCATGTATTTCGTGAGAAGTGGAGGAATTGACGTTATAAATCCAACAGATCCGATTCTCTGAACTGAAAAAGAAACTAAAATGGTGCTGCCCATTGCACAAACAGCTCAAATAACGTGATCGTTAAAGATGTCTAAAAAACAAAACCCATCCATTTGCCAACTGTGTATCACACGAAATACGTTCTGAGGAAACTATTTTGCAAATCGTAATTACGTTACATGCCAACATATAAGCAGTGCTATTACGTTTGTCCTTAACGTATTTTGCAAATCGTAATTACGTTACATGCCAACATATAAGCAGTGCTATTACGTTTGTCCTTAACGTATTTTGCAAATCGTAATTACGTTACATGCCAACATATAAGCAGTGCTATTACGTTTGTCCTTAACGTAATACTATTGCAGTGCTATTACGTTTTTCCTGAACATAATACATCCAAGCAGGTTTCTTTACTATTTATGCATAATCGTGGCATTAAAATTTTGACTCTTTTGCATTCAACTGTCATATCAATTAAGTTTTCCTTCGCATTTATTAATATAATAGACCAACGTTACTCATAAATATATAAAAAGCATTTTCTCCAATAAAACACAACATACTGATACATTCACAAAAGACATACATTTTATTAGCTTGATGTAAACCAAATCCTAGAATCCATACGTTGTTTGCAAGAAACAGATCCAAATCCAGCCTTTTATCCAGTGATCTTCATCTTCATTTCTCAGCAGCGATCGCAAACAAATCCGCGCTGGTGATTAATTCAAATTCAAATAATGCGCCTTCAAGAAGCGTTACGACATGTTTTACGGCAGTGATATCAAACGCTCATTGGCTCTCACCTGCTTCGTCACAGATTGCGACATGCCGTGTTTCAGTCGGTGTAGTACATTCACATTTGAAATGGAGAAGAGCGCGCGCCTTCAGACAGAGAGCGAACCGAAATCAGATTAACATTTTGGATTAACGTTAATAACTTTAATTCTGATCTGTACCTCATACACAACTACTATAATACTGCCAGAGGACTGCGACTGCAACGCATCATCATGTGAACGACTTTTGGTAATGTTAATAATAAATAAATAAATTATTGTGAAATTTATCTGTCTGTTATGTTTTTTTTTTTCTTAATTGTGTTACCTTTGTAGTTTTAAGGAATGGTGGTTTAGGGATAGGAGTGGGATTAGTGGCTCAAAATATATTTTAATGCTAAAACTCATTTAACTACACATCTCTGTCCATTACGTTTTATCCTTTTTATATTCTGTATAAAATAAATATGTTTTTTGGAGTAGGATTAAGGGGTCTTGTTACATTTATCTTTAAAAGTGAAAGTATACAGATATCGTTATGATATGAAACATATGTAAATAGTTAACGTTTTGTAGCTGTAAAAACGTAATAAGGTTACGTTTAAATGTTGCAAATACGTTCATATTATACGTTTTAGCATCTATCCAAACGTACAAAAAACGTACATTACATATCTTTGAAAATAACGTATTAAATCTACGTATTAACAATGAGACATATTACGTTAAGGACCAACGTAATAGCACTGCTTATATGTTGGCATGTAACGTAATTGCGATTTGCAAAATAGTTTCCTCAGAACGTATTTCGTGTGATACAGGGTTGCCATTTGCACATATTTGACAATCGGAATATCAGTGTTTCATGATATAGCTAATACATTTTTGAATATTTTTAATAAAAAAGGAAAAATGACATAAAAGCAGATCATCATTCATTCCGCGCTCTGTTGTACTTGTGCTGTGACAAGCAATGACCATGAAAACATTAAAGTGGCAAGTTCTAAATAACTGTTGCCTTGAAAAAATCAGGTTACGCTCAGGTTATTTCCCTGTCGCCCCTGGCGGTTTACAATGAGGAAAAGGACGCAAGCTTTCTTTGCCCAGTCAGGGCATTAAACGCTTGACAGACTGAGCAGCTCTTCGTTTCATTCAATGGACGTGCTAAGGGAATAGCCGTATTGAAACAGAGCCTATCCAGATAGATAGTTGATGCCGTAGTGCTGGCCAACGCGTTCTCATCCTTTAACGTCATATAGAACGCTATATGACAAAACGGCGCTATACTACGCGCATGGCACACGTTATCGTTAATATAACACGCGCTGTGAGGGCTAAGTTTAGGTGTGGGGTAGGGTGTGCGTGTCACATTCACGCTAAAGGATTTATAACGTCTTGGGTTCGCGTGTTATATTAACGATAAAGGGTGCCATATGCGTAGTATAGCGCCGTTTTTGCATATAGCGTTCTATATGACGTTAAAGGATGAGAACGGGCTGTGCTGGCATACACGTCTAAAGGCTTGAAGTGTCCTTTAGGTGTTAGAGCGCACTCCACAAGAGGCATAGCTTCATCGTGGGCTTGGTCTAGAGGTATTACCTTGCTGGATATCTGTATGAGAGCAGTCTGGGCCTTCCCTATAAGGTTTTATAACCTAGAGGTTCCCGCCTTACAGGCTAAACTACTTTCGGTCTAAAAATCAGTATTGTTTGCCCCATTGCTTCGGCTCAGAAAACAACCGCTTGAGCACCACTTGTTGATCGATGGGCAAAGGTAAGACCCATACCGTTACCCAGTTCAGGCCGAACGTTTTCACCCTGACTGTGTGGAACACTGTTGATGTGATTAGCTCCCTCAGGACGCTAACTTATTGGGATTGACGCTTCTAGCCTCTCTTCTCAGACTCTTTGTGAGTCCCTGGTGATTATGCACTATATGAGCACCGGGCACCTGCCCATGGGGCTTTGTTGTTGGATCCCAGCATGCACGCTGTTTTACACTGTGTTCCCCTAGCTTAAGATATTACTCAGTATGAGAGAACTTCTCTAAAGAGAACGTAAACGGTTACTAACGTAACCTCGGGTCTCTCTAGAAGAGGGAACGAGAACTGCGTATCCTTTCCATGCCTGCAACACACTCTGGTTCGTTTTGGCGATGAAAAACCAGATTAAATCAGCCCATCAAGCTATATTTATAGGCCCAGGCCACGCCCGCTTTGGCTGGAGGTGACGTAGAGGATCCCATTGGATCTGACATCATTCTCTCGATAGGCTGCTGAAGTTGCCCAAGACAGCCAATAGGCATGTGAGTCGTCTTGCCTATGTCTGCATGCTGCCGCAACGCGTTTTACATTAATTGAACATTAAGGATAATTTTTGGCTTCAATATCTTGAAGATAAGAGGTTTTTCCCATAGCGCAAGTCTTTTTTTTTTTTTGCCAGCAAATCACTTTTTGTGAGTATATGAGGCTTTATCCCTCTCTTTTCCACTGTCTGCCAGCTCCATTTCGTGCTTGTGTGTGTGTATGGATGTCTGTGATGACGACCCCCCTTTCTCCATCCACGCCAACATTTCTCCAGGCTTTCTATCGCAAGCTTCTTCTTTTCTATCACCTACTTTCTTCCTTTAAGGTTTCGGTCATCACACTTCTCTTAGTCAAGATCCCCCGGCCCCCTCCCTGTTGTCCTGCTATCTCTCTGCTGCGCTCTCTGTATTGACACTTGGGAGATAACTCTACATGGCTAATAAGGCTGTGTAAGGGTCTTTCTGCCTGCACTCTGTCTCCTAACTGTCCAATCTCCCTGTCACCGTGGGTGAGAACGGCCTATCTGAACCATTACAAGCCATCCTGGATATCTATCTACTCCTGAGTCACCACACACACACACACACACACACACACACACACACACAGAGACACATAAAGTATAGAGATCATACATGTATATTCGTGTGTGTGTATATGTGTGTGTGTGACTCCTAATTGTTGTATTAAAATGCGGTTGTGATGGAAAATAAACATTTATTTAAATTACTTTGTTGAAAAAAAAAAAATCAGGTTTGCAGATATACCATTCAGATGTGAAAACCGTATGCGGAACAATATATCCTAATACATATAAGTAATTGTAATTGTAAATAAATAAATCAATAAAAAACAAGGGACGCTGCAACATTGAAACATAAAATTGTATTTTATAGCATACAATAACAATAATAATCATAATAATAAGAATGCATATTTATTTTAAGCTGAGACCTTGTCACAGTGAAAGTGGACCATATAAGATCTGTGTGAGGACAGTGTGAAAAGATTGTGAAAGTTGTTTTTTTGGTGATCTTTAAGGGGTTTGGGTTCAGTTCTTTTAAAGATGAATAATTGTTCAAAAAGTGTTAAAGTGTTATGCTTTATTAAAGCAGTTCAGTTTACTGAATTGGCACAGTATTCACAATGCCTGCTTGCTGCCACAATGATGACTTCTGAAATTGTTTGCTTGATTTCAAATCCAAAATTAAAACATGCTGAACAAACCGCCCTAACTGCTGTGTAAGCACATCCATGCAGCGTAAACCTCAATACTGTCACAAGTCCTTTACAGTTCCCGAAACACCTTTAATCTGGCGTTGTGCAACCAAACTGTTATGGCCAGGCCAAAGACCACATAACCTCACTTCTCACGCTGAACTTCCTCATGGCCCTAAATGACGTGATTGATAGTCAGTAGTCACCTGCTACCCATTCTCTGCTCTTATTGGTTACCCACGTCAAAAAGTATATGGCAATGCCTTATTGTTAGTTCTTTGTTACGGTACGGTACTTTATTCCAGGTTGAGTGACCATATGAACTCAAATGGCTTGTTTAAGTGTTTTCATAGTCTGTGGAGTCATTTGTTACTAACAGGTCTGTCAGCATGGTCTTCTGCCGCCCACAGCCGTGTTCATAATCCTCTAATAGAGCCAGCTGTCAAAGATGTGATTGCGCTGGGGTGGTCTATGGCGAAAAGCAGTCGTAAACCATTCTTTCAGCTAAAAATGCAAGTGTGACAAGAACTGTGAAGAAAAAAAGATGAGTATTTAAGACTTTATTGGCTTTAATTTTTTCTTGCGTCTTTTAATTGTGTGCAAGGTACCGCATGTACGACACCCTCGATCAGTGTATAAACCCTGACATTTTATTCAGTTTTTTTTTTTCCTTCTTACTGTACTTTGGCAGATTTAATTTGACTGTAAGAATGGCATTATGTTTCTTTCCTCAGCGTTGGCAGAGTTATTATATGCTGGTGAGATCGAAAGAGGACAGCATGAAGAAATGCAGAGAAAGCATTCTGGAATGAACACTGAGCGAATGAGGGAGGAATGAGGCGCTCAGTCACGTAACTGTACCTATGGAATATGGTTCGGGAAATTCATACAAAAGTCTTTCTGTGAAACATAAGACTGACCTATTTTTGAGTATGTCCAAATGAACATGCATGAGGAAAACCTGAATAAAGCTAAAATATAATATAATTATTAAATCATGCTGAAAAAAATTGCTCTTCAGGAAAATAAATCTAATCCCTCGACAATACAAACCTTCAGATTCCTTCATTAAAGATTGTTTTGGCATATGCTAATAAGATGCCTTAGTCATAGCAATATAAAAAACAATATATATATATATATATATATATATATATATATATATAAAACTAAAAAAAAAACCTAAAAAAAAAATATATATATATCCCCATTTGAAGTGGAAGGTCATTGCTGCATTTAAAGAATAATAAAATAAAATAAAATAAAATTTTAAGAATAATAAAATAAAATAAAATAAAATTTTGTTTTTAGCAATTGTATTCAATTAAAACATATTGGCATATTAGACGTCAGTAAAATAAAATGCAAACTAGATTTCTCAACCCCCTCTATGGACCTTGTTTTTGAGTCTGAAATAAAATAAAATAAAAATAATTGAACTCCAATCATGCCCGGATTTATTTATTTATTTATTTTTACTATGACATGGTGGGCATAAAGTTTATTAAATTAAGTCCATGCTATTATAGGATTGATGAATCTGTGCCTCTTCTTGATAAAATAGCATTTATTTCCAATAGGTTTAGTTTTTTCTGACACTATTTGAGGATAATATTTCAGACTATGAACGTTTAAAAGAAGAGAGGGAAGTGTTACTTTAAATGTGCTTTACAAGCACAAGCCATCTTTTCTTCACCACCCTGCTTTGTTTCATATTCTGCATAGCCCATCATTTTAATCTGTCATTAAAACTAAACCATGAAGACAGAATGTAAAATGACTAGTCCACCCCTCCCCCATGGGCAGATGGTATCTCCCTGACCATATCATCTCTCCCAAAGGAAACTCATATTCAGGCACTATGAAATGACTCCAAAAGCATAACAAATGAAGGAAGATAAAGGGTTGGAAAAATTGAGAATAAATTACTGTAAAGGGGAAACTGCTTCACACCCTGTCCTCCACTGAGAAAACTGGCCAAAGTAAAAAAAAAAAAATCAACTTAAATTGATAAAACCTTTTTCCTCATTATTTTAAGAGAACAGATTTGAGGCAGAGAAATTGATTAATTGTATGGCCTCTTTTCAACTTCAAAGAGCACAAAAACCCTGTGACATTTTACTTATAAAAAGAAGAAGAATGGAAAAATACAGACAAAATATAGCCTTACAATACCAAAATTATATTATTTAATATTTCTAGCATGCTGCACAACAAAGTATAATGCATTGTGCTAAAGTGATGAGATTATTTAAAGGTTTTTACAACATACATGTAATTAAGAATGATTTCATTTGTAACACCATTCAGAATTTTCGAAGCCATTTAGGAGCTCTTCAATGTTTAGCCATAAAGCAAACAATGAGCGCAGATCCCTTATTTTAGAGTGGCACTTTCCCAGTATATGTAATGCATGGCGAAAATCCATTATGTCAAAACTCATTTCCTGCCTAGAAAAACAAATTGCCCTTTTCTAAAAAGGGAGGAGAAAATGGCAAATATCTTTCTTTCCTTGTCTTAGCAAAAAAGACTCAGACTTAGACCACCTGGGAGAAGTGTAATATTGGGTGAGAGGGTGGTTTGGAAAGGGAAGTAGATTATATTATTGATTATATGAAATGTTGGTATTATTCTCAGCAGGTATAAATCCCTTAATGTATTCTTATTACTGGATAATAACTTAGAGGTTATTATCCACTTACAGTATAAAAGAAAAGTACTCACACACAAATACCTGCATATATTCGTATGGCAAGATAAATCAAAATATCTGCCTCTTAATTTATCCCTAACATAATGAGAACATCGCTGCCGTTGAGCTTCCAGGAATATAACAATAGAATTCAGAAGTGCGGTCACAACAAGGGCACTGTTCTTGTTTACGCTGTACATAAATCTTACCATCCTCAAATAAACTTTTTGATAGTTCACCAAATAGAACTAATGACCTTGAAAGAGGAGCAAATTAGCAAACATACAGAGCCATCTGTGTGCCCTGCAGGCAGTCAAATTATTTCATCTTTGCCAAGGTACCCTAATGAATCTCCTACATTTTACATGTAAATCTCTGTCTAATCTCGCTCCTCGCTTCTGCCAAACGTCTGAAGCAAATAAATATATAAAACCCAATTATGAAATAATTAATAGAAATCTTATGTTCTGTGCAATTTGTACCTTGGCTGGGCAACTCTAAGCTCTGATGCCGACTCACGTCTGAGCTTTATCAGGCCCTGCTGTTTAAACATGCCCTAAGGGTCTGAGTGGAGGTTCACCAACCTCAAACCTTACAGTAGCTTTTTCCGAAACCTATTGAGCTACATCGATGCCAACCGTTTACACAGGCAGCTGCCTTCTAAGACAGTTTTTCTACTTATGGTTTGTTCAAGTCAAGCCAAGATTTTAATTTTTTGAGATGGAGACATTCAGTTTCCGGCGTATTAGAGAGAAAACATAGTGGACTCAACGGATGCAGCATCTGTAGTTGATGGAAAATTATTATTTTTTCATTTACAATACAAGATCTCAGGCTGTGAATACAACTTTGTTCCTTAAGAATGGGGACAATGCTATGGGGAACACTATCAGCATGGCCAGTGGCTTAGCACGTATTAACCCTTAACCCTTTAATGCGTATGATCACACAGCTGTGATTGGAACATTCAGTGCATCACGTGATCAACTTCTAAATTCAAATGTGCTTTCGCTGGTTGGCTGGCACTGTGCCAGTACCTGACGCTCTAAGCGCTGGTCACATGCAGTATACAGTAACTATTATGGCATATCAGCCACGTTGGAAACCAGTCCTGGATGGCCGCAATCCTGTGTAAAGGGTAAAAGCGCAAAAGTTTGCTTGATAGTCAAGGTTGTACGCCAGCCCATTCTCACCCCCAAGGCGTCACCTAACTGACACCTTGGGAAGCATTTTGACCATGCTTCAATATCTGATGCTTTAGGCGCCCCTTTAGCGTCAGCTAGATGACGCCCTAGGATCGCGTGTAACCCTACCCCCACCCCAGACCTAAACCTAACCGAGTCATCTAACTGATGCTTTCCTTTAGCGTCAGTTAGATGACGCTGTAGGATCGCGTCATGTAACTGACGCTAAAGGGTGCCTAAAGCGTCAAATATTGAAGCATATTTTTATTGAATCACATTGCCACCTAGCCACCTGGAGTGCATACTACATTGATTTTAACACACTTTTGCGTCACCATTTGCATGTGAATTTCCCACCCAAAACGCTCATCTAAACGCATAATAAAAAGTGTTAACACAGCGCCACTTTTGCGTTTTCTCTTCAGTATTGTTTCCGTGTAAACATAGCCTGAGTGTGTCAGATAAGAGAGACATACAAAATGTGCCGAGCAGTGGGTCCCGAGGACTGGAGTTGAGAACCACTGCTCTAGACAAGGGTTTAAATTAATAGATTTTTGTGAAAACCTCAAATTTTACCAAAATGTACATATTTAACTTGTTTTGCCTGTAGCTCGTAACCACAACGTTGGCATTCTGATTCATTTAGCCAGCATAGGTCACAAATTTAAAATTTCACTAAACTTAATCTTCAAATAAAAACTCAAATCAGATCTGAGAATTCCACATACACAAACGATTGGAACAAACTCCAATACATTGGAAGTGAATGACTTCCTGTCTGTTGTTTGGCGAAGTGAAAAAGTAGCATTAGAAGGCAAAATAATTTAATTGACAACCTGTTGGAACAACCCCATATCGGAAGCACTTGTGATGTTTTTAAATGCTGTCTACAGAGGCAGCGTAGGTTTTGAAACTGTATGAGTGTCTGTGCTGTAATGGGGTTCTTCTTATCATGAGAGAACGTGTCATGGCTGTGTCATTTCTCTTGGTCACAAAATGGAGACTGATTGTGTATGTGTGTGCGCAAACATTTGGGTGGGTGGGGGAAGTAAGAGAGAGAGAGAGAGAGAGAGAGAGAGAGAGGCTGTCACCCTGCCAGTCTGGAGACTGGGGACAGACATGCATCATTAGGTTCACAATGACAAGGTGTTATTACAGTATTTTTCATGTCCTCACACTGTCAGTGGAAACCTACACACAAGAAGACTCAAACCCAACTCACTCAGCATTACTTTCAAACAAATCAACTTAGACTCACACCCCGATTCTGACTTAGAGTGAAACCATGTCTGCCATGAGAAAAAAATAAATAAATCACACTTGAAAGAAAACAAACACCAAACCCACCACACAACGCTCCTTACTTTTAACATTTTAAAGTCCTCCACCTTAAGACTGAACCTGTGTGCATTATTTGTGTAAAAATGTATCATTCTATGCTTAGGGTATTAAACTCCAAGACCATTAGTAATGTTCCTTTTTTTTTATCGGAGTTGATAGCTCGTGGGCACCGTTTCGACGTATACCACAGTCCTGGCTTGTGGTACTTTCCCATCTCGTCACCACCAGTCCACCCCCCACCCCCACTTTGCTTCCTGTCTGCTCTCCTTGACGTCCTCTATAGATAAAGGCAAAAAAACACCAGAAAACCAAACAATTCTTTAAAAAAATAAATAAAAAATAAATAAATAAAAAAAAATAATAAAGAAAACACTTCTGTTTTGGAAAACTTTTAGAGATTTAAAAACACTTCCATAACAATAAAAACATGAATTTAATTTGATTTAATTTGATATTTCTTTTTTTTATCTTAAAGAAATATGTACTGTAGATTAAAACTTTGTTTATTTCCAGCTTTTAGAAAAAAAATCTAGCTTTTCAGTGTAGTCACAGACTTTTGGACATCTCCGTCTACATATAACACCTCAGAAGCAAGTTTGCAGATCTGCCACAGACTCTTGTCCACATGTCTTCCTTTGTATTTTCTGAAGCCTTTAGGACAGGCAGTATCCCAGGAGAGCTGTTGTCAGAAATAATATAGTGAGAGAGAGCGATGGATAGTGAGAGACAGATACAAGTTGAGGAAATACCACACACTCTTGACTGTCCCTTTCTCCTTGCAGTCTGATAGTCAAGGATCAGATGACTGATAAAGACAAATATCCCACAGCAGAAGGTGGAGACGATCACTGCCAACTAGCAGACCTTGTCAATTAGCCTCATGCCAGCACGATAAGAGTCCCGTAATGAGCCTTTCATATCAGCGGTGAGACTGGACCAGTCCCCAGCGTGACAGAGAGACTTACGCTCCAATGCCTCCATTTGATAACAAAGGTTCCCTGTGTCAAATGATACATTACAGAGCTCAGTCTATATGCTCTTATCTTTTGACATAGCTCACAGAGACGTAACCATCCCTTTACTCGCTCTGATCTGATTGTGAAAGATTAAGGTAATACAACCAGCTTTTTCAGTCTCTTCCCCTGTTAACAAGACAATAGGGCTGTCACATTTGAGATAAAGTGTTGACCATTGAGGAACTTATGTAACCAGCTCTCTAGGTGATATTATGGCAGGCTGCCTTTCTTGACATTGAACGCACAGTAAAATTCCTCATTAAGTGCTTCTTTCAAATCTGATATTTAATTCTGTGTGATAATTAATGGCAAACACATTTCAACACAATATGAGGATATTTGTGCGCAAGAAATAAAGAAATAAACATAGTTTCTTGAATATCGTAAAATAAACAGTTCTTGGTTCCATTGGCAAAACATTTTGTAATATTTTCTAATTAAACTCTTTCAAGTATTATAATTTTTCTCCTATACCACAGAGACAGATACTTAGCCTCCGAAAAAAAAAAAAAAAAAAAAAAAAAAAAAACACCTTCCACCCACTCCAAGTGTTCCCACTTTGTGGCAGTTATTAGGAGCTAATAGAATTGCAATGTTGCAATATGCTGATCCAATTACAGGATCTACATTAGCAATTAACTTCCAGCTAAAAATAACAATAATGCCAATTACATGCATAAATAATCATATAATCAGCATATTCTGTCACCAGACAATTATTGTGATTACCCCTCAGTTTATGGAATGCTTTGCCAGAGGGATGTGTACACAAAGCCATTCTCATTTCCCCTCGCTTTCTTATAAATTACCAATTTCATTTCGTGCAAGCAGCTCGCAAATGAAAAAATCAACACACTTAAATATCCTCTAACATGAACATTCGTGGCTATAAGTACTGCTAATGGAATAGGACATTTACTGTACAATTTACAATTTCAGAAAAACCTAAGCATAAGACACAATGACAGCTCTAATCGTATTTTTCTTTGTCTCTTGAAAGTTGGACAGGGGCAACCTCTTTTACTTCTTTTGATTTAAAAAAAAAGTCCGTATGAAGAAAAAAAATCGGTCTGGAAATTGACTTTCAATGTCCTTCAGTTTTACATTGCCGTCTGGGTCTAGAGTGCTGGTTTTTGTTCAATGTCCAGTTCCCTGGGGTTAAAAGAAGGTCTCTGATTTCTTCTGCTGGCTGAGAAACAGAGCAAAGCTTGCAGGGAAAGCCCTGCGTTGGTGGTCCGAGATGGTATCACGGAGTGAACGACTATTCTGTATGTTAGGCTGACATGCAGGATGAGGACAAGGTCGCTGTCGGCCGCAAGGCAGACTGATTAGACTTAATTGGCAGAACGTCTTTACTTTACACTTATCTATATAGAACTGATATTCTGACACATCTATATATATATATATATATATACATATATGCGTGCACTAATTCATCCTTTAAAAGTGTGTTTATCCACTCGTTTCTATGGAAGCAAATGTGGAAGCCAGTTTCCTTTGTTATGTAGATAAAATCCCAAGATTTGGTCATTTAAAGTTATTACACCCTAAGCACTCTGTAATGCTCTGCAATGATCCAAATAGCACAATATTTTCAATGAGTAGCATGTGAAACCAAGGTTACCAAACCTGTGGCTTTAGCACAAATACACTTTTCCAACACGTTCCCTTCATCATTCATCAGTCGCTTCCAGTATATCCCTACTGTAGATGGTGCTACACCGTCTCTGTTATAACAACAACCAGACAGGATTATTATCTATTTTTGTTTATTGAAATTAAGCTGACAAAAAAATAAAATGTTGATGAAAAAACAAATTAAACAAAAATTATAAATGCTGCCTTGAATACTAACTGAAATAAGTTGAAGTGCAAAATACTGTAAGTAAAAACTAAATCTAAAATGAAAAAAAAGAATAAATAATATAAAAAGTGACAACAGAACATAAAAAGCAAAACAAAAAAGTTTCAAATTAATTTGAAACCCAACAATATACAACAATATTCAAAATATAATTAAACAACTATAAATAGTTTATAATTAAGATGAAAATACTGAAAACAAAGTAGTACTCACATTTTGCATTTTAAAGAGTTTTAATTTAGATTTTAATTTAGAATGTATGTTTTTAATGAAATAAATTAATCAGGATAACAAGTGTTAGGTGAAATAGTAAGTAAGTACACTGAACAAAATTATAAGTGCAACACTTTTGTTTTTGCCTCCATTTCTCATGAGCTAAACTCAAAGGTTCTCAAAAAGGCTTTGTCTATGTACACAAAGGGCCTATTTCTCTCAAATATTGTTCACAAATCTGTCTAAATCTGTGACTATGTTTACATGCAGCCAATAACTCGTTCATATTACAAATAACCGGGATATTATACCTGGGGTACCCCTTTTCTAACCCGAATTTTTGGTCACGTAAATGCATTGGCATATCCCCATGGTGATGTGTGTTCTGTGCATGTTCTATTCGCAAAGAATCTTGGTCTTTTGAATAGAGAAACTTCTCAGCGCATACAAAAATCTGCGTGCAGTATACCGGAAGTAAACATGGCGAGACCAGGCGAAACACAGCACAGCATACGTTTGGAGCGAGCTCAGTAACATTACCAGCATCAAGGCGCAAACAAAGGTGATCACTATCTGCCTCGAACTATTCATTATCCGTGTGCTGCTGTTGTTGTTGTTGTCTTTGGATACAGGAAAAATGTCCATTAAGCATGTTTGGGATCTCTGGATCGGAGTATAGTTTTGTTCGGTGTAAGTACTGTAGCTTCCTAGCAAACCAAAGAAGAAGAAAAAAAATAACGTTTAATGTGTCAGTTATTGGACAGAATGTCATTTGTTTTAGTGGAGGTCTTGAACTGAGTCTTGAAGATGAGTATTTGTGTGAGATGGGTGAGAGGGGTCGGTGTGTGTGTGTGTGTGGCAGTTTTGGGGCGAGAGCGGTCTGAGCCGGATCCACTGGGCAGCAACAGAGAAAATTGCAGCCGGCTTCTGGGAACACTTTCCATATTGAAGCTAAAGCTCAGGGCTCGTGTGTACTGTCTCTGTAAATAGTGTTAAAGTGAAAGGGGAGGCTAGCGGCCATTTTTGGCCTGGCATCTCTCAGCTTCTCACTGACATATTCTGTCTGCTTATAGGACATACTATTAGTCACAAAGAGGGGAAGTTATAAATATGTCCCAGAACAAACAGTTGAGGTCTAAATGTTTCTGAAGACTGTAGGCCAGGGTCCGGTTGCATAATGGGATAATAACAGATATAGGTAGACCTCTTTATTTATCCATAATAATATTAGCCCGGCTAAAGTCTAATGAGCCCCTGCTGTCCATCTAAGTGAGTGACAACAGAAACAGCTGTAATATATCTATTCATTGGTACAGGACCTGCCATGCATATTTGATTTATGTATTTATTTATTTATTTTTTAAGGAGCACTGGGAAATGAACGGCTGCCCTTTACAATGCATCAGTGAAGTGGGCCACAAGTTTCAGCAGTTCAAAGGAAGAAACTATTTGCTTTGTTATTCCAACAATGACAAAATGTCTCTTCGATGTCTGCAGGA
The DNA here is from genome assembly GCF_016745375.1 of Pimephales promelas. The sequence continues at coordinate 288,664 of NW_024121987.1, forward strand.
CATTTCTTGTGACCAACAAGATGAAGATCACATCATTCTCTTTATATGCATCCAATTACAATGCACCAGTCCTGCTCAGCTGCCACAAGTGCTTTTTATAAAAAAAAAAAAACTAAACCTTCAGAAGTGGCCACAAGAATTGAAGGAATTTACCATCCACACAAAACCCGTAGATTTGTTGCAGTTCATATAATTTTGGTTTTGGCTCTGGAATAATTTGCAAGCGTGTACTTCAAATGAGATTTCGTGCAAAGTGCAGCATGTTGTGTGCTGTGGACGGCAGTCTGGAGTAATTGAGGTCATTTGATATGCACCATTTGGGGGTCCAGCCCTCACATATAATGTGCTGTTTTGACATGAGTTGAATGAACCCTTGCCATACCACCTTTAATGCCCTTAAATATACTGTACACTTGAATCAGTGGCTGCAATATTATCTCAAGCCTGCCTGATCTGATTAGCATTCTTAAGTAACTTTTACATGTACAATTTTGAACATTTGAAGATGTAATCAATCATTAAAAACATACTGACATTAATATATATGGTAACACTTTATTTACGATAGTCCACTTTAGACATTCTACCAACTATAAGTAAATTTTCAACTACATGTCAACTAACTGTCATTAGAGTATTCAACTGACATTCAACTGACTATAAGTAACTTGGCGACTACAAGTAAACTTATTCTCCAAACCCAAAGCCTAACACCTAACCATAAACTAACAGTCTACTGACAGTCTACTATAATATACTAATACTCTAATGAGAGTTAGTTGACACGTAGTTGAAAAGTTACTTATAATTAGTAGAACGTCTAAAGTGACTATCAAAATAAAGTGTAACCATATATATATATATATGTGTATATATATGTGTGTGTGTGTGTGTGTGTGTGTGTGTACTTTATATAACCCAATACTTCCTTCACACTTCATAATAGGTGTCTTTAACTACTATGAACTTACATTAAACAATATCTACAATGTACTAGTTCTGTTGATGTTGTATTGCAAAACACTTTTGCTGCAAATGAGGTGAGAGATGGGTAAGATTAGGGACAGGTTTGGTGGTATAAGGGTTAAGAGAAGAGTCAACAGTGTAATTATAGCAGTAGTTACAAAGAGTAATTACAGATGTAATTACAGTGTATGTACTTTTTAAGTACAACATAAAAACACGTGTGCACACAATAAGTGCATTGTATCAAATGATTAGTTTAAATGTAAGACACCTAATGTGAAATGGAACCAATAATTTTATATACTGTATTTAAATCTACACTCACCTAAAGTATCATTAGGAACACCATACTAATACTGTGTTTGACCCCTTTCGCCTTCAGAAATGCCTTAATTCTACGTGGCATTGATTCAACAAGGTGCTGAAAGCAGTCTTTAGAAATGTTTGCCCATATTGATAGTATAGCATCTTGCATTTGATGGAGATTTGTGGGATGCACGTCCAGGGCACGAAGCTGTTGTTCCACCACATCCCAAAGATGCTCTATTGGGTTGAGATCTGGTGACTGTGGGGGACACTTTAGTACAGTGAACTCATAGTCATGTTCAATAAACAAATTTTAAATGATTCCAGCTTTGTGGCATGGTGTATTATCCTTCAGAAAGTAGCCAACAGAGGATGGATACATGGTGGCCATTATAGAATAGAATAGAATATAATAGAATAGAATAGAATAGAATAGAATAGAATAGAATAGAATAGAATAGACTTTATTGTCCCCTAGGGGAAATTTGTCATGGACTCAAAAGTGCGTAGTGCATATAGCTGCCCTTACAGATAATAAGAAACATTTAGAAAAATACAAATAACAGCTAAATTCGTACACATAGGCTACATAAACACTAATACTAAATGCAAACCCCCCACCCCCCCCCCCCGCACACACACACACACACACAAAAAAAAAAAACTCCGCTGTAACTTTGATTTAGACTGTGTGGAGAGATTGCCGAACCACACCGTCATACCACACCTGATGACACTTTCCATCACTGCCTGAATAAATACATAATGTTCTGGCTGACACCAAACACCCTCACCCTGCGTAAGAAATACAGTCTTTGATGTAAACGAGAACATACATGCTCAACATGATCACTCCAGCTTAAAAGGGTATCCAGATGGATACCCATATACCTATAAGAAGTGACTTTTTCGATCTCCTCACTATGAATGAACAATGGGGTATGATCCCCCACCTGGGGTATGATCCCCCACCAAGAAATAAAGGGATGAATGTGGTCAGAAACAATGTTCAGGTAGGCTGTGACACTTAAAAGATGCCCAATTGGCACTAAGGGGCCTAAAGTGTGCCAAGAAAACATCCCCCACACCATTACACCACCACCAGCCTGCAAAGTGGTAACAAGGCATGATGGATCCATTTTCTCATTCTGTTCACGCCAAATTCTGACTCTACCATCTGAAGGTCTCAACAGAAATCGAGACTCATCAGATCAGGCTACATTTTTCCAGTCTTTAACTGTCTAATTTTGGTGAGCTCTTGCAAGTCTTGGCCTCTTTTTCCTATTTGTAGTGCAGAAGAGTGGTACCCGGTGGGGTCTTCTGCTTTTGTAGCCCATCCACCTCAAGGTTGTGCATGTTGTGGCTTCACAAATGCTTTGCTGCATACTGTACATTGGTTGTAACAAGTGGTTATTTCAGTCAAAGTTGCTCTTCTATCAGCTTGAATCAGTCGGCCCATTCTCCTCTGACCTCTAGCATCAACAAGGCATTTTCGCCCACAGGACTGCGGCATACTGGATGTTTTTTTTTTCTTTTCTCACCATTCTTTGTGAACCCTAGAAATGGTTGTAAGTGAAAAGCCCAGTAACTGAGCAGATTGTGAAATACTCAGACCGGCCCATCTGGCACCAACAACCATGCCACGCTCAAAATTGCATAAGTCACATTTCATTCCCATTCTGACATTCAGTTTGGAGTTCAGGAGATTGTCTTGATAAGGACCATGCCCTTAAATGCATTGAAGGAACTGCCATGTGATTGGTTGGTAGATAATTGCATTATTGAGAAATTGAACAGGTGTTCCTAATAATCCTTTAAGTGAGTGTATAAAGATACATTTTACTGCCACACATACTCTACAAATACCATTGAGATTTTCCCAGTTTCTTTCTCTCTCTTTTTGTCAACATCCCCAATATGTTGCAGGATTACAGATTACAGTTTGCATACACACACATACCCATTTAAGAGGGTAACACAATGAAATTTAAAAAGCAAACAGAAATTCACAATACAACTAAATTAATCCACAACACAACAGAAATGAGCCACAACACAACAGAAAATGTACAACACAACGGAAATGAGCCACAACACTACGGAAAATGTACAACACAACCAAAATAAGTCACAGCACAACGGAAAATGTGCAACACAACGAAATAAAGCCACAACAGAAATGCTCCCGACCTCTAGAGGGCTCTAGGACACGGTAAAGTTAGTTTTCCTTGCCAATGTTCTATAGCGTCGGCAGTCTATAAATAATCAATATATTTTAATTAATTTTAACAGTATCTAACTATAGTATATTGACATAAAATATACTTCAAAATCACCCACATGAATTATAGCTGCGTATTTATACTCGAGAATGCTTTGATGCACTTTTGTTTTTATTAAAAAAAAAATGTTTACTGCTTATACAGGGAACTACAACCTCTGAAACTTGAACAAAAAAATATTACTGATATTTCCTAAAAAAAAAGAAAAAGAATTGTTTACTCTGAATTCATGAAGGGAGATATTGGAAAAAAGTCAGCTGTCGTAAGTCAGTCTACTACCAGTACAATTAAGCTTTGGGTTTGGAACATGTCTGTTTTTGAATGTTAAAAGTAATTTAAATTAATACAAATGATACACTGTGGTATTGCGTCAAAGCATTCTAGAGTATAAATGCAACTATAATGCGCGTAGGTGAGTTTGAAGTATATTTTATGTCGATATACAATTAGCTATATACTGTTAAAACTAATCGTGGTGTTGATATATTTTTTAGACTGCTGACGCTATAGAACAGTGGCATGGAAAACTAACTTTATCACACTCCGAGAGCCCTCTAGTGGTCGGGAGCATTTCCGCTGTGTTGCGGCTTTACGTCGTTGTGTTGTACAAAGTACATTTTCCGTTGTGTTGTGGCTCATTTCCGTTGTGTTGTGTATTAATTTCGTTGTGTTGTGAACTTATGTTTGCTTTTAATTTTTGTTGTGTTGTGCACTGCTGGGCCACTGTAGAAACTACATGCAGACACAAAGGTTCTCAATTTACCACAAAGACACAAACTCAGTCTCATTTTCTTGTGCAGAAACATTAAGATCCTTCTCACAGTATACAACTAGAACAACTACCTTCTCAACAACCACAGGACTGCACCCAGTCTGAAAACCCAGAGGAACATCCACGATTTACTGGTTCCCAGACCATAGAAACCCAGGGGAAAGGCACTCCACCCAGTCATGGTCTTCATGCCTCTGGGTTCCTGCATGTCCTTTATGAACATGGTGGCAAACGGCCAGAATCCAGAATCCTTTTTCAAAGAGAAGTGCTTAAAGACGTGCTATATGGTACAAGTTGTGCTCGACACAAAATGTTCCCCCAAATGCTATATTTATGTTTGCTCACTCATATATGTCTGTAGATATACTGTGAGAGTGATGAATGTCCAGACTCGGAGAAGGGCTTAGAAAATTAATTGTCTCCAGTTGAATTATTGCAAGACTTATTTGACAATTCAGCTACATAAAGACTAACTTTCATGTAGCATAAAATACAGAAATTAGACTTCTTCAGGTTGGCCTCGGGAAAACCTCTGAGGTCTAAGGTCTTGGTTCAATAAATGAGGCAACAAAATTTCAGGGGTGGTCAAACAATGTGATTAATTTGCCTAAAGAAGAAAATTGGTTGCAAATGAACAAAATATGTCATTTCCGACCTCGGAGCGAGAACACATAATAAGGCACGGCTAATTACTGTGCTGAGGTGAGGACCTCAACTCAAGCCCTTATCACACTTTTGAACCAAAGCCATGCAAAAGGCTTGCTGTTTGTCAGATTAGACACTGTCGACATTCCATGAATTCTACACAAATTTTTTTTTGCAAAAAAATTAATACTATGCCACAAGCAGGATTATGTTGAATTGGCTGAAAGAGTGATGCTTTGTTAATGCAACATACAAATGCAATCAAACTGTAGTAACCTGGGCACAAAAACTAAATACATTGGGGTTGGTTGGGGTGGCGTGAGGGCCAGACACAAGCTGGCAGCACCATCAACGTCTGGCCACTATGCCACTCTTTAGTTTACTGCTTTTATGTGGCAGCCCTGCAGCCACCCACATTCCACAGCATCCAAACATGTTAACCACACATGATTCACCAATATGATGCCACCACCCAATCCAATAAAAAATAAATAAATAAATAGTTTCACTTGCTGCCACACCAGCCACCTGCACATATAGCAGCATGAGATTTCCAGTTAACATTAACATTTTTACCAATAAGATGCATTAACCAAAAGTATTTTAGCTGCTGAGATTAGAGAGCAGGACATTTTAGACTTTTCTTGTGTTATTGTTAATATACTTGGATGAAGATAATTTCTAATAAGTTATATGAGTTCTGTATTTTGACTCTGGAAGCATTTTCACACATTTTTTTTTCACCGTTAATTAAGGCTATAACCAATGATGGCCACGGACAGGACCTGCTGGGTACTTAGGAAGGATCCTAATTGAATCTGACAATAATTTTCACATCACTCCCATGCTATTAGTGACATTAATGGGCTAATGGTTACCATGGCAGCGTGAGCAATGCTCATTAATGACCTTATGTAGTAATAGTACAATCTTGTATTCTTTATTTCCTGATTCTTTTTGCTCTGACTTCTGATTTGAAGATGTAGGAGCAATTATAAAATGTAGCCCAATGGACTGCTCTCAAGACATTAGCATTTAGCAATCGAAAACTCGGGCATACAAGAAAATTATTAGACAATTTGTAGTGTTAAAGATTTTCCATCATGTGATTGAAACAGAAAAAAAAATATATAAATCTAATTCTAATTTCACTTTGGCTATTTCTGCTTCACAGTTTTGCTTTACTCATGTATTGGTTACCATTCAGAAAATCTCATATTCAGTCATTTTTATTTCAATACACCCTCTTTTTTTTTTAAGTCAAACCAATAATTATACCAAGTGTACAGTTTTGTGCATTAACTGTTGTTGTGTTATTGTAGAACAAAGATTGATTTGCTCACCATGAAAAGTACTTTCATGTACACTTTCACAAAAAGGCCCCTTGGTGCTAATTGGGCATCGTTTAAATACCACGGCTTACCTGAGCATTGTTTCTGACCATGTCCATCCCTTTATGGCCACCATCCATCCTCTGATGGGAACTTCCAGCAGGATAATGCACCATGTTACAAAGCTGGAATCATTTCAAATTGGTTTCTTGAACATGACAATGAGTTCACTGTACTAAAATGCCCCCGACAGTCACCAGGGGCCTCATGCATAAAACTTTGCATAGATTTCATCCTTAAAGTGTGCGTACGCACATAAGGCAGAATTTGCGTACGCACAAAAGTTTTCAGATTTATAAAACCGTTCGTACGCCAGAACTTGCGCAGAATTCCCTTTATAAATCCCAGTCAGCGGGAGATTATGCGCACGTGCGTCTCCTCCCCGAAATAACCATATATGGAGCTTACAACGCCTAGTTTTACTATGCATATGATTATTCATCCACGTGATACCAAGTTTAATGGTACAAGACGTTAGGAAAATATGAAATGCGGATGTGCCGTCACATTATTACAAACATTTTTTTTTAGTAGCCTATATCCTTGCCTTGTTTTTGAATGAATAAATCAAATAGTGTTAAATACATTTCAGAGAAAGTTTTTCCACTGGCCAAATAGTATTTTTAATTGATTTATATTTTAATGGATAATGGAAGAGATTTTAATGGAAGAGATAGACATGGTTGTGCATTATTTGCACGAAACAGTTTTCTCAGACAATCTCTAGTTAAAACATCAAAACACAGCATGCCAGAAGAAAAGTGTTCAAAAGCAATGCATCCACAACAAATAGGTCTATTTATATTTATTGAATATATATATATATATATATATATATATATATATATATTGTAACTTCTCAGTAATGATTTCATGTAGTTTAAGAGTTTAACTCCATTAATGAGAATGGCATATTTAATCTAAATGTTTATATCAGAAGTAAAACATAGTTTAAACCATTCTCTTATTTATTTAAACTGTTATTGTGAATATGGACTGTATTTATGATTTGGACTCATAATGAAGATTTACGGTTTTACTCCATCTGCCGTTAGATTATAGGCTATATGCGTCAGTTTCACCAAACGGCCCAACGCGCGTGTTGGCGGTCATTTAAGAAGGGATGGATGTTTGCTTCAAGTGATGATAGGTTTGTGAAATTATATTTGTATTATCTTTCTGTAGATGTATAATTTTCTTTAGACTCTCTGTCTAATAGTAAGCAAAAAGACATTTGACTCCAGCTCACCATCGGTGTCGCCAAAACCCATACTCTTCTAAAAGAGTGCGTACGCACGGTTAAGAGCATCCTTACGGTGCGCACTTATTTACGGCAAGTTTATTTTTTATAAATCCCGATGTGCGCGTGGAAAAATGCGTACGCATATTTCTATGCCCATTTTGTGCATACGCAACGTTTATACATGAGGCCCCAGATCTCAACCAAATAGAGCATCTTTGGGATGTGGTGGAACGGGAGCTTCGTGCCCTGGATGTGCATCCCACAAATCTCCATCAACTGCAAGATGCTATCCTATCAATATGGGCCAACATTTCTAAAGAATGCTTTCAGCACCTTGTTGAATCAATGCCACATATAATTAAGGCAGTTCTGAAGGCGAAAGGGGTCAAATACAGTATAAGTATGGTGTTCCTAATAATCCTTTGGGTGAGTGTATATTATATACCGCACAGAGCCATGTTTAGCAGAAATAAGTTGAAGGAATCGATTTCTGAATGATAGTATCAGTCTCTCGCATTGTTCTGAAGTTTTGGCCTGCTCTACTATACAACGTTGCTTCAGTTCATTGAGGTTTGTGGGCATTTGTTTATGCTCAGCTCTCTTAAGGTCCCACCGCAACATTTCAGTTGGGTTTTGGTCTGGACTTTGGCTAGGCCTATGCAACACATTGATTATTTTCGTTTTCAGCCATTCTGTTGTAGATTTGCTGGGGTGCTTGGAATCATTGTCCTGTTGCATGACCCAGATTTGGCCAAGCTTTAGCTGTCAGGCAGCCTCACATTGGACAGCATATTTTGGTTTACAGAGGAGTTCATGGTCGACTCAATGATTGCAAGGTGCCCAGCTCATGTGGCTGCAAAACAAACCAAAAGTCATCAACCCATCATCACTGAACTGTGATAGGCAGTTGGTATGAGTTGTTTGAGCAGATAAACTGCATTTAGATTTTGCCCTAACTTGGTGCCATGCATTATGGCCAAACATCTCCACTTTGGTGGTCTTGTCTGTCCAAAGAACATTGTTCCAGAAGTCTGGAGGTGTGTTCAGATTCAACTTTGCGAACCTAAGCCGTGCTGCCAAGCTTTCTCCTCCTTCCAAACATGGCATACGTTTTCTGTCTTTTTCTAAATGTACTTCCGTGATCTTTAACATTTAACATGTTAAGCCTGTAGAGTCTGAGGTGTAGTTTTGGGGTATTTTGCGATTTCTCTGAGCATTACACGGTCTGACCTTGGGGTGAATTTGCTGGGATGTCCACTCCTGGGAATTTTCCACTTGTGAGTAATCTTCCTTACTGTAGAATGATGGACTTCAAATTGTTTGGAAATGGCATTTTAAGGGCCTGCTCATATATCGCGTCTTTTGCGCGCTCAAGTTCGGTATTTCAAATGTAGGCGTGTGGTATGTAGCTCATAATGGAAGCGGCGCAGTTCATCGGTTGCGACATTCTCATTTTTTCCAAGCGCGTCCGCGCCGCATCGAGATAAAAACATCCCAACTTTTGAGAATGCCGCAAGAGCACCATAAGCGCACAGTAGGTCACGTGAAAAGAACCAAACGGAGCGCAACCGCCCTGGTGCTTTGGAAAAAGGAGAATGCGGCACGCCCAGCATTTTTTACACATTTTTTTTAGGCGTTATATGTGAATCCGGCCTAACCCTGCCCAGATTAATGGCAGCAACAATTGCTTCCCTAAGATCATGGCTGATATCTTTCTTCCCTGGCATTTTGTTAACACACACCATATACGTATTTCCAGACCAGCGAATTGCCAAAACTTCTGCTTTTATAGAAGTAATCACACTTGCTGATGATCAGTTGATCAAAGACATTTTACTAGCAGTAAGGGTGTACTTAGTTCGCCACACATGGCTTTCAATTTTGACCTAGTTTTTGTGAAATAAATAATGACACAGTGTAATAGTCATGTGTTGTTGATATTCTGAGGTTGTGTTTATCTAATATAAGACCCGCCAAGGATCAAATGATTGTGTGAGTGTGTGTTTTGACACATAAAACCATAGCATGCAATGTCTTTTTTTTTACATAATTGTATACATTTTTTTTTTTTTTATAATGATTTATGTGAAATGTAATTTATGTGAAATTATTAAGAACTGGAGGCAAAAGAAGCCATGCAAATTGTTTCAGTCTACGGACATCTCTTTTTCTTCAGTGCACTGCTCAATTCTCCACACAGCAGAGATCCTCAAATGAACAGCTGCTCTTTTAAGAAGCCTATTCTTACCAGCTAGTTTGGCACAACCGTATAAAAATAATGGGACAAACAAACGTCTGTTGTGGATGAGGCAGTGTTTTGAATGTGGTCAAGCTTTGTTTAACGAGCTTCCTGAGGAGCTCATTTTCCTCGGGACATAACACTCCTGGAATTGTAACAAATAACATTTCAATCGCCTGTAAACAACAGGGTGCGTGGCCAGATTCACATCTGATTCATGGAGCACTTCCCGGAGAGTCAGCCAAGAGGACGGCCGTGCGGTGGCTCTAGTTGGGTCGAGTGCTGAGCAGCTGGACCGTGGCGGATCTTTTCACACACCCACACAACACACACACACCAGCCACCAGCTAAAACACACAAACTCCACCCAAGACAGCTTGGAGAGATTACAGAATAAAGTCCACATGGCCAAAACAAATGGTGCAGTTCCATCACAGTAGCTCATGTAACCGATATGGATTTTCTGACAACAATAAGTGAATACTACATCTGAGGCTAGATCAAGAAATTTGTACCACAACTCGTTTTTCTTCACACTTTGTCACCCAAAACAACTGTAATACACCTGGAGGATAAATGAACTATGTTGTACATGAAGACAACATCTGTTGCAATAATGTGGGATTGCTTTTCACTAATTCAAAGATATGTCAAACCTGTTCATATTCACAATTCATTAAATAAAAACAGTGATCCTTACCTGAGGTCATGAGAGAGAAACTTCACCTATTTTTAAATAAATGTGACATGTTTTACAATTTATGTCATGATTAAGGTTTGTTTAAATTAAAAGTTGAAATTGACCATGTTCTTTAATTGATGTAATTGATGTTTTAATCAGACACAAGGTTTAATTATAAACCTCTCATATACATACTGTATATATATATATATTATATATATATATATATATATATATATATACACATAAAAACGCATGGTACTGACAGCAAAGTGAATGCTATTCTACAGCAAAGTGATGATGTGTCACTGATCACTACCTTGTAAGTCACTGATCATTACCTTGTAACATGCGTACGGCTGACATTTGCCATATTCTTCCTCATTTTCGTCCAGGTAGAACAATTTTACCAACCACTAAAGATTCACAAATAACCTGATAAGTCTCAGCTGCTCAGTATACCCAAACCCACAAATGAACTTAAGAAAATGACTAGCAGTATGGGCACCATTTTCTCCACTATACATTAGAAATGCTTGCACCCATGAGTAAAACAGTATTACTCCTCTCAAGAGAGAAACTCATGACCTAGAGCGCAAATGGATATTCCACACTTTAGAGTCGTCTGGAAAGGTTCAAAAATCCACCAGGGCCGAGCATCTCTGGAAACTTATAGAAAATAGCCAAAACCATCCAATACTTTTATTTAGTAAAGTGGCTAGATTAACAAATAAACAGACATCTCTTGAACATATGTTACAAAAACAGCCTTCTTCCACCTCAGAAACAATGTGAAGCTACGGAACATGTTACAAGCTAGTTCATGCATTCATGACCAGATGCATTACTAGGAGGTTGTACTGCATACAGAGCCAAATGCAGCTGCTATAGTCTTGTTACCATGGGCAAAGTCATTTTAGGCAAGTCCTGCCACTCGGCCGCCATCTTGACAACGCCTCCGGGCAGCTATTTTGGACTAGCAAGACCAGGCTCCTATCTAAATGAATGGGCAGAGAGTCAGAACTGCACTTTCATTGGTCCCCGGGACATAAAAACTGCATCTATAGAAACAGCAGTAAAATATGATAAAAATCGCTGAAAAAGTCTGATGACTTTGCCCCAAAATAAGGTTTAAAACGGCATGCGCAAGGCTTCTCGTCTCCGCTGTCGCAAACATCAACTGTGGGCAGTGGACCCAGACGATAGGCTTACATGTTTCCCGGCTTGACTATTAAAAGCAGACGATAGGCTTTCCAGCAGGAGGGGCGGGGCATGTGCATAGAACCACCATCTTTGGCGTCATGTTTGTCCCCTATATAGTTGTATTGAGGATTTAGGAAGTGGCATGTCTCTATATAAATTGTCTCTGCCATGGGTCAAGAAAATACAAACATATGACACCAATTTGACCATCTCTACCCTGGTTACCTATTAAGTTTCATATCAATTACAAAGTATTGCTACTGATCTATAATGCTCTAAATGGTTTAGCTCCTGTAACTGCTCTTACCTACAATCCATCACACTCTTTAAGGTCATCAAATTCTGGACTTTTGGTAGCACCTATAACTATTTAAGGAGGTAGAGAGTTTTCACATTTGGTTCTTAAACTCTGGAATTGCTTTCTGATAATGTTTGGGGCTCAGACATACTCTCCCACTTTAAACCGAGACTTAAAAAAATTCACATAATGCATCTCATAACATTGCAATTCAGTTATATCAGATCAAATGAACATGGTTATATATAATTATTACTATAATTACTAATTATTTTCCATTTGCTTTCGGGGTGGTGATAAGACACATGCCTTCGGTGTGAGAGATCCAGGTTCGAATCCACACCAATGTGTCCCTGAGCAAGACACTTAACCCCTAGTTGCTCCAGAGGCGTGCGGCTTTGGATAAAGGCGTCAGCTAAATGAATAAATGTAAATTTAGATGTTTCATTATCTACATTGAAATCCTAAAGCTAAAGCATCTAAGTTCCAGTTTGGATGTATAGCCTCTTTTGGAGACTTCAGATAACCCAACATGTGTGAAAAGATGACACCAACACAACACCTGCGAGGACTTCAGATGATGAAAACTCTGAATCAACACAGCTTCAATTTTTCTAGGTTGTAATTATTATAATCACAATCTGTAATAATTGCTTTAATGAACTCATTGCTATGCCTAAATGAATACATGGTGTTAGCTAACTGTATGAATATATGATGCTAGCTGTACATTACTTGGACACAGTCACCTCTAGTAACAACCTAATTGCAGAAACATGCATTTTCTTTAAAGCTGCATTTAGCCTATTGTGAAAAGCACTACAAATAAATTAAAATTGAGCATAATTAAATTCAAATGTTGATAAATCATAAAGACAAACTGAAGTCTGATAAATTTGCAGTTTAGGCCTTGTGGCATGGATGCGTGCATTTATTAAAATAATCTGTATGAGTCAAGTTTAAATTTAAAAAGCACAGACATATACAGTATTCATGATCTCATTAATTTGAAAAAATCATGATTGAATCACACCTATTATAATTAATCATAGAAAGCAGTGTGATTCATTAGTTACTTAATTGTTTAATTGTATACCCAACAGATATTAAAACTATGATATATAAATAATTATTCCAATTTAAAAGTTTTTAATGAGTTTTCAATTCTTAACCTTTTTTTTTGTTTTCTTATCCTTTGTCACATCCTTACAAACACTAAGAGAATCACATACATTTGTATCAGTCAAAGTGATATTGTGAAATAAACAAACACTGTACAAATATTTTTTTTCTAAGTAATCAAACATGGGATGTACAGAAAAAATAGAGGTCTTATGTTGAGTCTACTTCTTGAATTGAACAAGTTCTTGTTTCTATGCAACACTATTTTTTTTTTACTTTCCTTTATATTTATGTTTCAAGAAAATAATGATAGTCTTTGAGATAAATGTATATGTGTATAAATGCATAAAGTATATGTGCAAACCAAATAGTGTTGCTGTATTAAACCTGAATTCATTCTGCTCAATATGTGATTTTACGGTAATTAATTTCATTTCTGTTACTGAGCGTGATGGGAGAATGACAGTTGGCGTATTGCTGAATTTGGTAAAACAACTCTATGCTCTTTATTGAGGTTGGAGAGCTGTTCGGTCACCCAGAGATGGGAAGCTGCCAGTAATGGACAGTTGCAGATGCCAAATTGGGGAAGTGAAAGTGTTGGTACCCCCTCCTCTGTCTTTCTTTCGTTTTGCTCAACCATTACAATAAAGGCCTAAGAACCACAAACCCTCACACTGAATGTATATGAACACACACTCACACACGCCAACAACAAAGCTTCAGCTATCACTCCTTACCTTGCATTTTAAATCACGTTTAAATATGCGTTCAAAACTGTGAGGTCGGTAAAACAGTTATTTTTTGTTCATCAAGTTTGCATTTATTTGATTAAAAAATACTGTAGTGGAATGTCACTAAAAATAAATAACTGTTAGAAACACTTTATTTTGATAATCCACTTTAGACATTCTACTAACTTTGCAACACGTCAACCAACTCTCATTAGAGCAGTAGACTGTCTGCTTAATATCTGTTAACACTTTATTTTGATATCAACAATCTCCTCAACAGATATTCTGATTATAAGTAACTTGCCCAACTACAAATCAACTTATTCTCCTAACCCAGACACCTAAATATAACCTAACCGCCTGCAATCTACTAATACTGTAATGAGAGTTAATTGACATGTAGTTGCAAAGTTACTCATTCAAAATAGAATGTAGCCTACGGTGGCCGAGAGAGCTCAACGTGCTGCAACTGAAGCAAACACATGCAAATAAAATAAAACAAACATCATCATCAGTTTCACAACACAGTGTGCTCCAAATACAGAAACGTGCTGCAAAAGTTCACAACACAACCAAATACAGAAACGCACTGCAAATAACAGAGTAGCACCTAGTAGCTGTACACAAGATCCAGGGGGGCGGAGTTGGAGCAAGATCTAAAGGGATCTAATGCGCAGGATTAGGGGTGCGGTTAGGGATCAGGGGTGGAGATGGGTAGGTTTAGGTATATGTGGGATGAGTTGGATCTGGATATCTGGATCCAACTCCTCCCCCTAGATTTCATGTTCTGCAGTGAGGACCATCTAAAATAATACAGACCACAATGTTTCCAGGGGAACCAAATAAGTGACTAACCCGGCTGGGACGTGTTTATTGCTCGTGAGCTTCCCTTGCCCTAGTCCTTCCGAAGGGCAAACAGCAGAGCCCTTAAAGTGGGACTTTGGGGTGAGCAGGACAGCAGTGTGTGACTTGTGAAGGTACGCAATTGATGAAGGAGCAACGAAAGGCGTAATTTCACCTGGGATGTTCCCATGACAATGCAGCACGGTGTCAATCAGCTGAAGAGCTGGTCTTAGAAATATATTGCTGTTAACATAACGGTTGCAAATAGATTTTTATTTTTAGTTTACAAAAAAGCTTTTAAAATATGCATGTATGTGTGTCTCAACTTTAAAACTTTGGACCCTACATTATTTTCTATGAAAGTTTTCTTTATGGAAATTTAAACATAAAATGAAAGGATTTGTACTGTGTAACTTATGAAAGATAAATATCTTTCCTTAATTTTCTCTATTTTTTTATTTATTTATTTAAGTTTTCAGTTTCATACAAGTTGTATTTCATAAAATATAATCGCTGTATGTTTTGCAAAAATAGGTCACACAGTGACCCCATTGATTTCAATAGAGAAAATTGAAGCCTGTTAAAAGCTGATAGCCAGGCGTAATGTGCAAGCTCAAACTAAGCCTGTCACATAAGCAACCTGTATGTCTTCTAGTAGCTGTGTCGAATGAAATCTGAATAATTCCCTTCCGAATCTGACAGAGACGGAGAGAGTGAGAATTAGCTGTCCATGAGCTATAGCAGCAGGATCAACTTTATGACTCTCTATGGGCTTCTCCCTCGACTTTATCAGACTTTATGCCTCCACGTCCCCCCAATTGCTAGCAAGCTTCCCATCCTGTCTTCACGGTAATTTCTCAACTGTGCGACGGAGAGTCGTTTCGTTAGCAATTGTTAGCCTATTTTTACAAAAACTGCTTCTACGGGGCTTAACGTAAGATACAAGGTAATGGAGCCTTCTATACATTGTCTTGTTTCTTTAGAAATAAATGAAGAGTTTGGTTCCAAAACGCTATAAATCCATTTAGATGAATTTGAGGAAAACTGTGTTTTCTTTAGCAAGAAAATGGGAAGATTAAAACCACTATTTTCGGTTTCAAATTTTCACATAGCATTTGTAGGTTATAATAACAATAAAAAATGAAATCCAGGTTTTGATTTCCAAAGATTTATTATAAAAAACAGATCGTTTTTCCCCCCAAAATGCAATAAATCCAATATATACAGTATATATATATATATATATATATATTTTTTTTTTTTTCAAAATGCAATTAATCAAAATAAAATTGTATACACATTGAATTTCTTGTGCATACTATAAATCCATTGCTTTAATATAACAATATTCGGTAACACTTGACTAAGATGATCACATCATCATGAATTATGATTTATTAAGCATGATCTAACGTTACTTCTGCATATCGCTGTTGTCAATAACACAGTCTCATCCCAAAAAGTCATATAACTGACGTTTTGGGACGTATTTTGACCATACGTCAATATCCGCCTTTTTAGGGCCCCCTTAAACGTCGGTAGATGGCGATCCCGGGCCGTCATACAACTGACGCTTTACCTTTAACGTCAGTTAGGTGACGGGTTAGGTTTAGGGTTAGGTTTAGGTATGGGGTAGAGTTAGGATCCCATAACCTCATCTACCGACGTTTAAGGGGGCCCTAAAAAGGCGAATATTGACGTATGGTCAAAAGACGTCCCAAAACGTCAGTTATATGACGTCTTGGGATGAGACCGGGTTGTTGTCAACCTTGGGACGCCGCCGCTGAACTTTTTTGACGGCGATCAGCTGTAAAATGGCTTGGTCCTGCTCGGTTTTCGTTGACTTTGAATAAAACAACTGAAAATTTTTCAAAAGATCCCCTAGGTCAGTGTGTCAGCGTGACAGAAGTTTGATGCTGTCGTGTGAGAACAAGCAACAGCCGGCATTTCCTCCTCCCGAGTCCATCTACTTCCTCACGTAAATGATTCGATTTCGATGTCACGTTTACCCATGCAGGATGCCTTACCCTCCCCCAGGTTCACCAATGCTGTCAAAATTATTCATTTTTTTGTTTGTTTGTTGATCGAAAGGACAAAATAGAGAAAACCTAGGAAGTCGGGTTAGTTAAAGCGCTGCAGTTACTGTTTACATTGCGTGGAATGGTGCGTTGTGATTGGTTTAGAGGATATGTGGCATTTTGCAGAAAAGGGAGACTGGCGTTTGTCGCGGTTTGGAAAGAAAGGGAGAACACATTACATAATAACACGGCGGATATCCCATTTTACGTAAAATTAAACATTGTTTTGTATCTAGTCGTTATTGAAAAGTCTGATTTTTGCGGTAACTCATTTTTTTTTAAATGGCGTTTATTGCGTTTTGGAACCAAACTCTTCAAATAATGGACATTTGGTTTTTGGATGCCCCAGATGTAAATTTATTTACTGTCAAGTGACACCAAAATGAATAGGAGTCGATGGAATGCTAACAGCAGGTGAAGTTCTGCGACAATGGCGGCTCCCGCGAGGCTTCGACTTTTCTTCGAGGCTTGACATTTCCGTTGTGGTCTGTTATTTGCAGCACGTTTCTGTATTTGTGTTGTGAGCAGCGTGTTTGTATTTCTTATGATCTTGAAGATGAACCCAAGCGCAGACACACAGTTTATTTTATCGACAAAAACAGGCAAAAACAAAACCCACGAGGGGGAAAAACATGGATAGGGTAAGAAGTGACTGAACTAGACTATGACCTGACAAATAACTAGACAATAAACAAAAGAGCAAATAAAGAATTTGTTCTCTCTCTAGACAAATACTCTTGACAGGATACACAAGGCTTCACCAAGTTAAGATACCACTCAGGTAGGAATCACAAGAAATGACACAGGACAGCAAACACAAGGGGATAATATAGGGATAAACTGATGAAGAGAACAGGGGCCCCCAAACAAAAGGCCATGTGCTTGCACACAAAACATCTGTCATGATCCAGCCTCAAGACTAGCGAAAATCATGGACAGGAAGGCAGAATCATGACAGTTTTGGAGCTCATGTGTGTTGTGAAACTGATGAAGATGTTCTCTTAATTTGTGGGTGTTTTTTTTTTCTATTTGCATAACGTTTTTTATTATTATTATTTGCATGAGTTTTCTTCTATTTGCATGTGTTTTCTTCAGTTGCAGCGCATTGAGCTTTCTCAACCTGTAAGAATGTCTAAAGTGGAAAATTGAAATAAAGTGGAACCTAGATGTTTTGTATTTTAATATATTTTCAAATGTATTGTATTCCTTTGATGGTAAAGCTGATTTTAGCAGCCATTGCTCCAGACCCTTCAGAAATCATTATATTATGCTGATTTGGTATTTTTATATCACAGATGAAAACAGCTGAGCAGCTTTATATATTTATGTTTTGTCCATTTCTTTATACATTTACTATATATAAACAATGTCAAGTGCAATTTAACTGGTATACTGCATATGTGCAAATGCACACTTCATGACCCATACTGCAGATGTGAATGTTGAATTTTCATATAGGCTAAACATACAGTATCTAAGTCAAATATGCATCCATACACTTCTGGATAACAAAATAAATTACATAATATGCATGCAACATCTTGTCTTACACTTTATCACATGCTCATTCTTACTGTTTTTTTTTTGTTTTTTTTTAAGCAGGTGAAAGTTAGTGTTATTCTTCATATTTTCTCTTTGTCTTTTGTTTCTGCACCAAACATCCACATCCCTATTAAACCTCCAGGCTGTTTCCTCCAGGCAGTGAAATCATTTGTACGTTTGTATTTTGTAGCTGAGGTTACAGCATGTTTGTCATGTTTAAGTGCTTTAAAAATACATTGATATGTCCAATATCTGCATCGTCAATACATTTCCTGCCTGCGTATCTCACAACACGCACTCACAAAATACTTGTGCACTGATTTTTCATACAATTAAAGGGATAGTTCACCCACATCATGCCATTCCAAATCTGCATGACTGACTGTATTATTCTATAATTTTTGTTGTCCATACAATGAAAGTCAATGAGCTTCAGTGTTCTTTGGACACAAAATTAATGTTCTATAAAAATATTTTATTTTGTGTTTCACAGAAGAAAGTGATTCATGTTTTAAACAACATGAGGGTAAGTACATTTATCAAAATATTATTCTTTGGGTGAATTATCTCTTGATACAATGATACAGCCTGCACGTTTCGTTGTCGACTCATTTAGAGAGCCTTTTTCTTCAGGGGAAGTGAGAGAGGAAGTCTGAATTCTGAAGAGGCAGCAGTGAATGGGTGAATGTTGTCACTTCCTGCATGAGTTGGCTTTCAAATGTCTGTAGGGTAGAAATAAACAAAAAAAGAAAAAGAAAATGTGTGTTTTGTCACAGACAAAGATGAAGATGATGCCAATAAATCCTGCATATGCAGACTTGTAGAAAATACAGGGAAGTGTATTGCAAAATCTTTTGACCGCTGGGCACTACATCCAAGGGGATTTCCATCAGGCTTCTGCAAATATTACAGAACAATATTTTTTAGAAACGTAACAATTATTCTGAGAACAGAAATATGCTTCTATTGTATTTCTTCCCTTAATATTCTATTCTAAGAATCTGACATGTTTTTTTTTCCAGACATAATACATCAGTGCCCATTAATAAGTAACTCCTACACAGAAAGGAAGTTTAATCTCAACACATATTGACCTAATACTGTATTTTGTATCACTCTAGTTTTAGAGTAAACAGTAGCCCGTTTCTCTCCTTCAGAATAAAATGCAGGGTGTGAACTTTCCCTGACAGAATGAGGGCACGGAGGCATCCAGGGAATTAAGGTGTTGCTCAAGCACAATTATATAATTATACATTTCCTTTGTTGTTGCCATATTAGACAAAATTTACCAACAATTGCTGTAAATGAGGCCTTTCTTTGAAGTTATCAGACAATTACACATGCAACATAAAAGTAGGATTTCAAGATCTCATAGACTGAAGCCTTTGCTTAAAGATTACATCTTGTCACTAGAGAAGGGGAGATTTGACTGAGCTGAACAAATGTGTGTTCCTTTCACTCCAGCATGATATAAACATCAGAGCTGAGAACGTTCAACTGGAAATAATTTAGTCAGAGGTTTGATGAACTATGCGCCATCACAATGCCAATAGATTCTTATCTAAAATGATGCTATAGAGGAGTGGAGGGAAATCTTACACTGAAATGGTACTTAAAGACTCAATTTGTTAAAGGGGTCATGAACTGGCTTTTTAAATGTTATTATATTGTTGTCTGAGGTCAACTTATAACGTTCGCTTGGTTTTTGCATTCAAAAACATCAAAATGAACAAGTAATAGGCTATTTTGTACCCTGGTTGTGAGCCTACCTAAAAAAACAGTCGTTTTTTTGGTCGTGTCGCACTGAAGACTTGGAAGTAAACACCCACTGCTGCGAGTGGAGAACAGTTTTGCATATTATAATGAGTTTCACTCACCCGTCGGTGTACGTGGGGGAAAACGTCCTATGTTGTCAAATGGCAACCGGATTCGCCCATACATGTTCAACCCAGAGTCCGTGTGTTGCACAATTCCTGTCAGATATAGACGGCACAGCACCGTTCTTTACTCTTAATCGGTCTGCAAATCCAGTCTTGCTGACAAAACAATCCTCAGTGAAATGAAGCGAACAGGCGACGATGTTTTACCTCATCAGCTGGAACGTCATTAAAAATAAATTTTATCCATGCAGTCCTATTGGAATCCACAGGAAGCTTATGCAGCGACTGTCTTGCACAACCAGGCACTGCACAATATTCTGTATTGCTCCATAGTGATCCAGTTTGTCATCACGAGGTAAGCATGTACATGTATGATACTTATGTGTGTAATGCGCGAATCGGTGGGCGGGGCTAAACCTTCCGTGGTGAAGCAGGCATTGATCATCTTCTGTGGGGGTGGTGTTTTATCCTCTTTGTCGTCATAGTTCCCCACTTTTAAAAACGAGTCGTTTGCTGAGCCTGGTGTCAATAAAAGCTTTTATTGGACTAACAAGGACGTTTTCAGTTCTGAAACTTACAGGATATTCTTATAATATGATGACCTCTAGATGAGACTCATGAATCTGACGTTCAGTTGGGATTAAACACTCGTTTTTCGAAGTTGTCAGATTCATGGGACCATATATGGATTGATACATGAGACCATATACAGATTCATCAACGTCAGATTCATGTGACCATATATCTGACGTTAAGTTGGGATTAAACATATCCAAACATATGGTCTGTACAGACATGGTGAAATGTTGTAGTTTTGATTTTTTTTTCACAAACAAAAACGTTAAATGTAAGGATGTGAGTGGGTGTCTATCAGCAAAAAGGCAGACATTACAGACACAATATTGTGATGTGGATTATTAATTGAATGTTGCAGGTTCAGAAGTTGAGCTCAACTGCCAGAATTTGTGGCATTAATCACAAAAGAATTCCACTTAACTCCTATCTTTTTTTAAATAAATAATAGCTTTCTAACCTTATTTTTCTGTTCAAAGTAATATCCAATTTTACAACTTTATTTCTTTGAAAATGTGAAACTGGTTACAATTATGATTTGAAGGTGCATTGTGCAAGTCTCTGAGTTTTTGCAGAACTGTGCCCCCTCTGGCGACAAGTGAAACTGCAACCAGAGGTGTGCACGCTCATTGACCACACCCACACGAACACGCTCGCTTGCACGAGCTGTTCATAACCAGGAGCACCAGCCGCACAACTCTTTTGTTACAGTAATGTCTTCAGAGGTAATAAAGTTATAAATCTGCAAGCCATTTTAAATATATGAAAGGAAAGGCATTTGAGAAAATTAAATGTGCGTGGGGGAAACGGGGGTAGTGGAAAACTTCAGTAGCTGTGTAAAGCTGCCATCCTGATCATTCATTTGATATAACTGCAAACAGCTATGGAGCCAGAATTGGCTATTGCCATTATTTTCTTTTATATTTTAATGGAGGACATGAGCAGGATGTTTCAGTGCCGGCGCTCGCCGTCATGTATTTGCGGCTTAACCAAGACCATGGCCAGAGTTGGTTTATGGTGTACCTTCAGAGGCTGCGTCCTGAATGGCTTGATTAAACTTTAAACTGTTCAAGTATTGGGTGTTAACTTATGTCAATAATGTAATGAAATATGAAAATAAAAGAAAACACACACACACATATATACAGTATATATGAAGAGTTCAGATGCAAAAGCCTCTAAATGCCATTTGAAATTTTCTTCTTTAATGACAGCCCATTCTCACCCCCAAGGCGTCACTTAACTGACGCCTTGGGAAGCATTTGGACATGCTTCAATATCTGACGCTTTAGGTGCCCTTTAGCGTCAGTTAGATGACGCCCTAGGATCGCGTGTACCCTACCCCCACCCCACACCTAAACCTAACCGCGTCCTCTAACTGACGCTTTCCTTTAGTGTCAGTTAGATGACGCCGTAGGATCGCGTCATGTAAGTGACGCTAAAGGGCGCCTAAAACGTCAAATATTGAAGCATGGTCAAAGGTGACGCCTTGGGGTGAGAATGCGTTGTTAATGAGGATTTTTATCAAACTTGTATATTTAAGTTCAGTAATTTCACTTAAATAGCAATGATTGTTATTTAAGTGAAATTACTGAACTTAAATATATAAGTTTGATAAAAATCATCATTAAAGAAGAAAATTTCAAATGGCATTTAGAGGCTTTTGCATCTGAACTCTTCATATATATATATATATATATATATATATATATATATATATATATATATATATGCGTGTGTGTGATGCGATCTGGGAAAACCCACCACATGGTGAAATTTGACATATTACAGGTTTTGAGACCATAATAAAGCTGGGTTCAAGCAATTTCCCAATCTGTTTTTATTTCTTTTATTGTTTGTCTGTAACACAATTTATGGTTATCTGAAGTTGGCTGATCGCTATAGAGAGCCTAAGTCCCGCCCCTCCGCTTCCGGCTCATGGGACCTTATTTCGGAAAAAAATATATGAATGGTAGTCAATGGCGAGAGACAAATTATCTTTTTATTCCGTCTGAACTGTGCCCTCAATTACACATATGATGTTTGTCAATTTAAAAGATAATTCTGAAAGTCAAAAACGTCGCAGTTTGTCATAAAACAGAAGAATAACATTTAGTTTTATGTGAAAATCGCTCTATGAACTACACCCGGGAAGCGAAACAACGAGCAAGATCCGCTGCTCATGTGTGTGCAGTCTGGTACAAAAAACTCAGGCATGACGGCGTAACGTTACGATTATAACGTAAGACTAGAAACAATGACAGACAATAGCCTCAGTAAAGTTAGCTTCATTCATTGAGAGAAAATATACGCCTTTGGGGTTTGTAGTCTTTGTAATTACGTATTTTCACAATCTTATACCTCAACGGTTTTACAACAAACTGTGACTTTCTTTACTTTAAAATGTAACTTTTAAATTGACAAACATCATATGTGTAATCCAGGGCATAATTCAAACGAGATCAAAATATTTGTTGTCTCTCGCCATTGACTGCCATTCAATATTTTTCCGAAATAAGGTCCCATGGTGGTCGACCGGAAGGGGAGGGACTTAGGCTCTCTATGATTTTCAGAAATGGTATTTTGAGAAAAACAGTTTTAAGTCACGTCCTGTTAGCGGGACGACTGGCGCTCCTTTTTTATTACCTTTTTTCATATCATTTATTTTAGTAATCATCATAGATTATCATTCGAAAGCTTACGAACTCAAAATTCAACCTGTGAAAACCGGTTTGAAATTGAACGATTGAGAGGCGAGCAAGTCTTTTAAACGAGCAGTTTCAAACTCTGTTGTTCTTGTACTCCACATCACACACACACACACACACACACACACACACACACACACACATACGATAACAGTGGATAATAATAATACTGGACTTTATTTGTTATGTGGTTTATTTTGATATTTGAACTGTCTTTGTAGTGTTAAGGAGAGCTAAACGGGAGTTTGTTTTTTGCCCCTCCGCCTACGTGTTGTTAAAGACAAATGCAGCCTTTTCAGCTGGACATTATAAATCGCTATTTTTCTGCCCTAAACTAGTGCATTTTCCCAAGATATATTCAGAGATGATAAACAAGATGTTATAGAATAATAATTTAATAAAAACCCAATTTTGACAAAAAACTGACATTCAATCTACATTTAGACATTACTGAAAATGTACTAGCGCGACATCACATCATGTATATATACATATATATATGTGTGTGTGTGTGTGTGTGTGTGTGTGTATGCACTTACCTATAGGATTATTAGGAACACCATATGTGTGCCTTCATCAGGCTTAAAGGGATAGTTCACTTTGAAATTAATTTTTAATATGTTTTAGCTTACCTCAAGGGCATCCAAGATGTAGGTGTCTTTGTTTCCACAGTATTTTCAATTTTGACATTTTTCGGTCAAACCAGTGTTTTCTGTCAGTCATGTAATGCAGGTTTAGGGGTTCCACCTCAAAGAGCATACACAGAGAAGTCAAAATTAAACATGATTTAATGTCTCGTGAATATAAGTACACACTGATGGCCTAAGACACGAAATGAGCGGTTTGTGTGAGAAAACTAACAGTATTTATATAGTTTTTACCTCTTGTTAACAGCCGTCCAACTGATCTGAATCAGATGTCCAACTGAACCGAACTGAACCGTCTCCAGACTTTACGCTGTAAGTGATCTCTCGCGCGTCTACATCACGCATTGTTTACACGGAGATTTCGGAAGTTTTACCTTTCACTGTGAAGATCTAAACATATTTAGATATACGGGAAATCGCAATGGAAGACGATTTCGACATATCTAAATATGTTTAGCAACTGCCATGTGAAGGGTTGATTAGATAATTGCATTAATTAGAAATTGAACAGAGGTTCCTAATAATCCTTTTGGTGAGTGTGTATCAAATTCTTTTATTGAGGGAATTAAATAGGCCTACGTGAAACCACAGGGCAAGATCTTTGCAAATATTCAATTAGCCTGTGAAGTTTTCATTCAACCTTTGGGGTATTTATTAGACAATATATTTAATATATTGTAATATATTTACAATATAATATAATATATTTCCCAACCATCCAAATGGCTTATTGATTGATACAGATACTTAATACTGTATGTGCTGAAATGCCTTCAATTGACTAAAGTGGCTAATTTCTACCTCACACGTACTTGAATACTGTGTGTGTGTGTGTGTGTGTGTGTGTGTGTGTGTGTGTAAATTACCTAAAAATCCTACCTGAATCGGCAAATCTGATCCTTTTACATCAAACAAATTTATCTCCAAGGAACCTCACAAGGTATCTATCTGCAACCCAAGGTGTGCAGGTCTTATTATTTCTGTTTCATTATAGTGAGCAAATTAAATATCAGGGCCAGAAACAGGAGTCGTGTAGTCGTTTAATTATGTCTAATAAATCTAACTCCCTAATTGCCCCTGGGGAAAAGAAGGACTGCTGGGTAATGGAGGGGCCTGGAATGGCACTTTGCTATTTGTTATTCTGCCTTCCTAGATTAACCAGACAGACAAAAAAGTGGGTGATTGTCAAGGCGTGCACCGTGTTTGTTTACGTCCTTGTAGCTGGAGGGGACTACCATTCTAATGAATATCGAGAAAACGCATGCTAATTGGATGTGTTTACTTAATACTGAAGCGTGATGATATTGCTGTCTGTTGTGCTGTTGTGTATTTTTTACTGTTTGAAAATAAGTTAGTAACTCTTCATTAAGGGCATGGCATATCCACATCTGGTCTATTAATGTGGGAGCTGCTAATAGTTCCTGATGCTCACATGGGTATTAACAGACAAAGAGACTGAGTCAAGATAAATAGAGTATGTTGTGGTAAAGATTCTGTCGGCTTCGATGTATGTCACTATGAAGTGAATAATCATTTGTTTATTGAGTGATTTCTGCACTCCTGCTTAGAACAAGTTTGATGAAGTATTTTAACTGAAGCGGACACGTTCAACTCATTTAAAAAGTAAAAATGCCAACTATAGGCACCTATTTTTATAATGTGGCACACAAGAACATACAGACAATGTCAGAAGAATCCTAGCAAGTATATATAAAAAATAAAGATTCATTGACAGGATCAAGGCAGGATGTGAAGAGTTCAGAGGCAAAAGCCTCTAAGTGCCGTTTGAAATGTTCTTCTAGAATGATCATTTTTATCAAGCTAGTATATTTAAGTTCATTAATTCCACTTAAATGGGGATGAAGATTACCTATGAATGGTCATTTAAGTGAAATTACTGAACTTAAATATTCAAGCTTGATAAAAATGATCATTCTAGAAGAAAATTTCAAATGGCACTTAGAGGTTTTTGCATCTGAACTCTTCATGTATTGAACTTCCTTTCCATTATATCTCAGACCACAAATTAGTCAAACAGAGTTCCTTGTCTCAGAGTCTGTCTGAGAGATGTCATTATGTACTCTATGTATTGACTCACAGGGGTATGCTTGTGTATGTACATATCAGTGTGGTACAGTCAGACACGATAGACCTGAGGCCTTCGCTGGGGGCAACGGGGACTGTGTTACTCACTGGTGTCAATGAATCACAATGACTATATACATGGTGTCAATGTGGTTTTAGGTTGGAAAAGAGGAATGGTCTCAGCAAAGCAATTTGAACAGGGTGTCCTTGAGGTGACTGGATACAGAGACCTGCCTTAAGTTTTACCTCAAGTTTTAAGTGTACCTCCTAAAAGTGTAATATATGTATATATATACAGTATATATATTAGTTGTATTCTTTTCCTGGAAAATTTATTCAAGAAAGAAGTTCCCAACTACATATATATAGTTTCCCAACTTCCTGTTTCAATAAGAAATAAAACAAAAAATGGAAAAGAAACTGATTTGTAAATGATTTCATGGGGTTTTCAATGACTATAAAAAGATTGTATATTATGTTCATTTTATATACTACAAATAACTCATGGAAGTTTGAAAAAAGATGTTTCCTACTTTCCAAATCTCAGCAACACCACATGGGTTCAACTTATTATAAGACCGTTAAAGTTTGTAGTCAAGAGCAAATCATTGTTCTGAGAAAGAGAACGCAATGGACTAATTATTTCCCCCGGAGCTAATTTCCTTTCAGGATTCCCTAAAGCCATAAACAATTTTTTTATATATTAATTTCCTCCAAATATCATGGGTCTTCCGGGCCTATTAACCAACCCTGTGGAGTCCAATGAGTGAAAATATTTTTTATGAAAACTGCAAAACCCTTATGGTATAGCTTCTCCAATACCTTAGAGACTCTACAATAGATACATGAAACAAAGAGAGGATGATAAAATTTTGGAAAAGGTCCGCAGGGTCACCTTTTCAAAAATTGAATGGATAGTAAACAGCACATTTCATTGTGTGTTTGCACGAAGGCAAATTTCTAACAGTCGACAATTACTCAGAGGATTAAAAAATAACTATTTTATAAACAAGTCAGCACTTTTTATGGCATTAGTTCACTTCTTACAGACTTGTTTTGCTTTCATGTTAGGAAGACAGCTGAAAATTAGACAGTGTTGAGAGCTGCCGTAACCAAGCTTTTTCTTTTTGAGGCCATTTACACGGGACAGTTTTCAACAAAAACAAAAACGTTTTTAAAGTTAAAAAAAGTTATTAAAAAACAATACCATTATCATCTCTGTGTAAATTTCAAAAACAAGAATTTGTGAAAATGGTGATGCCATGCGCATGTTACGTTTTCAGTCTATAGCTGCATGTTTTCTTTTCTGGACATCGCCAACTACTGGCCTGGCAGAATAATTTGTCATTTTCATGGATCCATGTGAACTGGAGCATTTTGACAATGTTGTCTGTACAAGAAAAAAAAATGCAGAGGAACAACTTTTCAGTTTTCAGTACATTATTGTCATGGAAACATATCCCTTTGTTATGGAAGCATATTATGGGTAGCAATATTCAATTTGAAAAGTAACATACAAAATGATAATACAATATGCAAAATGGCAATGCATTTCTGTATTTATATTTACATTTTCCATTTGGCTACATTTGTGCCATGTTTGATGCAAAATGAAAATAATAATTCAATTATATAATTTACATTTGCCATTTCATATAGTTATAATATACAAATTGAATACATATTTTAACGGTTTAAAAGTTCCAAAATTAAAATGTATTAAAGAAATTATTAGATCTGTTTCGAAACAGTAGTTTTAAATGCATTTACACTCACAGTTAAGACACTTGCGATTACATTTTCATTAAATGTCCCGAAATGAATGTAGCAAAATGCAATGTGCAAATTGACAATGCAATGCACCTACTCAGAAACTTGCAACCATAGTTGGCTAACAATGCTTTGTTTTTCTGTTTGTTCTGCTTTGGTTTTTAAAATATTAGACCGAATTATATACAATGTCATCTCTAGCCCCGTGACATGCTCTAAAATCACCCAAAATAGGCTCAATCGTTTGTGCTTTGTGCTTTGACATGTTTTTTCACTCTCTCTGAACAATATTACATGGGCTTCTCATGTAATTTCACGAACCTCCGCTTAAAGCCCTGACCATTTCTGGTTTTATCCAAATATGATACAAATAATTTTGAGATTTTGGTTACAGATACAGAATCAGATACAGATATATATATATATATATATATATATATATATATATATATGAAGAGTTCAGATGCAAAAGCCTCTAAATGCCATTTGAAATTTTCTTCTAGAATGATCATTTTTATCAAGCTTGTGTATTTAAGTTCAGTAATTTCACTTAAATGACAATTAATAGGTAATCTTCATTGCCATTTAAGTAAAATTACTGAACTTAAATATACAAGCTTCATAAAAATGATAATTTTAGAAGAAAATTTCAAATGGCACTTAGAGGCTTTTGCATCTGAACTCTTCATATACAGATATTGGCTCCTATGCACAACCCTAATATCCAGTAGATTATTTGAGCAGGTAAATGAATCATTCAGAAGCAATTAGGCAAGGGTCTTTTATGAACAAGAAGAGGCTATTCATGTATTATTTAAAAAATACATAGAGTAGCCACTTCTATCTCATTCATATGGAAATCTATGTTTTGATCACGATATAATAGCTTATAACTGACTGATTCCAAACAAAACTCAAACCTGCTGTTGTGTTGGTCACGTGAAAAGGATTTATAAAGACAATGGCAGCACAAGATGAAGATGACAGGTGTCTCATTTGAGCCAAGAAACGTCCTTTCCATAGTCTAACAGTAATATAATAAAGTTAAAGAGCCCCTATCATGGTTTTTTGAAAATGACTGTTCATATGGTGTGGAATATAGCTCTAAGGGAATGAAAACATCCTGCAAAGATTTATATCTGAAAGTGCACCGTAAGTTATTGTCTTTCAAAAGTGAGAGTCAACTCTGAGTCTATGAAATGAATTGTTTTTGAAACGAGTCATTAGCTGGTTCGTAGTGACGTAGATACATACTGGCCATGCCCAGTTACTGCGCGTGCAGACGGAAGTGTAAACTTGAAGTCGACACATTCAAATACTTCATCATAGCATCATGTCGAGAAGACGCTGTGTTCTACAATGCAAAGTTCAGCCACTTTGTTTTCATTTACCAGGGACGAGCATGTGAAGAATCGGTGGTTAGAGTTCATATTTACAACGATACCACAACAGTATAGCCCGATTGTGTTCTCATCATTTTATTGACGAAAAACGTTAGTTCAAAAACATAAATTAATTCAAATGTGGATTCGCAAGCGGTTGTTCCTGAAGGACAGGAGGGCTCCTTAACTTACTTACCCAGTGTATATGGATCAGCCTCCTCCTTCGAATCACAACCTGTAAGTATTATTAATTGTTGCTTTTATGGGTTTTGAACGGTTTAGCGTCGGGGCGCGAGGCAGTATGTGTGTGCGCGCGTGTGTGTGTGTGTAAGTTACGCTAAGCCCATTTTCTAGGTCTCCAATGTCAATTTTTTTTTTTAAATATGTGAAATGTTTGTCGCTGTTTTGGAGTTGTCATAAAGAATAGAGCGTCTTGTAGTACTGCAGTGCTGTTTGGAAAAATGAGTGTACAAATCATTTGGGAGTCGGTGAGCAAATCAGTTAAAAAAAAAATGCAAATTATAAGACAAATAAAGTGTTTTTTTTTTTTTTTATTGTTAAACTGTTTTTGAGAACTCCTAAAACAAAAATAGGAACATTTGAAATGCTATGATAGGGGCTCTTTAATACTGGTTGTACTATACCCCTAATGGGATCTACAGGTTAAATAGGTACGCTATTGGCCCTGTAATATAATTTTCCTCATGCTTCCATACTATATTTCTGTTTCTCCATATATGTATGGGTTTCTTTCTTCTGTGGTGCACCAACAGAGATGTTAGGCAGATCATGCTACTCTTTAACATACAGTGAAATTAAATGGTGACTGGGCCATGTCAAGCTCCAAAAATAGTAAAAAGTAAAATTAAAAACATCATATAACGTGTTTATTGCAATCCAAGTCTAGTGAGCCATATTCAGTAATATAGACGTCATATAACTGACGTCTTGGGACGTCTTTTGACCAAACGTCAACTTCCGCCTTTTTAGGGTACCCTTAAACATCGGTTAGATGACGTTATCGGATCCTAACCCTACCCCAAAGCCAAACCTACCCCTAAACCTACTCCGTCACCTAACTGAGCTTAAAGGTAAAGTGTCAGTTGTATGACGGCCCGGGATCGTCATGTAACCGACGTTTAAGGGTACCCTAAAAAGGCGGATGTTGACGTATGGTCAAAAGACGTCCCAAGATGTCAGTTATATGACGTCCTGGGATGAGACTGTGTTAGGAGAAGTGGGTATACTCTTAATTTATGCCCCCAATATTTTTTAAGCATCCCAGCAAAGGATGAACGCTCTGTGTTATAAACAGTGAGATGTAAGACTACTAGTCTTGCATTAGTATTGAATGTGCAAGACTAGAATATAGAACATAATGAATAGAATAGAACATAGAATCACTCTTGCATATCAGGACAGCACGTAGGGTTTTCTACCCAGGGGTGCATTTCCCAAAAGCATCGTTAGCCAACTATGGTCGCAAGTTCCATCGTTATCTGCATAGTTTAACGAGTCGGTGTTTCCCGAAACCATCGTTCCAACTGACATTCGCAAACAGCATCGCAATGTTGTGTGGTTTGAACAACAGCTCTCGTGGTTAGAGGCATCATTTCTATATTGCATGACATTTGGAGGTAACAAATCCTTATCTTGAGCAAAATAAGCAAGCTGACAGTCAGTACAACCGGTGCCTTTTATTTAGAATACATACAAATGGAATTTACATCTTTTAGTTTTTCAAAAGATTTGAAGTAACGTGTTTGAAGAGTGCGGATGTGCGAACGTGCTCCACTATGTAAGAACGAGCCAAATATTGAGTCTGGTAATAAAGCAGAATAACTGAGAACAATTAGAACTAGTCCTCAGATGACATGTCTGTAATTTATATAAAACAAATCTAGCGTTAATTGGATCTCAAACAGTTTCATTAAAAGTAGTTATTACTCCACCTCGTGCGAAACCAACGTGGTTGAACGATACTTTGCGAAAGTGGGTTTCGGGAAACAGTCGTCACTAGCTAGTTGATTTTTCCAACGATGCATCGTACTATGGCAGTGAAACAGTGAATTACGTCGTTCTACGGAAAACGCACCCCTGATTAATACCAAAGTCTCATAAATGATATTGATAGGGGGGTTCAGGGGCATGCCCCCCAGAGAAAATTTAGATTTTCCTGATCTCAACATGAGCATTTTAAGGTGTTTTGATGGCCAAAAAAAAAATTACAACAGTAGCTTTAAAAACATGAAGTAGCCTATCTGATCAGATTCTTAAACATGAGAATCAGTTCCAGTTTCAGCTACTTTTTCCTAAATGAATCAATGTTTTTGGACTAATCTGATCATTTAATTAATGGTTCAATTGCTCACTCATAAAGACAGTCACTTGTCATCGTCCTCTGGCTTAATGATGCAAGTTGTGCAAACACAGACAAGCGGAGTGATACAAACAGTGAAAAGTCGTACACATTCGAAAATACGTTATAAAAATATATTTATACAACAATGATGCCAAAATATTTAATAGGGTGCTTGTGTAGAAAATTGATCTTATAATTTCCATTGTCTTTGGTCAAACTGAGTTTTCTGTTGGTCATTTAAAACGTCTATCGAAAAACAGCCGTATATTTTAGCTATTTGCATCGTATCTCGCACAGTATGATAGTTAACTGAAGTGAAGCGTTGCGTTGGGATTAGCGCTCGGCTCGTGCTTCTGTGAACAAAAATCCTGCATGCTTTGATTGGTCTCAAACATATTGACATTGACGAGCGGGTGTTTGAGTGTTGAAGCAGATCAGGGGTGCATTTCCCGAAAGGATCGTTAGCCAACTATGGTCGCAAGTTCCGTCGTTTTCCAATCGAGTTCAATGGAAATTGCGACCAACTTGCGACCATAGTTGGCTAACGATGCTTTCGGGAAACGCACCCCAGATGAGAAGGTCAGTTTTCGTTGCGGTGGTAGAATTATTACAGCAACAAATGAATTAATATTAGCGGTACGACCCTGAATGGGTGTTTTTTTTATTTACAAGATTGGATTAGCAACTAAATGATGCACATCAGAGGGGATTTAGAAGTGGGTATACGCAATGCCGACTGAAAAAGAAGTGGGTATACGCCGTATGCCTGCGTATACCCTGCACTACACCACTGGCCATTTTATATTTGTGTATTTGTGAGAATTCAATTCACTGTAAGTTGTATTCACATAAACTTCCATAATGAACTAAATATATAGCAGATATTCTGTGAATAACCATTGCATTTAGACCTGTTCCTCACACAACTCAACTACAACTCAACTGTATGGCTTTAAAAGACTTATAGTGCTTTGAAATTAGTTGATGAGAACATTTGGTCAAAATTTAGTCAACCAAACTAAAGAAAGACAAGTATTGATTTAAAAAAATAAATAAATAAATAAAAAATCAGCTTTGGCATCACTTCAATAAATTACACTTTAAAAAAATAAATAGAAAACATTTTAACTTATAATGATATTTCTCAGTATTACAGTTTTTAGTCTATAAATATAAATGCAGACTTGGTGAGGATAACTAGGACTTCTTCCAAAAAAAAATAAAAATAAAAATCGTACAAACTACTTATGCATGGTCATGTTTACAGGTTTCAAACAACAAGGGAAAGTAAATGGTTACATAATTTTAATCTTAGGGTGAACTTTCCTGTACTGCACACATACAGGGGGTAGTCAAACCTCACTTTGACCCTGTAGTGGTATCCTGATGGTGGCTGGCATTTGCAGGTCGGTTCCAGGATACCCCGTACCTGTTAAAACAAACCGGGCATCTGCTCTACAGGCCTTTCAGCATCCAGGTCTCTGCGAACACTCAAAACATTCAGAGTCACCAAGCGTGGCCCCGGCCACACTCTTTAAACACTTGTTAAACTTAAACTTTTTTCTGCTAAGTCAACAGCTTCCAATCACCCTGCAGAGAAGGTTCCTACTGCTCCGCAACACTGCGGAGAGATGAAAAAGGGAAAACACGGCCAGAATAGAATCTGTCCCTCCGCTTGCTCTCCTCTCATGAAGGGCCTGATTGAGAGACGGATGACAAACCCATCCAACCGTGCCAACCACCCCGCGTCCGAGTCAGTCCAAAAGCCCCAAACTAGACAGCAGAGACCAATGATCACAGTTACATTCCTATTACCTGTGAAGTTTTGGCAGCACCATGTACTCCAAATGGAAAGGCTGGGCAAATAAAAAAGGCCAAAGCTGTCTGCACTCACTCCCTGTAGATGGATGGTGAAAGGTAACTCAAGCAGGGCTTAGACAACCATGGCCTCCAACCTCCTCTGGAAAGTGTGGTCTAAGGAGTTTCCATTGTTTTAGTGATGGGGGGAAAAGGAAGACCACCGGTGGAGGTGTCCATATGGATTATCATGAGTGCTCTTAGACTGTGAGCTTCTGCAGGCGCCACAGCAAGGCATGGAATAACTCTCTAAAGTAGGCAGTGGTGGTCAAGAGCCAGGATGGAGAAGAGCCAAACTGGACTTCCCAGGAATGATTGCATTGCCATTTCATTGCATCACAAAAAGCCCCTATCCAGCTTAATTTCCCCACATTGTGTCCTAATGTGCTAGAAGAACATAATGGCTACTTAACTGTTGGATTTACATTGGATTTACATCATCATTACGGTGCATTGTGAGATTGAATGAGTGCATTCATTAACGTCCTCTCTAGTTTCGGACACCACTATACTGTTTCTTCAAATAGTGCCCTAAACTCTAAAAAAATGCTGGGTTGTTTTAACCCAAATTTGGGTCAAATGTGGATTAACCCAAATGTCAGGTTAAAAATGTCATTTAAAATTTTAACCTAACTTCAACTTTCGCTTTCAACTGTATTTTTTTTTTATTACATTTTTAACTCAACATTTGGGTTTGTCCATATTTGACCCAAATTTGGGTTGAAACAACCCAGCATTTTTTAGAGTTTAGGGCACTATTTGAAGAAACAGTATAGTGGTGTCCGAAACTAGAGAGGACGTTAATGAATGCACTCATTCAATCTCACAATGCACCGTAATGATGATGTAAATCCAATGTACATTCAATGGCTAGATAATACCCATAATGCACTGCGAGGGTAGTGCCAAATTAATTCTCTAGTCTGACCAGAAGAAGAATATGTGAATCATCCATCCATCCATCCATTTGTTCTAATCCGCTGGTCCAATGTAAGTACTACATAAAATCAAACAGGTATAAATTCATATTTAATTGATTATTGAATTGTTTAATTAAGGTATATAAATGCTAGTTTTCTTTATATGCTGATTGAATTTTGGCTTTTAATCACATATAAACATTTATTGTGTCTCTTCAGAAAATTTGGACTAAACCGCTCAATTCATATGGATTAGATTTACAAACTCTTTGAACTTTTTGAAGAGTCAATGGGTTGCTTTGAATTTGCTCAGATATTAAGAAAAACATATCTTCATTTGTGTTATGAAGATGAATGAAAGTCTTTGGGTTTGGAACAACATGAGGGTGAGTAATTGATGACATCATTTAAATTTCTGGGTGAGCTAATGCATAAATTAAAAATTTAAAAAAAAGCACATTGGCATGTCAAATTTATACAGTACAAATGCGAAAATCCAATCCTTTTTACCACTCAATGTGCACATTATACTGAAAACTACACTGATCATAAAAAATAATGAATTATTGTCAATTGATAATTAATTCATGATTTATAATTTAATGTCTAAACATGCAACATCAACCATGAGGGCAAAGATTAATGACAGGTCTATTGGATATGTATGTTATTTAAATATAAATGACAAAAAAATAATATAATAACAATATTAAAAAATAATAGTAAGTATAAAAAGTTTGTAAAAGGACTATTTTCCTTTAAAAATCATTAAAAAAATACAAGAAAGACAGAAAAAAGAAGAAGAAGAAAAGAAGACAAAACTTACATACTGTAAAACCTCACCAACAACTGCACTTCTAAGTCTAAGCAATTAAATTAACTACTAGAAGAGGAATTGCATCTCGTGCCACAATGCAAAGAAGTTGAACTGAACTCAAATGACAGAATCTCTTTAGCCCGGAGAAGAGAGAGGAGGGCTTCCACTTACATAAACAACCATCAAATTGACTGTGCCCCTGTTTTTCCAGCCTTTAATGATGTTTTTCACCTTCCCTGGTGTTACCAGAGATGAGAGTAATTCATTCCAGGACCTGCAATAATAAGGTGTTCCTAGCATATCTCCCCATTTCCGTGAATCACAGCGGAAATAAGAGAAATGATTGTGGGGGGACAGGAGGAGCGAACTTAATAGAGGAAACCGTTTAGACATTACAGTCATTTTAATGTACTTATGTCTGCCTCAAATCACCCCTTGAGCAGCACACTGCTACAAGTCACAGAGCATTAGTCCTGTCAGCAGAGGCTTTGAGAGTTATTGACTGCACAGGTACTGTATAATGTTCTGGCCCAAGGAAAAATCAAAAAGCGAGTGAAAAGAACTCAAGTGTTTGATAGGAATTACAACATCTCACGAAAGCCAACGTCATAATTATGTCAGTTAAATCAACATCTCTTGGGTATTAGACCCACTTAACTGTGATTTTTTCGTACGGTTTTACCTCAATAGCCAAGTGACATCATTTAGACCTTGCACTTGCACTTTCTGGTGGTCTTATATATTTTACATAATGTCGCAGGCTTGGCATAATGACAAATGGCAAAGACGCGGTCCCAGTCGCTATTGTAAGTCACCATAAACAGGTCGGAGCTTGTTTTCCGGCTTGTCTCAGCTCGTCTCGGTCTTTTAATGCCTATTCAGCACCACATATTCATTTTATTTGTCAATTATGGGTTCAGGGACAGTGAAATGGAGCACTTAGACGGCCTTCTAAGCTTACTCGCCGCCCAAATTTGGCTTTGTTTCAACACAACCTTTGCCAATAACAAAGTAGAAGCCAA
The DNA here is from genome assembly GCF_016745375.1 of Pimephales promelas. Next base: position 325,030 of record NW_024121987.1, read on the forward strand.
TCAAAGCAAATAGCCCAGTGGATCTTTACCGTATAATTGGGATACATGTAATCATTAACCTTGGCGCAGAGCGAGGAAGTTAATGAATCAAATCAATACCTCTCTCTTCTGATCCATAATTATTTGAAAAGAGATGAAAAATTAAACAGGCCCGGCCTATGAGGTTATCATGGCATGCAATTAGCTCGCCGGAGGGAGATTACGTTACCTAGATACCAACGGGAGAAGTGTAATTTCTCTTTCAGATGAGAGTTTTTTAATGAAGAGTGCAATTACCTAAATAGGTCAGCAGAAGACATGGAAGCAGTTTTCTTCCCTACCTGTGAGGGAGAGGTTTAGAGAGATGGAAAGAGAGAAAAAGAGGGGAGTTTTGTACTAGATGGGTGTTGGAACACACACACACACACACCCGACTGTTTGGATCATATGTCTAAAAGAGCTGCTCATTATCTACCCAGACACTGAGTATACACGACAACAACAACAACAATGATAAAATTCATTATCTAGCATATATTTATATACAATAAACAAGTTCTCTATTTATTATGTCAGTGTGGCATGCATATCTCTTAGAAGAATCACAACAAAAGATTCTTCTGAATATTTTTGTTTACATTATAATTATTTTGTGATATTTTCTTTATACTCAGACAGCAGAGAGGTTTTGCTTAGATATGTTTCAAAATATGTATGCACTTACACTGTTTATTTTGAATTCGTTTTTTTAGAAACATGACTATTTGTCCACTGTTTTCAGTTATGGCTGTTCTCCAATCCTATCTCTGTCCACCTCAGTGTACAGTAACAGATAGGATAGACCTAAACTAGGTCAGGCAGGTACAGTAAGTCAGTGAGGATGTCCTCTCTACATGTACTGATCCAAAACAACACACTCAGCACTCTGGCATCATCACTGAGTGGATTAAACTAAAGGCTTTCCACGTCGGACCTGCGCCAAGGTCTATACGCTATGCGTTGGTTTTCATTTGTACTTCTGCGTCGTTGACCGCATTGACGAGCCAATTACACATGCAGAGGGAGCAATTGAATTGCAATTGAATCGCGTAGAATGGACGTGTTGTTACATGTTTGGAGAGATACAGGGTACGCCGAACGGTACTCGCGCTACACACAGCCTACAACGTACAGTAGCTATGGCGTGAGTTCGGCGCAGAAGTATAAATTGGGCTTTAGTTTTACATGCTTGCAGACTGAGGGTTGGGGGGGGGGGGTGTGTGGTTTGTTAAGGAAGATAATATACTGTTGTTGTTTTTTTACTGTTTAAAAATCATTATGCCTCTGGAAAATGAAACGTCACTAAATAAAAATTTTTTAAAAATTATATAAACACACAAATTCAGGTATTTTTGATGAAATCTAAGAGCTGGATCACTCCTCTATACTAGTCCATAGGGATTGTAACTTGCTGGCCTCGAAATTAAAGACATCGTTAAAACAGTCCGAGTGACAACAGTGGCTCAATCTTAAAGAGCAACATGCAGGTTGAATTTATTTCTGAATTAATTCTTTAAATTGTCTGCAGAGGTCTTTGAAAAACACATATGTAGAAATTTCTAATGAAGTCTCATTTGATGTAGAGATTTTGATGAAAATGCGCTAGGCTCTGGAATACGCCTTTCCTGCTAGCAACGCGTCATATGACGTAGCCCGAGGCAAACAAATGAGCTCGCGGTCCGCTTTTTCATTGTTGGGTGTTGATGTAGTTAAAGCAGTAGTGAGAGACAGAAAGATTTAGATCGAGTTTTAAGCCCCGTACACACCGGGACGAATATCAGCGCGCGTTATTCGTCAGCGTTTTTCAACGCGTTTTTTGTGTTCACACCCAAGCGTTTTTCGCTGACGATGAGCCGAGTGAACATGCAAATTCATTCCCTGACATTAGATGGCGCTTAATGTAAAACAGAAATAATAATAGAATACTATACTAGGGTGATCATATTCATGTCTCAATGTTTTATTATGACAGATAGAAAAAAACGAATGAAATAATGATAGAAATAATGTCTTCTGTATTAGAAAAATATATAAATAATAAATAGGCTAACTAAAAGAAATGCCTCCAAATGTAACAAAAAATAGCTCTCACAAACTTACAAAAACGAACTAACAAAATTTATTTATATCTTTAGTTTTCATTCTCTTTATCTTGTTTTTCTTCCTCGTCCACCTTGTTTGCCCATCTATATTTTGCTGTAGGACTGATCTTTCCCAGCAGTTTTTTTGAGAACCAGGACATTTTCATCACTTAAAAACAGTCAGGACAGGACGTGGAAACAGGACATGTGTAACGCAAAGTTGAGATGTTGCCCAGAGATAAAAACATAGCCATTGTCGGATGCACGAGAGACGAGAGTTGTCGTATTTCCCCGCGTTTAATAAAACCACTCAAACGTCACACTCGTCCTCCTCATACTTCGGGATCGAGCGAGAAAAAAAAACACAAACAAACATCTGGTCACAATAGAAAAATAAAAGAAAAGAAAGAATACAAAGAGTCGGCAGAGCGGTTCTCCTCTCCTCACTTGTCAAAATCGAACTGACACTACGCACACTATGCGCAGTTCTCATCTCAGCTCAGATTTCTATAAAGCACAAAGTGACCGTTTTACACATGTCCCGGGAAAACAGGACTGTTGGTCACCCTATACTATACTATTATTACAGAAATACTAATATAAATATTATCTTATAGCTCTTTATGCTCCGAGACCACCAGCTCAACATTCATCTTGCCCATAGGTATCTTGTCTCTTCTTCGCTATGTGTGCTCGGCAAGACCGTTTTGTGTTTGAGCGCCCTCAAGTTGTGTTTTACTGTAACTTCAGAAGTACCAGACACGTGAGCAAACCCGCCAATCTCGTTGGTCGGACAGGTTTTGACGCGGCGCGTCAAATCAAAAAAACGAACCCTAGGCGTTTTTTTAAAAATGACGCTTTTACGCATGCCGTTTTTCGCGTCGGTGTGAACACTCACATTGGCGGCCATTGTTTAGTCACGAGGTGTTAAACGTCGACGAATAACGCGCGCAAAATTCGTCCTGGTGTGAACAGGCCTTTAGCCATTATGGTAAAAAGCAAACCGAGCTGGGTATTGTCATTGTTTATTTGTTGTTTTGGCATGGTCATTAGTCAATGTAGATCGTGCTAACCAGCTTGGATGGACTGCGTAATCACTGTCAGCGTAGAATATGAGAAGGCAAAACGTTGCATAATGGATGTTTAATAAAGAACAAGGTCGAACGTATGTTTGCTAAAGCACATTTATTGCAAAACACCAAGGTACTAGCCATACAGTAGATGAACCAGCATTAGCCACGGGGCTAGCTAACTTGCATGAACTCACCATGTCATTTGCCCTATTCGCCAGTGGTTTTCTTGACACCACAACTCTAACGTTACTTATCTCCAATGCCCATTGTTCCTCCCCCGATCTCCCCCTGACTTTTATTTTGCCTAGGAGGCTCATAATTATAGGCCTGTGGGCCATAGGCATATTCACCAACATCGGAGAATTTGGTTTCTTCATTCGCATCCATTGTAACCTGAGCTTGAACTTGAACAGACTCCCTCGGCGATCGTCACTTCCGGTTAGTGCTTCATAGGCGCAGAAGATATTTTATCACATTTTTTCTTTCTCAAAATATCGTTAATGGCTAAATATATTACTCCAGTTCAAAAATTTAAAAAATCTAGTTGAAAAAATCTCCAAAATCTAGTTGTTTTATCATCAACATACACTATGCTATATAGGGGTGTCCAACCTTGTTGCTATTTAACTTTTGTGCGCATAAAACAAACAAACAAAAATAACAACAGTATTTCAACTATTTATTTCCTTCTCTCTGTGCGATCTGTTGTTGTACATCACACGCATCACACATGACCAGTGTCGGCCAATAGTGAGCCTACGTGTGACGTTTAACTGACTAGAGGCCCAAAGAGAATAAAATTTATAGTTGAAATAAAGTCGTTATTTATGTTTGTTTTTGCTCACAAAAAAACTTTGCTTGATAAAGTTAAGATTAAGCCACTGTAATCACTTGGACTATTTTAACAATGTCTTTAATAACTTTTCGAGGCCGGCAAGTTTCAATCCCTCAAGAAGCCTATTGTCTAGTATGCAGGAGTGATCCAGCTCTAAGATTTCATCAAAAATATCTTAATTCGTGTTCCGAAGATGAACGAAGGTCTTACGGGGTTGGAACAACATGAGGGTGAGTAAATACTGACAGAATTTTCATTTTTGGGTGAACTATCCCTTTAAGGAGAAAATAGGCTACTCAGCAATGTTGCTAACTTATACATTTGCACATGGTTTGTCTTAAAGCATATTAAAAACACCATGCACAGTAGACATATAACATTAAAAGCTTGACTTTCACCACAGGGGGACTTTAATACAGTCTTTGCATGGTTTCAACAGTTATCCTTAACTTGTGAATAATTGCAATAAGGCAATGTATGCATTGTCACTAGTGGCAAACATCCAACAGACCTCTAACTTTAGATAAACTAACAAGTAAGTGCTGTGCGATTTAATATCATACATTTGCGCTTCCTTAGCAGAATGATCACAGACCTCGCTCCATTTTGTCTCCAGCAGACCAGAAGAATACAAGGGGGATGGAGAAAACACAATCCAAGATTTCTTAGATAGAGTGAGATGAAGGGATAAGAATCAACGGTTATCCAAGGGAATTACAGCCTACACAATACACTGGTAAATGATCCCTGTATTTGGTTTTTTTTTTTAAGGAGTAGTTTTGGAGCCAGCGATAAATGTGAAGACAAATGTTAAGTGATGGGAGCATACACATGCGCTTTGATTATAGCTGTGTGGCACCTTCACTGTAAGCTATACTTCTGCCCTCTGAACCTAGTCTACCCAACAGCAGAAAATCACTTGAGGTTGAACACGCTTCCTTTGAACTAGTCACTCTTGTTTGCTTCTGAAAGGAAACTAAAAGTCGGATGCTGGTTGCTGAAAATACATAGCAGTAGCCAATCATTTTCAACAATTCGAGGTTTTGCAAAATAAACATGTACTGCATGGATTGGAATCGCATCAATTATAAAACTAATTCCCTATTTATTCAAGTTGAATTCTTTTACTTGTTTCCTCTTAATAAGAAAAGGAAGAAATCAGTCTATTTACTTCAGGTTTATTATTCCTTATAAAGTCCCAATTAGGTAACACAGATCTAAGTCACGCTCAGCAGGTAACTAATGTTTTGCGAGTGAAATAGAGTACAGGATTTAATAATACAAAGATCATGGCTATACTGGAGGGGGTGGTGTTTAAGAAATCACACTATGGGGTCTGTACACCCTCTAAACAACTCTAATAAAGACATTTAGATTCTCTATAAAAACGCTGATTATTTTTCCGACTTAATAACAGTGTTTATTAGTTTCATTGTCATAAAGTCTACCTATACTTGTGTCCTTCCTTTCTGCGCAGTCTCTACACTTGGTTACTTGGTTATCAATCTGGTTTCTTTTCATGGGAGTGTTAGCGTCCAACATCCACATTCCATATGAACTATGTGACCAACCAAATGTTCTTCATTGCAGGTTTGCAGAATGACAGGTGCTTCAGAGTTTTCAATCGGCATGCCAGCAAGTGTTATTCCCGCACCAAACTTGGCAGCAACATCACGACAGCCTCTGAGCTGTGACTTCAGCAACAAGAGCACACAAAATGCGTCAAAATGAAGCTTTTAAAAGCACTTGATTAGCAGACATTTGGTTCTTCAGTGGTTTTAGCAGCATGCCAGAGAGAAGATGCTCTGGGACCCTCAGTCGCGGAGATAATGTCATTCTTCCCTTGATAGATGGATGTTTTGGGTAGCAGGTGTGTCGACTGCCTCCCCCGCACGAAGCAGGACTGAAACACAGGGCATGTCAGTGATGCTTTTTGTATTTGCAGGAAATATACTTTTATGTCGTAATAAATGCCTAGAATGTTCACCTGAAGTGAGCACCTAATGCAGAAGTGATGTATGGGCTTTCAATCAAGCAATCACTACTCGTAAGTAGTGTAAGTATTGTTATAACGAAACAGTAAAATACTAAAGCTATTTAAATATATGGTCTGTAAATTAAATAGAGCTAATGTAAAATCTAAATATTATGTGAAGAAAACTAGAGTACAGAAATGTTGCATTAGCATTTGCAACAAAACAAAATATATATGTTGAAAATAAATAAGACTAAAAATGAAGTAATTTCTAATTAAAGCATTTTTAGAAATGTATATAAAAGATGACAAAAGCACATGATAAAATTATAAAAATTTAATCTTAAGATGAAATGTGTTAAAGATTAATAATTACACGTGTCTGTAAAATGTATCTGTAAATCTCTACATATAGTAAATATGGTCAGGATAATGAGGCTGTGTCATCTGTGTAATATTTGGACAAACAAATATTAACATTATTGCCCAATAACCCAAGCCTGAATATAAAGATTGAATAAAGATTGTAAAAAGAGAAGTCCCCTTAAATGTGAAAGTTTTTCTATTGGGTGTTATATCAGTTGATGTTTTCAATGCTGACCAAAGATATATTTTACGGTTACTATTACTAATTGGCAAAAAAAAAAAAAAAAAAAAAAAAAATATATATATATATATATATATCACTGTTAATTGGAAGTCAGTGAAATCACCAACTGTAACTGAATGGAAACAGGGATTAAAACAGATTTATATGATGGCAAAAATTACGGCATCGTTACAATTGAAAACTGACCTCTTTAATCAGAGGTGGCATATGGTTAAAGAGTATTTAAATTCATAATTATATTTATATGTATGTTATTCCCTTTTTTGTGTGTGTGTACATGTGTATTTATAACTATGGGTATATATGTTCATATGTGTATGTATATTTTTATTTAAATCATTTATATGGCTGTATAATATAGTATTGATTGAGATCTGAATATTCATAAGTGCAGCAATATGTATGTATATCTATATACAGGATGTGTATGTATGAATATGTATGCATATATTATGTGTATTTTTTTTATTTTATTTATTTATATATGTGTGGGTTTTTTTCTTTTCTTCTCTAGGTTGTTCTATTACCTGCCCCAGATAATGTATTGTCATTATGTTTTGTGAAAAATTCAAATAAACAAAAAGTAAAAAAAAAAAAAAACATTATATATAATATGAAGACATACATCAATCATTCAATCAATCAATCCATCAATCAATGGCGTATAATCAACAGCAATACATTCAATAATGTAGAGTTATAGCGTACTTCAATCTTAAATTGCTCAGATAGTAAGAACATTTTCTTACACTTTTAATTATTACTAGATTAATGTGTAAAACTGGTGTGTGTGAGTGAGTGAATCACTCAGTCTGCAAAGATAGAATTGCTTCAGCATGTATAGGTAGCGTAGGATGTTGCAAAACCTAAATTCATTGTACTGCACAAGATAGACAGAGCTCTTATTTCCTCCTTTACTTTTTCCCCTCTTCATCGCTTCCAGTCTCGCTGGCCTGTTGAGCTCCGGTACAGACCCTAAGGGCCCTCCTGCACAGATGATTAAAGGAAAGACTGCCCCCTACAGAGAATCCAGGGCACTGCCCTTGGCTCCCTCCTTTCCTCTCCCCGTGTGCCCTCACACTCTCTGCGCTGTTCTGACCCAGCCTGTACCAAGAAACCAATGAGACATGACCAAGTTCCCTCTCTGAGGTAGCACGGCTGCAGGCTAGATTTCCTAGGAAGGCTGATTATCTGAGGAGAGAGAGAGAGAGAAAAGGAACCGGCCACGGCCTTCACACGTAGCAAAGGCACAGCGAGGCAACCAAACAGTGTTCTGAGAGAAGCAATCCTGCACCTTGAGCTGATTTCATGGCTGGAGCAAAATTACATGGCGTTTGCCAAAGCACAACTGCACTGCTTATTATCAAGGGATTCCTTCAGAAGGCTTCTCTTACAAAACTTGACAAACCATCTCCGCATTGATTTTTATCAGTCCGTTTGCCGCTTAAAGATGAGAGGGCTTTTGTTCGCTGCTGAACCCTACATGCCGTTTACCTTCCCTTCGGGGCATTTTCCCTGCGTTCCAGGCAGGGGATGAACTTGCGTGCTGATCTTTCTGGTGTGGAACAGCAAAAAAAAACTCTGTAGTATGACAGAAGCGTTAGGGAGCCAAAGGTGGAAGAAGTGCAAAGTTTACGTGGTATCAAACACCCTCAGTCATCAAAGCACACGCTCTGTTGCGCTTTTGTAAAAGTTACAAAGCCATTTTCTCGAGATTCTTCCCTCCGTTTGTGCATGTGTGCGTTTGTGCCTCTCGCGCTTTCTCCCTCAATCTCCCCACTCGGGCTGTGTAGGAGTTTTGTTCTGAGGACGGCGAGGTGGCTTGTCTTGTTTTGAAGTTTGTCAGTTTGCGCAAGAACATAGCAGCCTACTCTTTTGGCACCTCGACGCATGCTCTCACTTCTTTCCTCACAAACATTTGCCGTGGGTGGGTTGCTTGGTTTTTTGCCGGCAATGATGTATCATTATAAGGTGTGTGAGCTCAGTGGCGAGTGTAAACTTGGCCTGCTCCGTCTGTCGCGCCACCGCCCCAGTCCCTGTTAGCTCAGCGATTTCAGAGTGGTCAGGCCGTCTTGCCACAATCGCACGCTGGCGCCACAATCGTGAAGCCCAACTGCAACCCTTTGACTCGGTAATGAATACATACTGAAAATACACAAAACCGCCTTGCTCTGCCCCGCTGCTACCCGGTACCAGTGAACTAACTGGACCATTCTGAGAGCGGGACCGCTGGCCTGCTAGCCCGGACCCGACTGGACTGTGTGGTCGTCGGGCTAACACTGGTGCACACATGGAGAGGGGAGCGACCACTAACCCGGGAGGCCGGTCTTGGGCAAAAAGTGTGTCGTGTGATGCCGTGCTCTGTGGCGATAATAAGGATGAGTGTTTATGGCGTGTGTCACTGTGTTTGAAGGTGTCTGCGTGTGTGTACACAAGCCACAAGTCATAAATACATTTGGTTAAAAACCTCTGTGGTTTCGCTGACCACTGCTTTCCTAATTGTGAAAGAGCGGCTATCATTAGCCTGGTAATTTTCCATGCTCTTCTTCTCTCTACACAGGTGCTCCAACCTTCGTTCATCCGAAAACAGGTTATAGTCTGGTGTTGCTGGTGAAATGATATATACATTTAAAATCTTCTTAATGTAATATGAATTATATTCACCTTAAGTTAACATTTGTGCCTTATACAATGCCTAAAATGGACTGTTAAAGCAGGGGATTTTCAGACCGCTTAATATTTGTTGCAAGCATGAAGTCATACATTTATTCGGCCATACTGTTTCTTAAGTATATATAAATACTGTAAAATAAGAATGTACAGAATCATGGTCAGGTAGACTGCTTTTACACACTCACACTCACACACAAACACACACACACACACACTTAAATAATATAATGTAAATGTATGTATATATTTATAATAGACTTACATGTAAAATATATTAGTTGACACAACTAAATATATTTATTATAAATACAGACACATTTATATACATTATTTATATTATACAAATCAACAGCATGCAGTCAAGAGACTGCATTAACGTAACTCTCCATTAAAAGTGTTTTTGCTTAATTCAAACTACTCAACATGAAAAAAGTTGCGTACAAAACAGCCGCAGATTTTCAGTGCCGTTGTTTAATCGACATAAAGGGTCTCCTGGACAATGTACAGTCAGATGGACATTATCATGATATAAACACAGACAGGGTGATCAGCACCCTGCCGCAATCCTCTCAAGGGGTTTATATACAAACCATTTTATATAAAAATATTTGACTGCATAATACCACAATTAGAATCAAGTATTCCAGAGAGCCGTGCAATAAAAGTGATTAATGGCGTAACCATTCTTCTGTCTCAGGAGGGCTGTTGTGAACAGTTTTCTCACGTGGTGAAGATCCTCATCCATTTGTGAAACAAGCAGCATTCTGTATGTACAGCAGTTAGCAGTTAACAACTCTAAAATGTGTCCAAATGTTGACACAGACAACCAGATCGGCTTATTTTTGGTATTTATAGCCGGTGTTTGGCAGCACTTGAAGGCAGCCCAGTACTCCTAATTGAATGTTGCTATTGTAGGAACACTAGTCATTGCTCAGAGATAGGCATTTCACTTCTCACTGTTTTTCACTTTCAAATTCACAAATGTCTTCCTTTATAATGCCTGCAGACAAAAGTGTCTTAGTCATCCGTCACCCCCTCCCTCACACTGACAATTAAAAACATGCAAAAATATGTCCTCATACTACGTTCCGCATTAATTAAATGACATAGGCCTATGATATTTGCTCTTTCTGGGAATTGTACATTCATTATAAAGTCTGTCAAGGAGTAAATCAAAAGCACCTCTGGACTGTTTATTTGTTCTAACATTATAGAGATTGTATATATATAAACTTTACTAGCAGCCAAGAGAAATTGCAAGTGGACAAGTGGATGAAAATTGGTGATGGCTCAGTGCAATTATAATCATTCAGCAGAATGAAAACTTCATCATCACAAGGCCTATACTGTGTTTTTTTTTTTTTCTAATAAAACAAATAAATTTTAAAAAAGACCAAATACAATTTTGAGATTCACCACAAAAACTCACCTGTAATTATCTTCAAATCTATTAATCATAGAAGTATGAAATGTTTTTATAAATATTTTAATAACTGCACAAATAGATAAGTGCAGATAAGCATAGTCTATTAAATAGAAATATGTTTTAAATCCAAAAAAGAGTCATGTATATTAATTAAGATGACATCAATCACACACTACATCTGGTTTGCCGTTCATTCTGACTGACTGTCCACAACGTTCTGTAAGTGATCAGATCAGTTTGTAGATCAGATCAGACATTGTAGTCAATATACGGCATCTACAACAGTTGCCATAGTAATGAGTCAACCGTCAGCACAATGGACACAGTACAAGAGTAGTTCTCAGTGAGGAAAGAGGACTGAACATTGTTCCTCCACTCATGTCCATTAGAACAACATGAAGTTCACTGCAATACCGACTTCACGGATGGACTCATTTATAGCTCATCATGAACCTTACATGTCAGAGTTCACTCCTTTACTTATGTCACATCCTGAATTAATAAATAAATAAATAAATCTGCAATCAAACAGAAACAAATTTACAATATTAAAATCACATATGTTTGTGGTTTGAAACAGGTTTGTAAAAATCGGTCTACAAACAACTGAATGGAAAAACAAAAACAAAGCTGAATCCATTCTCATTAAGGGAGGTCTCTTTCTCAAGCCGGGTGTATATGGATTGTGCTCAAGACAGAATTTTCACAATACTCTTTTAGCTCCCAGTCTCCTTTTTCTCTCTCTCTCTCTCTGTCTCTCTCTTTCTCTATCTGAGTGAGATTGCTTTCACATCAGGGAACTCGTCAATTATTTTCTTCTGACGTGGCAGGTCCTCAGGGGAAAAGCAAGGAGGTCTTCTTGTTTGTCTGGAAACCTGGAACCAGCGTTGTGTTCATTCAAGTTACGATACTTTTACGCTGTAATTCAAGTCAATTTTCGCATCCCTGGCGTTCTTGTTGTCATTGCTCCTGTTTTTACAACTCAAAAGCAAGAGCTGCCGAAGACAGGCATGTGTATGATTGGATACGTATGTGTGTATCTATGCGCATTTGTGTTCGCATGTTTGGTTTTGGAGGTGTGTGATATGCTTTTGATCTTTTTTTTTTTTTTCTTTCCTTCTCATTCAACCCTGTACTCCCAAAGGGCAAAACTTACTTTGCAACTCAGTGGAAAGGAATGATCATGGAAAAGGAAAGAAAACCTATGAAAACAACAACAAAGAAAAGCATTGTAATGCTTGAGTGATTAATTATACATTAATTATTATGCATGTATACAGTTAATAATGTTTGCGTATCATTCATTTGTGCTCATATGTGTGGATGCACTTGTTTATTCTTCGTTGCTCTTGTGTTGTTCAAAATTATTTCACAACTTAGAATCAAAACTACAAGAGATGAGCTGAATATTAAATGAACATTGCACAGAAATGTGAAACTTGTCATTATTTGCTCACCCTCAAATTGTTCCAAACATGCCCACCTTAGGTTAGTTTTTAGGGTTAGGCTTTTTGAATAATCTGATTAATTACTAATTTATTAATAAGTTAATCAGTATCCATCAGAATTTGTATAATTTATATTTAATTGTGCATGCCTAGGCCTATTTACAGAACATTTACATTTATATTACCTCTGTTCTCATTTAACTCTCACTTAATCTAAAACAAAAACATTAATATTTTAATAACTCCGTTAAATGTAATCTTTTTCATATCTGAAAATGAATATCCATTTTTATACTGTACATTAAAATGATGTGCCTAAAATCAATACAATATTTTTCATTTTTTAAAATCGTTTTAAAAGAGATTATTTTATTGTTTAGTGTTTTACTTTTTTTTAACATTATGAAATTGGTATGAAAATATGAAATAGAGAATAGCATTTGAGAGTTATGGTGGTGTGAAAGATTTTCTTAAATTTAAAATTTCGGTTTGTCTTCAGAAGATCTGCAATGTTGCGCAGGACTGATTAATTATGAATAAAGAGCTGCATGAAGATCCTTCAAAAGCGTCCATTTTGGGGTGAACCCACACTGTCATCTTATTGATTAACAGAATGGTTGGCATTCTTATTAAGACTTTATACTCTATGTACTGTATACTGAAGCCCAAGTTGTTGTTGTTTTTGTTTTTTTTGTTTTTCTTTAAGTATACCAGTATTTCTTCAGTCAGGGAGCTGAATTGTGGCAGTGCAAATGCAAAGAGCATAAATAATAGATGGAGAGTGTGACACCTCAGCGGCCAGCGGTAATGAACGGCAGCTCCCGCAGGTGGCTCCGCTAACTCTTATCTCAGCTCTGACTCACCCAGCTGACTAATAAAGATGACACTTGACAGCTAACAAAGCTTGTCGAAATCCCTGCCATCTCCACAGAAGACATCCAGCTGCAAGCCTTACCCCCCTCATTGCATCTGTCCACTTGGCCTTGCTTCGTTCCTCCAATGCGAATGCAGAAGGGAAAAAAATAGAAAAGGAAAGACTTGTTTTCCAGTTTGTTGACCTTTGACCACCTAAACCGCTCGGTGTGCTGTCAAAACCCCGGAGTATAGCTTTTACTATTTCCTTCACAGCTCAACAATTGACAGCTGTCATACTTGTTTGTATGCCAGGATCTCCAGTAAGATTTTCCACAGGGGGGAGGGCACCTCAGGGGACACAGCCAGACCTCACGCCCACCACGGAGAGACCAGCGATGGGCACTCCATTGCTTACACTTCCTTGCTGTGGGTAAACAATAAACAATGAAAAAAAAAATAATAAGTTCGTTTTTAGGTTTGCCCCCACTCTACCCCCACGTGCACCCGCTCAACCCCTCAGTCAGGCCTCATAGAGCCTCACCACGGCCGGCCGTGAGGCCCAGGCCAGACTCACTAGCCACGAAACCGCACGAGGGTGTGGTTTCAGGCTGGAACAGGAAGGCTATTTATTTCGAGTGCATCTCTGCAGAGTGACTCATATGTTGACTGGAAAATGTTCCGTAACCATTCGTCTTCCAATGGTAGATCAGCTCACGACCCATAACGCTTTACATGACACCTTCTCCTCACATGGTTATGCTTGCCCAAAACTTTTATCCTACTGACTGCAAACCCCGAAAGCAGGTTTAACTAGTCTCAGTCTCAGATGGAAGTGTCCTTTCACTGATCATCTGTGGTGAAAAATGCATACAAAACTAAAAATCACAAGCCAGGTTTGTAGCTTCAGATGTTTCAAAGATATTCAGAGTTTTGTCTAAGACAGTAACAAGCAGTAGCTGTGAAAAAATCTGTGGAAAATCAATGCGTTATCCACACATTTTCACTCATTTCTTCTGTGTTTTCTGCACATTCATTTACAGATATTATTTCTAGCCTGGCACTGCATTTTGATTTTTTTTTTGATTTTCTTTTCTAATTATATATATATGGCTATTACTGTAGTACAGTATATACAGCGTATCTAGCAGCGTACAGCGTATCTATTTCAGGTTTACCCAGCCCTAAATGGCACATAGAAAACAAACAAACTGTATTTTGCCTATTTACATGTCAGTCAGACTCAGACTCATTCTGTCTAAGTGGCAGTTCTTGGCCAGAATGAGATACATAGTGAAACAGACTTTAAACTGCAAGGCAATTGTCTAGCTACACAAGACTTAAAGATTTTGGGGTTGAGGGGTGGTGGAGGGGTTAAAAAAAGTATCCCTAACAAGTTTGAACATTATCTTTACAATATACAATTGTATACAATACAATCATACAATATTATGCTAGTATTATGCAATTATCAAGTTTTTGAGTTTGAGTTACCAAATTATTAAATCTTCTCATTTCACCAACTTGAACATGGTGAAATTTAGTTTTTACGACAAAAAAACATACTCGGTTACTAACGTAACCTCAGTTCTCTCTTGAAGAGGGAACGAGTACTGCGTAATATCTTACGCTAGGGGAAAACCTCTTTTCCACTAGATATTATGCCAAAAATCCTTCCTTAATTTTGAATTAAAGCAAAATGTGTTGCGGCAGCATGCAGACATAGGCAAGGCGGCTCGCGTGCCTATTGGCAGTCCTGCGGCAACTGCAGTAGTCTATCGAGAGAGACCCTTGGGGACGTCAGATCCAATGGGGGCACTTCACGCCCACTACGTCACCACCTACCAAAGCGGGTGTGACCTAGGCCTATAAATAGCAACCGAGTACATTCTCTTACGAGAGGGTTTCTCGTACTGCGTAATATCTTACGCTAGGGGAACACAGTGTAAAACGGCATGCATGGATCCAACACCAAAGTCCCAAGGGCAGGTGCCCGGGGCTCATATAGTACATAATCACCAGGGACTCACAAAGAGCCTGAGAGGAGAGGCTAGAAGTGTCAATCCCAATAAGTTAGCATTCTAAGGGAGCTAATCACATCAACAGTGTTCCTCATAGTCAGGGTGAAATTGTTCGGCCTGAACTGTGTAACAGTATTGGTCTTTCTTTTACCCATGGAGTAATTATATCAATCAGAGAGAGGTGGTCAAGCAGTTGTAGTATTCTAAACCGAAGGCTCTTTGTGACCAGTCTGTCTGAAAACACGAGCAAGACACATAAGCTCTTAATGACTTGGCTGGGCAAAAAAATCTTGCGTCCTTTTCCTCGTTGTAAACCGGCAGGGCAGACAGGGAAATAACCTGAGCCCTGAACGGTGTTGAGGGATTTAGGTACGTATCCGTGTCTTGGTTTGAGTATGACTTTCAAGTCAATTGGCCCAAATTCCATACATGTCGCGATTACTGGGAGCGCTTGTAAATCCCCTATGCGCTGAAGCAAGAGCCATCAGAAACACTGTCTTGAATGACAGATGTTTTATGTCCGACAAATGGATCGGCTCGAAGGGGGCACCTTTCATGGCTTCCAAAACCAGGTCCCACATGGGTAGTGAGAGGGGTCTGGGAGGATTCAGCTTCTTAACTCCTTTAAGGAGGTGGATGACCAGGTCGTTCTTCCCCAGTGACTGGCCAGTCGCAGGTTTTGTAAATCCTGCTATGGCCGCCAAATAAACTTTGAGCATGGATGAGGTTCTGCCCTTATCCAGTAGCTCTTGAAGGAAGGAGAGAACTTCCGTAACCTCGCACACTCGAGGAACTCCCCAGCTTTACACCTGACTAGTACCAGCCGATTGCTCTCTAAGGTTTCAGAGCTGTGACACATTTCCGATCGACCTTGAAGGCAAAACAGACAGGCCCATGCCCAAGGTGGTACTCACGCTTTTAGCCATAACTGCAGCGGGCGGATGCGAAGCAGACCCAACTGGAGTACTGATGATGCTGAGGCCATGAAATCTAGCATTTTCTGGAAACTTTTGAGCGGGACTATAATGCCACAGCGGAAGGATTTCATAATGTGCTGAATGTTCAGTCTGCGCTCTGGTGACAGTCGCGCTGTCATGTGCCCAGAAAATATATTCTCTGACTGGGAGACAGCAAACTTTTCGCCCAACTGACTTTGAGACCTAGATTCTCGAAATGTTCCATTTGCCATTTTTGCTATTAAGAAACTTAGCAGATCTAGAGAAAGTTCTGTTCTCAGGGGAATCCGTTTGTTTTCCCCCAACAGGGGCCATTACCCTTCAATGACGCAAAAGGAGCTTTGGTCTATAGGCTGCTGCAGTTGCCGCAGGACAGCCAATATGCTGATTTCGTGCAGCCACGATTTTGAAATTGAAAGCGAGGCTCCGGAGGGAAAAACCCCGGAAGTACAGTTAGGCAACAATGCCTTGGACTACCAACCTGAAGCTGCTGCCGCGATTTACACTATTGGATGTTAATATCCAATGTATATAGTTCGTTCCTGCTTCTTCTTTTTTTACATTCTGAAGTATATATAAACAAAATATTTTATTCTAAATTAATTCTAAAGTGTGAAAGAAATGTATGTACATTTTTAGAATAACTGTTTTTTATATTAAACACAACAATATGCCATTCCATTGCATTCACAACTCTCCTATGATTAAAAGCGACACTTCCGGTTTTCTTTCCACCGGAGCGATTTCAAAATGGAAATCAGCGTATAGGCACGTGAGCCGCCTTGCCTATGTTTGCATTGTACCGCAAAGCGTTTTACATTAATTCAAAATGAAGGATAAATTTTGGCTTCAATATCTCGTGGAAAAGAGGTTGTCCCCAAGCAAAAGATATTAAGCAGTAGAGAATCTCTCGTAAGAGAACCTCTGGGTTTTTTCCATCCCGTGTTAAACAAAAAATATAATTAATGCAAAAAATTAGTTGTGTGCACCCAGCGCCTCCACTCCTACCACCGCAGCGGCACTGCATGCACCAAACAACACAAAAGGCACAATTAAACAGAAGTAGTGACATATCTGGTGTGATGTAAATCAGAGATGGTTCTATCCATTGGTTGTTGATTGGATGAATGCTGATAATGTAAGCTTGCAGATGATAGTAAGTAAGAGGCGGGGTTTAAGTGTTGAAATTTTGATTAAAAAATTAGATGAGATCAATAACATGCATTTAGAAAATAGATAAATATTAGTTTTTTGCTGACTTTAAATCAGAGCAGGGTGATGTTCTTTTGTCTTATAATATGTGCATGGAATTGCACACTGCTTCCCTGTCTCCCTGTACTGTATATGTACATTTTCACAGAGTTTTCCTGTCGTGTGCACTAGACTGGCAAGCAATAGCGCTTGAGATCAACAGACAAAAGGCCATAAATGAGACATGGAGCTTCACAGCTGGAACTTTCCAGATGGCAGGAGCAGTTCATAAAAAGGGGACAAGAGGCCCATAAAAAGACTTCAAACATAAAATTAGCCACTATAAAAACAGCGCACAAAAACTTTAACAAGGCAGTTATTTATCTGCCTGGCAAGCAGACACAAGAGTGTCCACTTCAAACCACAAAGCTTAAATTTATTTTTCCTCCACATAAAGTTATTGGTTAATGGAGACATTTCTGCATACTGTATTTCCTAATTCAGAGTAAAAGTTCTATCGTTATTGTGGCACTAGTAATGAAGCCTGAGTTATATTAATAACAACGGCTGTGAACTGTAAGAGAAAAATAACATGATGATTACTACAACTTGCCTCCTTTTAAAAAAAAAATAAATAAATAAATAAATATTTATATATACATAAATGTTATTATTATGATCATTATTATACCACAGAAAAGCTGTTGATTAAGCTTAATTTTAACCCAAAATCAGGTGAAATTAAACAGTTAAACGTCATTAAGCTTTGATGTAAATTCACAGGGCTTCACACCATGGAGATGATGTGCATATAATATCATACATGTATGCATTAATTCATTTCCCAAGTGGAAATAGCACCAGCCGCCACCTTTGATGAATTAGCATTTCATTCTCTCTCTCTCTCTCTCTCTCTCTCTCTCTCTCTCTCTCTCTCTCTCTCTCTCTCTCTCTCTCTCTCTCTCTCTCTCTCTGTCATTAGGGTGGGAGGGTGATGCAGTGTGGTGGAAACCATCTCGGCTACGGACAGGCCCTCCACAGCAACAAAAGGCAGACGTTTTCTCCTGCCGCTTGCGAATGGGACATGTGGCACACTGACATTCCCAGCACCCACACTGGCAGGGGAATGTGCCAATTAGTGGCCATCTCAAGGAGGGGGGCGTGGGGGGGGGGGGGGGGTGGTCGGGATGGGGGAGGGGTGATGTGGTGAGCCGTGGATGGAGGTGGGTAGGGGTGGAGTAGTGGCACTGACACCAGACCTCAGGAATGCCTTTCACTCAAAAGTAGGGTGTAATTAGCCGGGTGTCCCTCCCCTCCCAGCCTGCATCGGCGGAAGTCCCGGCCCACGGCCCTGTGCTGTAGGTGGGCAAGGCCATGACCTGCAGCAGCCCCACCCGAGTTGACAGATGGAGGCATATGTGCGGTGAGCATGTGCTCGATTATATACGTGTGCGATCCTCTGCTGTCATTATTGAAACACCCACTTCAAGTCACACACACCCTAGTTGTGCTCTCCCTATGGAAACTGCTGTATACAGTATAAACACATTTACCCAACTTCAATGCCTGCCACATGCCTCATCCAAATCCATCAGCCTCCCTCGACAGCTGGTGGACTCTAGGAGAGGCTGGCAGGGGGTTGGCTGAGACTGTCTGGATCAAGACAAAGACGTTCCTAGTGAGGTAACAGAGATGTCAGAGTAACATTTCAATTATGTAATAATTGTGCCATGGGTTCTTTATGAAGAAAGGGCTGGGGACTCTTCAAGTGAAATTACTTTCAGTTTTTAATTCATGAAAATGGTGCAGGAACTTATATGGAAGCCATACTGTATATAATTAGCCATTGAATTATTCACAAAATAATAAGATGCATTTAGAAAATATATCTTTTTTTACTTGACCCTTGAGTTAAGTTGCTCTTAAAACAGCAACACCCTGCCAGGAACTGACATCATAAAAGGAAAGGGAACTGATGGTGAAGATTGCACTGTGTGCTTGCTAAAACTATAGCAAGAAGCATTACCATGGAGCGAAGACATGAAGGACAAATGAATAGACACTGACAGAGAAATTCAATTAGCAGTGATATAGCAGATTCATTAATTATTCAAACAATGATTTGCTACAGGGCAAAGTCAATCTACTTTGGTACTTTTAGTTCAAGTTAATTACAATGCAAAACAGAACATGTTGTGTAAATGCTATTATGCCATTTAAACATTATACACATTATGTAGTGCTTCCAGTTCAGTTTCTTCCCCAAATCTGTGGTTTGAAGAAAGAGATTCAAAGTCCCATTTAAAGGCCATTGCGTGTCCCCAGTACCCTTCGGCCAGCTCTCAGCATCTCTGCAGCATCCACCCATCATTGACCTATTTGAGCAGCTGTTGGTTGTGTGGTCACTGAGGACACAGGCTGACTGGGACAGACGGATGGGAGCTGTGAGCCTGGTGGCTGAGACCCAGAACACAACCACTATGTCGACACCTGCTCTTAAAACACCAGCAGTCGAAGAAGAGGCCTTAGAGGACACTGGGACGGCTGAAGCGTAAGGGTCATAGGAAAACAACTGTTAAGATTGGAGAAGGGTCTTTTTTTTTTTTGTGATTATTGGCCAAAAAAAGGGAACAGTATTTGTTCAAAAGCATGTTTGTATAAAAAGAGCTTTTTTTTCACCCAAATAGGAATATTTATACATAGTAGCTGGTATTTAAAAAGATAGTTCAACCAAAAGACTAAATTCTGCCATCAGTTATATGGAAGCTCAAATGTATTGACGTGAAATAACAAACCTCATTGGTTCTCGTGCATTAAGCAAGTACGCTTGAGCTTTGCTTTACTATATTTGATGTGCTCTATTGATAAATGTTTATATGTGAATAAAAGCCTAAATTAAATTATTTTTGCTATATAAAGTTATCGTGTCTCTTCAGAAGAATTGGCTTAAACCACTTAATCCAAATGGATTTTTATTTATTTATTTATTTTCATATTACCCTCTCTTTAGAGGCTGAATACATTTCTTCACAAAAAGTACATTTTTAAGAAAATTCTGGGAAATCTTTTAAATGTAATACATAAATAGAACTATCGTAAAAGTGGCCATGTACTATATCCCAAGCCTTCTGAATCGATTCAATAGCTTTGTGTTTTAAAAAGATTCATGTTTAAAGAGTGTTTTAAACATATTAAGTCATTATTCATGTAAATCGTGACATTCACTTTGGCTTTCCTTGGGGTGTTTATAGCCATTTATAAAATGTCCAATTCATGAATGTATCATTCTTTGAATCAGATCTTTTGAATTAATTGCTTGATAAGACAATCAGACAAGTTCACAAAGCCAATTTGAATCATTTGTTTACGAAGTGAGTTAAAAATCACTGACTCAATGATTAGTTCATGGTTAAAATCTCAATGGAGGCATGATTTCCAAAGAATCTCATCCTGTTTCCACAGTTATCCTGACGTCACAAGTCTTGAAGAAAACAACCACAGAAGTTAGTCACTCATCATTCTGGGTAGATTTTAATATTTCTTTAAATAATCAAGATACAGGATGCTAAAAGCTACTGTACAAACTGCCTTGAGTATGTATGCTGACCCTATTAAACCCATTGCGTCTTTCTTTCTCATTAAATTGTATTAATGTTTTATCCTTAGCTTGCAGTTGACACCATCTTCTCACCCCCTTCCTCCCCACCAAAGCTAAAGTGACAGTAAGTCTTCAGGCGACATTTAGAGGCCACAGGGTCACACTGAAGATGATGGTGCTAAGGGCAAAAGGGAGGATGGCCAAAGCCAGAGGGACAGGGAAAGGAGACCAAAGGAGAGTAGAAAGGAGAAAGGAAGAGAGCCAAAAGGAGTGAAGTATTCATTAGTGAAGTCAAGCTGACGCTGTCACCTTAGTGTCTTCTAGAACCTGCTCTGGGCCTCGTCGGGGGCTAGCAGCACAAGTGTGTGTGTTTGTCGTGAGGGATAAGTGTGTGTTTTGTTCCATGTTCGGATTCACACTGTATCTTGAGAATAAGACTGTACTCTTTACAGTGCCATGTTACTGTCAGTACTGTTCACCATATAGTTGGCAAAACTAGTGCACAGATAATAACATATCTGATCAACATCAAAAATGGAAAGCTGGTTTAGGATCACCAGGTGCATTTCTTCTTGAAGAGCTCAGACTCAGAAAAAAATCAGACTTACAGTAGATCCAACCCAAGCGACATTAGATCAAGTCATTTTTTTACAAGCAGTCAATTGAACGAAACATTTAATCAAATTAATTAGATAATGTGCTCACTAATAAATTGCATACATCAATATATGATGTGAAAAGTCCCAAAATGAAGATCATTCAAATACATTTCAGGTCTAAGGTGATGCAGGAATCGAACCAGAAACATTTTGGTTTACACCACGCCTAACAGCCAACAAGCAATATACAATAACCAATGTTTAAAATTGAATTAAAAAATATGAGCAAAAAGAAAATACCTTTTCTTCGGCGAACTCAGCAGTTTCTTGTGGAAGAGCTTCATGTGTTGAGCTTCCATATACCCTGTGACTCTCATCACTGCTGTGATTGTTGGTTGTCAGTGTATATCAATGGTACAAAACAGATATTAATACTTCAATTAGTCGATAATTTAACATTAAATCAAATATGGTTTATTTCTGTAAATTTTAAGTTAAGATTGTAAAACCTTGTTACCGTAAAGTATTGCTGCCATATTTTATAAGGTAAATTTCTGGCAACCACAGCTGCTGGTATTTTACTGTAAATTTAACACTTTTTTTTTTTTTTTTTTTTTTTTTTTTACAGTTTCCTCAAATAAATTGCTGGTAAAAGCTTCTTGAAGTGGGATCAAGAGCATCACCACTTTTAAAGCACTACTCAAAAACTGCTAGGGCTCATGACATTTGTGTCTTCCAATCTATTTGCAGAAATAGGAAAACTACAAAAATGAGTGTAGACAAATTGTAATCACAGGTAAGAATGAGAGGTTAAACAAACATCACAAGTCACAACTGAAGCTGAGGAGAAACAATCTATCCAATTAACAAATGACAATTACAACTATTTATACAAAGCAGATAATTAGGAATGAGTGAAGATAATTAGATACTGTCATGGTGATATTTTCAGCAGTCCGGTGATATTGACCTCTGCTGATGAACTTGTGACATTACATTTCCAAGAGTAAGCCAACTGCACTGAAAAGTCTGAAATGCATGGAAAAACAGTTAAAACTGGTTAACTTCATCATTTTCATCATTCAGCCAAGTTGATGTACAGCCAACCTCAGGCATGTTAGCTGTGTATTTTGTTTTCCTTCCACCTGAATGCTTAATTACCTAAATGAACTAATTAAGTGCTTCATTGGACAATTTAACACTTTTGGCCAAGGTCAAGCCTGACGAATATTTAATGTGACCCTAGAAAACCAGTGAAACGAGGT
The DNA here is from genome assembly GCF_016745375.1 of Pimephales promelas. Next base: position 347,651 of record NW_024121987.1, read on the forward strand.
CTGAGTAGCCCACTGGTGTCACACCTGAACGTGGGCCAGTCGGAAGAAGGCAAAAAATAGATAATTTAGTTGTATGGTTAAATATGTTTAACTATCCTATACTTTCTTATTTAATAACTTTCTTTGTTATTTTGAAGAAAAAAAAATCAAAGTTTGACAATCTTCAAAACATGTTCATCTTTGTTCATGTTCAAAACATCTTCAAAACAATTTAAGAATTCATAAGTATTCATAAAGCTTTCACAATATTAGGCATTTTACGTGATAGTTGTAATGAATGAAGTTGTAACAAGAATAAGGAGAATGTAGTTGGAAAAATATTAAATAACAATATTAAAAACCACAATATTATAAGGATGAAGTCGGTAAAAATAATGCATCTTGCACTTACAAGGGTGGTTGCATTAGAATTCACTTTGCTTCTTACTGATAATAAAATGTTAATTTTAGTATGTTTTTTTTTTTTTTTTTTTTTTTTTTCCATGGCTCCAAAACACCATCATAAGTGTCACCGGATATTTAATTCAGGAAAAGAGACTTTATCCATTTTTGATCAATGTGAATTGTGAAAAATGGGAGTTATATTCCAGAACTGAGCCAAATCAAAATGTGAATGACTGAATAAACAATAGCTCTACAGTAATTCCATCCGCCTATTATTTGTGCGCTTTGTGATATTGCAAAAAAAAAAAAAAAAAAAAAAAAAAAAAAACCTGGATGGAAATGGTAAGATGAACATAAATGTGCATAAAAGACGTGCAGGCGGAAGCATTTTTATCCTGTAAGAAGACATGTTAAAAAACTACGATGGAAAGTTTACCTCAAACATCCCTTGATGAGCAACAAAAAAACTTGACTTTGCATCAAGTGTGGATGTGATTGGATAACTGGAGAAAACAGCTGACCAATTACATTGCACTGCATCTCAAATGTTGGTTTAATCATTCAGAAATGCCTGAGCCAAAGTCTGTTATCAAAATGATTTGCTTTAACCCTTTCACACGTACGATCACACCGGTGTGATCAGTCTTGGCTGGTCCCTGGAGCGTACGATCACACCGGTGTGATTAGAACGTTCAGTGCACACGTCAGCAACTGCTAAAATTCAAACTTGCTCTCGCGCGTTGGCTGGCGCTCAGCCAGAGACAGACGCACTCAGTGCTGTCATATATCACAACTATTGAGAGTTTTCAACCACATAATGTTTATTTTAGGTTTCAGACATTTAAATACACATATGTACTAGCAAAACAATGATTTTGAGTTTGTAAAATACATACAGATGTCTATGGAAGCGGCAATAATAATCCTTTCAATTATAATAAGACGACACATTTTATTCATATCAGATACACATTGTGTAAGTAGCTTAACATTTGATCCTATTCTTCTCCCAGTTCACCAGCCACTTACTATCATGTATTTCGTGAGAAGTGGATGAATTGACGTTATAAATCCAACAGATCCGATTCTCTGAACTGAAAATGAAACTAAAATGGCGCCGCCCGTTGTGCATACAGCTCAACTAACGCGATCGTTATAAAGATGTCTAAACAACAAAACCCATACACTTGTACATATTTGACAATCGGAATATCAGTGTTTCATGATATAGCTAATACATTTTTGAATATTTTTAATAAAAAAGGAAAAATGATATAAAAGCAGATCATCATTCATTCCGCGCTCTGTTCTGGTTGTGCTGTGTCACGTGACAAGCAATGACGCGTCACCATGGAAACATTAAAGTGGCAAGTTCTAAATAACGGTCGCCTTGAAAAACTCACGCTGGGGGGTCAGTTAGAATATTTTAAACTTACGTGTGAAAGGGTTAATTCCATTTCACACGTAAGTTTGAAATATTCTAACTGACCAAGACTGATCACACCGGTGTGATCGTACGCATGAAAGGGTTAATATGTGCGCCAATTAATCATTCAAATTTTGATTTCAAGTGTACTTGATTTTCCTTTCAAGTGTAGTTTTAGGATGTAAAATATAGCATATAATGCCCAATTACAATCAGATATACAGATATACACCATGGAAAGAAAATAAGTCACAATACCCACTTGCCCTGTCAAATCATAAAAAAATAGGCCTACTTTAAGATTACCTAAATTAAAGAGACAACATAAGCAGGTAAAGTCACAACCATAAAACTGCTGGTGCCTTAATCATCGCCCCGCAAGAACCTCACATTACATTCTCTGTCAGTTCCATCTGTGTGAAATGTAGGGCATCTGCGTTTTTACACCCCAGCCCTGGTATACCTTTCTTCTCAGATCTGGTCTGAAGCTGCACTGCCGTTCCCGGGGACCATGGGGAAGGACAAGTCCTGGCTGTCCTGGCTCTTGACAGGGGAAATAAATCACTGCGCACACCGGAGGATACCCTTCCAGGCTGCAAGCTGGGAACTTCATTATCCCGCCCCTGCTTCTTATTACTATGCATATCGGCTCTGATTGGTCCTGGGCTCTGACATACCGCAGCCTACTTCTGTCAGCCTTCGAGAAGCAGGGGATCAGTCTTCTGCCACAGACGGTAAGAAAGAGTGAGAGGGGGATGAGCACAACTTTCAATGGGCCAGGAAAGACTTGGAAAGGTGCAGTAGATTAAATGGAAGAGAACGGAATGGGATAGAAGGAAAAAGGAAAGAAAATAAAAAGGGGAAATCCTCAGGAACTTGCTGACTTGGGTCTTGCTGGAACTATTTTATTCTAGACCACAATGAGGATTTTATTTCCACGTGGTTGCCCCTTTGTGTTTGAGACCAGTGCGTAAAGACTCATTCCTAACATTTGATCTAAATATTAGACATTTAATTGGCATACTGCTTTGTTTTGTGTATTATTCTTTCCTGACGTTATTTTCTCCCCCTCAGAATGCTGAGAATGCAGTAGTGATTCCGGGCAACTATTCTGAAAGCATCAACCCTGGATTCTGCTCCACATATATCGATTCTGTTGATATCTTCTCTCTTGACTCCTCCTTCATGCTAAACACATTATCTTTGTTTAGTGCCATCTCAATGTTGACACAAGTAGGATAATGTTGTTCAATCTAAACAGAGGTGATTTACCTCAAGAAAAGATAAGGAGAAGGAAAAGAGACGTTTCCACGAGAAATGGATGAGCTTGGGTGTATCAAGCATACAAATCTGCTGCACTGGGGTGCGTTTCCTGAAAGCATCGTTAGCCAACTATGGTCGAAAGTTCCGTCCTTATCACCATAGTCCAACGAGTCGGTGTTTCCCGAAACCATCGTTCCAACGAACATTCGCAAACAGCATCGCAAAGTTGTGTGGTTTGAATGACAGCTCTCGACCTGCATCGTTTCTATATTGCAACACATTTGGACGTAATAAATCCTTATCTTGAGCAAAATAAGCAAGCTGAAATTCAGTACAACCGGTGCCTTTTATTTAGAATACATACAAATGGAATCTACGTCTTTTAGTTTTTCAAAAGATTTAAAGTACTGAATTTGAAGAGTGCGCATGTGCGAACGTGCCCTACTATGTAAGAACGAGCCAAATATTGAGTCTGGTAATAAAGCAAAACAACTGAGAACAATTAGAAATAGTCTAGCATTTATAAATCTAGCAATAATTGTATCTCAAACAGTTTCATTAAAAGTAGTTATTACTCCACCATGTGTGAAACCAACGTGGTTGAACGATACTTTGCGACAGTGGGTTTCGGGAAACAGTCGTCACTAGCTAGTTGATTTCTGCAACGATGCATCGTACTATGGCAGTGAAGCAGTGAACTACGTCGTTGTACGGGAAACGCACCCCTTGTTAGATGTAGAATATACATTGGGGATCTTTCCAGACATTTTTGAGAAAACAGTGGAGGTGTTTCACAAAAAATAATATACTAAGTTTATGTTGTTAATGCTGTTGTTCCTGGGCTAATTAACCACACGGTTCTGTCATGTTCTCATGAAGCTATCAATACTAAATATAAACACTAGGCAATTTACATTTTTTTTTTCCATAGGGTAATAAGATCATTATCACTACAGGTGAAGAGTAATGTAAAAATGCAAATCTCATTTGAATTAACACCCTGATTGATGAGGCAAAACCTCGCAATACATGCCAAACTTTTAGACTGCAAGAAAAATGCCTCCTTATGGTATTTAAATTGCCGTTCTCATGGTCAGATACTCATTTCCCTCTCAAGGTCACTTCAGTCATGGCAGACCAGTAGCCTGATCACATCTCTGATTGCCTCATAGGGGATCTAAGTGAAGTGAGACACAGGAGGCATCTCTGAAGACACCTTTTTAGTGATGTGTGACTGCTGTGAATGTGTGTGTTAGAAGGGCTGTGATCTTCTGTGTCTGGTTTAAGTTGGGAGTTAAGAGCAGGTGTGCACAGGCACATTTGCGACATAGCCAGACATAAAAACCTGAACAGTGAGAAATCATTGCACTATAGTATAATTGAATATATATAATACACACACACAAGGGATGCCCCCGATCAGGGGCGAAAATTTCATCAAAATGTTGGGGGGGACAATAAACATAACAATTCTCAAGAGCAAATTTTGAAGGGGACACCAATAATACAGGCAAAAAATACAGAGGAAAGCCTTACTACTATTATTAGTGTAGCATGGAGACCATTTCATTATACTTCTTAATTTCTTTCTGGTTTAAGCCAGCGGCGAATCTATTTACATAACGTTACTCTCCTCACGCAGCGCAGCGATTCATTTCATTTATTGACTCATTCTTTAACTATTAAATGATATAAACCAACTATATCACAGTGAAAGCGTTACAATCTAAATGCACAGCGCACCCGGACTTTCTCATCAGTGTATGGCCAGCAATATTGTAATGTTTAATGAGATGAAGATAATGTCTGTTCTAAGTTATTATTGTACTGTACAATTAAATACAATCGTTCCTGAGTCTGCAGTCTGAAAACTTTACCTCAGAGCATCCGTTTACTTAATGAATTGAGAATCTCACCTGAAAAAAATCCAATAACACCAGCAATTGTCATTCAACTGATTTCTGTAAATGAATGCAAAACTAAATGCATAGGCTATTGCAGCATTGGGCGAAGTCAGGATCCGTCAGCACCGATTTGAGACAAAAATAATTTAAATTGTAGCCTATATACAACTATGTAAATGGCGCTCTGTGGCGCAGCAGGGTTTTGAACACGGTCCTCAGCCGTTGCTGGGCGCCGCGGACAGACGCCGAACGGCGCCGCCGGTGTGTGTACACTCATAGAGAATAATGTGTTCGGACTTCGAATTTTAAAGACGTGGCGCTGCGCGACGCGACACTTCTCGTCCGGTGTGCGACCCCCTTTACTGGAGTTCCACAACTACTCAAAAACTATGTTTTTCTCTCCCGCCACCGGAATGTGTGTGTCTGAGGTAAAAGGGACGGAGGCGGTGGACCAACGCAACGCACTGTGAGGCAAGGGAGGGGGGTCTCAAAATGTTTAGAACGCTTTTTTCGTTATTGCCCCGTTTGCATTTGTGTTATTTTATTTCTTAATTATTTTAAGAATATATCATTACATTATTTACTATGCACATATTTTAATGTTTTTTTTTGGGGGGACAACCCTCAGATAGGGGGGGTCCTGACCCCCCCGCGATTTCCGCCTATGCCCCCGATAACGATTAAACGTTAGTCGACTGGAAGAGGCTTAGTCGACCAAAATTGTATTATCCGGTTAATCGTAGGAAAAAAAGAAGAAAAAACCCTCTTGGCGATGTCACTCAGTCCGTGAGGGACGGATCGTTAACGGTGAGTCCTTGCGTCTAAATATTCCCCTATATCGACCTTAAATATGGCTTATAATTTGAAACATGCAAATAGCATGTAGCAAGGCTACATGGCTGCTCGCTCTAACATTAAACTAGATAAATGTATCATAGTCCTGGGTATAAAGTATATGAATCTTGCATACTCCAAGTTTTCACACACACACACACACACATATATATATATATATATATATATATATATATATACAGTATATATATATACACTGTATATATATATATATATATATATATATATATATATATATATATATATATTATGTATTTATATATATAGTGTATTTATTATGTTTACATATATACATATGTGCACAAAGTAATTATACACAGCACACACACATTATGTAAACACAAACTTTTATTTTGGATGCAATTGATCACAATTAATCTTTGCACAGCCCTAATATATATATATATATATATATATATATATATATACACACAACCACTGTGAGACACCAATGTGTCCATGAGCAATATAACCATATCTTGATTTCATTGCTGAATGGAACCAGTACTGAGCATGCTTGTGGATCTGTGAACAGTGCATCCATGCCACTTACTTATCTCCAATGCAGGAAGAAATAAGGAGGAGGGAAGATTACCTTTCCTACCCCCCGTCCCACCCACCCATTCCGGGCTCAGCATGGGAATCCCTGGAGCTCAGCTGGGCTAATTAGGGTGAGTTGTTAGGAGAGAAACACAGGTGTTAGGCTGAGCCACTCGATGTATGGAATGATGACTGCTCCCTTACCCCGCACACCTTCAGTAATTTGTCGGCACCCTGTGTAACCATGCATCTCTCTGCTCTACTTCTATGCACATTTCATTAATTCTCTTTATGTGCCTATTCGTTCTCATTATTTATTGCCCACACATTGTTAATGCCATTAGCAGAAGCCACAACAATGACTTTGCCTGTGCAGTCCTTATGGGCCATGGGGAGCTTGCTGAATGTGGTTTAATGGGTCAAGGTTCTGTGTGAGGCAAAGGCTTGGGCTTTCTGTGTGAAAGTGATCATGCAAAAAGGATGTTCTCCAAGACCACAGAGTTGGCGTCACAAGTGGCTACTCGATTAGCCAAATCTTTGACCCCGTTTACACCTGGTATTAAAATGCGATCTGTATCCAGATAAGTTATCCGGATAATAAGTACTGATTCCATTTACACCTGGCCACATAAATGTGTTTTTGCAAAACGGATATAAATCCGATCTTCACCTCCTGCAGATTTATTGGATTGCACGCCACCAAAAGCAACAGATCTGAGCGGCATTTTATTGATCATCAGCTAATTTTCAAATCAGAGACATCAATAAGAGAGAGTGGCAACAGGCCTGGTAAGATAATTTCGTTTCTTTACTTGAAGATGTGTTAACTGCGTCTGTGACTTACTTTCACTTTTATTTGCGATGTTTGCACGTTGAATAGACGCTCAGCTGCTCATCTGCGGTGATGCGTGTCGCGTGTCGCATCTGACTAGGCTATAACATGACATATAGCCTATATAACACGCTCTCACTCGTTTATTTTTTAGCATTTTTGGGAGGAGTAAAATATACATATGTGGTTTCAACAACCAGATTGCGTTTACACCTAGTAAAGATCCGGACACAATGCGAGCCAGACTACCTCCAGATGTGGTCAGGCAGATCCGATCACGATCCGATCACAACGCGTTTACACCTTGCATTAACATGCGTTTTTTATTATCCGGATAACTTATCTGGATACAGATCGCATTTTAATACCAGGTGTAAACGGGGTCTTTGATACATTATGGCCAGGGCTTAAATTGAGCCAGAACCAGGGTCATAGCAACCATAGAGCGGGAGAGGACAAGAGCAATAATCATTCTATTTTAAAATGTTCTAATTGCTTGGCTGTACTGTGGCAAATGGCAATTACAACTAAAATAAATAAATACATAAAAATAAAAATAATATAAAAAGGCAAAACAGAGAAATGAATCATTGTCGCTGGTCAAATTATGACTGAATAGTCTCTTACACTATGATCTGGCCTGTTGAATGAATTGGCTCTGCTCAGATTCAGAGAAAAGGGAGTATGAACATTTATTTTAAATCAATAAAAATGGTTACACTTTATTATAAACATGTATTAACAACAAATTAAGTACGATTATTTTACACTTTCATTTACAGTACATTCTGTGTACTTAAGAAAGTAGTGGTAAATACAAGGCAACTACATGGGTTAAGGTTAGGTTTATGATAAGTTAAAGGTTAGAATTACCCAGATATTATAATTAACATAATAAATAAATAGTATATGCATAAGGAAATAAAAAGTGCTAACGTAACAACATGTGACATGTAAAAAGGACAAAAAAACTGAAAATGTGAACAAAAATAGAACCAATCAAATGGCATGTATTATTAAAATATGAAAATTATAATGATGGGTCTATAGATTATGATTTTTTACGACCCTGTCCATGAAAATGACTGACAATGTGGAGCCCTAACGCGACCTCTGGTTGCCATAATTACTGTGTTTTGACTTTGCAGGGCAGCATACAGGTTATGGGTTGTGGTTATGTCCTATTTTTCCAGAATCACCACCAGATTTAACCTCTGATCATAGCCGGGGTACATCTAGCTTTTATTCTTACACAACATTATACTGTAATAACCTGCCTACCTTTCTGAGTGCACTTTAAAAGAAAACTCCAGGAACTGAGCTGAACATGAACTTTCCAGTTCCTCTCCACACTGGCTTTGGAATGATAGTCCATGTGCTCCATACTTATGCCACCTGAATAATACATACAACTCCTCATGCCATATTTATGCACACAAATCGACATAGAGTGGAGAAAGCAGCAGAGAGACAGAGATGCCCGGCAGATGTACTCCTCAGAAGGAGAAACGAAGAGTGTAAAAAGAGGGTGCGAGTGAGAAACGCACACAAAAGACACGAGGGGGTGCACCATTAGGGGCTTTAGTGCGCGGCCATCGAGGTGGAATCGGAGTGAATCAAGGAACACTCTCTCAGCTCAGAGCTGGTCCTACACTCAGCAGTGCTCAGACTGGCTAAAGCTTTAGCTCTGACTCAGCTCATAAACAGAGGAAACCATTCCTGGCTTGTGATGGACGATGAATCAATTGCATCATGCTTTCTCAAGAGCTTCTATTTCAGGTGTGTCAGGGGAAAAGAAGAGGAATGAAAGACAATGCAGCCAGCTGTGAGCATTTTCTAGCGAGGCAGACTAACAGCTGTTGTGGAAGAAGCACCTCAGCATTTAAAACATTCATTTTATGCTGAACTACCAGTGTAAATAGAAGACAATATAGAGTCTGTCTATATAAGGTGATCCACTGAACAGAATATTAAAAAAAACATTATTTCTTATATGACCAGATATGGGCACAAACTGAGCCCACAGAATAGAAAAACCTCAATTGTTTCATATAGACAACGCAGATATAACATTGAGTTTAACATTGAGGTGCCCTGTGCTAGCACCCATGAGGAAGCAACACTCCTAGTGGAGTGTTCCGTCAACCTGGGTGGGCAAGGCATGTCCTGGGACTCATAAGCCTGGACGATAGCATCCACTAACCAGAAGGGGAGACAGCCTTCCCCTTCTGCTGGCCTCCGTAAGAGACGAAGAGCTGATCTGAGGTGCTGAAGCTTTGTGTTCTGTCCACGTAACAATGCAGAGTGCGGACAGGACAGAGGAAAGCTAGGGCTGGGTCTGCCTCATCCAGGGGCATCTGATCTACAAAAGGAGTGGTAGGAGCCTTGGGTACATATCCAAACCGGGTACAAGAGGGTACGGGGTGCGGATTACGATGCGGATTTAGCCTCCTGGCACGTGATGACGAAGTCGTGCTTTCCTAATGACTTACCTTCTACTGCATCATGATGAGCGGCTATTGCGGCAACATACACTTTGAGGGTGGAGGGAGACAGCCGTCGCTCCAACCCATCTTGCAGGAAGAACGACTCTGATCAGGCAAGTTCCCCGGCGGGAAGAACACCAATCAACGAACAGGTTCCACTTCAACGCATAAAGACGCCTCATAGAGGGGGCACTACCGGAAGTGATGGAGTTTACCACAGCCCTAGAGTGCCCCATCTCTGAGAAAGCAGGTCCTTCCTCAGAGGAATGAGCTAAGGAGGTGCAGTCGCGAGGACCATAAATTCTGGGAACCAGAACTTTACCTTTCCTTTTACTTGGGTATTCGACAAACTCTGAGCAGGCTGGGCACCTCTCTTGAGGCCGGCACCCTGCTGCTTAGCTGGCTGCTGCTTGTGCTGGGCTGGGGCGGAGGCAGTGGTGGAAAGAGTACTGAAAAAACATACTCAAGTAAAAGTACCATTACATTCCAAAAAATGTAGTGTGAGTAGAGTAAAAAGTACTTGTCCAAAACTACTTGAGTAAGAGTAAAAAAGTAGCTTATTTCAAAGTACTCAAGAGTAGTGAGTAGTGAGTACTGAGGTGCGGTTTCTAACCCTTATAATAAACACTGTGCACTACAATTTATAAATGTAAAAAAAAATGCACATACTGGAATTCACATTATATTTTGTTCTTTGTAAGAAAGATTGAAGAATATCTATCATCCATCTTTTTAAAATGCATCAAATCAGTAGACTCATCACCATTTAAATCATATTATTTGGGGGAAAGAGCATTTCAAATTAGGTGAAAAGCCACTGGGCCTGAGCATGTTATTGTTGCACATAAAATATCAATATTCATAACTGTGCAAAGAATTCAAAAACCTTTAGAAACTCATATAATAGTTCAGCATCACACACCAAGAGATGGGTTAAATAAAATAAAAAAAATACCCAATTTCTCTCCAAAACGTTACCAAAGTTAGTGAGAATCACTAATATTATCATATTACCTCAACTAATGCACTGAAAAAGGCTAAGATAGTGAGCTAACACTAATTACACACTTTTATTCCATGCTATTAAATATGTTACAATTTAAACGTAATGCATTGTTCTAGAAGGGTGGCATCATCCCTTACATTTTACACGGCTACATTTACTGCACATTGTAATGCTGATAATATAATTTGTAAAGAAAATTGTGCATTAAATAGGGAAGTTATATCCAGGAAACTTTTACAAAAGAAACAAACACACTTTGTCTCTGAAGTCTCGGCTAAGCTGTTTTATCAGCAGCATCCACACAAAAAAAAAAGTACAGCATGAAAAATGTTTTTGTGCAAGTGCACTTGCCAAATGAAGACGGATCATATAATGGATCAATCAAAAAACGCTGTTTATTAACGAGCTGTGCTAATTTCTTATTAAGTAATGCAGTTCAAGTTAACGACATGGTGCACTGATTCTGAATCTGGCGGCATGGCGAGCGCGAGACGCGGCAGTGCACAGATCGTGACGCGCGTCTCTCTATAATGTGATTGTGACGTAAATGGGAGCGGGATTTCACGCATTATGAACTCGTCTCGCAATTCCCCCAACCTCAGACCAAATGTTAGGCCATGTAGACAGGCCAGCCTATATAAATATTAAGCAGAAATGTGAAATGTACCTTAGCATATTAGAGGAAGACTCTGATATCTGGATTGAATTGATGCGTGATGAATGCACTTCCACAGCAGTCACGAGTAACAGCAGAAATAGGCGGTAAGTTTTCTATGTTTAATTTGAATTGATGACAGTGATCCAATCACGTTGTTGGATAAAAATAAAATTAAAACAAGCATGTAACGAGTAACGGCCACAAACAGAAAGAAAATAGCGGAGAAAAAGTACCGATACATCACTTAAAATGTACTCAAGTAAAATTAAAATTACACAATTTTAAACTTACTCAAAAAAGTACAATTTCTGAAAAAAGCTACTTAATTACAGTAACGTGAGTATTTGTAATTCGTTACTTTACACCCCTGGGCGGAGGCGGCAGCAGGAGGGCGCCCTCGGCGATGAGCAGCCGGAGGTGCAGCCTATGGGCATGGGGCAGCCACAGCCAGTCTCCGGGGCATGATGTGCTTAACCCTCTGTTTTTGTTTAACATTAGTAGCCAGTCAGTTGCTATTGTTACCAGTCAGATGCTATTGTGTAAAACAAATGTGTATAAAGTTAAAAAATGTAGCAAATTATCATTCAGAAACATTTAGTAAGAGCCGTATGTGGTGAGGTTCTGTTTGACTCTCTTCATTGCGGCTTTCTCCGTCTGATTCTGCCTAAAACTGTTCGACACCATTATTTATGGACCGGAGCTCATGACATGCACATTTCGCCCATAAAGGTAATCGGCGTTAACCTTCCGGACAACGTGAGCGACAGTTTAGCCAATCACAACACACCTGCCCAAACTAACCAATCTGAGCCCACTGCCTGTTTCTGAGGGAGTGGTTTCATAGACTCAGGAAGTCAACCGTTCGTTCGAGGACAGAGGAGAGCACGGTTGACAATAAAGGTGAAGTTTATGAAAAAGTATCGACAGCATTATGTACATTTAACAGGAACACACATGCAGCTTTCGCCCGTAAAGGTAATGGGCATGAAGTATCCGGACAACGTGCACTACACAGTTTAGCCAATCACAACACACCGACCCAAACTAATCAATCTGAGCCCACTGCCTGTTTCTGAGGTAGTGGTTTCATAGACTGAGTCAGGATATAAACCGTCGTTCAAATGACAGAGGAGAAAGCAGCTTACAATAAAGGTGAAATATATCTTTTTAAAAAAGAAAAAACACGAATAAATGTTATTTAACACCCCATAAACACAATCATGCAAAGTAAACCACCCCTTTAAACATTCTTTATGCTAAAAAATGTTTGCGAAAAAAAAAAATTAACATGGTTTTGCCTGTTATACAGTTTTAATGATGGTGTTTAACTACAACCGTCACAACCCTAGTTCCGTCGCTGTGCTGTCGTCATCGTGTAAAGCCTGCGGCCCGCCCCAACGTTTCTGATTGGTGCCGTGATTTCGATGTATTAGAAATGGGCTTGAATGAGCTCTTTGCCAGACTAACTTGCAGGGCAAATCTAAATTTGCCAGAAATTGTCTGGGTTTAAGCCACTTAGAAACCTAACTGCTCCTATTTTTGAATGCAATTGTATGTACTATATTTCTATGCTTCATAATGTGTGTCACACGTTTTTCCTTTATGCACACATTCCAGATTGCCCCCTCATTTCCAAGAAAAGAAAATCACAAAGATGTTTGAGAAAATTGCAGTTTTCTCTTCATCCTGCATGGCTTAACAGTTCAGTCAGCACAAGAAAGCCTCAGTGGTCCTGACATAATTTCAGAATGATTTCCATAAAAAATTATTTACTTCTCATTGGGGGAATAATCTCACTCAGATGGAGGAAAACTTTGCAAGCTTCTTCCGAAGGGCCTTTATGAGAGAGAACACAGGCTCGGATCCGTCTGCACCTTGAATGCACGGGTGACACGTTTAATTGATATGTGGTAATGGTGTCAAAGCACCAGAGGGCACACACACACACACACTCACAAACTCACACACTTACAGTGTTAGCATAGGGAGCAAATGCCATTTACACTAAGTGAAGGCTGGATTCTTTGAGAGTCGCGACATCTTGACATAGCCCCAGCGGAGACACACTGCTGATCAGAAGGTAGGTTTTGTATCCCAGGGGTATGCTGTTCATTTACACTCTGCTACTTGGGTGTGGATTTCAGAGTGGAACTTCAAGCTGCTACCAAACTTAACTTTTGTTCATTAGTTAAAGTCAGCTCTTTTCATTTTTAATGTCTTCTGTACTTTTTCCTGAGACTGCTATTTGGGAATGTGAAATTTAAGCTTTAATGAGTACAGTTAATTAATGACACAATACAATGAGGTGGTATTTTTGTTTTACCCAATGGCTTTTTTTCTTCTGCTACTTCTACTGAGATAAAACGATGTAAGGTTTGTTAGAAATGTTACCTTTCTTTATAAATAACAGCATTACATGTCATGCCATTTAAAAACAACTGCATAATTCTGTTCAATGATCATTGTTGCTAATGAAAAATGGTGGTGGTGGGGGGGTATATTTCAGGGGTTTTCTTCCCAAATCCCTCAAATATAATTTTTTTTAAACTATTTTTATATTTTAAATAACGTATTTTACACATTTAATACATTTCAATGGGATTCAAAAGAGAAATAAAGAAAGTCATACAAGTTTGGAATGATATGGGGATGACACAATGTTCATTTTTGGGTGAACTATCCATTTAAACTCTAGCATTTTAATTATAAGAATGTTGACCAAATTAGATGCTACGAGTTTGATTTATGAATTTCCATCACCATCATCATCATCTCAATGTTGGTGAAATGCAATCAGTAAGGTGAGAAATGTCACCATATCTGCAGAGGCCTGGGTAGGTGAATGTATGGTAATCATAAAAAAAAAAAAAACAGATCAGGTATTATTATCTTTAAACGGCATTTGCATTAGGAAGTGTCTAACGTGATAATGAAAGTCAAAGAGTGCCTCTGGTGAGTCTAGCATGTGAAACAAAGAACTAAAACATTTAAACAATAAAACTTATTTTAAACAGAGAGAAAACCCCACAGCCACACGCTCATGTTGATATTTATATTATGCAAATGAATATTTCATCTGCCTCAACTGGGAATCTGAATCTTGCTGACGAAACACGTTAAAATCAAGAAGTACTGTATTTGGGACTTTCTACATACTACACTAAACCACATATCCAAACATTGATGTATTGTGTGAATAGTTTCTCATAGCATAATTCCTCCAATTTCCATCATGTGCTCCTTTTAGCATCCACCTTTTAGAAGCACATATAATGTAATAGGCCATATCCTATTAGGACAAGAGTTTGATGTGCTTTCTAAAGGAGGAGGACAAAAAGAGATGCTTGGGGACAGGCCCCACAAGTACTTGGAAAACAAGGGAATAAAAGGGGTAAAGCATTATCACAATAATGCGCTGTTTTCAGGGGGTCACTGTTAAAAGCACTAAATTGAGGGACAAGCAAAAAGCTTTGGTTTAGTACTTTGCATCCACACCCAGCTGTCAATGGGACATGAGAAAGAGCTCTCTTGCAGCATTCAACCATTATATGTTTGCCATCTTCTCTTCTCTGACACGATTTAAAAAAAAAAAAAAAATCCCTGCAGTTGGAATGCACCAGACCTGATGTTTTCTTCCAAAATCCCTCAAACCCTTGTAGCAACAAGCTGCGCTTTACACCTTATTGTAATATTCCTGTTGTATGCCATTTTATGTAAAGCGCCAACGTTTACTTCAGTACATTTGCTTTTATAGGGTTTCTAAAATGCTGTGAATGTTGGTCTTGTCAGAACAGATTCCATCAGTCCTTCGCAGTCGCGTTGCTGTGAAACTATCGAAGCTGTCTTAATTTCAACAGTCGAGCGTAAATCAAAGAGCCGTGGGTAATTTCAAAGAGAACTCCCACAGAATGGTCATTTACAGGTCCATAGCTCATGTTTGTCTGGTTAAGACGCATGCCCAGAGGCAGCTTACCTTCCTTAACAGTGAAGTTGACTTGAACGTCAAGAGGAACCCTCTGTACCCACAATTCATTTCCCTTTCAGTCACGCCACCCTGTTGGCAGCCTGGCAGAATTGGCCGGGACCCGAAAAGCCGTCTCTGGGTGAATGGACATCTATTTTCACTTCTCGGTGGGACTGCCAATTCACCTGGGCACGTTTCCACGCTGCTGTCTTCAAAGGGCCCATGCCTCATCCTGAAACACATCAAGTAGACTTCATTTCAGTAAAGATTAGGAGGTCTACCACAATATTTTGACGTCCTATAATTCTCATAAAAGTTAGTTACATGTGTGTAAATACATCAACAAATTGTACTGACACCTCAGGCCCTGGCTGTGCTTTGATGGTGTTTCTGTATTCGTTCTCAAGCTGTGAAAAATGAATGAAGGCTATTAGTAAGTGACATTTAAAAATTGCTGTACTGCCTGGCAGGACATTTGAACACTGTAAATGGACACAGCTTACATATACAGCCACATCATATATACCACGTCGTACCAGACACCAGTTTCCGGTGACAAGCAATTTGTTTTTCCATACCAAATCTGAAGCTGCTACTGAATATTTGATATTTAATGTACAGTTATACAGAGCACAATTTTGGACCAATGATATTATAAGCTGTTTGGAGCTACTAATCCCATAGTGCATTGTTGCTGAATAGATATTAAAAGTGGCTGATTATAATAAAATATCAAATTTAAATAAAAGAGATAGCTTTTATCTCTTGCCACTTTGCATCATTCCACCAGGTAAGATTTTTTTTGTAGTGGTATTTTTCCTTTTCCTTTAGTGTGAAATGTATCTGTTTGTGCTTGTATAAGATCTGCAAAGTTACAAAATTCACAGTCCTTCACAAAAGGGATGTGCTGCAGACCTGCCTAAAATACATTGATCAAAGTCTAGTTCCACAAATGTCTACATTAAAATTCGAAATGTTAGCATAATAATCACCACAAGTCTCCGTATAGCTCTAAAATGACCTTTTGGAATAAGCAATAGAGGCTTTAGATTAGATGTGTAAGAAATTAGTCTCACAATTAAGAGTGTTTTAAGGACCAAAACCTGACAAACATCATGAAATGCACTACATTGTCATAAGTTTTGGGACACCCCTCCAAATCATTGAATTCAGGTGAAAGCACGCCACCACTGGGCTCGAGCACTAGAGATATGTTCTCTGGAGTGATGGATCACACTTTTCATGGCAATCCGATGGACGAGTCTGGGTTTGGTGGTTGCCATGAGAAAGGTACTTGCCTGACTGCATTGTGCTAAGTGTAACATTTGGTGGAGGGGGGATTATGGTGTGGGGTTGTTTTTTCAGGGGTTGGGCTTGGCCCCTTAGTTCCAGTGAAAGGAACTCTTCAGGCTTCAACATACCAAGACATTTTAGACAATTTCATGCTTCCAACTTTGTGGGAACAGTTTTGGGAGTCCTGATCTCAACCCGATAAAACATCTTTGGGATGAATTAGAGTGTAGATGGCAAGCCAGGCCTTCTCGTCCAACATCAGTGCCTAACCTCACAAATGCACTTCTAAGAATGGTCAAAAATTCCTATAAACACACTCCTAAACCTTGTGGAAAGCCTTCCCAAAAGAGTTGAAGCTGCTATAGCTGCAAAGGGTGGGCCAACTCCATATTAAACCCTACGGATTAAGAATGGGATGTCTTCGGGCCGTTGAATTATTAGTGAAAGTGTGTGTGCATGTGCGTGTGTGTGTATACTGTACATACGTCATGGTAATCCCCCCACAAAGATGGCAATACCAGTAATATTTTACTTGTGGGGGCTTAAAAATCATACAGAGAATTTTTGTAGACAAGTGCAATATTGTAACATTACTTTTAAAAGTAACTTTCCTCAACACTGTTCTTCACCAGTACAACCCAAGACTTAGCTTGTGTACAACACATTTTAAAGAGGACACAGTAATGGCAATCCAGAGAGTGCGTGTTACCTTATTCTACAAAATAATGATTATTTAAAATTGCATTATGGAATCTTTGATGTTTCTAAAAGAAGTATCTAATGCTCACCAAAGCTGCATTAATATGATCAAAAATACAGTAAAAGCAGTAATATTGTGGAATATTACTGCAATTAAAAATAATGAATTTACCCCAGTTGTCAGTCACATAATATTTCCAAAATCTGTCCAATATGCAGCTTTATTAGACACAGAAGAATTGGTAGAATTTGATGGTCACCACAGAATTGTCGTTTACTACCTTAGTTAAAAAATGTTGCGTCCTTAAGTATAAGTAGTGGTCTGTGGAGCAATCTGTCCATAGTTCTGAACTCTTTGTTGAAACTTCAATTACATTTTTCAAATGAAAGTCATGACCCACTTTGTCTCAATTTGGTAATTTACACTTCAGTTAATTTTGCCATACGAACCTCATGAATTCGAGAGTGTGACTTAGCAAGCAGAGAATGCGTGATGCACATAATTGCATGAGCAACATGGGACAATCTCACACTGGGTTTCTGACCACACGCTAATTGTGCTATATATATGTGCGTCACAGCAATAAGTGCTTCTCTGTTGCAAATCAAGACATGAGGACCGTATGTGAATGGCGTCTTTGTGGCATTTAATTTCTTTTCTGTCACTAACATCTATAATTGAATATAATGCTAAGAATGTTAGCTGTGCGGATCCGACAGCTGTGTAATTCAAGCCACCTGGGCTCCCAGGACAGAGAAAGTGAGGGATATTGTTGTTGCACTTGACCTTCTATGCCTTTTTGAAGGGGCCTTTGGTCTATGATTCTTGGAATAATAGTTAAAGATCAGGATACAGATACATGTCACTTTTCCAATCATCCACACACTTAGGGATGGACTTACGGAACATCCTCATGTATTAATGCCTCTTGACACCTTTCATATTGTATTGAACTGATTCAATAGAGTAAAAGCTCAAATTAATGTGTTAACATTAAAAAAATGTGTAAATCTAATAACGGATAATGTAAACAGAAATATCTGTCTGAATGAGACTTTAATCGTTTTTCATGTCAGGTTAGAGGACTCGGGGGAAACACTTTAACTAAATCTATTGGCTTAATATAGACAGCCATTAGGCTTTTTCCGGGGATTTCCTGATCTTGGCCAGTATCTCCAGTTAATGGAGGTTCAGGAAAACTACGGGCAAAAGGTTAATAAAAGAATGTCCATTTCTGTTTACCAATCTGATGTCCTTTGGGACTCATGAAAAAAATAATAATAATAAATAATAATAATAATAATAATAATAATTAAGGGTCCTTAAGAAAACTTCTTTACACTCAGACACAATAATGTTTCATTGTAGTTTATCCCCGTTCTTTACTTTTCTAACGCCTAGTTTAAAGAAAAACAATACAGACTAAAAAAAAAAAGAACAGTCCCTTATACTTGACAAAGACAAATTAAACATATTCACTGATTCTTGAGACAATAAATACAATTTATGTTTGATTATGTTCCTGAAAATTACAATCATAATCTAGCTCTCTGTTCGCGCATTTTATGGAAGACAGCTTCCAGAATCTCCACGAATTCAACACCGGATTCAACAAGAAACTGTTACTAAAACATGAAGCAGCTCCAACTTTAAAACCAGAGGCAGCAGTTGTTTGGCCACAACCTGTAAGTAGGCTAAGACTTCATCATTTTAAATGTATTTGCATGTAGAATTCCAGACGTAGCCTTGTGTTTTATTTTTTTCAAATACCAGCGCTGGCTTTATAGCCACTCGGCTACTAGTTTGTGTCTACGACAAACGTGTACAAACATTATGGACCTGAATTTTGTATAAGTACTAATGTTTTAAACATATTTTTTCACGTATAAATACTTTATGACGTTATTTTCGATTTGATCAAGACCGTAAACTAATGTCAACACTATTTGTGTTTAACATTAATAGCCAGTCAGTTGCTATTGTTGCCAGTCAGATGCTATTGTGTAAAACAAACGTGTATAAAGTTAAAAAATGTAGCAAATTATCATTCAGAAACGTTTAGTAACGTTTAGTTTAGTTTAGTTTAGTGACTCTCTTCATTGCGGCTTTCTCTGTCTGATTCTGCCTCAAACTGATACTGCAGTTTCACACCATTATGTACATCTGAGCGCAGGCACGTTTTACCCGTAAAGGTAATGGGCGTGAAATATCCGGACAACGTGAGCGACAGTTTAGCCAATCACCACACACCAGCCCAAACTAACCAATCTGAGCCACTGCCTGTTTCTGAGGGAGTGGTTTCATTGAATCAGGAAGTCGACCGCTCGTTCAGGGGACAGAGGAGAGCGCGGCTGACAATAAAGGTGAAGTTTATGAAAAATACGATTTTTTAAGTCAAATACATGTTATATTGCACCCCATAAACAGAATCATGCAAAGAAAAAAACAGTCAACCCCACCTTTAAGAAAATGCAGTTTTGATGCTATACATGAAGGTCATCGGTAGGTCATTAAGTACTCATCTTAAAGTTGTAAAAAAAACAAAACTTTAAGAGCCAAGAAATAAGCATGCCTAACATGATTACTGTTGTGGCTTCCCCTCATAAGACTCTGATAAAAGCAAGCAAGTGAGAGAATTACTGTGAATTAGTTTGTCGCTTTGACCAGCCCAGAACGTCAAGCTTTGGCTGGATTTTGAAAAAGCATTTTTCCTGCCAATTAGCCTCTATGCTCTGTGCTCTTGGCATCTCTCAAATCCTGCACAACCTGTTGATATATCTCTGGCAATTTGTCACAATCTGCCACAGCAGTGATATACAGAAAGTCCCTTGTGTGGCCTCCCAGAATGCCCCGTTGCAAAAACTCAGGTCCGTGGGAACAACAAATGGGAAGGAATGCAACAGCACTTCCCACAGGCAAAAGACAGCTGTAATCCTGTAACCCTTCCCTAGACGTGCGGCACACACATACAAACGCAGGCGCACGAGGGGGGACAGTCATTCCTAAACACTTGGGATCAGGCATTGAAAAATTGGGTACAAAGTGGGAATAAATGTATGTAAGTGGGTGTAAAAGTGGGTATGTAAGTACCCAAATGATGCAGTTTTTTATGCAAAATGTATTGGTAAATGCACAAACATATACAATATATACACACGTGACTTTCTTCCCACTCGATTTCTGATAGCATGGGATAATTTATACTACTTCCGTTGCAGTGTCCTAGATTGGCTCCACACATTCATCACCCAAGCTCTCAGAAGGAAAAGCTGTGGCCACCGGCTGTCATTCAGCTCCGCTCCCACAGCGCCGCAGTAGCACTGATAAAACAAACAGCGCCGGACTAGCAAAACCCACTCGTTAGACCCCTCTCTTCTCCCACTCTCCCTCTCTGTTCTCTAAGGGGGTGTAATCCTGAGGACTGGGTTACAGGCTTAAGGAGAAGGGTTGAGCGTTGTATGAGCTCGCTAGCCTCAGAGGAGCAGATCTAAGGCCAAAAGTGTAGAGTGGAAGTTGCTGGAACATTAATCTCATTAATTTAAGCACAGTCATCGCTTTTCCTCTGCTGGCTGCCTGTTCTCTTATACCACGAGACACACACATACAAGCTTATGTGCCACCACATGCACATATAAAAATGGCACTCGAGAACAAAAAGTTACCAAATATATGACAGCGCCCATTACCTTTGTTTGGGGACCTGCATAGTCTTTCGCTTTACCATAATACGTTCTGTACATAGAAAGGCTCCTGATTTATTCACAGCTCATGTCATTCTAAAGCTGCATGACTTACTGGCACTCTGACTCTGTTTGGGGTCATATTTTATTTATTCATATTTTAATATAATCATTTTAAAGTTAGCTTTTTAAATATGACCTTTCATGCCATGTGTAATAGCTCTCTGTGAATGTAAACAATCTGCCGAAAGTGCACAATAAAACAAGTGTCTCTCAAAAGAAAGAATTGACTCTGAACCGCCTAAACGTGTCGTCAGTAATTCGAATGGATATATAATGGATACACAGCGATGGGTAACACATTTCCCTAATATCCACTTATTTAAGTCTTTACTTTCATGTTTTATCAATTTAATGTTTCCTTGCTGAATACAAATTTGCTATATTAAAGTGTTCCTATAATGCTCTTTTTAAGGTCCATAATATTGTTTTGGGAGTCTCATACTACAAGTTTATGTGCATGCAAGGTGCAATCTGTGATTTATACAGAGGAAAAGATATGCAAAACAAATTGGTTTTTCTCATAATATACATTTACTATAACATCATTACTCAAAGACTTTTCAATGTTTAATTCGATGCAGTTTAAAGATGTATGTGCTTATGAAAGCTGGAAACCAAAATAAAGTTCAAAATAACATAATTATATATATACAAATTATGTTCTTTTTAACTTTATTTTGGTTTCCAAAATATATTAAGCAGTGCAGCTGTTTTCAACAGTGATGATAAAAACAACAATTGTTTATTGAGGAGCCATATTTGATTTCTGAAGGATCATGTGACACTATATATATATATATATATATATATATATATATATGTTAAAATAGAAAACAGTCATTCTAAATATTACAATATATTACGATATATATTATAATTATAATATATTAATATTATATATTTCACAATTTATTGTTTTAACTGTAGTTTTTAATTAAATAAATGCACTCTTGGTGAAAATTAGAGTCAAAATATTTCAAAATATTTAAAACTTACCAACCTCAAACTTTTAAATATGAAGTTTATAAAGAAAAATATTTAAAAACATGTACATTTATTATTATTATAGCTCAGAATAGTGTGTTTTCATAAATTTGTCATGCAAATATGAATGGATATCGGAGGAAACTATTTTCAGTGAATAACTCCAATTTCCTCATACAAATTGGTTCAAACATCTACTTATTTCATACTTTTTTTGTCATTTTGGAGCTATTCACTTTTACTAAACTGAAAATCGCAGCCAGTATATTCTTCAACATTCCCCATTTCGTTTTTTTTAACAGAAACAAAAATTCCAACAGATATAGAATGACATGAAGGTGAGTAAATGTCTTCCATTTTAGGATGAACTGTCCCTTTAAAATAGGTCAACTAACAACCAGATGAGACCATAAAAATAGTTCCACTCAGATGGCTTTTCCCCTGTCCTAATCACAGATGGCACCTGAACTAAATGCATAATCACTTTCCTGACTGTGGCACAAAATAAAAGCGCATCAGCCCTCCTAGTGCACTCAGGTCATTCAGAGCTGCGACTCCTGCACACGACCCGACTGATCAAAGAACACGGAGGAGCACGGCTCTCGCCCGAGAGCTTCTAGTTAAGATTCCTAAGGTACAGAGCTGCCCTCGTGCAACCCGCTGTGAGTTAGACACGCCTGGGAGAGGTGAAGAGAACCCCTCACTGTGAGCAAGGTATTGGTAATGAGGGGTGGGGAGAAAGGAGTAGGGAAAGTGCAACAGCATCGAGAGCAAGAGTCAGAAAAAAGGCAATTAAGTGAGTATCACAGATACTGAGAGTCAGTCCAAGGTACAGAACCCTGGGTGGTAAAGATCAAGTGTTATCAGGAAGTCATTTTGTGGTTGTAGTTGTATGACGAAAGGCAAGCAGAGCTGTAGTGGAAGCTCATTATCTGACAATGTATGATGACTAGCTGGGAGGACAAAGTGAGCATGTGCTTTTGAATGCAGTTTTGAGTGAGAACACTTGTTAGACAAATGCAACTTCAGGGATCTGCACCAGTGCATTAGCTCCTTCACAAATACTACGACTGAAAAAAAACAAAAACAAATAGCTGTATTTGAACCTTTAGACTTTTAATAGGGAGGAGGAAATGATAATGTTTGATTAGGGGATAACATGCTGTGTGGCTTTGTGTCTATGGCTGAATAAAATCAATCCTGCTAGTCAGTACAACATTGTGAATATGAGTGATGGAAGTATTTAAACAACACTTCTCCAAAGTTAATATCAAGTGACTTACATTTCAGACAAAGTTGGTCAGTTCATTTGTATATATACACTCACCTAAAGGATTATTAGGAACACCATACTAATACTGTGTTTGACCCCCTTTCTCCTTCAGAACTGCCTTAATTCTACGTGGCATTGATTCAACAAATGTTGGCCCATATTGATAGGATAGCAGTTGATGGAGATTTGTGGGATGCACATCCAGGGCAGGTTCCTGTTCCACCACATCCCCAAGATGCTTTATTGGGTTTTGATCTGGTGACTGTGGAGGCCATTTTAGTACAGTGAACTCATTGTCATGTTCAAGAAACAAATTTGAAATGATTCCAGCTTTGTGAAATGGTGCATTTATCCTGCTGGAAGAAGCCATCAGAGGATGGATACATGGTGGCCATAAAGGGATGGAAATGTTAGGCTGTGGCATTTAAACAATGCCCAATTAGCACTAAGGGGCCTAAAGTGTGCCAAGAAAACATCCCTCACACCATTCAACACCACCACCACCAGCCTGCACAGTGGTAACAAGGCATGTTGGATCTGTTTACGCCAAATTCTGACTCTATCTGAATGTCTGGTGTTGTGGGTGTTGTGGCTCGGTTGTAAAGAGTGGTTATTTCAGTCAAATTTCAGTCAAATCAGTCATCCCATTCTCCTCTGACCTCTAACATCAACAAGGCATTTTCGCCTACAGGACTGACGCATACTGGATGTTTTCCCTTTTCACACCATTCTTTGTAAACCCTAGGAATGGTTGTGGGTGAAAATCCCAGTAACTGAGCAGATTATGAAATAGTCAGACCGGCCCGTCTGGCACCAACAACCATGCCACACTCAAAATTAAAAGACCTGTTATGACATATTTGTGACAGGTTATGATTTCTTGGTTAATGTCAAGTTGTCATAACAAAGACATTTTAAACAATGTCAACTTTGCATTAAAAGTGTCATAATTTACCGAATGACACTTAATGACAAAAGTCATAAACATTCATAAAGACTCCTTCATATTCATGACAGGTGTTACAGTATGTCATGTTTATGACATTGTCATGTCAGTCTTACGCACACCCCTTCAAATAAAGTGTTACCCGTGTTTCTTTATAAATAAATATTGAACAAATGGAGTCTTTGGACGCTATCAAAGTGACGCCAAAAATGAATGGGAGTCAATGGAATGCCAACAGCAGGTGAAGTTCTGCAACAAAAGTGGCTCCCGCGAGGCTTCAACTTCCGGCTGATGGATTACCCCCTTGGTTTGTTGTCAATAGTTGTCATAGAGTAGACAACCACGAAGAAACTATGAGCACTACTTCAATTATGAGCACGCTTGACGTGCGCCTACATTTGAAATGTACTTGAGCGCGCAAAATATGTGAGTGCGATATGTGAACAAGTCCCATGGTGAGCTACCACAAATCAGGCCACGAATTACTGGTAGCTCGCGAGCGACGTGTTGGAGACCCCTGCTCTAAAACAATGTGAGAATAATCATTTTGAGCTTGTAATATGTGTCCAATAGGTTGATTAAGAAGGTTTGCTTTGATTTGCCAAGTCATGAATTTTCCTGAGACACTATACATATGCAGAAAGAATTCAATAAGACGGGCAGACATGACTGCAAATAAAAGAAAATGTGCCTTCCAAAAAAACAAACAAACATTCAATATCATATTAATTTGTTGTATAAAGAAAAAAATTAAAAGGACATGAGCAAATATAAGTATCACAAAGATGTGTTTTGAGGGAAAGTTTGTAAAAATGAACAGGACAGTACAGAAAGGAATGTTCAAATTCAGAGGAACAGTTCAGAAGAAACGTTAATAATAAAGATTGAGAAGATAGAATCAGTTGTGCTTTTTTGGAATACTTGAATACTATTTTTTTTGTGGAATACTTGACCAGACTCTACCTCCAGCGGCCCCCAGTTAAGTTGAGTTTGAGACCCTTTGAGGGTCCTTACTTAAAAAAAAAATGAATCTAATCTAATAATATCAAAGTTTTTAAACAACAACATGTAATACACACTTGAAGTAACTACACACAAACACATCTCTGGTTTAAAGAGGGAAACAGCGAAAAAGAGAACCCAAAAGAAAAAGGAAAGCGAACAACACAACACATAAACCGTTTTTTTTAAGATCAACTATGAACAGTATAGCGTGAAGGTAAATAATTAAGGATCAAAATCATTTTTGATATTTTGAGAATTAATCTCTACTCTAACTCAAAAAAGTCATCTGTTCCACTAAGTGATGATTTTACGAACCATGGAATGTCAAAACTATAAACACCAATCTTTTAAATGGCCAAATAAGAAACAGATGTCTTTCTAAAGCTGCTCTTTGTCTCCTACCAGGTGAATTCTTTGGTCTGCTCATCCATTTTACCCACTTTAGTTCGCTAATAGCATTTAGCTCATCAGAGACGGGGACAAGAGCCAAAATTCCTGAAAGCAGAAGACTCCTCATCCATAGATAAATACCAATTGCGGCCCATTTGGGAATTTAACGTCGCTACGCCAATTGCAAGAAGCCTCTGTGAGGTCTGCGCCACCTAGACACACACATTAAAACTTGTATCTCTCACGCTGCAGAGCTGTAGCATGTCAAACGGAGACCGTGTGCGGCTAGGTGACTCAGATTCTGAGGTGGGTGGTAAGAGATCGGGGACGTGGGTGGATGAATAGACTGTCATCTCTGGAAAACATTCCTATGAGAATATAAGCCTCATAAGCAGCTCAAAACATCTCAGCTCATTCCATTGACATGTTTGTAACAGGTTTTCGCAAATTAAAGCTATTAGCTGCTTCGAAACAGCACAAATTACTACAGTTGAGGGGGCAGCAAAGGTAAAAATTCAAAGGCCTGTTTACTAAAAATTGTTGATGTGCTTGTAAAATCCCTGTATTTGATATCCGGTTGGATCATCACAGTAGAGCATTATGAAGTTAAGAACACCTGCACTTACAAGACAAATCTCATTCCGTGCGTAAAGCAAATCCACAGGTTCTAAACGTGTACGCACACACTTAACGCATTTCAGTTAGGTGCATTTAGAAAACAGAAATAGAAACTAACATTTTTCATGGTAAATGGACCCAATATTCAGCAGTAAAATGATAACAGACAGCTGGGGTGAAGATGCACCAAAATGTGCCCTGCTAATGCATTCATTTCACTGTCATGTCCCCAATTGAAATTCACTCTGACAGACTGAAGTGACTAAGTAATATGGTGTATGTGAGGGGATATATCAGGCTAATCTTTGAATGTGGTTATAAGTGGATAATTTGGCTGTCCTGAAAATAAATGAGTGATTCACCATGTTCAGGAAGACTGTCTTGAGGCTATGCTGTGATTTTTTTTTTTCTCTTCAACTCTTTTGATAAGGTCTTCACATGAATCCACTTGACATTTCTTCTCTGAAATGGGCAAAGGCCAATGATAGTCTGGATGTAATGATAACTCATTAACATAAGAGTTGAACAACACAAAATGAATTTAACGGTCCAATCCAAGGACGTTGTTGGTCACAAGAGCATTTTTTGAGACGTATGTGCTGTAGCTAAGGGGACATTCTCTGTTTAAAAGGCTCTCCTTAAATTTTGAACATCCAGTAACATTAATATAATGTTTGTTCAAAGTTATCTTTGGTAATGCTCTCAAACATAAGTACAAATATGGGTCCTGGGTCTTTATAAATGTTCTTAAAACATATTTCTGTTAGCTGGGGATGCTAATTTTGTTTAAAACAGTTTACTAAAGCATAGTGTATGAAAAAAAAAAATCACTCCACCAGGTTCCCTCTCAGCGATGTATTCTGTTCATGAGAGACCAACACAGTTAACAGACAGTCCAATGCCTTTGAGAGGTCATTATACACTACACAGTGACTAAAGACACCATGTTTAGAAAAGTACTGTATAAACATGTGTCGCTCGTCTGTGTCCCGTGAAGGAAATTACTGGTGGACATGCATCCATGCTGTCATTTCTTTGTGAATACATATCTCAGAGGCACTATTGTGACCTTTTCAACTCACAAGCGTTTACATGGGAAAATGCCAGCCCTCTGAGCAAAGATGAATGTGCTACCTCACAGAACGACCCCCTGACTCCTTACTGCTGAATAAAAAAAAGAAAAGGAAGAAGAAAAGGAAAACATTTTAGGTCGCAGGGAAAATGCCCACACTGCTGTGAGAAAATGTGCAAAAATAAACAGTGGGATGTTTTAACCGGATCTGAGTTCCAGACAGGCTTCTGTGTCAGGAAAAAAAAAGAAAAGAAAAATAATTCATGTCATAATTTATAACCAAATTCTGTTCTTTTAAATTTTGGATGAACTGTAGCGATTTCTCAGCAATTCTAAACACTTAACAAATCCCTATTTATTTCTATTTTTTTCTGTAATTCTATAAACTTCCAATACCAAATCATAAGATAAATCAAAATGTATGTCACTGTATGTAATGATCCACTGGAGGCAAGTTGTAGATAGAACCCAAGTGCAGTTTAATATTAATAAACATGAGATAAAACATAAAACAAAAGCATGACGTGGCATGAAACAAAAAAACATGGACATAGACTTGGTCACAGGAAACAATACTTGACAAAGACACATGGCAAACATTAGGGCTTAAATACACAAGACTAATGACAGGACAAGGGACACCTGTGAACAATGAACAGACGATTAACCAATGACAAGATACATGGCAGGATCACATGACAAACAGGGAATTGCATGACAGACATGGAACATGACATGAACAAACATAAATAAATGAACAAACAAACAATAAATACAACATTGTAACTTTTTTGTCTAGTTTTACACCTAGAGGTTTGTGGAGCAAAATTTGTGGAGCAAAACTAGAGGTGCAAACGCGGACAATAGACCTTTCTCACAACTTCCGTATTTGTGACCGGAAATACGCAATTGTCGTGGTAATCTTCTTCCGCTCCATTCATAACAGATAGCGCCGAAGGCAACTAGTGAGAGTTGTTGCGTACCGATCTTTTTGGTTATTCCCAAAAGCAGCCATGCCTGTCGTTTTCATTCCTTCCCTCGTCAGTTCCCTGGCGATGAAGTTCGAAGGAACTGGATTCAGGCAATCTGGCGGGATGTTATTGATCATGTGATCTTCTGTACTTCTCATGTCACCATTCACTAATAAGCCGTCATTGTTTGTTTATTTTTTATGTTTTGTGTATTTTTGAAGTAACGTTAGTTCATGTTCAACTTTATTAAGATATTTGTATCCAGCGGAATCAGCACATAAAAATATACACCACAATATAAAACAAGATAAATAAGAACACACAACAGTGGGCTACATATAAATTTAAAATATTAATATATACCATTCTGAGTATTTAACAATCTGAGTGTACAATGGATAAATTAATATTTGTATAATTTTTCTTCATCTTTGATCGTTCTATAGCAACAGCAGTGCAAAAAATTCAGGATAACTGTTGAATAAAACTGACAGACTTCTTTATGGTATTCACATCAAAATGCAGTTTATTGTAAATAATACTCCCTAAATATGAATAACTTTCCACACACTCCACCTTCTTACCTTTAATGAACGTATATTGGGAAGAATGAGCTTCAGTTCTGAAATCAATAGTCATATCTTTGGTCTTAGATACATCAGCTGCAGACAAGCATCACCACAGCATTTTACAAAGTCATCAACAACTGGACCATGACAAGTTTACATTTTTTCGAAATTTTGAAGACTCTCTGATCAATTTTCTCCTCCCAGAGTAGGTTTTTCTAATGTGTCGACAGTTGACGGGAACTCCGTTTCCACAACGATTACGTATTTCCGGTTTTTGTGAAAAAGGTCTATGGACATGGATTTTAGAAATATATTAGTTGCATTTAGACAATATCATTTTCATTATGGTATTTGCCTTTAGTTAAAGGGGTGATGAACTGAGAAATCAAATTTTCCTTAAGCTTTTGACATCTAAGAGGTCATCATATTATAATATCGTTACTATCCTGTAAGTTTCAGAACTGAAAACGTCCTTGTTGGTCCAATAAAAGCTTTTATTGACACCAGACTCAGCAAATGACTCGTTTTTCAAAGTGGGGAACTATGACATCAAAGAGGATAAAACACCACCCCTGGAGAAGAAGATCAACGCGGCCGGTTTAGCCCCCCTCACCGATTTGCGCATTCAGGCATAGCTAAATAACATAGGCCTACCTTGTGATTACAAACCGGATCGAGCTACCGAGCAATACAAAACATTGTGCAGTGCCTGGTTGTGGAAGAAGACAGTGGCTGCAGAAGCTTCCTCTGGATTCCAATAGGACTGCATGGATGAAATTTATTTTTAATGACGTTCATACAGATAAAAGTAAACATTATCCGTCTGTTCCAGTAATCAAGACTGGATTTGCAGACCGATTAAGAGTAAAGATCTATATTGGATCTGACAGGAATTGTGCAACACACGGACTCTGGGTCGAACATGTATGGGCGAATCATTCCGGTTGCCATTTTACAACATTGGACGTTTTCAGAACAATTTCGACGGGTGAGTTGAAACTCATAGTATGCAAAACTGTTAAGGGGGTCACACACTGGACGAGAAGCGCAGCGCCGCGTTGCGTCGCGTCTAGGACAACTCCAGCTATCGCACACCGGACGCGCACTTTCTCATCAGTGTATGGCCAGCAATATTGTTCTGTTTAATGACATGAAATGATGAAGATAATGTCTGTCCTATGGTATGATTTTACTATACAATTAAATACAATTGTTGCTGAGTCTGCAGTCTGAAAACTTTACCTCAGAGCGTCCGTTAACTGAATGAATTGAGAATCTCACCTGAAAATCCAACAACATCAGCAATTGTAATTCAAGCAGCTGATTTCTGTAAATGAATACAAAACTAAATGTATATTGCAGCATAGGGCGAAGTCAGAAACCAAAAACCAAATGCAAATGAATGCAAAAACCAAGCAACTGTCATAAATTGACCTCAGACAACAATATAATAAAATTTAAAAAGCAAGTTCATGACCCCTTTAAAACATGAAACATTGGGGTTGCTCTTTCAATAATGTAAATGGCATAGATTCCCGTAGCAAATAAAATAATTGATTACTGCAATAATATTATAATTCCAAGTAAGCAGCAGTCATAAAGAAATAAACTCAACACAGAATCTGATCATTCCCATTTGACCTTAATAATTTGAGGCATTTCAGCTCTGATTGATGTTTTTGAAGGGCAACAGTACAGACTATGATAAAACTGTCAAAACCTGACAGAAATGGCTCAAGAATAGAGACTGTAACTTTCAAAGTTTATAATCTTAAAGGGACGGAGAAAAAAAAAGAAAAAAATGGTGAGTTAATCCAGCCCATTCTCATCCCAAGGCATCATATGACGCTTTTGCCAATGCGCATACATTCAACGCACATGGCACTCTTTAGCGTCAATATGAGACGCAGATATATATGGGCCAGAATGCGCCTCCTAGTAGTCTAATCCTAACCCAGACCTAAACCTACCCATAACCAAAGTGTGTTAAATTGACACTAAATGGTGCCATGTGCGTTGAATGTATACACATTGTCAAGAGCGTCACTATATGACGCCCTAGGATGAGAATGCGTTGGTTAATTTGATTAACAGGGATTGTTTTGATCCAAAAAAACTTAGGTAACATTATAAGTGGAAAGAAATGTATAAATTGACCCCTTTCATTGATCTGAGAGTTGGATTATTCCACTCCACAGGAAGGAGATCTGATTTATCGACAAGCACACTAGCTACAGTAACAACTATCAGAGAGCACAGAGCAGAATATATCAGCTGGTTCTTAATACAACTAAATTACCTAATTATTCAAGACATCATCCACACAAAAACTAGGCCAAGGCTCTCTCTCGACTCTTGCATGGAGATAAAAACTGTATGAACAAGTTCAGCCCATCTGTACTCCTACCCTGCTCTTAAATGCTCCCCGCCTGGACACACTCGGATGAATCCTAGCGGTTATCAACACGTCTCTCAGGAGTTAAAAGGACGCCTGTGTTATTAGCAGAGAGCAAATTGAGATGTATGTATTATCTGCTGTGCCGCTGTCTCTGCGGGACCAGGGGTCTCAAAGAGGTGCGTGTCAAATCCCACCAGGCACACAATGAAAAGTCTGTCCCAAGCCTGCAGGGAACAGGGAGAGGGAGAGTCATTGGTGTCATCTCGGTATACGCCCCAGCCACTGAATCAGAGGGGTCCTGTCAAACCCCACCTGGAAGGAGCTTCTACGAGAAGCATGTCCTCTGCCATATGTGCATGTGGGACTGGGCTCCTAAGGAGCGCTTGTACAGTAATCATCATCATTGCTGTCTTGAAAATGTGTAATCAGCTATTCAGGCTGGCTACAGTGGCTTTACAGTGTCTGTCTGACTTTGCTTGTGCTGAACAAGAAAGAAGCTCACAGGGGAGTCGCTGAATTTTTGAAGCTTGAGAGAAAAGGAAATCAAGGTGTACTTTCTTTTTAATGATGATCACTCACAAAAAAAGGTATTATGGCAATACTATGTTAGAATGATGGGATTGGATGCCATTGCCATAAAACTTAAATGGATAACACATTCAATCATGCACATCATATTTTTACAGTACAACAAAGAACACAATGGCATTAGCATAGTGCAAAAAATACCTATGTGATGGGAATCATAAGGAATTTAAAGACTGCAGTTCTGATTACTTACTATTATCAGTTTTGGTTCCATTAACTGCACTTCTGTTGCTGGGATCATTTCATTAATCAATTTCAAACAACCAAGACCAACAATGTGAAGTGTTAACATTTTGCATTAATGTCCTTATTTTATAAAACACCAGTGATAAAATTCCTAATGTGCATTTTAACTACAAACTCACATAAACAGAAACAAACAATCTGTAAAAATACTGATTTAGGTCTCACTGGCCTTAAAGGCACATACTATGATTATAGGGCACAAAAGGGGCAACAAAAGGGATGGACATCAGAAACAATGCTCAGATAGGCATTGGCATTTAAACAATGCCCGATTGGCACTAAGGGGCCTAAAGTGTGCCAAGAAAACATCCCCCACACCATTACACCAGCAGCCTGCACAGTGGTAACAAGGCATGATAGATCCATGTTCTCATTCTGTTTACGCCAAATTCTGACTCTACCATCTGTATGTCTCAAAAGAAATCGAGAATCTTCAACTTTTTAGTCTTTTAGTCTTCAACTGTTGAATTTCGGTGAGCTCTTGCAAATTGTAGCCTCTTTTTCCTATTTGTAGTGGAGATGAGTGGTACCCGGTGGGGTCTTCTGCTGTTGTAGCCCATCCGCCTCAAGGTTGTGTGTTTTGTGGCGTCACAAATGCTTTGCTGCATACCTCGGTTGTAACAAGTGGTTATTTCAGTCAAAGTTGCTCTTCTATCAGCTTGAATCAGTCGGCCCATTCTCCTCTGACCTCTAACATCAACGAGGCATTTTTGCCCACAGGATTGACGCATACTGGATGTTTTTCCCTTTTCACACCGTTATTTATAAACCCTAGAAATGGTTGTGCATGAAAATCCCAGTAACTGAGCAGATTGTGAAATACTCAGACCAGCCCGTCTGGCACCAACAACCATGCCATGCTCGAAATTGCTTAAAACACCTTTATTTCCCATTCTGACATTCAGTTTGGAGTTCAGGAGATTGTCTTGACCAGGACCACACCCCTAAATGCATTGAAGCAACTGCCATGTGATTGGTTGATATAGATAATTGCATTAATGAGAAATTGAACAGGTTTTCCTAATAATCCTTTAGGCGAGTGCATATCGACTACAGGGGGACTTTAATGAAACCGAACGTCGTGAAAATCATTGGATTGGGACAGGTTTAAATAATATAACCCTGGTGATATCTCTTCTCAAAAACGTTTGGTTCAAAACCTTGATCAAACTGTAGAGATTAGAATTATGTATAAACTCCAAAGCTTGAATGCGGTCAGTAGCTTTGGATAAAAGTGCCTACCGAATGCACACATGCAAATGTAATATTCCCAATATGTCCCTAAACTACTGGAAGGAAAAATATGATGGCATTCTCCTTCCAAAGGGTATAACCCACTTTGCACCACACCATACATCAAAGGAGATCCTACAAATTACAATACTACAAATTCAACATTAATTTTGAAATCATAGCACTGAAGCACTGCCCTGTGTCAGGTCCAATGGGACACTGCAACAGATGCACTGGTGCGCAGGTATGCTTATGCGTAGAGCTGAAAAATCCCAAGAGATAATAATACCTCTAACTCCCGCTGTAACTGTTAGTTTAGTGTCCCCAATGAATGATGAAGCATCTTTCAGAGATCCGAGGGAAAGTGTAATATGATTCAGAAACACTACAATGGTTGTTTCAAAGTTGCAAATCATAACCTGATTAACCATAACCATAATCCAAAGTTGGATTTGTATCCAATTAGATTTTCCACTTATTTTCGTTGATGTTCTACCTCATAAACCACTACCTTTGAAAAGTTTGGGGTGAGTAGGGTTTTTTTTAATGTTTTGAAAGAATTATCTCAGCGGGGCTAATTTTATTTAAGCTAAAAACAATAAAAACCAATAACATTGTGAAATTTTGTAAAATCTTTTTCTCCTACTTTCATACATTTTAAAAAATCATTTATTCATTCAATGCCAAAGCAGTATTTTCAGCAGGCATCACTGCTGTATTTAGTATTCAGTGTCACATGATCCTACAGAAATAATTCTAAAATGCTGATTAGCAGTTCTTTGATAATCATGAATTATGTGAACTTCATGTACCTTACCTAACCCAGGCCTAACGTGGGAACACAAGCTGTTTGTTGAAGTCTGTTTTTATCTTTTTTCTTTTAATTACAGAGAATTTCATTTGAAAGGAATTGCAGTTACACCCAAAACACAGCAAGTGAGAGTCGAAAAGCTACAAAACTATCACTCCCACCACAATCAACAAACCTGTCAACACCAAAAGCCGCCATATCACTATATGTGCATTGTAGACAGCTTTTCAGATTTCTAAGAGAGTGAGATAATTGTTGATTTGTGTCGATTAGGTGTTAAACACACTCTTTTGCATTTACTTCTCTTTTAAATTTGTCATTTCATGTCAGAATATAGTATGCCGAATCTACACAAAAACGTAAGAAATGGCAAGTTCCTGCAACAGCTGCTGCGAGTCTGTGTCGGTATGACAGATTTTGGCACCTTAGCAGGAAACCGATGTATCGCTCGCTAAGGCAGATGGTCAGGAATCTCTTGTTCTAGCCTTGCTGAAAAGCACACGCAGCAGCTATAGAGATATCTGGCTTCAAGATGGGCTCTCTGACCTTCCGGTGGCACGTCGCCCACAGCCTGACACTCCCACTCAATGTGACTGGTAGATCTTGGCTGAAGCAAACGCAGAGATAATTGTGCCTCATGTCCATGTGAGAGAAAGATGTTTTTAAGGACCCTGTCTCTCGCTATTTCCAACGTGGCTGACAGAACAAGAGTAATATTCAGTAGAATTCTGGCACATTCTGAAGGCCTCTTTCTTTCTTTCTTTCAAGAGTTGACAAAGGCTGCACGTTGCGATTCGTGGGGTCATACACTTGTTTCGGTTCTCAGGGGTATGATTAAGTTTATTTTTAATAGTTTACTGTCACCAAGACCCCATTAGCTGAATAAAAATGACATTGCTTCATTTTTTTTTATTTACTGTATCTTTAAAATGACACATGCACGCCCACCGGTTTTGTATTGTTACCTGGGTTTTGCGAGCTCTGAAAGTCTTTGTGCAGAGGACAACAGTAGCTTGTGCTCGTAGGTCATCGGTCAGGGTGAACTCTGTTATTTCTAAGAGAGACACAAATAAGAAGAGACCATTACGCCCACCCCAGGGTACCCAGTGTCTCTCTGTCAGGGCTCACTCTTTCGCCCTGCCCTTGGATCCTCTTTTACACCCGCGTCTGTCATGACAGACACGTCACAATTAAGTTGCAATTATCTTACACAAGAGGATAAAACCTTGGCTGGCCTTCTCGAATCACCAACATGGTTTCTGGATCAGGCTCGGTTCAAAAACACCGTTTTACAGTTACTTTCAAAACTTTTTAGAACTATTCATGCCGTAAACAGATGCAAAATAGATCAAAAATATTTAAAAATGTCGCATTAAAAAGTATATAAATCACTAGTTTTTTCTAAAGTAACTCAGTCCAATAGCGACACCCACAGGTAACATTACAGCTTGAGTCTGCGTTGTCCATGCCTCCCCTGAGCCCACTGAGTTTTAACAGGCCCCCTAAAGCATATGGTGGGTTTAGTTGGGGGTAATTGAGAATGAATGGGGGAAAGACACGTGAGAGGAATCGATGCCTCCAGTGCACTATGATTAGATGTGATTGGTTATGATTGGTTTGTTCGATAAATCCCGCGTCTTTTTTGTGCGTGTTTTGCATCCGCGAATCTGTCTGAATGAACAATAGCTTCAAGTACTTCATGAATCATGAACTGGCTCTTTAAATTTTATTATTTTGTTGTCTGAGATCAACTTATGACATTTGCTTGGATTTTGCATTCAAAAACATCAAAATGAATAAGTAATAGGCTATTTTCTACCCTAGTTTTGAGCCTATCTGAAAAATGCTCGGTTTTTATGGGCGTCTCGCACTGAAGACTTGGAAATAAACGCCCACTGCTGTGAGTGGATAACAGTTTTGCATAATGAGTTTCAACTCACCCGTCAGGGGGAAATTGTTCTGAAAACATCCAATGTTGTAAAATGGCAACAGGAATGATTCGCCCATACATGTTCAACCCAGAGTCCGTGTGTTGAACAATTCCTGTCAGATCCAATATAGACGGCACAGCACCATTCTTTACTCCTAATCGGTCTTCAAATCCAGTCTTGTTTACAAAACAGTCCTCAGTGAAATGAAGCGAACGGACGGACAATGTTTTACCCTCATCAGCTGGAACATCATTAAAAATAAAGTTTATCCATGCAGTCCTATTGGAATCCAGAGGAAGCTTATGCAGCCACTGTCTTCTTCCACAACTGGGCGCTGGCTGCACAATATTTTGTATTATCGGTAGCTCGATCCAGTTTGTAATCACGAGGTAGGAATCTATGTTATTTAGCTATGCATGTAATGCGCGAATTGGTGGGCGGGGTAAACCGGCCATGCTGAAGTAGGCGTTGATCTTCTTTTGCGGGGGTGGTGTTTTATCCTCTTTGACGTCATAGTTCCCCACTTCGAAAAACGAGTCGTTTGCTGAGCCTGGTGTCAATAAAAGCTTTTATTGGACTAACAAGGACGTTTTCAGTTCTGAAACTTACAGGATATTCTCATAATATGATGACTTCTTAGATGTCATAAGCTTGAGGAAAATTGATTTCTCAGTTCATCACCCCTTTAAATTGCTACTGCCTTTAGTTATTGGAATAGGTCTAAATGTAAAAATGCTTAAAACACTATCTTGATAAGATTGATCAACACTATCTCACAACCAATTCGTACGAATTCGACGCATGATTAAAAAGTGGCTAATTCGTACTAATTCGTACGACCTCACTCGTACTAATTCGTACGATTTGTCTAAACCCACGTGATGGTTAGGTTTAGGGGCGGGGTAAGGGGTAGGTCATTCGTACGAATTCATACGAATTGGCCAATTCGTAAAATATGTACGATTAAGCAAAATCGTATTAATTCGTACGAGTGAGGTCGTATGAATTGTTACGAATTAGCCACTTTTTAATCATTCGTCGAATTCGTACGACTTGGTCGTGAGATCGGGTTGGATTGATACATGGTTTTAACAAATATAACATTAATTACATTCTTAATGTAAAAAAAATACAAAAAAGAATTATTTTTAAATTTGTTGACGAAATCGTAATAAAATGAAATCATATAAAAATGTTTATTTAACCAGGAAAATGTGACAACGTGAAGTATAACTGGGATATGAATTTACATTTGATTTATTAAAAAAAAGAGGATTTTGCATCCTCAGAACAGCACTGCTATATATAATGTGTGTGTATGTATATATATATATCTTATATACACACACACACACACACACACACACACATATATATATATATATATATATATATATAGTTTGTTATTGTACACTGAAAAAAATAATATGCTTTATCTAATCAATAAAATTGTGGCAACATATTACAAGCAATATTATTAATTAAATTGTACAAATTAGAATTAATTAGAATGTTAATTTGATTAACTATTACTCAGTTCTAATTTGTTCAATTTAATAAATAATATTGCTTGTAATCTGTTGCCACAATTTTATTGATTAGATAAAGCATATTAATTTTTACAGTGTATGCTAGATGCATGAGCACGCACAGACTAGCAGTTTTGTTCAAATCTGTCTATCAATATTTTGAAGCGATTGTGTTCATCCTAAAGCAAAGCTCTAGCCCAAAGGCAAAGGATAAATTAATTTTTGTGGCACTATACAGTCCTTAAACCATGTAGAATTGTTCATCTCCATAAAATGCGAATACACCCAGCACATCCTCCTACTCACGAGCAGTTGGTAAATCCTTGTAGGCTTTGAGAGAATGAAGACCTTTCTCTTCGGGTTGGAGATGGAGTTTTATTGTGACTGACAAGACAGTGTTTGAATGTGAGGGTCTCCTTGGTAACTGCATGCTTTCTTTCAAAGCCTCGCTGCAAATATTTAATCACTTCAATCACCCAAATTAGCATGACAATTAAATCAACAATATAAACATTTCTTTCCCCTCCTTTACACGGCTGATTTGATCCTGAAGAAAAATGGAGGGCTGGGATACATTGCTGGTAAAGTAGAAAACAACAGTGGCCATCTGCCAACAGAAGGAAGATCTCTCCAACTTGAAGGAGCTTAAGTCAGCTAAATGCTCCAGAGAAAATAAGCCTATTCTTAAACTGATTTTGATGTTTGTGTTTTAATTTAAAAAAATAAAAAAGGTGTGCGGTGGTGGATTCTATCTTCCTTGTTTAAAAAAAACCCCAAAACAAACTCATTCTTGAATCTATTTTCAAAAGGCTCTGAAAAGACAACTGTCAGCAGACATGTAACATATTATTGGTATGCAATAACTTACGGCGTATAATCAGCCTGCAGCCAATAAGGCCGAACCATGGCTGTGCTGATATTCAAACTAATACTATTATGAGTAAGATACTGCTTTTCTAAAAAAAAAAAAAGTTCAATCTTAAATGGGTCCTATTATGCTCTTTTACAAAGTCTTAATTTTGTTTTTGGGGTGTCCTAGAATATGATTTCATGTTTGATTGTTCAAAAATCATT
Organism: Pimephales promelas; assembly: GCF_016745375.1. The sequence continues at coordinate 386,343 of NW_024121987.1, forward strand.
CAACAGGATCGTCCAGAACGAATGTCATGCACAAATTTTGCAAGCACAGATTTTATGTTTTTATCATTTTAGATACAATGTTATACACCATTTAATCTAACACAGTCTCATCCCAAAAAGTCATATAACTGACGTCTTGGGGCGTATTTTGACCATACGTCAATGTCCGCCTTTTTAGGGCCCCCTTAAACGTCGGTAGATGGCGATCCCAGGCCGTCATACAACTGACGCTTTACCTTTAACGTCAGTTAGGTGACGGGTTAGGTTTAGGTTTAGGTATGGGGTAGAGTTAGGATCCCATAACCTCATCTACCGACGTTTAAGGGGGCCCTAAAAAGGCGAATATTGACGTATGGTCAAAAGACGTCCCAAAACGTCAGTTATATGACGTCTTGGGATGAGACCGGGTTGTTTAATCGTGATACTTGTCAGAAAACTATGGTAAAACAAACAGTAATTGTTCACAAAACCATGGTTAATTTCCCTAAGGAACGGTGAACCGTTTTACAAAAGCGTAAGCTTACAAAAGCTACAATAAACACTATATCAACACTAATGTTGGCTAGCGAGCGGAGGCAAACAGCTTTGCCCTTTGATTACATCGTAGCAACAACATACAACTTATAATTGGAGCTGATAATAAAAAAATACAAAAAAATAACACATACTTAGAAGTTGTGATCCACAAACAACAGATTGTCCTGACAACGTGGGAACTGCTCCATTTCAGGAGAAGTTTTTGTGCATAGCCTGCATTGGAGTTCTAGAAGCTGTTAAATGTTTGGGTCGCTTAAAGAGAGTTGCTTGTTAAAATCAGAGTGTTTTAATAAATCAGTTGAGAGGATCACATGAATGGATCACATGTACTAATTCATAAAGACACTCATGTAAAAAAGAGTCACTAAAAAATACCCACCACTAATGCACAGACTTACAAATGCAAAAAAAAAAAAAAACAGAGAAGTGGAGTGACACAAGCAATTGTCTCAGTATACTTTATGTCATCACTTGTCACATCACATGTTGCTTGGACAATTAAATTCAGGAACCAGAAATTCTGAATAGCATGACTGAATCAACCTAACTATGCTAGGACACTTACACCAATCACTTCTAAGGTTCAGTTCAAGTAATATTAATATTTGCACAATTTCAAATGCCACAATGCATTATAGATATACAGTACAAGCAACAAAATGCTGTGCTACACTGTCATGCATTTACCAAATATAATGTCTCCCTGACCTTCCTATTCAGACAAGTGACCTATCATTTTAACTCTAGTATCCCACCCCATGGTGAAAAGGGCCTTGGCTGTGTCAAAAAGCCTACACTTGATGGCCATATGAATAAATGGCACATTTACTAATGTCTACACTGAGACCGAGAGCACAATCAGGCATAATTGAGTCTGCCTGAAGGCCTGAGCTCTCAGGAAACACATCAGTCCAAATGCACAGACCCGTCTGCTCTTATGTGGTTGAGTTTTTGACCGGTGGCTGCCTGGTGGAGCACATAATTCAGGAAATAGTTGACAACACAACAGAAAGCAAAGTTATATTAAATCTTCAAATATTATGAACATTACGGTTTGTGAAATGCCAGGCTATTATTTTTCTGTAAGCTTGATAGATGGATGGACGGACAGACAAAATTATGGTCCAGCAATGAACTCACATCTCACGAACGGACGAATGGATGGACGGACAAAATGATGGTTGAGCAATGAACTCACATCTTTTCAAATGCATTGTCAGCCAGTGTCAGCACAAGTCAGCCAGGAACCTGTGAAGAATCTAATTAAACATTCCCTCAGGTCACATTTCAACAGATAGCATTGTGCGAGAACTGAAGACAACTGCACACACACTTATCTTAATGGGGACATTTTAACATATACAATTTTATATACAAATATTTTGCAATTTTACAACACATATTAATAATATGAAAGTGAGAGGGATCTGGTGTGTGTACACAAGTATAGAACTCATGTATCTGTGAGATACATGTTGTGGCAGATGTCCACCCCAGAACGTGTTGTAAATGAGCCATGAATGAACCGGGGAGATGGGGGGATGTGGAGGATGTGTCACCTCTCAGACAGCTAGATCTGCTCGGTCCCCAGCAACATCTGGTAACCCATCAAGCACCACTCCATGCCTTCAGCACAGCAAGAGCACTTTCCAGTCAACTCTGAAAATGGGAGCTCTCTCATGGGCTTTATGTCTAGCTGCCCTCAAGGGGAGACAGTAAATCTGAGAATCAGATGACCCAAACGTCCAAACCTCAAGCTCACAAGACATTTTCCTTCTGTATTCTGCCTCTTTTTACTTATATATATATATATATACAGCCCATTCTCACTCCCAAGGCATCACCTTACTGACGCCTTGGGAAGCATTTGGACATGCTTCAATATCTGACGCTTTAGGCGCCCTTTAGCGTCAGTTAGATGACGCCCTAGGATCGCGTGTACCCTACCCCCACCCCACACCTAAACCTAACCGCGTCCTCTAACTGACGCTTTCCTTTAGCGTCAGTTAGATGACGCCGTAGGATCGCGTCATGTAAGTGACGCTAAAGGGCGCCTAAAACGTCAAATATTGAAGCATGGTCAAAGGTGACGCCTTGGGGTGAGAATGCGTTGATATATATATATATATATATATATATATATATATATATATATATATATATATATATATATATATATATATATTTCCCTCTATATACGACGAGCTGCAAATATGCAAGTTTGATTGTGTAGAGTTCTTACAGTTCATTGTTGGGATTACATCACACACCATCTCCATAGATTCATTTCAATGGGCCATAGACCTTCATGCTGGAGAAAGTAGTGACTCATTCCTTTGGATGGAAGCCAAGGCAGATCCATTGCTTTGCAACTAATACAACAGGAAGAGGCTTTTGACAAATGCCTGTGTCCCATTACATCCCAGAGGACCAGTGTCTCAGTCATGGAGACCAGCACTCAGAGATGAATGTGGAGCTCAAAGTGGAGCTTCATCCTGTACCATTACACAGCATTGAGAAGAATGATTCAAGTAGGTCGCCTTCTAGAAAAGTGCAAAGTTTATGAGACAATGGTCCGAAAAAAAATGCATGTAAGTATCTTTGACATTTCTGCTATGTGAACTGGTGCTGTCTCTTTCTTTTCAGAATTGAAATTGAATTGTCTTTAATTCAAATATAACTCATGGGTAGGGTTGGGTATCGTTTGAATTTGAACGATTCTGATTCCGATTCCGATTCCTTGTTTCGATTCCGGTTCCTAACGATTTTCGATTCCGATTCTTTTAAGAGGCAGGGTCAAAAAAATTTAGGTAATCTTGCTAACCAACGGCCTTTCTGAAGGAAATACTCCTTCTGTAAAAATACTCCTTTTGTCACAAATTTTGCATTTTGCCGAGATTTCGTTATTTTTAGAAAAGTGAAGCCACATTTTGGATCGACTACGTAAGGTACTCATGTTCGACTCGCGTGGTTATACCAACATTTCCGGTAGACGCTTCTTCGTTGGTGTTGTTCAGCGGTTTCTTCTTCCGCTCGGCGGACTGTGAATATCAAAACTAGGAATCGAAATTTTAACTTTTGAACGATTCCGGGAAAAACGAAAAGTTAGTCTCGGTTCCAATCGATACTCGATTCTCGATACCCAACCCTACTCATGGGGTTGCAAAACGCAATATCTCCATTCTTGAATTTAAATAAGATGAATTAAAATGAAAAGACATTTTATTTCTGTAAGTATTATGGTGTTCTTTGACAGAATGAAAACTTGGTTCGAAATAGATTTGACATGGAATACATATGTCGATTATCTTTTTAAAAAAAATAAAAAATAAAAAATATTGAGTAAAAAAAGTCAAAATTAATGAAGTTATTAGTTATATTTTGTCACAAAATCTGAATGGAAAACATTGTATCACTTGTGTGTCAATTTTCCTGTTGTATGTGGCCAAATTTGAATCATATTCCAACTCAGTAACTAAATTGATTCAATTTTTCTGAATTTTCCTCATGACTTTCAACATGTTAAATTGGATGAACAGATACTAAACTTGTTGTATGCCTAATGCAGGTGAGGTAAGTCAATATCTATTTGTATCTTATGTCTGATACCTAAGATAATTGATAAGTAGCCACATTAAAAATTCCATAGTATATTATCTAGTTTGAAAAGTTTAAAAAAAATATCATCTAAAGCTATGTGCAATGTAATCTAAAGCTAAAGATTTAATTTTACAGTTATTAAATTATGAGTTATTAAAAGTATCCAGAATTATAAAATCTCCAATAACCAATATCATATCATTATATCATGCATCCCTATTTGAATTATAGATGGCATCGTTAGTTCAGAAATACAAAGGATATCAAACTTGTTGAGAATGACAAACCAAAATAATCTTGATAAGGGCATCATATTTTCAAATACATTTTACTTGATTCTCACACTGATGATATCTTCGGTGGAAGAACATCAACGTTCCCCATAGCAGCACACACACACAAGACTGTAGAAGGGTTAACAAATACATCTGTGACTCACCAATCGTGTGAACTGAGGGAGACACGTGCAGCCAGCTGAGGTTGAGAAGTGTGGGAAGGAAATCAAAAGAGGCCCTTCAAGAGGCCCACTGGCCAGTGGCAAGTGCACAAGCCTGCTGAATTATGAATAAGCTGCTGATATCCTGTGACTGAGGCAGGGAGTAAGCACTTCCTTTCAGGGCCAGAGAGGAGCTTGAATACTCGTGCATTATTCATGGCCCAAATGTGCCTGTTATTAGGACTCGATATTTGGAGTCAAGTGTAAGATTATCTTTCCACTGTATGAAAATATTGCAGGCTTTGTAACATTAGAATTGAGCGATTGGCAATACAGAAGGACTCTGTACAGAACATGACAGTACTTGTGTTGAGTTCATGCTCAATTTCTCGCCAACTCACTCTAGGAATTCCTGTTTGACTGAGAGGATTGGCAAGTGTAGTTTTTACAGGTTAGGTCTGGTGTTTACATTAGCCATAATGTAGAGAAATGTGACTAAAGTTAACTCTCAGATGTCAAATTTGTAGGGGCCAAACTGCATGTTTGCTTTCTTAATACTTCCATGAATGTGGAAAACTACTCCCGGCACCTGTCTACTTAAGCTAAATAAATTCTCTCTAAAAGGTTATTATACGTTTACATATTTTGATACAGTTGTCAATTTACACATGCAGAAAAGTAGTCTGGGCATCCCACAAGACTCACTTCAGTTAGCACCCAAGTCGGACCCAAGGAAACACAAAACCGCGTCTCCACATAGCTCACTTGATAGCCACTAATACACGTGTTTCATACATTAGAAGCTTGTGCTTACTTTGTATGGCTTCTTGGCCCAGTATGGCCCAGACTGCTTTTATTTTCCTCTCCGTGTTTCTTTGCCTTGCGATGGACATTGTGCTGAAGTCCAGGAATGTGCTCTAATTGGACATAATTTGGCTTGTGTGACAAAGGTTTGGAATTGAAAATTGATCAGACACTTAAAGGAGTAGTTCACTTAAAAAAATAAAAAATAAAATAATTAAATAAATAAAAAACTTTTGCTGAAAATTTACTCAACCCCATGTTATCCAAGATATCAATGTCATTCTTTCTTCAGTCGAAAAGAAATTAAGGTTTTTGATGAAAACATTCCAAGATTTTTCTCCATATAATGGTCTTCAATGGGAACCAAACAGTTCAAGGTCCAAAAGACAGTTTCAGTGCAAACAGTGCAATCTTTTCGCTTGATAAGACCCTTATTCATCATATGGAATCGTGTAAAGCCCTTTGAACAGTTTGCAATGAAACTGTCTTTTGGACCTTGAACCGCTTGGTTACCATTGAAGTGCATTTTATGGAGGAAAATCCTGGAATGTTTTCATCAAAACTTAATTTCTAAGAGTTTTTTTTTTTTTTAAGTGAACTACTCCTTTAAAGGAGCTAAACGCAAGTCTCTGAGTTTTGGCAGAACTACGCCCCCTCTGGCGACAAGCGAAACTGCAACCAGAGCTGTGCGCGTTCATGGAGGAACACACACACACACACATACGCAGTTTGCACGAGCTGTTCATAACCTAAGGAGCATCAGCCGCACACTGTGCGGCACACATCTTTTGTTACAGTCATAATGAGGTACAGTAATACAGTAATAAATCTGCAAGTCATTTAAAATATAAGAAAGGAAAGGCATTCGAGTAAATTACACACTTATGTGTGAGAGGAGGAAACGGGGGTAGTAGAAAACTTCGGTTTTTGTTTCCATCTATCTCCCTGTGCTTACTGTATCCACTTATGATTGAATTATCATGGAAACACGTTCAGTTATCACTTTGTATAGGACCCGTTTGAGCCCGAGAGCAGACCGGAGATCTCTCCGTTTGTTGAAAGCCTTCCCGATGTTGACTCTCGTCTTCCGACGCCTGGCACTGGACAGACTGAAGTTTTATTTTCTGTCTCACGTGGAGTTTGCGTTGGGGTTTGTAATGAACTACAAGCCGATCTCTTTCCGCGCCATATACAGATTAAATGAAGTGCACGTCACCGAAAGCAACAGATATGAGCTGGATTTTATTAATCATCGGCTAATTTCAAAATCAGCAAAGACAGCAATAAGAGAGATCGGCAACAGGCCTGGTAAGATCATTTCATTTCTTTACTTTTATTGAAGATGGTAGTGTTAAGCGTCTGCGACTTACTTTCACTTTGATTTGCGATAGATTGCAGCGCGCTGGCTTGATAAAGGGGCTCAGCTCAGCTGCTCATCTGAGGTGATGCGCTTCGTCATACATGACTAAAATAACATGACATAACCTATAGCTTGGTTTCAACAACCAGATACATTTACACTTGTCCAGTTTCGTCTGGAATGCGGCCCAGACCACGTCCTCATGAGCGATTCATGAGCGGATTCAAATCCGTCTCGAAGCGCGTTTCGGAGGGCATTTACACCCTTGTCTTTTCACGATCGAATAGCTATCCGATCACAGAAAACACATGAAGTGACCAGGTGTAAACAGCCCCTTTAAATCCATCGTCTACTTTTGTGGAAAGCTGACTAGAGTTGTGTCGCTTGAGTTGTCTTCTCTGATACGGAGAACGGCGGTGAATAGCTACAACACGAACCTGCCAGACATAGCCAGGCGAGCGTGAACGCGCATGACGTCACGCCCAGTCTCAGATTCGAGCCCGAATCCCTCTCATATATTTCACTGTACATAATTATAGAGGCGATCGCAGTGATCAAAGAAGGGCTCATTCAGCCCATCAGGCGATTGTTTAAGCATTTATGGGTTAGAAAACGGCTATTTTTAACATGAAATGTTGCGCAATGCACCTTTAAGTTCAGGAATCTGATACTTGTTATACATTTAAAATTTTCATTCCACTTATAGATTCCTGTGTGCACATTCTAATTCTGTAATTCAAATAATTTGACAAATATTACAGACATTCATTGTATGGACAGAAAGCTCAATGTACAGTAGGTCATAAAGGCTCTGATTCAGTTACAAATTACAAAATACATTAATCCTATGAATGATATAGAATCATATGTAGCCTTAAAACAATCTCTGAACACTTAAGCCAACATTTAATTAAAACTGGCAAAAACAAATGAAAACACAACACAAAAAGCAAAGCAAAACAAAACAAGAAGACATAACAATAGTAGGCTGTTGTCCCTGTAACTCACACAAAAATAAAAGGGGGATTAATAAGTATTTCTATTGTATGAATATTAAAATAAAAAAATAAAAAATGGCAATTATATTTGGTAATATCATTCAAACACTTTTGTACATTTTATATGTGAATTGCGTGCCCAGTCGTCCAATTGTGGTAAAAAAAGAAATGTGGACAATGGCTGGGCAACATAAGCAGAAAATGGTTACCAAGAGACATTACGTTCCCTGAAACATTAGAAGCAAAAACAGTAAAAAAATAATCTCTTTCTCTGACCACAATGAGTAACCATGGGTGGCCACTGAATTGGTTGTCTGGACCCTACATCTTTAATATCACTGCAAAGCCTGGAGACATCAAGCCTCTACTTACAGTACAATTATGAATACTCATACAACCTACATGATTAGGATTGCTTTTTCTGTTTTCTTAAGTTGAACAATGGCTTACTGTTCAACATTTCAACTGAATCACCATAGTGGGCTATAGTCCCTGGCCCTTCATACAGAAATAAAAAATGGGGCTATATAAATATTGTTATTCCTAAAAAGAGTGTCAGGTTAAAGTCCACCACACACAATCCCCTCATTCAGCCTGAACCGATCAGATTTATTTCATTTCAGGGTGTTGTTATTGCGTGGTGAGGATCACTGCAGACTTGTGCTTTGACTCTTATGGCTAGGCATGATTACACTGGATAACTTACCGCGAAGATAATGAATGTGAATATGTCAAAGTGGTTATTTGGCATTTAACAGAGCTTTTTATCCAAAGCCAGTGGTTAGTATCATTTTGTCAGCTTTTATTAAATTTCTCATAATTTGAACCAGAATCCAGTGGTTACTGGTTTGTTTAATTTGTATCTCAGCACTGTTACATAATTGTGGTTCTCATAGATGATATTGATTTGCAGAAATGGAGTACCAAGATTGGTGAAAATTACAAGCCCTTCTGTAGATTAAAATATGAGAGTTATGATTGGCTAAGGTATTTGTCAGAAAGTTACATTCGTAATCAGTACAGTCATGACATGAACCTATAACAAATTATATTTTTGAGCCAAATAGATTTCAAAGATAAAAAATATATTGCGTGAATGTGTGAGAATTTGAATCATGATCTCCTTGCACAGTAAATGCCACTCATGCTTCTTTAATAAATAAATAAATAAATAAATATAAAAATTACCCACTGTAAAAAAAAAAAAAAACTGGCAGCTGTGGTTACCAGAGCTTTCCTGTTAAAAATACGGTAACAACATTTTAGGTTTTACAGATTTAAACTGTATTTTATTTTACAGCAATAAACCGTATTTCATTATCGGATATAATGTTAATTTACTTACCTTTTGAAGTATTAATATCTGTTTTGTTCAACACTGACAGCCAACAATCACAGCAGAAATGAGAGTCAAATGATCAATCAAAGCTCATTATAATCAGCTCATCCACAAGAAAGTTCATTCTATTATATAGAAGCTGCAAAGTGTCATTCACACAAACATTAAACACCATCATGGTAACATGTTGAAATTTAAAAAAAATGCAATAAGCATTAATTTAACAACATTAAATATATCATAAAACTCCAATGTACATAACTGATAAAAAAAACTAAGAAAATTATGAAGAAACAGTTAAAATACATTAAATGTGAAGTGTCACGCAGGGAATTGTCAATTTAAATTTTTTTCACTGTAAATTATACAATGACTTTTTTCGTTTCCAAAAACTGTAAAATTAACAGCATTTTACAGTAAAATTACATTAAATATACCATTATATATTTTTATATATATATATATATATATATATATATATATATATATATATATATATATATATATATATATATCATAGTTATTTGCCGTATATAGTAAGGAAAGTTTCTGTTAACCAATTAACAGTTTTTCACTGTAGCATTTTTACAGTCTTTTCCTGTTCAAATCATTCAAATCAAATCATTTTTATGAAAGAATGTCTTCTATGTGCTAGCATTTTGGGTGTGAATCGATAACAATGAATGACATATTATGTACAGTGCATAAACACACTGGTAGACCCATTTAACTCTTAGACCTTCAAATTGCTCAGCAATCTCCCATAAAAATGCACAGTAAATGGTGGCATCAGCTCTTTCTATGGTTCAGTGTCCAATTATTCAATTTTAAGATGAACTCTGTCATGGAATGCAGTAATTATAGTCCAATGGCTGCAAATGCCACACGATGAGAAGTTAAATAATAGCCTTGGACGCACAGTAACCTTTGTGAAGAAGACATTATCTGGGTAATATGCCTCATGACAACAGAGGCAGGAACATGTTATTGTACGGCCGTGGAAAACCCAGAGGCTCTTGAAAAAATGAGAACAGAAAGGAAAGGAGATTCTTCTGACCTCTATTGTAAGTTATCATCATGCATGTGACTTTCATTATGCTATGGGATTAAGAGTGACTTGAATTAGTGAAAGTCAAGTATTAAGTAAGTAAGGCCTACATGTTTTGAATGAAAGAATGAATGAACGTACAATGAAAATGAAATAGACTTTTTAAAATTGGGAAAACAGAGATATGATTTAAAGTATCTTTTATATTACATTTAATTAGACTGTGTTTACTCAAAGCATAGAGCCCCATTGTTTGTTGAACAACATTGACTGATTAAGCACATATTACTTTTAGACTGATAGGTAAAATGTGATTTAACCAGTAAACTGCAATAATAACTATATTACAATTAGTCAACTTTAGTTTTTAAAATTATATTTTAAAGGTCAAGCAAATTCAGAAGTCAGCAGTGGTCTGTTCCTAAATAAAACTCCAGCTGGAACTGGCCTGAAGGTTTCATAATTCATAGTGAATTCAAAAGCCTTTCACTGCAACACAGTTTATCCATTTACATTTATAAGCGAGGGGTTAGACTTGTCATCCCTCACATTAAGAATGGACCTGTCAGATGAATCCTCAAAATCAGTGCTTTTCACTTTATGGTTGGATCTTCAATGATTTAACTGGGCTGCGTGGGATGGTTAAGGCTTACAAAATCTTAATATGTATTCTACTTCTACCCTACTTTCTTTGTAAGCAAACAACAAATAAATAAAATTTAGGAACTGAATGGATAAAATAAGTTCAAGGGATATGGTGCATGGGAATGCAAACATAACATATAGTGGACTTTTTGGGAACGAGATGTGTGAGACATCTCTCAAGGGAAAAAAAGACAGTCCTGTAGGAATAATCCATAATCAGATACATAGTACCTATTTTAACTCTTAAATGCATGAATGTTTCACCACCATAATTAAATATGTGGGTCTTTAGCGACACTGATCTAAATCTAACACAGATGGATCTCTACCTGTTGTCTCTTCCAGGTCACTCATTATCAATCACGCCACTGGCCTCACACCATTCTCTCACAGCCCTCTGTGAGGGGCGATGGGGGCATGGGGCGAGCGGGAAGAGGCAGAGGGCCGCGAATGAATAGCACGAGGTCGGTGGCATGATTGATAATGAAAGACACCTGAGCGACGCACCTGTCTCGTATCACTCACGGAGGAGGAACCATGGTGAAAGACAAGAGAAGCCAGGCCTGGGTTTTATTTGATATTTTGTTTTTTTATGTGTGGTGGCACTCGACCGTGAGGGACTGCCGTCTTTACTTTCATTTTTGTATTTGTTAATTTATCATTAAACTTCTTTGAATGTTCGCCTTCACTGTTCTTATCAGAGCTCATTTCCCATTACAATCAGTATCTGGCTCATATTCACAATCTCAAACATATTCTCAAATCTTTAATTTTCAACATCTTCAAACTCAATATTTTGATCGCTTACAGCTTCTTCACCCGATACACCATCAAGTGACATTAGGAACACCTGTTCATTTTCTCATTAATCCAATCATCTAATCAACCAATCACATGGCAGTTGCTTCAATGCCTTTAAGGGTGTGTGTCCTGGTCAAGATGATCTCCTGAACTCCAAACTGAATGTCAGAATGGGAAAGAAAGGTGATGTAAGCATGGTTGTTGGTGCCAGACTGGCCGGTCTGAGTATTTCACAATCTGCTCAGTTACTGGGATTTTCACGCACAGCCATTTCTAGGGTTTACAAAAAATGGTGTGAAAAAGGAAAAACATCCAGTATCTGTGGGCGAAAATGTCTTGTTGATGCTAGAGGTCAGAGGTGAGTGGGCCGACTGATTCAAGCTGATAGAAGAACTTTGACTTAAATAACCACTCGTTACAACCGAGGTGTGCAGTAAAGCATTTGTGAAGCCACAACCTTGAGGCGGATGACCTACAACAGCAGAAGACCCCAACGGGTACCACTCATCTCCACTACAAATGGGAAAAAGAGGCTACAATTTGCAAGAGCTCACCAAAATTGGACAGTTGAAGACTGGAAAAATGTTGTCTGGTCTGATGAGTCTCGATTTCTGTTGAGACATTCAGATGGTAAGAGTCAGAATTTGGCAGTGTTGTGCCTGAACACGGTTAATGAATGATAGTTCATGAACGCAATCATATTTTGGGCGAACGTGAACTGAACGTACTGTATTACTGGCAGATGAACGCTACTGTGAATGCGTTCATTCTGGTGTCTATGAATGCACGCTCTCTGTTTGACTTTGTACAATAGGGTGCCAGATTTCTATAGAGCCTTCCAGGCGAAAACCCGGCAAAAACACATGTAAACAGGCCTTAATATGTACAGAAAAACATGCAATCTGGCAAACACAAGACACCGGTGTCGCACCGAGGCCTCCGTCGACAAAGCAGCGATCGAGGAGGTGTCATATGATCATTTAAACGGGTTTAATGACGAGGTCGATGAGGATGGGAAAAATCTTACATTTCTGTGCAAACTATGTTGTTGTCTGTGGTTGTATATGGGTTGCCTGTGGCAATAATATAAATTAAAAAAGCTTGCAACATATGAAAAAAAAGAACTGTGAATGAACTAGTTCATTTTTTGAAGTATGAACTATGAACTGAACTAGTTCATTTTAAAATGTGTGAACTGATCTTTGAACTAGTTCATGTAGAAAGTGAACTTTCCCAACACTGGAATTTGGCATAACACACTTTAGGCCCCTTAGTGCCAATTGGGCATCGTTTAAATGCCACGGCCCACCTGACCATTGTTTCTGACCATGTCCATCCCTTTATGGCCACCATGTACCCATCCTCTGATGGCTACTTCCAGCAGGACAGTGTCACAAAGCTCGAATCATTTCAAATTTGTTTCTTGAACATGACAATGAGTTCACTGTACTAAACTGGCCCCAACAGTCATCAGATCTCAACCCAATAGAGCATCTTTGGGATGTGGTGGAACGGGAGCTTCATGCCCTGGATGTGCATCCCACAAATCTCCATCAACTGCAAGATGCTATCCTATCAATATTGGCCAACATTTCTAAAGACTGCTTTCAGCACCTTGTTGAATCAATGCCACGTAGAATTAAGGCCACGTACAATCATGATTCTCAATCCCTCGTATTATTATTATTTATTTTTTTAAGCATTGAAAAGTGAATGCACATGCAATGTAAATAATATGTAAATATATTTTACAATTGTAAAAACAAAACAGTATCTTGATGAGATATCAGTATGGGAATATGACATAATGCCACTTGCACACAAATGTCCCATCAGCACTAAAGTTCAAAATGACTTGACATGAAGGCTGCAACACAAGTAAGATGTCTACAGCGAGGGGTTCACAATTACTGGAACTGGCCTGTACAAAATAAGCAACAAACTGGAAAGCGCTTTAAGTGAGGACCATAACTTCGTTTTCTTCCTCCAGTTTTCCAATGCTTTGATTCCTGATATGAAAACATTAATCTAAACCCCTTGCACTGACCCATACATTATTAGTTTGTCTAACATCACTTTGAATTTAATCAGACATTCAACACAGATCTCATCTGAAGTTGCCACTCATTGAATGTGACAATAGAGGAACACTAGCGGGCCAGCATAACACAGTCAAGCCATTGAGGACTGCGGTGACCTGTTCACTGTAAAGGAAGCAGTGTGGGTAATTTCCAAGGCAAACGCTCTTCGACCTGTTCAGTGTCCTCATAGGCTGGACTGTAATGGCTACAACAGGGGCCTAATTTTGTTGTCATCCCCAGGAAGCCAGCAGCCGAAACAACAACTAGGACCCTTGTCAGTGGTGAGGACACTTGGACTGCTATTATTAATAGTAGAGTTGCCATGACAGTGAACAGACCAGGCCCTTGTATAGCCGCTTTTATTCCACAGCCCCCTCCAAAGCTTATGAAATATGCAGAATCCAAACAGAGGTGGGGTTGATGTGCTTCCACCTCTACTAACCACTACATGTCCATGGCTATTACTTATTTATAAGATGTACAGAATAAGTGCCAAAATGGCCCTTCATCTTTTCCACTCCTCTTCACACGATATAAAGCACTTCTGTAGCCAAATGTTTACATAAAACCCTCTGCAAAAGATATAACACAGAGGAGAAAAGAGTTGAAATTAGTTAACAGAGTCCAGAGCGAGGGCGAGGGCGCAATGACAGTGAGAAGTGTTTGGAAGAGTCTCAAGTTTCTATAGTAATTTAGTCTAGCTATCCAAGCAAAAGTGAATAATGATGATTTCCTTTCTCCACCATAGCAATTCAAAATACATAGGTTTCTACACATCTCACACCAGGTCTGCACAAACATAAGCTCTGTATGAACTAATAATGACGTTAGTAAGTGTTTGATAGCAAGTTGGTGAAGATTTTTAGTAAAAGAAATATAAATTCTTAATACGCAACACGACGTATGTGCTAGAATAAACCAACATAGGCCCTGTTCAAAATGGCAAACTTAATGTGAATTTGCCATCACATTCACAACATAACAGAACTAGCGACAGACCTATATTTTCATAGTGTGACGTACATCCAAATGAAATGGATAACTGAAAAATAAAAAACACCTATGGAAGCGGCAATAATAATCCTTTCCATAGGGGATTATCACGCTGATGCGTAGTACTTCCGGATTCAGTGATCTTTGTGCACTGCCACATACGTTGAATTACCGATCTCACTGGCGAACTGATGACAGACTACACTAAGTTTATTTATACGTCATCCCTGGTCTGATTCACTAAAGTGCCGGCTGCAAATAAACGTGTTACCTTGTTTTATTTTCAAGTTTTAATCCACTTCTTCCTTATACTCAATTCAGTTGGGAATCCATGAAAACTTAAGTAGGGGTGGGTTTGTTGGCTAGATTTACAAAGTGGAACAGAGCAGTGACATATATAGCCTTCGTCTCAGCCATTGTTGAACTGCGTCGGAAGTGGACATGCACAAAGTTGACAAATCCCGGCCATGAAAACCGGAAACGTGATAATCCCCTATTATAATAAGACGACACCTTTTATTCATTTCAGATACACATTGTGTAAGTAGCTTAACATTTGACCCTATTCTTCTCCCAGTTCAGCCACTTACTTTCGTGTATTTCGTGAGAAATGGAGGAATTGACATTGTAAATCCAACAGATCCAATTCTCTGAACTGTAAAACAAACTAAAATGGCGCTGGCCATTGTGAAAACAGCTCAACTAACGCGATCGTTATAAAGATGCTTAAGCAACAAAACCCAGCCACTTGCACATATTTGACAATCGGAATATCAGTGTTTCATGCTATGGCTAATAATTGTGAATATTTTTAATAAAAAAGGAAAAATTACATAAAACCAGATCCTCATTCATTCAGCGCTGTGTTGCGGTTGTGCTGTGTCACGTGACAAGCAATGATGCGTCACCATGGAAACACTAAAGTGGCAAGTTCTAAATAACGGTCGCCTTGAAAAACTGGGAGGTCAGTTAGAATATTTTAAACTTATGTGTGAAAGGGTTAACAATCAGTTGAACAATGTGTGCTGATCCAGACTACAAAACAATCTCTGGTCGGAGGTTAGTGGTGGCAATCTCAGGTGGAAAAATAAGCCGTTGATCAAAATCAGCCAGCATCTTCCAGTTGTCCTGGGCGAGAAATGGTTTTAACACCTTTTCTAGGTGGTTGCCCAGGCAGAGGAATATTGTCTTTTGTGTGTAATGTTTTGCTAGCCTGACTACGTCAGACTTCCTGCTTCCGCTAATTTCATTTCGCTCCTGTAGTCCGTCTGAGATAGCAGCCTATCCTTCAGTTTTCCACCGGTCTGAAAACAGCCGGCCAATGTACGAACAGAGGGCGGGCTGAGAGCCGTGACGTAGGCGCTAAGCACCAAGTTTTACATTCCAGGTTAGAGAAATTGAAAACCGAAACATAAGGACATAACTTGTATAAGGACATAACTTACCCCCATACAACGTCACTTCTCTGTCTTTTACGGCCATGACAAGAACGTCGGTCTCCTCGGCTGTGAACGCTCCTGGCGCGCTCTTATTATCATATTATTATTATCATAATAATAACAACAATCCACCATATTTCGTTTCGAAATTCTGCTGCATTAGTCCCAGATAGGTGGTTCACGAACGATCTGTTCATTGCGTATGTCACGTGACAAATGAACGTAAGACTCGAAAGGTAAAGTGATTATTTATGTTCCCTGTAAATCATTTTTTACTGCATTATGATTTCTTAATTCAGAATATGATCAACATTGTGTAGGTGGATGTGATCAGGGAATTTGGCTGTTAAAATTATAACACTTAAAGCCACCTAAATAAACGAAATGACTCGAATGACTCAGACAGTCAGTAAAATGAACTTCCTATTACCCAGTCGTGATTGTGAGAGCAGGGGCTCGGGCTCGTAAGCTAAATCAGTGATGACTCGTGAGAGCAGGGCGTGCCGACGCTGTGCGGCGGCTGCAGCTCAGTAAACCATATAAATAACCTAGTTTGTGAATTGTGCACACATTTTGCAGCCCTTACAAAAGCACCTCTCCCTGTTTACAGTGGAAGTTCGATCATAGATTTGAGTTCGATGCATGATGTATCGATGCGGCTGGGTCGGTGCATAACATACGGCATAAATAAACTTATCTGATTGGCTTACGGGTAACCAATGATTTTAAACTTCAGACAAGCGCCCCCTCGCTAGAGAGAAAACACTTCTCTATTATGCCATTCCAGACTCAAAGTGCAGCAAAGTGAAGTAGCAGAGTCAGGTATTACCAGGCTAATGTTTTGCTAGAACAGGTGGCAACTTATTGGTCATGTTACGCTTGCCTTCCACAACTAAAGGAAACATTGCAGTACTTGGTCAAACCGACCTTGGCTAAGAGCCACCTTACATCCTGTCAAAATGTGCATTAAAGGGGTCATATAATGCCAGTTTTGTACAAGTTAATATGAATGTTTAGGGTCTAAATGAAAACTTTGTAATATACTTTTATTTAAAATTCTCATTAATATTTTAAGAAAACACCAGTTTACCTGGTGAAAATCAGGTCTTGTTTTCAGCAAGCCGTTCCAGTGCATTATGCCTTTAAATAATAAACCCCGCCCCTCTGTACAGCACCATGACGGCCGCAAAGAAGTTCGACAACTAAGGCTTGAGGACGTTTCTGAATGGTCGGTTAACGTAATGTTACTTTGATATATCTTTGTATGCACTAGCAGGGTAGAGTAGTGAAATACGAACGCTGTGTGTTTACTGATGTATCTGTGACGTTACAACTAATGGTCATGGAAAACTTTTCCCCGCAATTTGCAAAGATTAATATAAAAATTAATAAAACTTTAGGTGCAGAGGGAACATAAACAGTTGGTAACGTTACCAATTATTTTTTTTCAGCAGCAGCTTCTTAGCAAAACCAGCTTTATACTGATCCTCGTTTATAAAGCAGTCTGGTGAGAAATGATTCGCGCAAACAAGAAAGTATTGACGTTGATCGTGGGGAATATTCCCTTCGTAAACAAAACTCAGCCACTGCGTCTTCAGCTGTTCAAATTTAGGAACGTCAGAATGATTTCTGTGTTTGTTATTGCACCCAAGAACTGAACAACACAATCGCTTAGAACCCATTCTGCTCCGGTGTATCAACAATGACGGACTATAGTCTATGATGACAGTTCGCTCAGGGCAGGTTTGTGTTGAAACACTGCTGTGACACAAACACTGCTGAAACACAAACGTCTCGATTTGAGACGGGGGAAAACAAATAAGGAGATTAAAACAAAACCATTGGATGGATTTTTATCATTAAATGATGGTTGTGTACAGGCACTGACAACACACATTGCAATGCAATCAACTTGTAAATGGTAAATGGACTGCATTTATATGGCGCCTTCATAGACCTAATGGCCACCAAAGCGCTTTACATTTGGCTCACATTCACCCATTCACACACTCATTCACACATCGACGGCGGTGTCAGCCATGCAAGGCACCATCCAGCTCGTCTTGCTCATGGACACCTCGACACTTGGTCAGGTGGAACCGAGGATTGAACCACCAACCTTTCGGTTCGTAGACAACCCACATGAACCACTGAGCCACTGCCGTCCCTGTAAAAGTGCATGTACCATTATATGACCTCTTCAATGTGGCAGGTGTCTAAGGACAAGAGGGATTCTCTCCTACCCAGAGGTTTAGGTTCTACGGTGATGGGAGAACCTCATTTGTTGACATGATAAGGAAACTGATCCTACTCTCTTCCATTGACCAAAGGTCTTGCCAGCCCATCTTGCATTGTTCCACACTCTCCCATCTCATCCACTCGCCCTGCTTGGCCTGGGAAATCTTCTTTATACACCTCATATTCTCCTCCGGCTTTCGCACCACGTTGACTACCAGCTTCCTCCTTTGAGCTGGGCCTGCCATGTGCCATTTAGGATGAGCTAAACTGAGCCCAAAACGACCTCTTCCATGCTGTACCTGTCCCATGATATCACCAATGAAGGGCAGCTTTTGACACAGGTTCTGCGTCCCTTACACATTTGTCGCGTGACTCTACTAAGGTTATTTCCAGTCTGACCGGTTAAAGCAGAGACTGGCAGCTGCAATATTCCTTTAATGTAAAGTCCCACTCTGCTGAGGCAGTGTGGACCTCTCAACCATTTCCTGATGTATTAACTTATTAACGCCTCCAGTTTATCCACTGTTGTCAAAGAAACGTCGTACACAGTCATGGGCCGCAGCAACCTCGGCAGTAGACCAAACTGAAAGCAACAGAGTTTTAGCTTGCCTGGTAGAGCACAGCTGTTAATGCTCTTCAACTCTTCCACTGCTTGTCGTCTAACTTCTCCCACTCAAACTGTGTCCTTCCCATCTTACCATCTCCCAAGACTCTTCACTGGGTTCTCAGAAACTTGGCATTGCCTCATGCACCATTAAAATGAAGAATGTTGTATCTACTACCTTTCCTTTAACTATTGAGCTCCTTGATTTAGAGGGCTTAAATTGCATTCATGCCCATTAAATATTATCGGTTAACTTACCCAATAACCTATTAATGCAGGCTACTGTTGTAGTCATGGTTGTCATGTCATCCCAATGATGTTGGAGGTGAGGTGGGGTGTCATTATATTTTAAGTTGTACATTAGCGTGTCGCAATACACCATTATTGCCAAAAATATGCAATATTTTAATATTAATAATATAAATTATAATAATGTCATGTTAATACTACACATGATCATATTGTAAATAATCCAGTGCCAGTAATCTGGTTGACACTCCAAGGTGGTGGTATTGCATCTCAAATCTAGTTGCCACCCATCATAAAACTACTCATAAAACTAATGATATCGCAGGAGAAGGAAGAGTAATACTCTAATCACACCTTGAAAAAAGTTTGCTTGCCAGTCTGGGAGCTATGTGGAATCTGTAACTCTCTCTCAGCCTCCCTACACTCACATTCTGAGTAAGATTCATTGGTCAAAAAATAAATAAATTCAGTAAAATAATGAAGGTAAAGATTATCCTAGGTTCCTTAAGTTATATGATTAGTTTGTTCAATTTGTTTAGTGGAAGCAGCATGTTGCCATAAATAGTATTGCCTCTGCTGTTGCTACATACGCCGGAAGTTGTGATTCTTACTTTCCTATTGTGACATATCAAAGTGAAATGGCTTCTCAAACAAGAAACATCTCAACATCTCAGTTAAATGTACAATAATTACAATTAACTGAAATTCAAGATTTACAATAGAGTGTGAGTCCACAGTTTGATACCACCAGTTTCACTTACCCAGATAAGGAGGCTAATGACATTGTCATGGATGATATTGGAAATTATCTGACTGCTAAATGCTGCGACTGACCAATCAGATTCAAATATTCCAGTGAGCCGTGTAATAAAAAAATGGCTAAGCAATGATATTTCTATCAAAGGCCCTTTAATCGCCTCAGAGATTCTGTAAAACCCTAAGTTGAGCATTTTACTGCAATGTAGGTCAGCGTTTCCCTGCCACTCTCTTCGTATCTCTTTCAACATCAATCGAGTCTCTCCAACAGCCACTGATGAGTTCCAGCATTACGAGAGAGACACGCTGACAGAAGCCTTGCCAGGAAGACCTCAAACGGATAACCACTAGGCTGCGGTCCATGAGCCCTGCCACCGTCTCAATGCCAGGCCTCCTTCCATGCCATGCACAGAGCAGCTGCCCTCAAGACTCAAAGACAGGGAGGAGGCAACTCTTGTCCTCTTATTCACCATCTGTCTGCAGGAGGGCTTGGGTGGTGTCTGCCAGAGGAAGCGTAAGCCACCTCAACACTTGAAAGAGCCAAGGAGCGGGCCCTTAAATCACTGTCGCAGCTTCTACCTCTGTGATTGATCAGCTTCATTTAGCAAGAGCAGCCAACACACAGGGAGGGCTTGTCCCAACGTTCATCTACCCGAATCTGGACCTCAGTACAAGGCAAACACAGAGACACTAACAGCTGCAGCAGCAATGGGGTCTCCCCCATCAAACACTCATTATCACTCACTTAGATGACTTTTGGCCAACGCAGACACAGCAACGGTTGGGAATTTTGTTACGTTTTGACATTTTAACAGCAGCTACGTTATTTGTTTATTCATTCATTTGTTTATTTTAATATACTGTATATTACATGGCTCTCTGGAAATGTTGAGTCTAACTAATCAATTGCAACATTCAGCTGTCAGATGTTTTTTAATATTGGCTGTTGTCATCCATGGCAACATATCAATCCGCTCATCCGGGCAACGGAAACGTGATACTTTGATGAGTGATCCCACAGACTTTCTCTCGTTTCATTCAACCACAAATGGCGCCATTGTGATATTGAGATATGGCTTAGTGTGTGATTATCAAATCGTGAAAGCTGTGGGGTTCAAAGTAAATGGTGGCACTGTGTCAGTTTTTGACCCATTCAGTGGATATACAATAAAAACTATGGCAAAGTGCACATTGAGAGATTTTAAACACTTAAACCGCCAGAGGTTATTGTTTACCTGAAACCACCAGCGATGTAAAATTTACCCATGGACATGATTGCAGTCTTGATATGGCTATAAAACGTATTAATGTCACGGTATTATGCCACAGTCTTCACAAAGTAATGACTAGAGTCATGAAATGATTATTTTTAGCCATTAGCCATGTTCAACAGATGACCCGTCGATGCTGAGTCGACCCAGGACACATCACTCACCCCTGATATTTCCCCACCATCACTCATGGCATTCAGAGCCTCTAATACTGGTTTGGCATCCATAAATTGACTTCTTATATCAATTGTGACTAAAACTGATTACCTCTATCTCAGTGGGTGAACATAGTAACATAGAACAACTAACACACACACACACACACACACACACACACACACAAAAAAAAAAACATAGTAGAAGTTGAACAATAAGCATGTCCCAGGTCTCTTTTGAAACATTTCCGTTGTGGTCTGTTCTATTTGCATCGCGTTTCTGTATTACAGTACGTTGTGTTGTGAGTAATTGTATGTGTTTTCAAACTGTGAAAGATGTTTCATTAATTTGCTGTTTTTGTTTGTTTGTTTGTTTGTTTTTTCTAGCATGTTTTCTTTAGTTGCAGTATTTTGATCTCACTTCATTTTTAGTTCATGTTAACTAACGGTACCAAAAGTGTTACCACATTGTGGCATTAGCAAAACATTATGTGCTGACCAATGGCAGACAAAGGGAAAATATGGTACATTTGTTACAAAGCAGTAACTAATTTTGCAAATATGTTTGAAGATGTGCCCCGCACATAAACGACTTCTTCTGTATTCTTAAAAGTAATCCCTTTAACATATATATATATATATATATATTGCCATTTCAATCAAGCTTAAAGTTTAATATTCTTCTCTAACCACTATGAACAATTACTTTTTTTCTAAATTCATACAACAGATATCTTCATATTCTGTAATCTTTTGTGAACAACCCAGTCCCATTTTGTCACATCCGGCCAGGAACGAAACAGAGAGTGAATCCAATCGCAAGCATTTATTAATTACACTAACAGATAATCCAGGGACCTCAGAACAGGACAGACGAACAGGCAGGAACCGAGTGACATTAAACAACAACCGACACCCAACAACTGAAACACAGGGGTATAAATACACAGACAAACAAGCTAATCAAGCTAACAAGGGGGTGTGGTAAATAAGAAACACCTGTGGACACTGAGCAAAATCATAACAAAAGACAAGACACATGGCAGGATCACATGACAAACAAGGAAACACGTGATACACAAAGCAAAACAAAACCCACAACGTGACATAGCCTCCCCCCTATGGGCGGCTCCCGACGCCCCTAGTGTAACACCCAAAACAAAACCCAAAACACAAGTTCAGGAGGGTGGTGACGCGGAGGTGGTCCTGGGGGAGGGAAGGAGGGCCAAGTCTGTGCAGGGGAACAGGACCAGACTTGGAGCAGACGACCAGGCGAAGGCCAGGGCGGAGCAGGACCAGGCGAAGGCCAGGGCGGAGCAGGACCAGGCGAAGGCCAGGGCGGAGCAGGACCAGGCGAAGGCCAGGGCGGAGCAGGACCAGGCGAAGGCCAGGGCGGAGCAGGACCAGGCGAAGGCCAGGGCGGAGCAGGACCAGGCGAAGGCCAGGGCGGAGCAGGACCAGGCGAAGGCCAGGGCGGAGCAGGACCAGGCGAAGGCCAGGGCGGAGCAGGACCAGGCGAAGGCCAGGGCGGAGCAGGACCAGGCGAAGGCCAGGGCGGAGCAGGATCAGGCGACGGCCAGGGCGGAGCAGGACCAGGCGAAGGCCACGGCGGTGAAGACCCCTCGGGCGGCCACGGCGGTGAAGACCCCTCGGGCGGCCACGGCGGTGAAGACCCCTCGGGCGGCCACGGCGGTGAAGACCCCTCGGGCGGCCACGGCGGTGAAGACCCCTCGGGCGGCCACGGCGGTGAAGACCCCTCGGGCGGCCACGGCGGTGAAGACCCCTCGGGCGGCCACGGCGGTGAATTCCCCTCGGGCGGCCACGGCGGTGAATTCTCCTCGGGCGGCCACGGCGGTGAGAGCCCTTCGGGCGGCCACGGCAGTGAGAGCCCTTCAGGCGGCCGTGGCTGGGACACTGGGCCCCCCCCCAAAAAATATTTGGGTTGAGTCCCCGGGTGAAGGGCAGATGGGGAGTGGATGGTCTCGGGCTGGACGGTCTCGGGCTGGAGGGTCTGGACGGTCTCGGGCCGGACGGTCTGGACGGTCTCTGGCTGGACGGTCTGGCCGGTCTCTGGCTGGACGGTCTGGACGGTCTCTGGCTGGACGGGCTGGACTGTCTCTGGCTGGACGGGCTGGACGGTCTCTGGAGGGCTGGACGGAACCAGCAGTGAAGAGCATACAGTCTCTGGAGGGCTGGACGGAACCAGCAGTGAAGAGCATACAGTCTCTGGAGGGCTGGACGGAACCAGCAGTGAAGAGCATACAGTCTCTGGAGAGCTGGACGGAACCAGCGGTGAAGAGCATACAGTCTCTGGAGAGCTGGACGGAACCAGCGGTGAAGAGCATTCAATCTCTGGAGAGCTGGACGGGACCAGCGGCGAAGAGCATTCAGACTCTGGAGAGCTGGACGGAACCAGCGGCGAAGAGCATTCAATCTCTGGAGAGCTGGACGGAACCAGCGGCGAAGAGCATTCAATCTCTGGAAAGCTGGACGAAACCAGCGTTGAAAGCTCGGGCTCGGCAGGGCTGACGGTGAGCGCAGGCTCGGCAGGGCTGACGGTAAGCGCAGGCTCGGCAGGGCTGACGGTGAGCGCAGGCTCGGCAGGGCTGACGGTGAGCGCAGGCTCGGCAGGGCTGACGGTGAGCGCAGGCTCGGCAGGGCTGACGGTGAGCGCAGGCTCGGCAGGGCTGAGCTCCGGCAGGTCGGTCTTGGCGGACAGAGAATCGTTCAGCAAAACAGCCTGGATGATATAGTCCTTCAGACTACAGCTAGGGTGATGGAGTGGCATAAAGGAGTAGAGTGGCTCGGATAGCCCTCCTCTGAAGAATACCATCAGGCATACCTCATCAAAAGATGAGACAGGTGCCAGCTTAATAAAGTCCATAATATACTCCCCTAAGGACTGATCTCCTTGACGGAGACACATAATCTGTGCTGCTGGATTCATTTGGAGGTCGGTTGTTCTGTCACATCCGGCCAGGAACGAAACAGAGAGTGAATCCAATCGCAAGCATTTATTAATTACACTAACAGATAATCCAGGGACCTCAGAACAGGACAGACGAACAGGCAGGAACCGAGTGACATTAAACAACAACCGACACCCAACAACTGAAACACAGGGGTATAAATACACAGACAAACAAGCTAATCAAGCTAACAAGGGGGTGTGGTAAATAAGAAACACCTGTGGACACTGAGCAAAATCATAACAAAAGACAAGACACATGGCAGGATCACATGACAAACAAGGAAACACGTGATACACAAAGCAAAACAAAACCCACAACGTGACACATTTCAACTTTCCTTACTGGAAGAACAGACATAAAAGAGCATTAAAAGACATCCAGTATATCATTTATTTTTACATTTATGACTGGTTTTGGTCTCGTTGAGTCATCGATGTGTAGAGATCACATTGGCATGCCCGACCGAGCAGGAATGAGCTCCCTAAAGAGAGTTCACGGCCGAGGGCCTCCATATACACTTTTCTTTTTTTTTAGTTCTGGGTGCACAGGGAAAACATTTTGACTTCTCTGTACCCTCTTTTAACAAGCTCATGGTTATTCTTTGGGATTTACCCACCGGCATGCCTTCATCTTTTCCGTTACCAAACGAGGACACTAACCACATTCATAGTTTGTCATTTTTACTCTTTGTAAGGCAGCTAAAGAGAAATCAGCGCTCAGGCTGCTCAGTTTCAACATGCCAAATACATATCATCTGTGGCAAGTCGTCTCGTGATTTACAGTAACAAGAACAGAGTTCAATTCTGGTTTAGAGGGAAACTGGGATGAGTTCATTCCTAACAGATGAGTAATGGTCATACCAAGTGAAACAAAATAAAAGCCTTGATTAAAGAAAAAGTCATTAGCATCGAAATGGCCCCTGACCAGCCGTGGCTCATATATAAGGGCAGGTGAGGCAATTCCCCACCAAAATATAAATCAAAACATAGACCACACTAAATTAATAATAATTTGTAACTGTCCAGCATTCTGCAACAACTATTTTGGATATTCGTAAAGTGAGCCGGATGTATTAAAATTAAGCGCATGGATCCGCCAGGCATGTATCATGATACGAAGCGAGTCACCTGGTCTCAGAGCCCTCCCAAGCTCTACAGTGCCCCACAAAATTTAAATTATGTAAATTATGTGGTGAAAAATGGAATGGCAGCGCTCTCTAATTGAGAGCCATTGGGGCAGATTTCAGAGTGCCCCGCTTTTTTCACGTTACCTCATGTAAAACTCGCTCCAGACCAAGACAATATCAGTGCACTTCAGCTATGTGTCTGTATCAGGTCAGTAACTAGTTGGCATGACTTTGGTTTCCTAACAGGAATTCCTACACAACTTGCAACATTCCAGAACAACATTCTGAGGCAATCAACACTAAGGCAAGTCTAAAATGGCAGTCTATGCGTTTGTCGTACTAAAGTATGTCAGTTACCATTAAAATGTTCATCGTAAACTAGCGCTAAGATCCAGAATCTGCCCTACCTAAATTTACTGACAAATAAACTAGCATTGCTATATCTTCAATATAGCTGTCATTAAAATAGGATTTGTTTGGGAAAATTGGAAAAATGTAAAAGGCGATACATTTTACAAGAATAACTCATAAGCCTGTACGTGCAAGTGCCTGATTAAACAGGTGGCCCAAAACTTTAATGTATCACAGCAGCATTGCTAATTATGACTGGCTTAAGATGACAGTTCTTTTTCTAGCTGCCAGTGAAAAGTGTGTCAGTGTTTTTGAAATAGTTTTAGTCATCTCTCAGAATGTGACATGCCCATCAGGATTTGAGTTTTAGATGGTCTTCAAGTTGAATGAACGCAAACAAAGCAACGAGGAATTAGTTGATGCTAGGCATCTCTCCAGCTAAGGTTTACGTTCTCTTTAATGCTGTCTTTAACAGATACGATTACACGAGTATGTCTCACATGTGTTTGTCTAACTCCACATTTGGCTGAACGCATTTATCCATCTTGACAAGCACATAATGTGGGCATGGCTCGTTCATATGACGAATAAGCGAGAAGACAGAGAAAAGCAGAACTTCTGGAAGTTAAGACAACACTTTCAGCTGTTTTTCTTCTCTCTCTCTCTCTCTCTCTCTCTCTCTCTCTCTCTCTCTCTCTCACTGACAATGTACCCACCCCCAAAAGACACTGAAAGATTGTGGTAATCCTTTCAAAATTACATTAGCAACAGCCTTCATCTCTCCCCCTCTCTTTGAGTAGGTGGCATGAATATGAGCCAAATAACTGAAGACAGTGTGGTGCTGAGAACACATCGGTGGAGACACAGCATTCTGGATGTAATTTAAATATGCTTCTACATGAAAGGTACAGATATGGATGGGACCCAAAGGCTTGTTGAGAATGAGGTCCGGCTGTGGAAAAAATCCAAATAAAACTAACTTTATATTAGGTGCCTTTGACTACTATGTAATAACATTTAACCCTAAAACAGGCAACGTGTCTCACGAGATACATGGTTTTTATTATATTTTTGGGGGGCATGAGAAAGGTTTTTTTCATCAGATCTTTTATCACTTATGACAGCTTGGTCTGTCTTGAGTATGCTGGTCACATGATTTGCTTCAAATTTTTTTGTGATCAATTAGTCAGCCTGACCTAAATCCAACATGGCCGCCAGTGGTGTAGAACATACAGATATTTAAATAAGTAATATATATATATTAAACTTACTTTTCTTCTGGAAAAAAAAATACTGCTAACATTAATTGTGAACATTGTCTTAAGGTGCTGAAGGAGAAAATTAAGTAATATGTTGTTCGTGTTGTTATTTAGCATGTATTGAATGTATGTGTCCCCTGAGACAGGTTGCCTGTTTAGGGTATTAAAAAGGGATTAAACTAGCTCTATTTAAAATGCACTATTCAAACTTAAATGATTGTAATTCAAGAATGCTTTGGAATATCGACCTAATTTAGACCTAAAATTAAAATATGAAAAAGTTAAGGAAGTTTAAAACTTACATTAAATCAAATATACTGTACTTAATTTTTTTTTTCTTTTTATAAAATATGTAATTTACAAAATAATTTTTCCTATAAAATTACTAAAATCAAAGCCATATATCTAACCAAGTTGTGTTCCAAATTTGAAGTTGATATCACAAAAATTAAAATTCCCATGCAATTTTGTTTAGGCATAATACCAGAAATAGCCACCGGGTGCATGACTTACATTCCATTGAATTTAATTGTATGCATTCTGCCATAACAAATGAATATCACTTCTGTCACAAAATATGAAACCTTGAGACTCAGAAAGACCTTGATCTTTCTGACAATGTGTTTTGTCAAGATTAAAAAAGTTGATCATAAAATATGAAACATAACAATGCCCAAAAGGGGAGGAGCCCATTCTTAGAGGAGTCCTCTAAGAATTTAGAGGACTGTTTCTATGGTAAGACAACGTCCAATTTCAAAACGAGTTTCACAGGCTGAATCTTAAGTACGTAAACTTTCAAATGATATATAATTTGTCAACGTTAGATCAGGTGAAGAATGGGATATACTTGATTTAAAACTAAATTGGCAGTAACAGTTAACAGATTAATAACATGGTCCTTATCTCAAGAGATACAATTCATAAAATCTAACATATGTCAAATAAAAAAAAAAAAAATTTTATTTAAGTCCAGATTATATAAAAAATAAAATGAAATTATTTTTTGCTTAGCATTTTCCACTCTTGCCTGTTTATTAATCAATTGATACAACATTCATTGTGTACATGTTTTTACATTGTACTTATACTTAAAAAAAGGTAATTACAGCTGTAAACAATTTGTGTTATTACATCTATAATTACATTGTGGATCTTTTATCCCGCAACCCGGTAACCTAACCATACCACCAAACCTGTGCTAAACATTATTCCACCTCCAACAGCAGCAAAAGTGTTTTGCAACAACATGAACACAATAAGCGCATTGTACATTTTATTTTATGTATGTACATAAATACAACTAGTATAAAATGTGACCAAAAATGTAATTGGAACAGTCTATGTTTGGGCCATATTGATTCTATTCAAAAGAAAAGTATTACAATAGTATATATTTAAGAATGTATCAACAGACAAGCAGTATTTATGCTAAGCAGTGTTTTATCAAGATGAAAACTAAAAAAGAAAGAAAAGAAAAAAAAAGAAACATAATAAAATAAAACACATAATTTTATAATAGATAAATTGTGATAGTGACATTATTTTAATTTGATAAAGATGTACTGTAGGCTATAAAGCTGATGAGAACTGCTCTTTTCAAAGCTATTCATTTTTTTTATTTTTATTCTTTTTATTTTAAGTATTGTGTATCTTTCTAAAATACATTTTATTCCAAAACAGTTAACTTTGACAATCCCATTTGTTTTAACTCAATTTCCCCAGACACCCTTCAACCCTATTGTGGCCCCCTGGAGGTCTCCGGACCTCATATTTATGTTTAATTAATATGTTAATGTCATATTTAGTGTATTTATATTGCATCATAGTTAATTTGTTTTAAGGAAAATACAACACAATATGGCAACATGAAATGGTTTGTAAAGCATACCATCCATCTCAAACTTGTATACATCTTTGTCTCATTTTCCACCAAAAAGGCTCAAGAAAAGATACAAGCAGTTTCTGAGTCCGCTCAACAATCTGCTGATGGCACAATTATTCATCCATCCCTTTTCTCGGTTTTTCCTAACAATTAAAAAGCTATGAGGAGCAAAGCGAAGGGCTCCCTGTGAGGCACAGTGGGAGGTGTGCTTAGTGTTGTGGCACGCGTGTATGGAAAGTTGGATACAGGTCTCAGTCGCCAACTGCGGCAGTTTGGGAGCGTTAACGAGATCTGACTGTCCTCTCAGTTGGGCCTGCTCTGAAACAAAGCTTTACACAAAATATTTCTTCTTATTATCAATGTGTAAAACATAGTTCTGCTGCTTAATGTTTTTTTGTTTGTTTGTTTTTGTGGTGATTCATCTCTGACGTGATGCAACTGTGATGTATTTTAGTTAGAGCTCAACCGTTGTCTTTAAGAGTACACACCGTTGACACAGAAGTTACACAATATAATATAAAAACTATAGGTTGTGCGGATTATGTAACATAAACATTAGGTTAGGGAACATTCGTTTGAATTTCGAAATCTTTCACAATTCTGTGACCTCAGTGAACATCCTCTTGAATTTCACATCCTCATCTCCCCTCAGAACTTGGAGATGTTGGTGCTAGACAGCTTACCAGGGAAGACACTCACTGAAAAAAAAAATGGAAAATGCAGTGAATCGCTGCTGTTGCCAATTGGACTGTCTAAAAATACTCAGTCTAAGCCATCTGACTCCCACTTGAAGCAAAAGTTAATGTCAAAATAAGCAACACACAAAGTATTACGTGGGATAGATCGCCTCTCCCCAGCAATGAGTCTGAAAATTACAGAGACCGAGAAGCAGGAAAGTGCTTATGTCTGGCCCTCTAAATGGAAGGACTGAGAGAGTGCACTGCTCAGCTGCTAAAAAAAAAAAAAAAAACCCTGCCAAGATGTACCACGGACTTTTAGCAAGCCTTTTTACTTGCGCCGGGGAGAGAAAAAGAAAGAGAGTCAAAGAAAATGTGTGGCACTGTAAGTGTAGCGACTTCATCTTCAAAATGCTCTTTCCTCTCATCTCTATTTATAAACCGCCAGCTATAACATGCTGGACCCGATTAAAAAAAAAAGTTCATTCATGTGTTCAAGAAAAGACATCTGCGGTATTGAATTCTGCAATTTCACGCCTTTTTTGTTCATTGTTATCCAATCTGCTTTTCCAAGAGTCGACATTTACCGTTTAAAGAAGTGGCCGACGTAAAATAAATGACGGCAGTCAATCATTTTGTCTGCCAAGAGCTCTTTAAATCATTTCACAGCAACAGAAAAGCTGTAAATCTATCACTTAGATGTTGAAATAATAACTTGTAGGATATAGTTTAAACATATCACGAGCCAAGCCTAACAAAACATATTTTCCTCCAAGTTGACAAAGATGATCTGTGCAGTGAGTTAAATGCAGACAAGAGAAGTTTTATCCTAAACAATAATTTAGCCTCATGTTCGTCTCAGAGACTTTTACCCTGCGAGACCCCTTTACTTTGCCCTGAGAGACCCCAGTGATGAACATAACATCAGCAGTTTCAAAATTAACCTTGTATTTTCCCATAAAAAAAACAACAACATAACATTTAAATTCAAAAAGCATATTACTGAAGCTTTTCTGAACAGTGACTGGTATCTATTTTAGTTAATTTGACTCAATCAAAAATTCATTGTAGCAAAAGATAATAAAAGAAAATCAAATACAGACTATATGTGCACTAGTTAGAGAATCATAAAATGGGAGTATAAAATTTACTATATACACACACTACCTTTCAAACGTTTTTTTTTTTTTTTTTTTTTTTAATGAATGAAATTGATCAAACGTGACAGTAAAATACATTTCCCGACGAGCTGGATGGCGCTTTGTATGGCTTACACCGCCGTCGGTGTGTGAATGAGTGAGTGAATGGGTGAATGTGAGGCAAATGTAAAGCGCTTTGGTGGCCATTGGGTCTGTGAAGGCGCTATATAAATGCAGTCCATTTACCATTTGTGTTACAAAAGATTTATATCTCAAATAAATGCTGATTATATGAAATAAAAATAGTAGTGTGTGTTTGTGTGTGTGTGTGTGTTTAGTCACAGTTTCCACAAACATATTAAGCAGCACAACTTCTAGCACAGGAAATTTTCTTAAAATCAGAAAATTGTATAATTTCTGAAGGATCATGTGACACTGAAGACTGAAGTAATGATCTTGAAAATTAAGCGTTACCATCACAGGCATAAATTCAAGCATAAAAGCACAAAGCATGAAAGGAAGAGTGACAGAGAAGGATGAGAGAGGACCAGGCCTGGACTATTTATGTCATGTTTTGGTTGAGGGGCTGCCGCTTTTACTTTCTTTTTGTGTTTGTTCATATATTAAAAGTGTTTCCACCTCCTCCTTACCTGAATTACTAACCTTGTTACATGGTTATTTTAAATTGTAATACTATTTCAAACTATTACTGTTTTAGTGAATTTTGGACCAAATAAATGCAGCCTTGATGAGCTTGACACTTCCTCAAAAAACATTAAAAAGTAGACTCCAAACTTTTAAATAGTAGTGTAATATAATTCACATTTAAATATTATTACACTATAGAGCACACGCATATATTTAATGAAATGATGTAAAATTAGTAATTAGATTGCATAAGTGTTGTAAATATGCATGTTGCTTTGTTGCAACATGCACAAAACTGTATCAGCATTCAACTACTGTGCATTTAAGGCCTGGTTTTCACAGACAGATCTTAGATTATGTCAGGATTAAGCCTGATTTTAATAAGGACATTTAAAGGACAGCATTTATAAACATGCATTAGAAAGAAAATCATTGCTTGTGTGTATCTTGAGACAAAACAAGATGACATATTTTAAGATTTCAATTGCTCTCTGTTAAAACAGCTCAAACATGCATTTTTAGTCTGGGACTAGGTTTAAGCCTTGTCTTGTGAATCCAGCGGTAAGTGTTGTTGTTTAAGATTTTATGCTGGATGATCAAGTTGGCTAAACTGTAATGATACTTTAGGTGGATGATCAGTCTGAATCATCAAGGTCTGTGTTAAGTTAGTTGATATACAGGGTTTGATTTCAGTGTGACCAAAAGACAGTGTGAGGGTGTGTGTGTGTGTGTGGCCTCGAAATCCACTTCCCCAGACAGAGATAATTAGCTACCTTATCAGCATAGGACACCAGAAGCCCCCCACTGGAGTGACAGGTCAGGGAGTCCAAACAGCTGGGGATTGGGGGACGATAAGATGAGAATATGAGCGAGGGAGGGAGAGAGAGATATATAGAGAGAAGCAGGGTAGAAGCCTTGTAATCCCTGTAAGAGTGAGGCAGCTTCTCTGGCCTATCAGGTCCACCAGGGCCCCTCAGCCCTCATTAGCATAAATTCAAATGACAAATGTGTCCGGCGCTGGCAGAGACTAATTAATTCACAAAGGGGGGAAATCGTTGGCATTAGACATCAAATCCTCCACTGCCAGAGGACCGAACAAGTGTTAAAGCGCTAGAGCAAGACTTTGCTTCTCCTTTTTTTGTTCCTTTTTTTTTTCTCCCATAATACATTTCAGCGTGGTTTTCCGAGAAGGAGAGAGAGAGTGAGGGAGAGGGAGAGAGAGAGAGACGGTTAAAGCCAAAGTCTATATATCTGCGTAGTGATCTCAAGAGTTGACATGGCTGTTGGTATGTACATTGTGTGCTGTCATATAGCTGATCAATGTAGTGTTATGACTGAACTGTGCTCAAAAGGCACATGACATCTGCACACAATCCTCGCTTTCTTACCCCCATCTGTCTGTGTGTTTATCTACAGCACACATAAACCCCACTGCCCTCAGTGAAAGGATAAGGGCACCCCCTTGTGTTTGCCATGCTGAGTACATACAGCACAAAAGGGAGCACATTGTGATATCTATATTTTCTGTAATAGTTGAAAGACAACAGCTCATAATATCTAAGTATTATGAAACGATGCCAAATGCTTACATAAAGTGATTTCTACAATGGGGGTATAGGAACGAATTGGATTTGGTCAATTTTTTGTTTAGTAATGTCTAAATAACAACAAAATAACTTTGTATAACAGTGAAGGAACATGTTTCAAGTTTGGACACCAAGTTTATACTTACAAGGCTGTATCAGTGCCTTTAGAAAAAAAAACAAATAAAAATAAAAAGGGCTGAGAAACAGTGACTACAATTACAATGTGTAACAGAAAAAGTAACAATAAAACTCTAGTAGCCTGTTACTTATTCCAAATTGCATTATACCAAATTGTAGTTACATTTACACAAAGTAATATAATCTGACTACTTTTTGATTAATTTTAGATTGCTGCTGACATTTACCATTTTGATTTCAATTGGATAACCTTGTAACATATTGGTGTAAAAATACAAAGAGAACTACATTGCATTCTTTGTTGTCAGCAGGGTTTCCCAGCCTGTGGTCCATTAGTGAACTGCACGAGTTTAACAAAAAGCTATTAATTTAACCATAATAATTTAATATTAAAATAAATAACCTTAAAATCAAAACAAATCAAAATAAAGCACTCACTAAAAAAAAAAAAAAAAGATTAGTTATTTTGCTTACCAGTGTGTCATGTGACAATTAACATGGACATAGAACCGTGAACTTAATTTTATTACTATGTATTATTATTGTTGTGGACTTTATTTTATTATTGACCTAACTTATTTAACTTATAGAGAAAGACATGGTTAAATAACTCACTAAGAAATAATTCAAATAACTAATAATTACTGTGTGCATCAGGATCTGATTATAGAAAGTTGCAATGTTGGGGAAAAAAACACTTGATTTGAGTAAATCCAGCGATCATACGCTGTGCATGGGTATCAGTTTCCACAGGCTTATGCTGGCTGGTCTCTGTGTGCGCAATTCCACAAACCTGGAAGACCTTCTGAATGTATATAAGCAGGTATATATGAAGAGTTCAGATGCAAAAGCCTCTAAATGCCATTTGAAATTTTCTTCTAGAATGATCATTTTTATCAAGCTTGTATATTTAAGTTCAGTGATTTCACTTAAATTGCAATGATAATTACCTATTAATTGTCATTTAAGTGAAATCACTGAATTTAAATATACAAGCTTGATAAAAATCATCATTAAAGAAGAAAATTTCAAATGGCACTTAGAGGCTTTTGCATCTGAACCCTTCATATATATACCTGCTTATATGTACCTTATATATATATATATATATATATATATATATATATATATATATATAAAAGGAACATATAGAAGATTATGTAGTAGGGAGAATCCTTGAATTATGAATAATTTACTGGCATTGTGAGAATAATGTAATCAATAAAAAGGTAACTGTGGTCTGATTATGAGTACTTTAAAATATTTTTAAAATAAAATGAGTATTTAAATATAATCTAATTACAAGTACTCAATTTGTTTGAATCTGATTACATAATCTAGAATACATGTAATCATTTACCCAGTACTGTCCGTGCATATGGATTTAAATAAACAACAAACTGAGTGCTCTTGAAAGTAAATATCCAGAAATATTAGTGGATGTTGCATTATAAAATACTTCCACATCTAACACATATTTTAGTATGAAAAGCCTTTATGGGGATATATACAAATTAATGTATTGCACTATTTAAAAAAGCAGTCGGTTGACCAAAGTGCTGTACACTTTAAGAATCATAAAAATAACATAATGATTAAACAATACAGACATAGAAATCCCAACACTACTGTATACTGGAATGCATTTCAGCAAAATGGCTGGTTACACTTTATTTCGATAGTCACTTTAGACATTCTACTAACTAAAATTAACTTTTCAACTACATGTCAACTAAGTGTCATTAGAGTATTAGTAGGCTGTAGTAGACTGTCAGTAGACTGTTAGGTTAGGGTTAGGTGTTAGGGTTCAGGTTAGGAGAACAGGTTGACTTGTAGTTGCTAAGTTACTTACAGTCAGTTGAATGTCTGTTGGGGGACCAACAAAATAAAGTGTTAGCAGATATTAAGCTGGCAGTCTACTAGTACTCTAATGATAGTTAGTTGACATGTATCGGCAAAGTTACTTATAGTTAGTTGAATGTCTAAAGTGGACTATCAAAATAAAGTGTTACCAAATGATTTTGCCACAATTTATGTTTTGTCTTGGAGCTTATTATTCATAAATAGAAGTTCAAAATCATTGTTTTTTCTTTTTTATGAAAGTTTCACAGTATCTACAAAATACTGTGGGATACATTGTCAAGTATATTCATTTACACAGGTTTTATTTTATCCTCTTTGTTTTAGTGCTCATAATGGGCTTAACGGACAGCTACATCTGGATCGGATCAAATCCAGGTGTTCATGAGAAGACAGTGAGCTTGTGCTCCCTCACTTTGTGCATTAGAGCGAGAGAGCAAGCAAGTGAGATGTACAGAAACTAAACCAGGTGCACTACTTATTCTAAATCTCATAAAATTCACCATTTTTTCCTAAATGCTCCACAAGTGCTCTGAGTACTTTGAAGTTATTCCATGAAAAGAATTATACCGTACCCTTTTCGTGCCATTATAGGTTTACCACAATAACATATCGTAATTCGGTAATAAATACTGCAGTGCGTATGACACGAACACTGAATGACAAACCTGGGTGCTAAAGAATGGCAGTGACTAATGCTATATGCCCGAAACAACACCTGCAAAATATATTGTCCTGAGCGAGGAAGGACCACTGTATAGGACAGTTAAGAGAATTTACAAGCCTTTGCCATAAATGACTTCTAAAGGAAGCTTTGAAACGGCACCACAACTATTACGGTCCAAAACCTTTTTATTTTCATACGAAGCCATTACAGTTTCCACATCCAGTATATGTTACACCCGGTATTTAACGGTTGTAGAATAAGCTTTTGTCATGCCCATCTTTTATTTTTATGATATTCCATAGTCTAATGGGCACATATATAGATCTCGCCTTGAATTTTGTCTATATGTTTGCTTCCATGGCAATGATGTGCTTAGTAGTCTGGCCGACGAGCTGTCGTACGGTGTATTTTCAGCTGTTAAGGTCTATGTGCAAAAGACTCTTCACATTGTAAATCACAAAATAAATCACAATAAAACATTTGAATAAATCAGTGCAACAAATCCACTTAAAACTTCAGAAACACTATAAACCTTAAGATTTGTGTTTTGATCTATTCAAGCCAGATTAAACATGGTCTTTGGGAAAAGAATAAAACTGTTGTCTCTGAGGGAGGATGTTAATTTAAAGGTTGAGAACAGGACGTAGTCAACATACATGCACTCATCCTGGTCTTTTTATAATGTCTTCAATGTTACTTCTAACATTCTAACAATCAAAACTAATCATTTTGCAGAGACTACAAATCATCTGTAGTTTGACCTGACAACAAGATATGACAAAACAAACTAATATGTGTGTTGTCATTGATTCATCATCATCATCATCATCATCATCATCATCATCACAGGTTTGGTTTGACAGGAGGCATCACAGGAGAAAAGGGGGGTGAAAAAAATACAATCTAACCTTATTAATTATTCAGCAGAATAAACAGGCTTAATAATTTTTCAAAAGATCTTATATTAGGTTATGCACAAATTCAGTACCATATATGATCGCCACTTGATGCTTACTGTAAAAAAACAAACCTGCAGACATCTGAGCTATCTATTGATATGGCCCAAAATATATTTTCCTAATGCAATCTATCATAACGAGGAACACATTTGCATTACTGATGCAAACAAGAGTGTACTTACAAAATTCAAACATTTAAAAAAAAGAACTTAAATAAATTAAATTCAATTAATTAAATCATCTTTCAAAACTGTCCTCAATAGAGAGTAACCCCATGTGCCTTCTCACCCCGATCCCTCGAGGCTTCTATTGTGGCGCGTTTCCCCGCCCTTTGTGTTGAAGATAAGCCCTCGGCTGTCTGAGTGGCAGGGCAGCGAAAGAGAGCAGGAAGAAATGGTTTCATGGCTGAACTGACAGCTTGAATTAGCGTGTCTGAAATGTGCATCATCTGCTAACACTTGGACATGGTGTTGCTGTGGCTCTGGGTAAAGCCTTAACCGCCGCCTGCTCTTCCTTTACCCATGATCCTGTAGCTGGAAGCGCCAGGCCCTGTCACTTTGATGGACATCTGCCTGGACCTTCCAGGTCTCCATGAGCCAAAGACATGAGCCATTCTGACAGAATGCAGGGTGTCATGCGCCCATCTGGCAGAAATCTGAAACAAAGCGCCAGTCTTACTGTAATGTCTACCAGTGTAATTAATGGAGGTAGTTGCACAGATATTCTATATTCTTTATTTCATTTTTTTTAATGATATTTCTAACAAGGGAATATTTTTTTTGTAACTCTTTTTGTGTTCCAACCAATATCCATCCATTCCATTCTTCCTTCCCACTTCCCCCATCCTCTTTAGGGTCACCTATTCCAGCATATTGGACCAGATACAGGGAAACCCGATTGGAATTCCCAAATTTAGACATGAATTAGGAATGCACTAGAATAGAAATAGAAATTGTATGGAAAATGAATATTCATATTGAGAACTTAAAAAAAAGAAGAAAAAAGTGAGCGTAAGGAAATCAAAAGGTAAGCGTTGCATTATATGCAGTTTTCAAGGTTTCAGAATAAACTATTCTACTGAAACAGCTACTTTACATTTAATCGAGCAAATACAAAAGTTGACAAAGAATGATTAGTTGGTGCAATATTTTTAGATTTGTGTAAAGCCTTTGATACAGTTAATCACGCAATTCTCCTTTCTAAACTGTCTAAATTTCAAGCTTTAGTGTGGATATTCTCATATTTATCAAATAGAAAACAATGTGTAAAAAATACACAATGAGTGTACCCAAAGGATCAGTGTTAGGTCCCTTATTATTATTTAGACTATTTATTAATAAACTCCCGCAACAGTGTGAAGGTACAAGTACAAATGTATGCTGATGATACTCTTATTTTTATCCATGAGAAAACAGCAGATTTAGCAGCTGAGAAGTTAAAACTGCTGGCTGGAGAAATCCTGTCTTAGCCTGAACATTGGTAAAATGAAAGGAATTTTCTTCTCAAAAACAAATGTTCAGACTCTTAAAGTTGATATTTTTAGTTAATGAGTTCAATTATCGTGTCTCTCTATTAATGTAGCTAATAGTTTTATGAAAGCTACTACTTTTCTCATGTCTACTGTCTGACATGTTGGGTTAAGCTGGTGAAACTGTTATTAAACACTTAACATCGCTATATAAACAGACTCTAAACATTTTAGATTAAAAAAAAAGATTTCATTTCAAAAAGATTGTATGATCTTTTTTTTAAATTTGACAATTTTACACTTTATTTCAAATTTGTGTATGGTTTATACAATTTTAAATGGCTTAGTGTATTGATTTTGTTTTCTTAAAACTGTGAGATCTACCTGATTATCATCCATAAAGTAATTGTGTTGTTCCTTTTCTTCATTCTGCTTTTGGACTATGTTCTTCTGCAGTGAAATCTACTACTCATTGGAATGCTTTCCTAGAGGATATAAAAGGGTGTAAATCTATTGGTCTTTTTAAACTGAAGTTAATTTTTTTTTTTTTTTTTTTTTTTTTTTTTATCGAATCAACTACGGAAGCGTATTGCATTCACTTGAAGAAATAAAATCTACTGTTTTTTTCTCAGAATAAATCTCAAAATTACAAGCTAATTTTTCATGAAAAAAAAATGCTCTGTTTTTTTTTTTTTAATTAATGACTTATATTATATCAAAAACTCATTAATTCAGAAAAAAACAGAGCAAAAACTTTTTTCCATGAAAAATTGTCTCGTAATTTTGAGACAATTTACTCGTTAATTCAGAAAAACAGAGTAGATTTTGTTTCCTCAGGTGAATGCAATACGCTTCCATAGTAAACACTGACATCGTCCTTTTTTTTTTTTTTTTGCCGTGAGAGTTAGGGGAATGGGGCAGAAACAATGATATTAGCCATTGTATATACACACACATCCAAAATTGAGTGATACCAATAAATGAGTCGTCAAAGAAAGAAAAAAAAAGGACAAGGCACAATGTTTTAGGC
Source organism: Pimephales promelas (assembly GCF_016745375.1). The sequence goes on from NW_024121987.1 coordinate 425,459, forward strand.
ATATGACACACAACATCATAATATTATTATTATTATTATTAACATTTTTAAATCTGTGGTGGCATCATGCCTAAGAGGAAACATTTTATAAATCACTTAGACTTATTTTGAATGGTAGTGTTTTCTCTCTTATGCTCACCAAGGGTGCATTATGATAAAAAAAAAAATAAAGTAAACATTATTATGTGAAGTATTACAAAGCATCATGACTTTTGTGTAAACATACATGCCACTTTCGAGTCAGGTGGCGTGTTATCTCTACGCATTTTGAGCTATCCGCGTGTATGTCTACGCCAATAATGTCCGAGTGATTCCGTGTGTCTGTGCACGCCGTCAAATGTCCGAGCGAAACGAAGCAAAATGTAGATCTACATCTGGGGAGTGATCCAAACACTAGGATGGTAGGGGAACACTCATAAATGCTATTAACCCCAGTGGTTTAGGTTTAGGGACGGGGTTGAGGTAAGTCATATATTTATATACACAGTAATAACGTTAAGTCAACGGCGTTCATAAACACGCTGAAAAGCGATTATGCGTGTTGATAGCACGCCAAAAATGGAAATACGAATTGGCGTGTCATACACACGCTACTTCATGAGATCAGTCTGAGCTAAATTACTCCAATCTCACATGATCCTTCAGAAATCATTCAAATATGCTGATTAGGTGACCTATTGATCTTTTACGCTTCATATTGAACTATCAATGTTCTCGAAAGCTTTTGAGGACTAAGTGTAATGGCAGGGACGCACTCATCAGCCACTGGACCACACATCTACACACTGGCCCCTCTTTACTGCTTCTTCCATTTGAGTAATGGAAACTGCAGCCCACTGACAGAGGAAGTGAATCTGGGACTGTGATCCACAAAAACTTCCAACAGCTCCTTCCAAACACATATAAGAGCAGCAGTGAAAACACTCCAGCCTGCAACCCTTCGATAAATGGGAGGAAATCCTGGACATGTCGAGCGTATTAGAGGAGTGCTTGAGGTTTCTGTTAAATTTGGATCGCTCCGAGCAGGAGAAACGCGATGCTATTTATTAGAGATGACCAAAGCCATATGGAAGCGATCATCGGCCTCGTGCACAGTGGCAATTTAAAAGAAAAACGGCAGTGCTAATGAGGGTCGTCCTGATTGTTTTATGCGCTCAGTTCCCCTGTGCTTGATCGGTTACTGAATAAATGCAGACTATAATTACAATTGCTTGTAAACAGCACAGTGCGTAAAGCACCCAAGAGCATGCGTCTCTGTTCGTTGCTACTCGAATTTTAGACAAAACAAATAAAGGGTGTACGCTTATGTGAAAGCGCATTGTTCCTGTGCGGTTGGCCAGCTGCTAATACTTACCACTTACAAGCTTTTTACCATTCACACTGTCAGCTAGCGTGAGCATAGTGGCAGTGTAATAGCCCAAATATTAGTATTTAGCATGAAGACAAATCATTTCTTCACCTCTGCCTGCTTTGTCTTGTAAGCAGTTTTTAAACAATGTTTCACCAAGTTAGTATTGCAGTGATGATGTAACGACATTATACAACCTGTAATCCAACGGGTCTCGTCTTTAGACCTGTCAAATATTGCCGAAAATACCTGTGGCTGTGCTGTTAGCTGGAGATACGCCGTTATATTTACCATAGCCAATCAGAGCGAGGCAATAAAGCATCGTTATTTATTGGCATTGCGTCTCCTGTTACACGCGTCTTACCGAAAGGGGATTTGAGGGGGTTTGTTTCCTGTTTATCTGCCTGCACCCTGCTGCTATCGGTCAGGTTCAGGAGACGCCTCCATGGTGAACTTGCCATCTTTTTTTTTCCAGCCCATTATATCATGGTATTAATCATTAGCTCTTTGCCCCCTATCAGCTGGCTGCACAGGAATGGATGACACGTCGAATTACTCCAAAGACAAGGTCCGTGTTATGTAGCCGAGATGCTGTTAAGGAGAGTGTATGACACGCTTCAAATGAGGCTAGTCTATCCATTAAGAGCATATTTTTAGGGAAATTCTCAAAAATCTGAAATGCCAATTGAACGCTTGTTCTCACTTCCTGTGCGTTTCCTGTCGGAGTTCACAGATCTGTTTTAATGAGCAGATTGGGAAGAACAAGGAGAGGGAAGGAAAGAAAGAAGAAAACTTTAAGGCATGTTTGTGACCAAGCCCAGAAAGATCTCGCGTTTGCATGCATGGTTTCTCTCCTGGGTTCTCTGTTGGGTTTAATGTAGACAGGTCTTCCCTCTTGTGCCCTGTCTCACCCCTGCTTCTCAGAGAGATGCCAGAGTAGCAACTCATTATTTCTACTTGTGAAATTTGTCCGCTCAGGAGAAGGCAGAGCGTCTGGCAGCAGAGGTTGAGCCACAGCCCCTGTGATTATGTCTAGAGAACATTTGGACCATTGAACACCCTGACATCTAATGAACCCACCTAGTGTCTGACATATGGGCTACTTATATCATTTTCTTCAGTCCCGAAGTTATTATGTTTTATGCAAACTATTAATATTTTTTTAAAACAATCACAAAGTTCTGCTCTTAATTCTGCATTTCACTGAATTTTACACAAGTTAAATGTAGGCACTATTAAAGAGAGGCAAGGATGGGTCAATTTTAAGAGAACATTTCTTATATGCATAAATGGTAACTGTTTCTGTTGCTGACCAGGGTCCGTGATGTAGTTTCTCTCATATTGAGGTGCATGGTGACAATTTTAACACTAATTGAAACTCCAATTGAAGAGTTCAGATGCAAAAGCCTCTAAATGCCATTTGAAATTTTCTTCTTTAATGATGATTTTTGTCAAACTTGTATATTCAAGTTCAGTAATTTCACTTAAATAACAATTAATAGGTAATTATCATTGCCATTTAAGTGAAATTACTGAACATAAATATACAAGCTTGACAAAAATCATCATTAAAGAAGAAAATTTCAAATGGCATTTAGAGGCTTTTGCATCTGAACTCTTCAATTATTGATATAGAAGGACTGAACCTTTATAATACACGTGAACACCATTACTAAAAAGATTGGTCTTGGCTTAACAGCTGATTAATATATAGCAAAAAAGGATTTTAGTAAAAAATTCATTTCAAATAGCAAAAGCACAAGTGTTAGTGGGACCTATAGGCATGGAATTAAATGTGCACTATTTTCTAAATACATGTAATTGATATGAACAAACTATGCCGGGTACACTTAAGTACTAACTGAAACTTTCTGCTGAACTGAACACACTTTCAGATACAGACTGTTTCAAACAACTGGAGCAGATTTTAAACACCACATATTTCTTTTTTAAATCAAAATGGGATCTTCCTTTGAAATGACACTCTCTTGTATCATACACCGACTCCTCCAATCATTTAGTCCCCTTAAACCTAACCAACAATCAATTGCAAACTTGCATTAAAATCTGCCTCCCATTACCAACCGATGGATCGAATCAAGTCCCATACCTACATATTTCACTTGGATGTATGTCCCAATATGGCAGGACATTTCAACCATGTACAGGAGAAAATTACTAAAACAATGACACCTTATATCAGTGTTTTAGTACTTCCTAATGTTCTACACATATTTCCATGTTCCCATATTTGAGATACACTGGGTTATGATTTGAGTATTCTGGACAAGGCAGTACATTTTCAGTTGTTTATGAAAGAAAATGTAAACACAGTTCCTGGTCTCGCCTTCCCTCAGCCTGAAACTGAGTGTCACAGTTCTAGGCTTTACAAAATAAAAACATCTCAAAACTCAAGGAAATTATTTAGACTCAACGGGGCATTGACCAAAGCCATTTTCTTTTTAAATGTGGTGTCTCATTTTCAGAAAGACATTTCCTCATCTTGAGGGGGGTTGCTATATAGCTAGACTGAAGCAGACTCAAAGCAAATATTTCACTCTTTTTTCTTTTCTTTTCTAAAATCTTCTAAAAAGAAAAAGGCAAACACGCACTTAATTTAGCAACATCATACATTCCCCTGTGTTTTTCAAATGCGAAGATTCATCCACAATAAAGCAGAGATTTAATCAGACACCAGAAAAGAATAAAAAATAAAAAATAAAAGAGGTTGTGTGCTCCAGAAACAAGATGACGTGATGTCTGATGGCGACAGTAGAAATGGTATCTTGAAAGAAAAAATCTCCCCTTATGGAAATCATGTCAGAAAAAATCCACAAAATGAAATTGTGGGCAGCTTAAACAAACCATATTTCCTTTTTTTCCCTTTGTTCTTCACTCCAAGAGAGAATGACTGTTTAATCCTCGAGTCTCATTGTTCGGCTGTGTCTGGGTGGTTGAGGGAAATTACTTTTTCACTGTGATGTTATAGAGTGTGATTTGCCAGAGAATTTTCCAGAATTTACTGCCTCTGAATTTTAGATTCATAATTAGGCTCATCTCTTTTGTCTGCCATTTCACTTTCAGTTAAGATCGTCTCCATCAACAAATACACTATAAATTGTAAGCCAACACTGATAAATCTGTTCATAAAAATTATTTAGAGGGAACAGTTTTATCCGTTAAGCAGCCAAAACTTGGAAGGTCCTTGAGTCTCAGAGGATATTAGTACATGGTTCAATGGCATTAATGTCCCTTGCCAATAAATCAGATTACTAATGTATTAAATGTGGACACAGGGACTAAAGACATTAAGACACAATTACCTTTAAATCTGCTTAAATGGATATCTCATCCAAAATTATGTCATCATTTACTCACCCTCAATTCATCTAAACCTGAATGACTTTTTTTTCTTCCGAGGACCATATTAGATATTTAGAGAAATCTATTTTTATTTCTCTATATAATGGAACCCAATGATCACTAGAGCTGCATTATTCTGGATAAATCACTTTTTTTTTCAAACAGATAACAATTATCCCATGATTCTGAACAGACAGCTAATCAAAATAACATTTACTAGATGTTCTGACCCAATGTAAATTGCTGCAGTCAGTTAATGTTTACTTAATTTGAATGAATTAATGAATAAAAAAAAAACAACAACTTTGATTTCAGTTAATGATTCAATGACTCACTCATAAATACTTCGCTTGTTTCATAACTGGATAAATCAGTAGTTGAGCAAAACTCTTGAATTAATAATGCAATGACAAATGACACATACATTTTATAACGGTCACTTGTCGCCACCTGTAACCTATAGCGTTTTGCTCTACTTGTAGTTTAGTATTCTATCATCAGTGTTTATATCAAAACTTCAAACTTTTATCCCAGCATCAGTGTTTATATTTAAACTATATAAACTTTTATATCAGTATATTTTTCATTTAAATTATTGTAACACCGAAATAACAATAATGTGTGGTCGAAAAGACTGTTTATGAAGCTGTTTCATACCCATGTATGATAACGAATGCATATTTGAACGTTCATGTGTGATTTTGAAAAAGGTTTAATAGACACGTTGTCATTTATGAATGAGATCGTGTTGGTGTTTGAATCAAGATCGAGATCTTTTAATGATTGATTGTGCAGCCAAAACTATGTGGCCACCAACAAATTTTATTTGTGTTCTTCAGAAGAAAGAAAGTTTATGCAGGTTGAAAATACATAAGGGTGCAGTAAATAAATGGTGGCAGAGTTTTCATTTTTATTTGATTTATCCCTTTAACAACAAGAGATCTAGTTCATCCAGGAGCCTTTTGGTGAGAGATCTACATTGAGAGGTAGCATAAAGCATGATCCATTCCCTTTTCATGAGATGTTCACAATCCTAACTTCTGGAGCGAGGCTAAAGTGAATCCAGGCTAAAACCACTAGACAATGGAAGTTTCTTGTCACAAGCTGTCAGACTACTCAAATCTGCATGACAGAAATCGTCCCGTCACCCAATACCCAACTTTCCAAATTTGCTGTCTAAACCCAAAGCTCTGTTTAACCACATCAACAGTCTATGCTATGACTATTGCAGCTACCAGTGTAGTGTTACTAGTGTCTGTCTACTGTCTAGCATGGTTTGCTCTATAGGTTCTAGACTTGTTGCCTGTTTTTATTGAATATCGCCTTAGGTCTAAAAGGTCCACTGCTGGAAACTCAGCAGACAGTTTTAACATCGCTATAGTTATATTTCAAAAATGCATGCCTTTAACCCTTTGTAGTTCCTTTGACACAGTGCTGCATATAATGTAGAGTAGCAGTCCAGTGCAATATATATATATATATATATATATATATATATATATATATATTAGTGTGTTTTAAGAAAGTGCTTTATAATTAGTAGAAAGGAGTCACATGCACTTTAGCCTAGTTGGTGCTCACAGAACAGGACAGAAATCTAAGAAAAAGGACCCAAGGTCTAGCTAAGACCAAGGAGCAATATTATTTTTATTAGTTCAGAATGACTGAAGACGACGCATGGGCGTCAAACCGTTAGAGTCCAACAGTCAAAGGCAACAATGTGCAGAATTTAAAGTCAAAATTCAAAATATTGGCCACTGGCAGGTGGGTGTGGTGCATCAAGTAACCAATCATATTCAAGCACTTCATTCTGTACCAAGCGGCAACATTCTAATCTGAAAAATTAAGCCTACCCAGAAGTGCAAAAAAAAAAACTGCAATACGATCGAAAATCCACTCGGGGCAGGTCCTAAAAGGGAGCAAATGTCCATAGATCCCATGTTAAAATGTCCGTTTTCACAGGATAAATTCATGTTTTTACAGGTTGGTCACATGGACTTTTATTGTATTTTTCGATAGGTTCCGAGTGTCTGACAACTGTGAGGGGGGTGATTTTTTTTTCTAATTTGTTAATTAATTTAGATCGTATTTAGATATAAAACGTATGACGCATAAGGGCGTGGTAAACTTTGATGGACAGATTGATTGACAGCTGATAAAGGGCTTGATACAAGCCATGATCTGATACAAATCATCATACCACCTCTGTATCTTTTCTGAACATTTGTTTTGAAATATTGTACATAAAATGGGTTGCTCTGCTATAAACTACACTAACCAACACTGTAGGTGTAGTTCACTCCACACTACTATGTCCTACTATGCCCAATCTTTGCGGGAAGTGCCACTGCAACAGTTAGCATTAAATTGCCTCAGAAACGTTAGCGTCTTAGGTAGGGACAGGTGGGGTTTTGGGGGGCTAATACAATGCTAAATTATAAATCACATGCACCTATGTACAATAGCATACCAATGTCCAGCAATCGATTTAAATAGTACATTGTGTTTAATTTGTCATTTAATGAGATCTAATATGTCGTTGTTGGCGAGAATTTTCATGTGAAGAAATCCGACAAAAACATGCATGCACTTTAATGGTCCAGTGGCAGAACTTTTGCCAAGCGTGTCAGAGGTTCTGGGTTCTTTAATCCACACTTGTATAGTTTTTCGATCTCATTAAAACCGATTATGTTTATCAGTGGTTGTATATCAAGCAGGGACATGTTTGTGTGCATTTTCCTTTGTGACTTCACAAGAACGAATAGAGTCTCCGCAACGGATTAAAGCGCTAGTTTATCAACCCTCGCAAAAAGTGGTGGAGACAAGTCATATAAGAATCATACGAATAGACTGATATGTCCCACATTGGACTGTTCCTCAGCAGCTTTGCAGTGAATGTAGTAGCCATAGACTGTAAAAAGTAGCCTTGTCTGTCAGTCGTTCTTAACAATAGAGATAGCTGAGGCTGCTTGGCTGAAGAAGCGTGTCCACCGGCTGACTCAGTCTCACACAAAGCCTGCCCTTTTACTCATATATGGATTGGCCAGAAGGTGGGCAGAGTTAGGATTTCCCAAGATTTTCAAAAGATGGCGCTGCCCATAGCCCCCATATACGGCCTCCGTTATTCAGAAAGTCTATGGGTGACGTCAAAGACGCTTAGTCAATTTTTTTTTTTTTTTTTTACAGTCTTTGTTCTGTACTATTAAATATAATATTACCGTTATGTGCTCTGGTCCTGTTCCTTGGTCCTAGCTAGACCTTGGGTCCTTTTCCTTTAATAATTAGGTTGCATAAAGTCAACATAACCCCCATCAGTGTTTCTTAGAAAAGGATATGTAAAGTATGGCCCTTCAATAGGGTACCTAACATATTACACATTATATAAATCAAATACAAACTTCAGCGCACAAAACTGTGCTTCAGTGAATCCACTTTGACTTGCAGCTTAGAAACTCTAGGTGTTCAACATCTAGTTCATGATGTCCAACAACCTCATTTACTACTGTCACCTCTAAAAGCAGTCATCTGATCACAGAGTCCTGACAGACACCCAGAGTAAGTACCACACCATATAGAAATAAAGTACAAAATCCAGAAAAAAAAAAGTCCTCAGGTGAATCTGAAATCACCCCCCGAAACCCTCATTCACCATTCCCTACGTTAGTCCACTAATTCTGTTCACTTGAAAATGATTGAAAAAGAGAGAGTGAATTCGGACAGCCGCTAAGCGTATATTGGTTGTACACTTGTTATTGCAGTGCAATGTGGAATTGAATAAGCGCACTCAATAACGTCTTCTATGGTTTCGGACACCACTACAAAGAGTTGTCCCCTCAAATAATGTCATATTTGAAGGTATATGGGGCGTTTAATCTAAATCTAAAAAATACACGGTACACCTGTGGATTAAGCATACAATTTTCACTATTGTTCAAAGCAGATTATTTGTCTTGTAGACAGTCTTTCAATAAATGAAGAGACAAAACTTCTCGGAGAAGGTTTTACCATGCTAACCGTTGGCAAGCTAAAGCATATTTTGTAAAATGCTCTCAGATAATTTACCTGACAACTGTCTCACAACCAAAACTGTTAAACTAAACAGCGCAAGATATTATAGTGTCTTCCTTATTGTGATACATCCAAGTGAAACATATTTGTCGAAAAAAAAAAAAAAAAAAAAAAAAATTAAGCTTGGTTCTATTCATCGGTTGTTGATTGAATCGAGGCAGATCTGAATGCAATCTTGAACACAATTGTAAGAAAGGGGCGGGGTTTAAGCAGACCAAGGGTGTGTCACAATCATTTCAGTAGTCAGTGCACTGATCATTGAGTCAAGTCATTTTATGGGCTGTCTCTCAATCGCAAAATTCTACCAGTGAAACGTTTGATCCCTATAAAGTCCCACAATGCAGTGCACTGTTAAAAACAGAGAGCACTGATACTTTCTATGTTCCCTTAATGGAAAATCTGAAGCGCAAAACATAAATCCTGCAAGCCAACTCACTACACATAATGACACGTGATAGAGGTTTTTAAAATACAAACCATTATTCAATTATAATTCTGCATAAACGTACATCGCTAGACAGGTGTACAGCTAACATTTATCTTTTATGTTCGCCTGAAGTGTTGCATGTATATGTAAATAACAAATTGTTTATCATAATGTACTTTAGATAACATTTAGAAATAATTTCAGAAAGATATCAGTTCTTTTGATGTTCATAAATACCAGTAGTAATGTTGTACAATGAGGATGTTGTCATATTGCAAGAAATAGTCATCACTTATCAGTGTCCCAATGTGTAGTGGTCCTTACTGTCCTTACCAGTGCCCGAATTCATGTCCACGATATACTGACTCACGACCCGTTAGGGGGCCGATTGAGACGCACCTTAAATAATCGGTAAAGTCCGGGATATGTCACCAGAGAGAAGTCTGTTGTCTCCCTGGAATCTTGCATTGACCAATCGTTCACAATAAGATCAACAGCACGCATTAAGAAAATAGATAAATGTTCAATTCATGTCATTATATCGACAAATAGGACAGCTCACGGTCTGTTAGACATCAATGACGTGTGAATGAGATCTGAAAGACTAAAACACAATTGTTTCGATGAGTATCAATGTATTACTTTGGAAGAAGAGGTCATCACATTGCTGCTGTTGCACCACCAACAATTAACCCACAAAACCTGGAGCAGCCAGGTCATATTAAGGCCTGTTACCACCCATTCGCTCTGATAATCTGCTGGTGATTGGCACTTCCCTATTCTCCCCTCACCTCGGCCCTTCCCACACGTGTCATCTTGGCTCGCCGGAGGGCAGATAGGGGCTGTCAATTAGCAGATAATGTAGGGAGCAGCTGAATGTCAAACAACGCTTCCCCAGCGGCGACCACGCATCAAATGTCCGTCTGGCTGCCTGCGGGATACAATGTCTTGTTACTGAAGTGGGGTTAGAGGGAAAAACAGCCAGCGGGAGGAGAGAAAAGTTGACGAAATCTGGCACGTTAGTTACAGGCTCTCTATCACTTTCACTAATGCAAGATGGCATTATAGTTCAATTGTAGGTTCATAAGTGACGTCTAGAATCACTGTGGCATTTGTTTGGGCTTTCTTTCCCGCATGTTTACAGTTTCGGTTTGGTATTTTCAACTGTAAACTTTCTGGTCAATACTTTTTCTTGAATTTCTAGAACTTCAGAGTAGATATAGTAAACCATTCAAGTAGCCTGATGTGATTTTCAGTTCAAAAGCAATAAAAATACATGCAAATCTTGACTAACTTCAAATACTTTTAACATGAGAAAGGACTTTTTTCCATGTCCACCATGTAGGCTGACCAAAATCTAATCAAGTTTGTATGTGTATAGATCCCCCTTTCCTCCTGAAACCTCCTTCACCATTTCATTTGAGCCCTATCACCTTTAAAAATAACAGTAACCACCTCTTGTAGGTCAAGTCAGACAAATAGTCCCCTGGATATAATTAGCCATCTGTCAACAACCATCAATCCATCCTGGCTGAAAGCCGTGTCAAACAGTACTGTGGAATTTCAACCAGATCCATGACTGCCAAACGTATGGATTTCAAAAGACACACTGTCAGGAGAAAATTTGGCCCAAAAAATATTTCAAGAGATTTGTAAGGAAATTAATGTCAAATCCAATCCATCATTACTAGCCTAAGGGTATAAGGTTTGCGGTTAACTTAGTGATATGTGAGAAAACGTCAAGTTTTTAAGAAGGACGTGCCAACTTATAAATTTAGAGAATTTTAAAATGGAGGGTTCGCTGCCAAATAGCACTGACCTCAGTTTGATGCTCAACTACTTAAGCGCTCCATCTCCAAAGCGACTAGTAATATGCAGGCATAACAGGGTCAATGTCTCCATCTTGTGGTCATTACTTTTGCTCAAATTGGAACAAAAAATACTTATGTATTACAGTGAAATGATCTCTTAACACATTGCACAACTACAAATGACTTAAGCATAAATTAAATAAAATCAGAGAAGAATAACACAGAGACTCAAACTATACATATTTGAAAGTGGGTATATTGTTAAACAGGTGCCTGGCTATTTACAACAGCTGTTGTCATGGCATTGTGAGGTATTTATTTGTTTACTCCTCAAGAGGCACTAAAAATAGTGTTGCATGTATAGCTCTGCTCATTTTGCCTGGATTCAAGGGATTCCTGAGCAGAAATATAGTACACATATACTGTGCAAGCTCACTTCAACTTTAGATTCATAATACACACAAACACATTCTACTCTCCTTTTTTATGATATTAAGTGGAAATGACATTTCAGCAGTTATGAAAATTACATCAAAAAAGTTAAGCAGCATATTATAGTTTGGCAACATAAATGAGTGACTTGATGTCAGTCATTCTCATAACTTCCCCGACGTCTCTCATTTCATACACTCACAAAACGTGATATTTTCACATTTGAATACTAAAAAGGAGGGCCTAACATATGTCAGGTTAAACTAAGGCAGTGACTTACTCAGAGGGGAAAAGTCCTTACACCACAAACTACTACTGTCTGTTACCCACACTGACTTCTGTGCTTCAATATCAAACTTACTAATACAAATAAATCACAATTATTGTGCAGTTTCCAAATAAGCACACAGCAAAGATAACTACTTACATGGAGGCAGTGATATGGAACTAAACCAAACAAAAATCACAATTCAGGCATCTTTCTGTCATTTTTTCCTGACTGAAGTATATTCTGATTTTGTTTGCAAGCAATGCACTTCGATCAAACACACAACACAATCCACTCTGAGCCTATAGAATAATAGAATGATGCTGCGTCCATCCATGCAGTGCTACATCAATATCTCATGCAGAGACTTCCATAGAGAACAAGTCAATAGTATCCTACTAATTCACCTTAACTCCCAATTTAGCTAACAGATTGCTGTCTCTTAAAGAGATGATTGACCTAAAACCGATCAGATCACTGGTGATTGGAAGTGTAATTATATCAGCTTGGCTACAATGTGCCTTTTGATCTTTAAACATACCATCAGTAGACAAGTTTCACGATTAAACCAAATGTTAATGAAATTATTTATTAAAGGTACAGTGTGTAATTGTGTAATCTTCATTTTAAAAGGGATAGTTCACCCCAAAATGAAAATTCCATCAGTAATCACTCACCCTCATGTGGTCCAACCCCATAAGACTTTCGTTCATCTTTCGTTCATTTTTTGATTAAATCTGAGAGCTGGATCACTCCCCCATAGGCCTCTTAAGGGATCTAAACTGGCTGGCCCAAAAGTTATGAAAGACACCGTTACAATAGTCAGAGTGACTACAGTGGCTCAATCTTAAGTTCATCAAGCGACGAGAATACTTTTTGTGCGCAAAAAAAAAAACAAACAAAAATAACGTATATTAAAGGTTCTCTAAGATAATAACGTATATTAAAGGTTCTCGATCCTGGGTGTTGACGTTCGGAATATTTTCAAACAAATCGGAGGCTAGCTAGACCCTCCCTCCTCCGCATCTCATCTCCTCCCCCTCCCTTCCGTGCTTCCTGAAATAATTGTGAACGTGCATTTCTAGCTAATTATATCCTTGTGTGGGTTTGGCGAACATAAGCGTCAATTTATAAGAAAAAAAAAATTTAACGTTACCCACCTGTCCAGCAAAAACAGAGCAACCTGAATGTCGGACTGGAAGCCCTTCTGCCGCCGGAGTTCTCGCCATCGTTCAAAAGCTTTGCTACCGATGTAAATTCGGAACTTCGCACGTTCTTTATCCGACTCCTTCTTCTTTTTAATTTGTTCTTCAGAACGCGTCTCTTTGGTCGTGTGTCGGCCATTTTTCAAACTTCCCTCTGATGCTTCGCTCTCCTTCACACACACACCCCCTTCATGTGCACGCGCACTAACCCTCAAGACCCACCCTCAAATACTTCTTGCCAGTGATTGGCTGGAACACTGTTTGTTAGGTTTCGTGGTCCGGGTGAGACATGATTGTTTTTGTTGCCGTTTGTGGAGCCTGTGGTGTCTACAGAGACCACGTTTATTTACAGTGTGTTTAGGGGACAGGCAGCTAGCCGATAGTGAGGAGATGTTTGATGTATGTGACAAAAAATGTTTTGGCCCCACATCGCTTAGAGAACCTTTAATAACAAAAATATTAATTTCCTTTTCTGTGGGCCGTGAGATTTCACGTAGTGACTTGTCTTTCATCCACATCAGCCAAAAACACATTATCTGGCTTTTCTCAGTCTAGAAAGCTCCAAATTCAAAAATAATTTCACATTTCTTCTACATAAATTACCCATTTTAAATACACATTCATCTTTCCAGAGATGGAATGACCCTTTAAGATTGAGCCACTGTAGTCACTCGGACTATTTTAACGATGTCTTTCAAAACTTTTGGGCCGGCCAGTTTAGATCGCCTAAGAAGCCTATGGCGAAGTGATCCAGCTCTCAGATTTAATCAAAAATATCTTAATTTATGTTCAGAATATGAACAAAAGTCTTATGGGGTTGGCACAACATGAGGGTGAGTGATTACTGACAGAATTTTTATTTTGGGGTGAACTAGCACTTTAAATTAAAGTTGATATCATTGGTAGCACACCCTGATGTATAGCTTTACTGTTTGTCCCAATCGGATCCATCTATGATTTTTCTGAACTGAATCCATGAAGTCTGACCTTTTCTTGCCAGGTAAACGAGTGACTGAGTTGACCAATGAAATTGGCTGTGTGGGGTGGAGCTTGTGTTTAACTTGTTTAGGGTGAGGGGAGGAGGGGAAACACTGCTGGATTCTTAGTTTTCATGTGGCATAACACACTTATAGGAATGTACTCCTGGAGGGAAAACAATGCTCACCAGTCATTTTTACCAGGTTTGTGCAACTAATGTAGTAAGACGGTGATATTAAAAGACAACATTCAGTGTATGCCTTATGGTGATGAATACTATGTACAGGCTAGCAGATGAACTCCGAATATAAATGCATTGCAGTTTCTCATTACGCGTTTCCCATAGAATTTTTTTAAGAATACACTAAATCATGAAATCACATAACGCTTTGCAATGGGCTCATCTGCTCGCCTGAATATAGTTAACATCTTTAACTAGTGGAACACAGAATTTGACCTTTTAACACTTTCAAATCACTTTTTAAGTAGGCACCAAGTATTTTACAGTAAGCAGTAAGCGTTTTAGAATGTCCCATTGTTTTTAGTGATTTTTAGTGACTGACGCATTAAAGTGAAATCTATGAATCGGGCTGCTAAAAATGCCAAGTATCCACAGTGATTAACACTTTTAGTGTTTTTTAAGTAGTCTAATAGAGGTCTAGACATATTAAGCTGGGCTATTACTGGGAAAATTACACACAGCACCTTTAAAAATATGACAATGACTGCTCTATTTGATGCTTTGATGGATATTTTGCAGCATATTTCCCTCATTATTATGAACCATGATCAACACAGATACAGTTATTAAACTGTACCTATATCATTAGCACACTGTATTACTCAGTGTTTTCACTATGCTTTATGTTGAGGTCTGCAATGACATATGTTGTTGCATAGTAGTCTGAATCATAACTATTAGCAGGCACTTCTTGAGTTGGAGGCTCGAAGTGCCAGGCTGGCGATAGACTTCACCACGCAGGTGGAGGCTCTGTGGCAGGTGCCGGCACTAGCCATGTAATTGGAGGCTAACCGGTGTAGCCGTTTGCTCCCGAAAGTGTTAAAATGGCCAGGCATGACCAGGTCAATCTCATCTTTATCGACCATCTCAACCAGCCTTTCGCAGCTACGAATGTAGTCGCTGATCCTGCTGTAGGGAAGCCAATCAATCATGGAACCATCATAGACCACGTCTCCACTGAACAGCATCTTGTTCTCCTTGTCATGGAGACAAATGCTTCCTCTGGAATGGCCCGGCATGTGGAGAACAGAAAGTTGCCGGTCCCCAAGGTTGATAACGTCGCCTGGGAACACAACGAGAAGGAAGAAAGGAAGGAAATGTGGAATGTGGGAACTGGATATTGTCACTGCATTGCAGCACTGACACAGCAGAAGCTGTATTGACTGATGCACAAGTTATGAAAAAGAGAGAGATTTATGTAACATATGTTATGAATAAGTAAGCTTTAGTCTATTATTACTACAGCATTTACATTTTAGTTAAAAGGTTTTAATAATACCCTTATAAAAGTTTTAGAGAAAGTATTTGTGTCTATTGGATATACTGGTGAATATCTGAATAAGGTATGCTTCTAAACATCCACAAACATAAAGGCACATGGTCTATTTATCATAAATAATTCAGGAATAATTCAAAACTTTTCTGTACTGACTTTTCATTACTTTTAAAGTAAATTATTGCATAATGATATATGTTTAGTGATTATGCACTCACAAAGAGCAATTTCTAACTGATTAAATATTTCCAGCCAACTATATATGTGACCCTGGAGCACAAAGCCAGTCACAAGTCGCACGGATATATTTGTGGCAATAGCCAACAATACAATGTATGGGTCAAAATTATAGATTTTTCTTTATACCAAAAATCATTATAGAATATTAAGTAAAGATCATGTTCTATGAAGATATTTTATAAATGTATTAAAAATATATATTTTTGTGAGTGAATGCAGCACAATCGTGAACACAATGGACAACTTTAAGGGGGATTTTCTCAATGTTTCGATTTTTTTTTTTGCATCCTCAGATTCCACATTTTCAATAGTTGCATCTCAGCCAAATATTGTCATATCCTGACAAACCATAGATCAATGGAAAGCTTATTTATGCAGCAAAAAAAAAAAAAAAAAGAAATCACTAATAAATAAATAAATAGATGCATATGATGCAATGCAATACTGACTATAGACATTTTGCATGATTTTCAGACTCAAGAGGCCTAAAAATCACACCTTTTAAAGTTTTTCCCAGGACAATTCGAACCAGGACTCTAGCTCTAAGGACTCTAGACTTTAAGTCTATGTCACCTCCACGTCTGAGGATATACTTGTGAGGTGAAAGAATAGTTTGTTCACTGAAAAAACATATATTCATATGCAGTCAGTGCAACTCACATCCATTCTGAGAATAATGGGGGATGAGGTCATATCAATCATGTGTGGTTTATTCTGAGCTTTACTCTGATTCTGCCAATGGTCCACTATAATGGTGTATCTCCACCATCAGGGAAATTATAAAGCCACATTAGACAGTGAGCTTGGTTTTCACTAACCACTGACATGTCTCTGGTGAACAAGATCTGATTTGTTTCGATCTTTCTCAAGATCTTCAAAGATATTAAGCAAGGTTGCCAAGAATGAAGTCATACAATGCAGTGCATTTTACTACTGTTTTGGAGTAACGTTAGATTAGGCATGAACCAAAATTAGTTAAATAATGCAGAGAGAGGGGGGGGGAATTTAGCACAACAGTATAATACCCCACCTTCTTGTAATATATGGGTTGGCGTAACAGCAGTCACTCTATACTGGCTTGCTCGCCAACCAGGCGCGGGATCCTCCACAATCTCGCGGTCAGATAACCATGTCACGGTCTCAAAGTTGTCACCGTTAGCCAGAGCATCCACCTCCGCCTTGTGCACGCCCACCTGTTGAAACTGATGCAGCCCACCCGAATGATCAAAATGCACATGCGTGCCGATGGCTAACAGGGGGTTCTTGCGCTTGGGATCGTCCCCTAGCAGCCCTTTACTGTAGATGTATTCAGGCAGACTCCGTAAACCCAGTCCGGTATCTATGACGACGTCCTGATGAGACCCACGTATGAGCCAGATATTCGCCCTGTTCCCCGATTCATAAAAACGCTCCTGGATCCAAAACACGCCATTTTCCAGCGACTTATGCGCGTACCAGTCAGTCACAGACATCTCCAATACATTCAAGAGGTTATTATTGCATATGAGGATAAAATGTACGATTGTTGACCTATAATTTTGGTTTAAATCTAGCTGCTTCAGCTTCAGCCTCAGAAAAGACGCTGACACCCTGTTCCGCAAGAGCAGCACGTCACCGAGCGTAAAGATGTGACGCGCTGGAGAGTCGGAATACTATTGGTCAATGCGGAAATAGGCACCACCCAAATGATGCATATTCATTATATAAAGCAAGTGCGCTTTTGCCTTCAGATACTCATTTATATTCGTCTAAATGCTGAACAAGGTAAGCAATTGCCCTCCTGCAATGCGACCGCCTGGACCAGTGGTGCAGGTTTGGAAATAGTGCATTGTCATCATTTACTCACCCACATGCTGTTTCAACATTGCTGTTTACTTCTTGCATAAAGGGAAACACCTGTCCAAACAATTAAAGTGGATCCTCATTTATATGCATTGCTCCAAAAGCACAACAAAGTCCCGTACGATAATATTCCAACTTTCCTGAAGTCATATGATAGTTTTGTGTAATAAACAGACTGATTTTTAAATGTTTAAAAGATAATCTTCCTTCGGCGTTATAGCCATAAACTGTAAAAAAAAAAAAAAAGGTTTGTTTAACGTCATTGAAGCCGAACACCATTGGTTCTCACGAGTCACGTGACCTATCGCGGCGCAATCCTTTTAAAATTACAACGCGAATTATGTAAATTATTAAATTGTTTCGTTCATCCAAACTTTTTTTAAGGAATATTTGACTGACCAGAATGGCAGGAAAGGGCAGAGGAATAGCAGCATTCACCTTCAACGTTGAGGCTCTGGGCCTCACCAGAGGGTCCATGCCTGAAACCCAGAGAGGGCCGACTCCAATCTTCCCAGTGAGTTATTCTAAAACTTTAAGTTTTCTTCTTAAATGTGTATTGTTTTCCACTGAACTTTAAAATGTGCTTCAGTAAGATTAGAACATTATCCAGAAAATACTGCCTTTAGCTTTTTTTTTTTTAGATGTTTCCGAGACATTACACTCACTACCTATGACATTACTGTATCTTTTACAGCAAATTGAATATAAACCAGGGCCTTTGAAAGCTGGAGAAGATGAAGACTATATGAGAGCATTGAAACAAGAGATGAGAGGACGAATGAAAGACCTCCCTTTTAACATAAAACCCCACACAGGAAAGGGAGGTGAGTGGTAGCCTTTATTTAATTTTAGTAACATATAATGCCTAATGCTTTCTACTAGGTGTCTTATGATTTCTAAGATAATCATATTGTAAAAGTAGATGAGCACTGGGGGCAATATCAATACAGGCTATCACTGACCTTAAGATATTAAATCTATGTAACCATGTTTAAGTGAAATACTATAACTGATTAGGGATATTTTAACCTTGAATGTTATTATTTACATTATTTTAATATGTCAATTCAAGTAAGAAATGTTTAGAGGTTAAATTAATCTACTGTTTTAAAGTGTTTGCCAGTGTGCTCTGCTCACCAGTATAATTCACAGATGTGGAGAGGTACAAGGAAAAATACACAAAAGAAATCAAAAAAATTGAAGCAGGCGATTGGACACCAGGTATTGCAAGAATCCCGTATGATTAAAATTTAAATTAGCTGATTTCAGATAAATAATTGGCTTGATTTGTAGACTGGAGCAGACTTCCGAAAGAGCTGAAGCCACAGAAGAAGATAATTAAGAAGAAAATAGGTAATTTTAAGAAATGCAAAATCCCTCTTTAAAGAAACTGCAATTTTTGGATGACCTATAAACAACTTGAATGTGTACAGATAAGAAATCCACAAAGATCTCAAGCAAGGACAAGAAGGAAATGCTGAGCAAACTGGATGTGAGTTCATGCTATATTCATCACAAAAAAACTGCTGCACTATTCACATTTTCTATCTTGGTTCGCTGCAAACGTTTACAGTATATTTGGATTGAGCTGTTGTTTCACTTGTGCTTGTTTTTCAGGAACTTGAGAAGAAGGGGGATGTCAAATCAGATGAGGAGGGTGAGGAGAAGGGAAAGAAGAAAGATGGTGAGGAAGAGGAGGATGAAGAAGAAATTGAAGGAGAATATGACGAAGAAGAGCTTGAAGAGGTAAAAGATCTTACCAATACCAATATTCTAGATTAAATAAATCGTCATCGACAGCATCTGTAGCATGTTGTTCATTACCATAGATTTGGTTTTTTTTTTCAAACTTTATTTTAACTTTAACACTTACATATTGCTTAAGAATGAGAGTGTGAGATGATATCACTACCAAATTTGTCCATGCAAAGCTATCTGCTTTTTAAATGGAAAATTTCTTTGGGCATGGATATTTTTTGTCTTGTCAATCAGTTTATAAAATAAAACAGTTATTTTTGATGTATTTGTTAATATGCTTGTTCTATGCACCATATAGTTGTTTACTTCTCATTCTGTGGTAATCGGCAACATTCAATAGATGCTGTTGATGGAGCTTATGGCTGCATGCATTTCACCTAAAACATGTCATCAACAGTAAAGTGAACACCCAAGTGCCTGCTTGATAGATCTAACATGGTTTTAGTTACTTAAAACCATTTTGGTGCTACTGTTTTGAAAGCACAGAGCATTTTCCTACATAATGTTCTTGTTTGAATAACAAATAATGAATGTTCAACTAAATTCCAGAGTAGTAAAAGCGTGATGGGACTTTTTCCGCAGGAAAACGACTACATATCGAACTACTTTGAAGACGGTGATGAATACGGCGGAGGAAGTGATGAAAACATGGATGAAGCCACTTACTAGCAATAAAAAAGCTATCAGTCATTAAAAAGTCTATGATACAACAAGATAACTAAAGTGTGTCAATAATACATATAGAAGCACACATTTAGTTACAATTCATGTCTTCCTATAGGTATAAAAATTCGATTCACTGAATTATATAAATTACTAAACTGGTATTAAGCCAAATGTCGATCATATTAAAATGCTAAAAAATAATTCGGAGATTTAGATACTAAAATAGAATTCCTTTATTTTCAACCCACATCTACAGTCTACAAGATAAAGGCACGTACTGTTCAAAAGTCAATCACTGAACTCCATGTTTCATAGAAATCTTTACATCTCTGCTACTTGAATTGAATCGAGCACATGCGAGAATATTTTACAAATCACCCCTGTGCTCTTGCTAGAAGTAAACCAGGAAGTCGTTATGGTTCCATTTTAAGTTTTGTTTTTCTTTACAAGCAAGTTTAAAAATTAAAACCAGCAACTTTATTACCATCAGTTGCAATACTGAATCTGGATACTACACTTCCTAAAATAAATTAATGTGTTTATTTCCCTGACAACAAGACAGTGGCAGCAAATGTCTTAATGTATCATGTTTGCCGTCAAGGCGAACGAGCTTAATAGAGGTACAGAGCTATACACTGGCTCATGAGTGACAGACAACCAACAAAACCAGCATTTAACTGTGCAAAATGCATCAAGGAAATATGCCGATAGGATTGGAATCATTTCTTGATTACTTGATCCTTTCACGTTTCAGTTCAACTTCATTTTTAAAACGTGATTTCGCTTAAGCCATCCATAAATGCCTTCAAATTAATTTCCTGGTGATCCAAGTGCTCCTTTACGTTTCCTTTTTGTGCTTCACAAAATGTTGCTGTTCAATAGCAGGCTGTAGGTGAGAGTCTTGGTGAGAGGCAGCATTGGCCCGTGGTAACCCAAGAGGCTCAGCGACGGCTGGCTGTGTTGGTCCGGGCCTGATAGAGTCTATGGTAGTGTGGTGGCTTACATCTGCTTTCATCAAAACTTCATAGTACAACAGGTAAAAAACAGGTGTAATAATGCCCACGACCAACATGATGGCCACTGCGGTCCACCATCTCATTCCCCAGTCAGCCCCATAGTACGGGTCTTTCTTATGGGCCGGTCTGCGCTCGGGGTCTCCCAACAGCGGCTGCTCCAGTGAGGACACCACCTCGTTCAGGCCGTTCCTGGAAGGGGCAGATGACTTGACGAGAAGTTGAATGTCCTTGTCTTTCTCCTGCAGGAAGCACTCCACGCTGTCCACAGATGAGTTAGAGGACGAAGAGTCCAAGGGAGCTCCAGAAATCTGTATTTCTGTGATTCTGCGAGTGCTGCAGGGTGAGCTGCTTTTGTGGGGAGCGGTAGTGTGAGTTTCTGTGAATGAGCTGAACTTTCTCACAGGGATCCTTATTGACCGCAGCGCAAAGAAGTCCTGCTCAGTTAGAAGATTGTTGGCCCGCTTTATGTCTGCAACCTGAGAACGAACAAGAAGAAAAATCAGTAAAGCGCATTTGGGCAGCTATTAGGAGGCAAAACTGCATTACATTTTGTATATGTCGGAACATCTATGAACCATGGAGTAATGTAAAAATCCAGAGCTGGATGTGTCCCAAATATGATTAGTAAGAAGTTGTTATTATGGAGTATAATGTGCAACAGAGTTTTGTTTACAGCAGCAAAGCTGTGTCGACTTGCGTCATTAAAGGGATACTCAACCGTTTTTTGTTCATATTAAACTATGCTATTCCCTTAACTAAGACGAGTTGATGCATACCTCTGTTGTCTCAGTGCGTGCACTTAATTACATAGTTGACGCATACCTCTGTCGTCTCAGTGCGTGCACTTAAAAACATAGTTTAATATGAAAAACGATGGATTATCCCTTTAATACAGAATTCAACTTGCGTGATTAGGTGTGACTAAAACACAGATTTTACACTAGCAACTAATGTGACTCATCTAATCAGAATTTAGAGTAGGAACCATGCCTCATGTAAAATTGTTTGTTTTGAGACTTTACATTTAAGTTTAACATGCTTTTGCACCAATAACAGACTTACTGATTTCAGAATAATCATTTTCGCTTTCGTCTATCTGGTTCTTAATAAACTTTTTTTTTTTTTTTTTTTAAATCACTTAATTACCCTTAGATAGACATTAAAACAAGGTTATTAAAGTCGTGATGAAACAGAAGTAGCTTCATTAGATCTTTTTTTTCTCCCCCCATTTGTGACGTACAGCGTTTACAAGTATAACAGATTCTTGGAAAAAGGGTCTGGACATCATCAACTGGTTGTTGATTCGCTTGTAAAATGCGGATGTCACAAAAGTGTAGGAAAATTCAAGCGAAACTTGCAGAGGTTTAAGCGAACTAAATAATTACAGAAGTCAGACATAATAATACATAATAAGAGAGAGAAATGTGTCCAGTTATGACAAAAAAATTAAACTGATGAATTTGTTACAATAAGAAACAGAAACGTATAGTAATACAAAAGTAAAATAGAACGCATTATATTTCTATAATTTTGATCATAATGGCGACCTTACTATAAACATACTGAAAGAAGAAAAGGTAAGGGCATAAATAAACCCTGACTTACAGTACAGAAATATTGCAGAGAAATACTGATCAGCGTATCTCCCTCTTTTATGTCCCTTATCAAGTATACAATATCGTCCTTGCGATCTGTAGATGAGCTGTGCCTGCGATGCCTTTCCCTGCCTCTGGAACGCAGCTCAAAGCTCTCTCCATCTTCCTCCGAGTATTCAGTCTCTGAGTTGTTCCCAAAAGCGGACATGTAACCACTCGTGGGTGGCTGCACTGTGGTTGCAAATTGAAAACCATTGTGCTGGTTCCTTCCAGTCATTTTTCACTGTGAAAAGAACAAAAGGATAATGAATGTTATTGTTGAACAGGTGTGTATCACAGAATGTACTCTGTTTGATGCGTATGAGATCATTGTATTCCCTTTACTGTGGCAGATAAAATAAGAAAAAAAAAATAGTTGATGTGTGGGAAATTTAGATATGGGTGTTGGGTGGATATCTAGTAGATTACTGTAAGCACACAAAATGTGCTAAAGTTATGCTATGTACAACAGCTAACACTGCTGATAAGTTAAAAATTCACCCTTGGCAGATGTTGACCAGCTATTTTAGGATGTTCCTAGCCTTGAAATATTAACCGTCTCCTGTGAACTGTACGTTATTTCGTACGTGGCCTGGCACGCACAGGTAACGTTAACTAACCAACTAGCTAAGTTATATAGCAGCTTAGTTACACATCTTCTTTAGCATGTAAACATGACTTCACAAGACAAGGCCAATTTTATCCAAGACAAAAAAACAATGACACCTGGCCAAACAGCGTTTATTCAAATTAAATAAACGCTAGCTAAATGGTTGTTTATCAAATAAAGCCACTTAATAAGGTTTATTGTCACGTTATAACTTACACGTAGATGCTAAGTAGCTCAGTTAGCATAGTTTAGCCAATGCTAAGCAAAACACCAACTACAATATCGCCATCTGGAAAACAATCTATTGGAATACAGATTAATATAGCAGTTCCTGTACGCATATATCACTACATTAATATTACGTAAATTAATATCTTGAAACCCTCATAAGTAAACAGGGTCGATAATCTCGTGCTATTGATGCTAACCAAACTTTAATTCAGCAAACGGTGACTTACTATCTAGCCAGATTTCAGATAATAAAACGACAGTGCTAACAAAGCTTCTGTTTATCATTTTGCTGAGGTTTACCTGAGAAACGAGTATGGTCCACTTGACTTTAGTGATTAGGCCATTGTCCAGTTCCCTCTATGAGCCTCATTACTTCTGCTGCTAGATTACTGGAGACAGAGACGCCACGTCAACACCGAGGCAGCGTGAGCACGCACGCACTGACATCACCGATATCTCTCCATGTCCCGATTACATCATCAACAGTCCAGAAGGCTTTGTTGTTATCATCGATCTAGTAGTTTCCATGTGTGCACTGCAGTCGTGTTTTAAAACGGGGAGGCAAAGTTCTCACATTTTTCTATACATCAAATGTTTGTGAGTTTATATCCCTGTTACACATCATTTCTGTTTTATAAACATTACATAAAAATAGAGACCTTGTTGCAGTTCTATTTTGTATTTTACACAAACTAGGCCCAAATCTTTAAAATAAACAAATAAATAAATAAATAAATAAAAGTTTTTACATTTTGTTCCAAAATAACTAAAGGTAATGTTACTGACTAATGTTACTGACATTTTAAACAATATAGTCAACTTATTTTCATGGCTTGTAGGTTGCCACAGACACAAAAAATGTAGGCCTACACCTTTAATTTCCCCAAACTGATTTCTCACTAAAAAAGAAAACCCACAGTCATTATGTTTTCAGGCTATTTCAAATTAGATTTTAATGTGACATTAAGTGGTGATATCTATGGTTGGCTGAGTTGTTTACTTACTTTTTAATTAGTCTTCCTATTAACATCCTGTCTTCATTCAGGCCGATTCGAGAATGCACACGAAAACAAGAGGTTGGATTTATCCAACGAACCAACCATATCCAGCCATAACCAAGAGTGCGATGGAGGCATTGTCTCCACTCATTTGACTTTCCCCCATTCATTCTTAATTACCCCCCACTAAACCCACCACACACTTTGGGAGGTCTGTTAAAAGTCAATTCTCACTTTAACCTTTCCCGCTGACGCTGGTGTCACTTTTGGACAGTGTTACTTTATAAAAATGAGTGACTTTTACACTTTTTAATGTCACATTTTAATATTTGTGCTGTTTTATTTTTGAAATGTATTATTTCTCATCCAGGATTTTTATGACAGGAAATGCCCCTAATATGTCAGTGAGGCAAAGAAGGCGAGTGACAGATAATAAATAATAATACATTTTAAATAATCCATATTAGAAAAATCAAACAATGCAAATATTACAAAATGCGACTCTGGCAAGCAGGACGAGGCCAAAATGGTGCGTGCAATGCTTGTGGTGTGAGTGTTAATGAGTGTTTCAAGTTTCTCGGAGCTTCAGGAGCATAAAAGGGGAAGTGACGACAGTAAAGGATGAGAGAGCACCAGGCCTGGGGCCCGCTCTTCGTATGTTGCTAAAACATCCATGATCAAACAAGACATCCAAGATAATATCAGCATCATGATCCGGCTAAGGTTCTTCGAATACACCTGCCGGTTATGATTAGTATTGAGTTATCTGAGGTAATTGCACATGCATGCACTGGTTTAAAAGGGGATATTTGTCGATAGTAGAAACATTGATCAGCAGCGCTGCTATTGGCTGCTCATCATGGCCAAATAGCGCACTCATTTATTTACCACAGCAGAGCAAGAGTTATTGCTTGAAGGATATGGTGAATTTGAAAACGCCAGGGAACACCTCAAAGTGTGCAAAAGCCAGGAGAGAGGGCTGGCAAAAAAATAGCAGACGAATTAAGTTTGTAGTGACCAGGTTAGATGTTTTTATCACTTATTACAGTATATATTTTTAGATTTTAATAATTTCTAAATAATTTGTAACTTTGTTCGTTAATGTCAGAGTCACCACCTACTACTAGAGCATGGGAACAAGTAAAAGTGAAGTCCCATTATTCTACATAATGGTAATTTGTACTACTCATATATAATCTGTTTTAAAAAGGCACTGTTAATACATGTTTGCCTGTTTATAAAAGCAACCAAGAAAAAGGCTGAGAAAAAAGACAAGAAAAAACAAACAGGTGGTGGTGGGACCTCCCACATTATACCCAGGCAGAAGAGCTGGCCCTTGGGTTGAATATGAACCTGCTTTGTGGAGGGCATTCTTGGGTTCAGCTCTTCCTCAGACCCACAGCCAGAGGCAGGAGCAGCAACACCTTGACTGCTGGTAAATGAGCTTTAAATGATCCTAACGCACTGTAAAATAATTGTTGTTGCATTAAATTAAGTAGGCCTATAATCCAAATCACTGCCCAGTCATATCGACTGTTAAACTTTGAGTAGTAATGAATTGCTTTGACTTGTGAAAGATGTGTGACTGTGAAACTACATTAATGTAAAATATATGTTGCCATGAGTTATTGATCACATTTCCCCCCAGTGTTCTTCATTGTAATGAAATTATGTTTTCCTCTTTTGTGCAGTTTTAAACAATACACTAACACTTTTATCTGTTGCCAAGCAAAGTGGTGACTGAAGCATGTGCAGTAAGATTTTTTCGGTAACACTTTACTTACAAGGGTGTGGATAAGACTAATATGACACATTCATAATCATGACATGACATATGTTATGAATATGAAGGAAGATTTATGCATATTTTTGACAACTGTCATTAAGTGTCATTCGCTCAGTTATGACATTTTTAATGCAAATATGACATTGTTTGAGATGTATTTATGATATGACACCTTGACATAAACCTGTCTTTGTCATGACAACTTGATATTACTAAGACAACACAACCTGTCATAAACACGACATAGCAGATTAATTATCAAACTTAAGAAACCATTGGTTAACATTACATTAAACTGTCACGTGGTTGGTTTTGACATTGACTGTCATGAGGCAATTTTAGTACCACTATAGTTGAGGTCACGAAAAATATTCATGATGGCCTCATAACACCCAATGTCAAAGTCAACCACATGTCAAGTTGTCGTGACAAAGACATCTTAAACAATGTAATATTTGCACTCAAAATGTCATTATTGAGCTAAAGACACTTAAAGGAGTAGTTCACTTTAAAAATGTCATCCAAGATGTCCACATCTTTCTTTCTTCAGTCGAAAATAAATGAAGGTTTTTGATGAAAAAATTCCAGGATTTTTTCCATATAATGGACTTCAATGGGAACCAAACGGTTCAAGGTCCAAAAGAGAGTTTCAGTGCACCTTCAAAGGGCTTTAAACGACACCAAACTTTAAAATGTACAGAAAGTAATACAGAAAGTTTTATTTAATATCCTATTCCTTGTCAACTGTCAAATTTTTGATCAGACTCACTGAAATATACCAGCCTCATGTAAAAGTTATTTGACTTCCTGTCAAGTTACATAACAAATTGATGTCATGACTGAACAATCGTCTTAATTGCAGTCAATTATACACTATATGGACAAAAGTATTGGGACATTGCAGTCTAAATCAATAGACATTATGGACTTGGTCCCCTCTTTGCAGCAATGCTTCCACTCTTCTGGGAAGGCTTTCCACAAGATGTTGGCATGTTTCTGTGGGAATACACCAGACTCATCCAACCATGTTTTTATGGACCTTGCTTTATTCACTGGGACAGTAATGATGGGATAGAAAAGGGCCTTCCCCAAGCTGTTCCCAAAAAGTAGGAAGCATAGTATTTGTCCAAATTGTGGATGCAAGATGTCCCTTAACTGGAATTAGCCCAACCCTTGAAAAACAGCTCCATGCCATTATCTCTCCTCCACCAAACTACAGTTGACACAATGCAATTAGACAGGTAACGTTCTCCTGGCATCTGCCAAACTCAGACTCTCCCAACAGACTGCCAGACACGGCAAACACGTTTCCACTGCTAGAGTCGAGTGACTGCATGACACGGCTGACTCCAATGCTTGCATTGTACTTGCTGATGTGAGGCTTGCATGCAGCTACTCAGCCATGGAAACCCATTCCATAAGCTCCCGCCGCCACACAATTTTTATGATGCTATTACTGCCAGTGGAAGTTTTGAACTCATCATCTATGGAATCAGCAGAGCATGGTGACACAGCTCTGTGGCCGAGTTGCTGTTGTTCCCAAACACTTCCACTTTCCAATAATACCACTTGACCATGGAATATAGCAGGGATAAAATTTCACAAACTGACTTGGAAAATGTGGCATTCTTTTACAGTATGCTTGAATTCACTGAGCTCTTCAGATCAAATCTTGTATTCCCAAATATGTCAATGACATGGCTATATGCTTGATTTCATATTTATGGCAATGGGTCTTATTGAAAAACCTGAATTTACTAATTAAGAGGTGTGTCTTAATACTTTTGTCCATACTAGTGTACAGGATATCATTAGATTATTTTATTACATTTCTGTTTAGTTATTGTTCATTGCATTATTATAGCCTCATGTGCATTACCCTGCATGATGTTGCATGTGTGTGTGTGTGTGTGTGTGTGTGTGTGAGGCCTAAAATGTCAGTTTTTATGCAGATCCCCAGCGAGGTAGCATATTTATGAGCTATGTGATGATTGTCTAAAGTTTGGAGGGTTTTTTTATGTTTTTAAAATACAACTCACTGAGACAGATTTTTCAGAAATCACGCATTTGATGAAACAATATAGTAAAACAGTAGTAACATTGTGAAGAAGCTATTATTACTATTTTACATCACTTTTTCCTTTTCTTTTTTTTTTTTGTATTTAAATAAAAAAAAAAAATGTAATACGTGTATCCTGTAATGGCAAAATTGATTTCCTTAGCAGCCATTAGTCTCCAATGGTCCTTCAGAAATCATTCTGTGAGGTTGAGAGTTCAGTCAGTCTAAATACTCCAGCCTTTATGAAATCAAACCTGATTTTAATCGTTTTTGGGAATAGCGGTGCGCCACAGGTTGATTTTAGAAACGTAATTTGCCATCCATTCTCCCCATAAGCCTCTTCTCCCAAGGAAGACAGATCGCTGGGTGGAGCTGTTCCCTCGATCTCTCAAGCAAAGAGGTTAATGAGATTAGCACATCCCTGCTCAGACAAGACAAGACTCTACCCATGTCCACTAGTTCAGACGGGACAAGCGCTTAAACGGACTGCATGGCAGCGCATGTCGAAATTCAAGCGCATCCACACTCATCTCGCATGGACTGGAGAATCAAACCAGCGTCCTGAACGAAAACCCACTCTTACCAAAACTAATTGAGCTGTTCAAGACCAACTTCTGTGCAGGAACAGTGGAAGCGCTGCGCGATTGGCACGATGTATTTATCATCCCATTGACGGACACAGCGCTGACCGGTTCAATTTACCCCGGATCTTTTGTAATTTGCCTTGGAGTGTTAGAACAAAGTGTTAGGTAAGTCATTTATATCACATTGCATGTCCGTCACTTTGTTTCGTGCAACAATTTAGTGAAATTTCCCGGTAAATGCGACACGCGCTTCACAGCTTTACGGTTGTTGCCTATACATAAGATGCGCTATAATATTTGATTTGTAAGTTTGCAGTTTTGTCTTCCCTTTTTAACCTGGTCGTTTAATAAGCGAACTTTTCCATATGAGTACGACAGACACGTTAAATATCAAGAGTTTAAACAGTTGAATATGTTAGTTTGCCTGTGTCACATATTTACTGAACGGACTCCTATTTAATCACTTTACTCGCTTCCAGGGGCAATCTTTGACAGTTTTGGGGTAGTTTTGTTCTTCCTCACGTAATAATAAACACATCAGACATGATCGTTATAAACAATTTCAACGTTAAATCAATTCATCGTTGGTGGATGAGAGGCCATTCTCCTGCGCTTCCATGGTTACTGTGAGGGTCTTCAGCGCGCTTTGTGTCTCTTTCCTCCCGCTCCCATTGAGATAAAACAACAGTCGGCGGGGCTCCTCCCCACATAGGGGCTTTGAGATGGGACACGCTCGCAAAGCCCCCTGTCACCCAAAACTCAAATGGTGATCTCACTCATCTTTACGCACATCAGTTTATCTGATATAAGCTAAACATGGGGCCCTTCTCAGTTTAGGGTCCCTGCAGTTTTTCGTGTAACACTATCATGACACCATGACACTTGGTTGATTATTCTGAAATGTTATCAGGTACTGATTTCCCATGAAATTACTGAAATTGCAAGATTATCTTCTAGATGACACTTTTAGGTAATCTTATCTGGTTATGTCTGGATTATTTATTCACATGAGCTTTTATTATAGGCTAGTTGCTTTTCATTAAACCCACAAACCCCAATTTTGGGACAAATATGGACAAACCCAGCTGTTGGGTTAAATTTATAAATTGCATTATTGTAATTCAACATTTTGGTTTGTCCACATTTGACCCAATATTGGGTTAAAAAAGCCCAGCATTTTTTAGAGTGTATTTTGGCAATAAATAAATACATAAATAACAAAACAAATACATAAAGAAATGAAATTGTTTAATTAATATCAATTGACAATAAGCTGACTATGCATATATAACCCCAATATAACTCTAATTAACATTACTTGTAAGCAGTGCTGCTGGATAGTCACTGTTACATGCAATATGGAAAATTATACTTATATTGTAATTATATTACATGTTAAGATACTCATAGACTAGTCACTTTTTTATTGATTTACATGATTATTCACACAATGGTGAGAGTCATTCATTATTTAGGCTACTGATTCTCCCCAAATGTTCCTTTTTTCACATTTGAAATGTTCCTTTCTAAAATTAGTAAGTCATTTAAGTATTTCTTCTTATTATACAACTATTTATTTTAAATTTTATATGATTTATTTAATTATTAGATTTTCATTAAACTCACAAACCCCCGTTTAGGAAACCCTGGCAATGTTTAATGCACGTTAATGATAACGAAGAATGGACTATTTTTTTTTCTTTTTCTTTGTATTTTTATAACAGTTTTTGTTCAGTATTATTCAATGTGATAAACAATCTTGATCAAAAGTAATCTAAAGGAATCAAAAAGTAGTCCGAGTATTACCTAAAATGTGTAATAGATTACATTTCTAACTACAATTTTTGTCATGTAATTTGGAATCAGTAACAGATTACAATTTGTAAATAATCTACACTGCTTGTAAATTGCAAAATGACATAGTTTCTTACCAGTCATGCAACATTAGGCCTATACGTATTGTAAACTGGACACATTCGACATGGTTTCATCCAGTCCTTCTACTGTTTCAGTGAATCAACTGGCATCTTTGGTAGTCCGTTTTATTCTGTTTCGTGTTTAATTCATTGCGGGCACCCTTTATCTACTGAATAGATGCTCTGTGACTCAATGGATTGAATGATCTTCTTGCACCCCCCTTATACAGCTTCAGTTGAGCATCATTCAGCGCATGTGATTCACGGTTGGGTGTTACGTTTGCAGTGGTCGCCCCTGTTTTTGTACCTCCCCTTAAATAGGGCCTTACATGTTGAGAAAACAGAGAGGATGTAACATAAACACTAAATCCATCGAGATGTGCGAAGCACAGACGGAGCGAACTGTGATTAATGTCACAAGGAAACGGACCACACAGGGTCCAGTGTGAAGAGACAGGTGGAACAAAAGAAAAAAACACACACAAGCCTATATAAACATGCTTCATGGGGAATTACTTGAATTGTTAGAATTCTATGTTGTGGCAGAGAAACATGTTTTAGTGTTTTTTTTGTTTTGTTTTGTTTTTTCCAATGGCTCTTGCCTACTGCACTCTCCCTTTGTATTTCACTGAGTCTGTTTACTGACAATCTTCCATATGATGTGACAGTTTATCTAACAAAAAGTACAATTGTGTAGAGTGTATTTTTTAAGACCATGTTTTATTTCAAACAGGTTGGCACTGTTTACATTTTTTATAGGTTTTAGTAGTACAATTAATTAATTACAATTAGTACTGTAGACTTGGAATTAAGCCTTTTCCCCATTGCTATTTGATTCACGGGACCGGACACCAATTATCTTGCCAAGAAGAATCTTTATTTTTATATGTCAGGAGAGAAACTTTTAGAGGATGTTGTATTCATGCCAGGTCTATGTGTTTCCGTGTTTCTCTGAGTCAGTATACATGTAGTCAGATTATGCTTATATGCATCACAGAGAGACTTTCAACTGCCTTGTAAGGTAACAAAACTCGTTGCAGAACATATGTCATACATACACGCTATTTGCATCAATAGAAACATCTATGCTGAGTGAACATGTTACATTGCACACATACCTCTAAGCAATATATAGCTTTCCCTCTGTCTGGCGTGTTCCTCACACAGATCCATGCTATCTATAATCTCTTCATTCATTCAACCACATGCATTTAAAGGGATACTCCACTTTTTCTGGAAATAGGCTCAGTTTACCACTCTCCCAGAGTTAAACAGTTGAGTTTTACCGTTTTCAAATGCATTCAGCCAATTTTCTGATATTTAGAAGAATATCAGTAACCAGACTGGTCTCATTGACTTCCATAATAGGAAAAAAAAATATATATATAATATAGAAGTCAATGAGACCAGAAACTGTCTGTTTACTGATATTCTTCTAAATATCAGAAAATCAGCTGAATTGATTTGAAAACTGTAAAACTCAACTGTTTAACTCTGAGGGAGTTGTAAAATGAGCCTATTTCCAAAAAAAGTGGAGTGTCCCTTTAAACTCCATAAAATAATACAACTGATTATTATTATGAATATTAATAAAGAATGATAATACAGATATATTGTATTAAATAATGAAATCATATTAAAAGATATATATATATATATATATATATATATATATATATATATTTGGTAGTTAGTATGTTCAAGCTCCCCATTTACATGGATTGATTCAGGGATTACAGGATCCTGTCACCATAAATGTATATTTTCTATTCTATTCTATTCTATTCTATTCTATTCTATTCTATTCTATTCTATTCTATTCTATTCTATATTACATTATTTTATATTATATTATATTGTATTATATACTCCTAATATTACAGTTAAAAAATAAATCAAAACAAATTAGGTGTCAAATGGACAGAGAACAAAGAAAATACACTGAAAAAAATAACACCAAACCTGAAAGGAAATAAGTAAATATATAACAATGGCCAAAATATTGGATCCTATGGCATTTTATTTAAAAAAAAAGAATGTTTTCTAGATATCTATATGTATTGTATACAGTTGTGTAACATATTCTACTAATTATAGGCTGTTATTATAAATGCAGTGCTGAGACAAAACATGAACTAGCTGAAATACGTGTTGGATATTTAATAGTCTTGACAAAGTATGTGCTAAAAATTACGTTAGATGTATCTGAATTCGTCAATAATAGTTTTCTTAGAACTTGAGACCAGAGTAAAACTGTAATAGGACACTGACTGAATGATGATTTCAGAGTTAATTGTAACTGTAATTTTACTCTTATTGAAGTAAAACTTTCACATTTCCCATTTCTCAATCAATTTTTTTTAATTTTCATTAATGAAAGCATTGAAAAATCATTAAATTATTTCTCTAATGTCATAACAGTGGTAGGCTGAAGGTGGTTTTTGTTTGTTTTTGTATTTTTTATTTTGTGTATATCAATTTAAATGGATAAATCAATATGCTCTTAAAACCGACTAGTTCAAACACCTGTCCTGTTCATTTAATGTCAGTTTAAAAGTCTATTTGGAAACCAACCCTGCCTGAAATAGTAGCATTCTTTCAAGTTTACATCACTTTTAATCAGTTTTATAATTTCACACCTTCTTAGCAAAATTAGCAGGGTTCCCACCAGCCTGGGGCCTCTGCTAAAACAAAATCTCCACGCATGTCACCGAGCATGTGGAGAAACTCAATTCACTTCTGTAAATGCCAAACAAAGACCCCAGACCCAAAGCAGTAAAAAACACAGTGGGAGTACGTCAATGGTTTTCGACGAGTGGGTTGGTAGTTCATGCGCAGACGGCTAAATTCAGATTGAATTTTGATAAATGTGGACCGCTTGACTCGTAACAATCCGTCACTGTCATTCCTGTAAAACTTTTAATATAAAGAATCATACATAGCCTAATGATGTTCTCAGTCAGAAACCATCTTCATTCATTTCTGTCTTTTGTTTTGTGGCTCTTATTTAAACCCCACCTAACCAAGCATTTTGCTCAGTATAATGCATAATTTGGTCAACAATAGCTCTTTGTTTGTTCTTATTTCTTTTCTTTTCTTCATGTTACGATTTAATTTGTTATCAGGTTATGTTAAGTTTATTTGACCTGTGTTGATTATTTCAATGAAATTGTCTAATTTTGATATTATTATTACTTTTATTCGTATACACATTTTACAAAAAGGTTTAAATTATGTTTTTAAACAAAATATTAAGCTGAAATACTTTATATCACTTATAATATTAGTGCTAATTCGCATTATTTGATCATCAAAAGCTTTTTGTTGTCGATTGTAAAAATGTTGTGTTTTACATTTCTTAGCATTTCGTATTATTTTGTTCAATTCTTTCTTTAGTGCTAAGTTTTTTTGTTTGTAAGGTGAAACATACTTATGATTATGTCCTTTTGCAGTCATGAGTTATTGAGTTTATGTTACATTACATGATTCAGGTCATGTTATTTAAAGAGCACACATTGACCTTTTTTCAATATGTTAATTTTTGTGCATCTTCAGCAGTGAGCTGACATATTGCACATAGTATTTTAGTATCTGTTTATTCTGGAGCTAAAAATGGAAGTATGGCAGGATATTCTGAAGCAATAGTCAAATCCAGCAACAATCCTGTGGTCTCTTTATTTGTCATGGTCTGCCACAATTGTGCCATGGAGTTTGTTTTTCACTTGTTTTTGACCTTTTTGGAATATAATGTGTAATTTTACTGGTCTACATATGGCTTATTCTCTCCCCTTTTCCCCTTTGTGTGATATATTTTTAATTTTTTTCTTAAAATATAAGTCTCTTTAAATTGTATTTAATTTCATTTTAATATTTCACTGTGGTATAGGTAATCTTGTTCTGGAATTTTCTTTCTCCGAAATATATTTTCCATTTTGCATCACAAATATAATTCCTATTTGTAATCAACAGTGTAAAAAAACCCCGAACATAATACGCTCTGTAACTCTTGCATACATTCATGTGGTTCTATAGAACAAGTTTAAGCATCAAAAGGGAAGCTTTATCCTTTTTTCTGTGTTCTATTGAACTTGAACTGTGACCTTCAATGTCGGTCTTTAAAACCGTTTCATGGTGTGGAGTCACGCTGTGCCCTCTAACGCATGAACACTGTGTTCTCCCCGCAGGGCTTGATCGCCCGCTCCTTTTTCAATGTGATTTATTCAACACGGATACATGTGGCATTGATCCACACCGCAAGCTATTCTGTAGAACTTCTCCAAGTTTTCGGGCTTGATGAATGATCTCTAGATGATTTCGGTCCAATTGTCCACATAGCAGATAGTCTTACATAAATGGCTAAAATAAACAGCAATGATCTGACACATCCAAGGTTTAATTTTGATTGATTTGTGGTGGTCACATGAGACCCTTCGGAGGGTTGACACCGTTCCAAAATGTCTGATGGAGTAATCAGTCACAACTGGGCTTTAAAAAGTTGCCCCTGCCTTCACTCTTTCACTTTTGAAATGAAAATATGTACTTCTCACTACGTAAACGTGTCATGGTGTGTTTAATAAGGTTTATGAAAAAAGTCTAGTCTAATGGTTGGTTTAAAGATAAATGATCAGAACTGGCATAAATGCAATTAACAATAATTGTTAAAAAGTTACTGTGTATGTAAATCTCTAAGAATGTTAAAGGAATAGTTCACTTATTTATTTTTATTTTTTTAATTATGTCATAATTTACTCGCCCTCAAGTTGTTTCAAACCTGTATGAATTTCTTTCTTCTTCTGAACACAAAAGAAGATATTTTAAAGAATGTCAACCAGTTGATGGACCCCATTTACTTCCATGGTAATAAATAAATAAATAAACTTCCATTGGAAGTCAATGGGGTCCATCAACTGTTTGGTTGCTGACATACTTTATAAATGTTTTATTTATGTTCAGTAGAATAAATAAATTCATTCAGGTTTGAAACAACTTGAGGGCGAGTAAATTATGACATAATTAAAAAAATAAATAAATAAGTGAACTCTTCATTTAACATTCCCAAGAGATTTACATACACAATAACTTTTTAACAATTATTAATTGTTAATTGCATTTATGCCAGTTATCTTTAGACCAACCATTAGACTAGACTTTTTTCTTAAACCTTATTAAACACATTTTTTGGGTGAGTAAATTATGACAAAAGTTAATTTTTTAAGTGAACTATTCCTCACTATTAAGATGACGCTGGTCATGTGATGCTGGCCAATAGTGAGCCTACGTTCTGATGGCCGTCCGGCTGGTTTCAATTACAATAGAAGCCTATGGAGGAGTGAGACAGCTCTCAGATTTAATCAGAAATATCTAAATTAGTGTTCTGAAGATGAACGAAAGTCTTACGGGGTTGGAACAACATGAGGGTGAGTAATTCAATTTTTGGGTGAACTAATCCTTTAAGTTGTGGCAATGAGAATATCTTAATAGCAGAAATGCTTTTTTTTTTTTTCTGACTAAACTACTTTAGTAACTATGACTTATTGAGACGTTCATTTATTAATACTACATCCGGGATGCACTGACCTGTGATCGGGTCAATAAGGACCCTCCTTCAGGCTGTTTATCTCCTTAGTGTTTATCCTAATAACCAGGGGACATCAAATCTATAGAGCCCTGTCTCTCTTCCTTGAGCTTTCCCATTTAAGTTGCTATTGCCTGGTGAAAGAGATTGCCTGACACAATGCAGGTTGGTCAGAGATCATTTTTAGTTGCGACGCCTACTCATCCATACCCAGGCGATTCCACTGAATCCATCATGCATAAATGTAGGGCATTTGTACATAAAGTTGATTCACAAGAGTGAAAGCAGTTTGAATGCTGGACGTCTGCTATCGTCGCTGGGCCCTGAGGCGAGATGTCCTGCTGACCTTCACTCCCCCGGCCGTCTTCCCCCATGCCCCCCTCCAGTCCTCTCACTCCAGACTCTCGCTTGCTTTCTCTCTCCCATTGCTTGCAATTATTTACCCCATTGTGGTTCGTCATGGTGAAGGAATTTCTGAAGTGGGGGAATTGAGCAAACTGGGATTGCGTTTCCCACCTCCCACCTGTTGATCAGAATCTATACTATGTGCAGAGGATTTTTAGACTACTGTCTTACTTCCTCTTTAGAGTATAAATAGATAAAAAAAACAAAAAAACTTTTATTTAAAAATATTGATTGATAGATTTATTTAATTGACAGTTTAATTGATTTCAGTTTATTTAGTTTTTAATTTAGTAGTATCGTTAGCCATCAAATTCTTAAACGAATTTATCTGCTGTCTATATCATGCTATCTAATGGCATTTTCATGTTCGCTGTAGGCAAGTTACAGTTTTCAAGTTTTATAATGTACCATGTATCTAACTAATATATATATATATATATATATATATATATATATATATATATATATATATAGACCTGTAGTTACATTTTGCCAGTCATCTTAGTTTTGTGTGTTTTAATTTTGTTTATTTTATTGGTTCCACTTTATTTTATTTTTACAGTATGTGTACTTACAATGTACTTGCATATGATACAGAGTAATATAAGATAACTACATGGATTAAGGTTATTAGTTATTACCCAGTTATTGTCATTTCTATAATAAGTACATTCAAGCGTGAACAGGACTGTAAAGTAAAATACTACCGAAATATTCTGATGTAGTTTTTGTTTCAGCTTTTATTAACAGTAACAGAAGGAAAGCATATAGATCTTGCAGCAGTATTACCATGCAAAATGGCAAAAGGTTTCCCATGCACCTCCTCATTTGCTATTGATCACAAAAACACATAGCCCCGCCCCAAACCTACATGATTGGTTGAGCTGGTTGCTGTGCTGGATTGGTTGGGATGCTCAACCAAAGTTGTGTTTACACTTTTTTGAGAGGGATGTTGACATAGAAATGCCTTACACAAAGTTGACATTGAATTTAAAATAGGAGAACACGTGAAAAATGTGAAAGGACACTATACAAAAATGTGGGAACCCAAACTTTACTGCCCACTCTGTGAGTCTGCAGCCACTGATTCAGAGTCAGTGAGGGAGCTACTCTTGATCAGGGATTTGCTCTGTCCTCAATCCAGCCATCTGTCCTGTGGCTGCCAAACTCAGCAGATTGAAGAGGCCGGGACAGAAATTTCCCACATCTCTCGCTCGTTAAATGAGGAATGGGAGGGAAAACCGAGGGAGAAAGAGAACTATCTGTCTGAATGGGGGCTTGATTCGGTCTACTGGAAGGCTGAAGTACCCACGTTTTAAAAAAGAGTGGGAAAAAAGGAAAAAGTAGAGAAAACAATGTTGCAAAAAAAAAAATAGTACAACACTGAGCCTCCTAAAATCTTCAGTGTGTGTGTGCGCACGTCTGTCTGTGAATCGTGAGTGCCCTGCCTTTCTCAAGCGCACACACCCCCGATTCAGTGTGTGAGGCTGAAAAGAATGGCAATTAGCATTTCAGCCAAGGTCCGACTGGCTACATGCGATGAAGCAATAAGCTTTATAATTTGCTTTTCTTCTCTTCACTGCCATTGAGAGGCTTTTCCTTGTTTAATCCCTTGAAAGTGCATTTCTCTTCACTCTCATCCATTGTTTGCTGTAGTAGCCCATCGGTCATGGAGTTCTGCGGCCTCGGGAACGTTCACCATGTGGAATTCAATGGGATCTTTTCTCTGCTCCTCTACCCATATATTGAGAGTGGGGAAAAAAAGTCATTGTGTTTTTTGGAATAAGGACGCAGGATGCAGTTGGCTTAAGTTGAAAGGGTCAGACGACGGCCTGAGGACAATACCTTTGAGAGATTTTCATTTTTTCTCTTTGCTCTCTGGCCAGCATGGATTGATTGGCATGTAGTCCATCGACTAGAAGCTAATGTTGGGCTTAAAAGTAACATATGACAATAGAAAAACAGAGCTTTTGTTATTTCTTGTTATTCAAAGTGGATATTTTCTTAATCTCTGCTTTCATTCTGGCATCTCCTCGTTCTCAGCGCCCACTCACATGCACACTTTCGTGCACTAATTCTAGGTTCCCTGTATCTTTCAAAATAAACAGAAACATTTTGGGCAACGTTCACCAAACGAGTGTCTCGCCAATGAAAAGCTGTGGTCTTAAGATACTCTCTTCAGATGTAATGATGTATGTTTTACCAGACTCAGTTATTAAATGTTTTTAGTTTCCCAACCTCGAGATGTTCAGGATATCGTCTCGTCTAAAAATACTTGAGGGGCTACAACACAAGTGGCAATTATTGGCTTTTGAGCTCTCCATATATGGGAGCCCTGAAAGTTCCCAGTACTTTCTGAATGAGGTCGGTTTGACGGTTTCTGAGGTAACAGAGCATGCTGTCTAATTTCTGCTGCTTTATGTGTGTTTTGTGCTGTTATATCAGTGTAATATCGCTAAAGTCATGTGGTTAACTTCAATTTATTATTCACATGTGAGCCTATGCACCAAAGTGGATGGGCTACATTAAGTGTCTGGTTGTTATTGTCCTTTTCAAGATGATCAAGCACGTAAGTCTGTCCGTGTCAGATGGGTGAGGCTCTGTTTACTTCATCAGTTTTATAGTATAATGAAGCAGTGACTGAGCTTTTGCTGTTACTGCTAAGAAAGTCAGTCTGCCAAGTTGCTGAGTCATAATTGATCAGCTTTGACCAGTATAACCCCAAATGACCTTGAGCCAGTCTTAAGATAGACATGGCTTAAACTGACACTGTACATTGCAATAACATATACGCTGATATTCATAATGGCTATATTCTAAAACATACCTACTGCCTAGACAGCAACCTAACTGAAGTGGGTCTCATAGGTGAACAATTTGGAACAATTGGGCAGAAACTCTGATATCATACAAAGCATTCATTGGAGTTGCTAAGCTAACAATGTAATTTTTCAAAATGCTCGATGCAAAGTACCCCCAAATATGAGGATCTCTTTGCGAGGGAAATATAAAAGCTAGTTATATGATTGTATATTTTGCTTAACTTTTTTGTGAATATTTTTGTTTAAAGGGTTAGTTCACCCAAAAATGAAAATTCTGTCAGTATTTACTCACCCTCATGTTGTTCCAAACCTCCATGTGTTTATTTGTTCTCCTTTGTGTATAGCAGAATAAATAAACACATAGAGGTT
The DNA here is from genome assembly GCF_016745375.1 of Pimephales promelas. Next base: position 465,387 of record NW_024121987.1, read on the forward strand.
TGGAACAACATGAGGGTGAGTAAATACTGACAGAATTTTCATTTTTGGGTGAACTAACCCTTTAAAATATTTTCCTAAATTAAATATTTGGCTTTTATATTGAGAAGAGAGTTGTTGTAATTATGACAAAGCTTCTTGTTTTCAAATTTGTAACAGAAGGTGGGAGTGTCAATATATTACATTTAGCCAATCAAAATTTGTGTAATAATATAATATAATATAATATCCAACGTTTGATTATTTTAATACAACTTAATTCCAACCGCTTTAAAGGGTTAGTTCACCCAAAAATGAAAATTAAGTGATTAATTACTCACCCCCATGCTGTACCAACCCCGTAAGACCTTCGTTCATCTTCTGGACATAAATGAAGATATTTTTGATTAAATTTGAGAGGTGGATCACTGCTACATGGGCTGCCTAAGGGATTGAAACTTGACGGCCCAGAAAGTCATTGAATAAAATGTTTAAATATTCCATGTGACTACAGTGGCTCAACTATAAGTTTATCAAGCGACGCAAATACTTTTTTTACAGCATGGGGGTGAGTAATTAATAACTTAATTTTAATTTTTGGGTGAACTATCCCTTTAAGTCATCCTATATTGTCACCTCTGTGTGAGAACAAAAAAAGAAGGTATTATATTGAAACTTTCGTGTTGAAATGCCTTTAAATGCTGCCTGCGGAGTATATTATGCTAGACATTTAACATACATTTTTGGAATGTTCCCAGTGTTTATGATATTTTCAAAATGTTTATATGTGGGTTTCTCGTTTTGACTTTCTTAATGTATACTGTAGTGCGCTAGCCGCTAGGCTGGTAAAGCATCGAATGAAAGCCTCTATATATGAGATATCTAATGGGTTTCTTCTACTACCATGTCATGTGCTGTGATAAATGTGACTGCACATTACCAAAGCTCACCACAGTCTCATCAGACAGGTTGTTACAGAAGAAAACAGACCATTAGATTAAGTCAAGCCTGCAATTTGGATTCAGTGCATGCTGTTATTATTTTGAGCTGCAAGCAAAAGTGGCTAAAGTATAGGAAAGTTTTTAGTATTTCTCCTTGAAAACAGTAATTTGGAATGTTACGAGAAAGTTTGAAAACATTGCATGTGGTACACCATATTGACTTGGTTGCACTAGTCACTCTGATACATGGAGTCAAGGTGTGTGACCTTACTGAAGGTTCAATGTATTGCATAACACACACACACACATCGCTCCCCTTGTTGCTTAGTACTGGCTGTGAAGTCTTGCTGATTGAATAATTGATGTTAAGATTATGGATCCTGCTGCCGGGCAGGGGTAACACTAGAGGCGGCTGCTGGGCCAGCAGCGTAGACCCGTAACCGTACACTTTATCACATCCTCAGCCAGGTGATCCAGTGTAATTGCTGAAGTCTCGGTTACGTTAAGAGGCATGGCTGCCATGTGAACCCACTGCATGAGGTGATGGGGTCAAACTGTCCTTGGGGTTCATTTATCTAAATATTAAATGGATAATTCTCCTAAAAAAATAAAACCCGAGCCAAACATGAATTACTTTGTTTCTTCAGTGGAACACAAAATAATATATTTCAGCTGTGTGTGTGTGTGCTTCACAGAAGAAAGAATATCGTACAGTTTTGGAACGACATGAGGGTGAGTAAATAATGACAGAATTTTCATTTTAGGGGGAATTATCCCTTTAAAGATACCAAGTATAATAAATAAATGAATCCCCCAGAGTTAAGGGGAAATATCCTACTTGCTAATCTGCTAATCTGACTGAATTAAGTAGCTTATTCAGCATCAATAATGAATTACAGATGCCATTGTAATCAAGTTTCCTGGCATGGGCAGGCATCCATTTTTATTGTAATGAGTAATTCCAGAATGCTATCAGTGAAAACCACTGAGAAGATATAAACCACCTCAAGCACTTTGTTTTTGAAAGTAGAAGATGTGAAGTATGCTTATGGATTTGGTTGACTGAACAGAGATAACCATGTCGAATAAAAGAGAGACCACCTGAGGCGCTGTATTGACTTAACAGCACACTTCCAGAGAGCAAAAAAAGGCATCTGTATCTCCCACTGCAGGGGAGCAGCTTTCTGATGAATATTCACACAAAATTCTTGCCCTCTTCCATATTTTTTGCTTTTTTTTTTTTTGGCATTTGGACCATCTCTGATATGCACTGAATGGCAAAGGGCTTCTGCTGTGGGCCTCTTGTATGTACGCCTGAGGGAAAAGAGACTAGCTTGACTGTGAAAGCCATCTTCATTTTGTTTTTGAAAATGAGACATCTCTACAATAGACTGTCCTGGGGTCAGCCTAAGAGCCAAACCACCAGTGTCTTGGCGGCTCGGTGGCCTCCTGGTCATTGATAAATCGTTTGATGTTCTCCAGGCCAACATGTCCTGTGGTGATCTGGCAAAGGGTGTGTAGCATCTCTCTGTGTCTGTCTTTATCAATGTCAGGAGATGTGGCCAAAGAGGCCGTGGTAACCTCTGGGTTGACTGATGGCCTGGACATCTCTTTTAATTGCTTGAACCTCCAGAAGAATTGCTCAAAGATGCTTTATCAGTAAGTCAAGCCGTGTTAGACTAGTAAAGTACCTTTATTTATCAGTTCCCAAAAATGCAGCATGATATCATGGACTTTAAATTTAATTATTTGTTACCTTTTATGTTGCTCATCCATCCATCTGAAAAAAAGGGTAAATTATGTCATATTTCATAACATAAAGTATTTTATTTTATTGTTTTAATTACTTAACCCTAAAATGTGTACTGTACCTCGGGTCTTTTGTGACCCGACACATCATTCACAACCCTCCTGCTCATTCATTTTTTTTTAAAAGTTAGACAACTTTAGTATTCCTCATTCAATTCATTATAAACAATATAGCAAGAAAAAAATAATGTCTATTTTTCCATTTATTTTTTTGTATAAAATGTTTCCCCAAAAAATAAAAATAGGGTCGCTAACGACCCAATGTGTGTAACAGTTTAAGTATATTTTTTCTGCACAAAAATAATTTTATCTTTGATGACTGAATAAGTCCAAATCATCTTTATTCCACAAGGTGGCAATGTCTGAAACACAATGATGAAGTGATTGTTCACTCAAAGTTAACGCAGGTAGAAAACAAAAGAATAGGAAGTATCATCAGCAAAACTTAAAAGGGCTCAGCAATTATAACTGAACGCAGTCATTCGCTGTCACTTGATGGTGGATCTGGTGAAGAAGCTGTCAGCTATTGTTGATGTTGAAAATGATCATTTTGAAAATATGTTTGAGATCACGAATGTGAGCCAGATTCTGAATCAACACTGCTCGGATCAGGACAGTGTTGATGCCAGTATAAAACATCTGTTCAAACTGATCCATTCCAAGCTTCAAAAGGTAACAAAATATGCTTTATTTCACTCTGCTGTAATTATTACTCTAATATCAGAGAAGTTTTATAATATCGCGACAGGTAGTGGTCTGTCTGTGCTTTTGGTACTTTATTTTGTGCGTTTTGTCCAAACTTGTCAAGAAAGTTACTTTCCTTGAATGTGAGTGCATTAGCAGGTAGTTGCTGAATCACAGGTGTTTCATAAATGAAATGTGGACATTTACATTTACATTTAGTCATTTAGCAGACGCTTTTATCCAAAGCGACTTACTTCTGAGGACTAAATCAAACAAGTCATCGTGAAAAGGCAATATCAACACAATAAGTGCTCAAAATACAAAGTTCAAACATTGCTCAGAGTACCATAAACCATGAAGTAAGGATTTAAAGAATATCTTTTTTTTTATGTTAAGTGCTCACGGAAGAGATGTGTTCCCTTTCGTCCTGGGAACTCCAACGTGTCATTGCGGAGTTCCCTGAATTGGGACGGCATGTCTCCATTCCCTGTACTCAGGGAACGATTGTTACATGCGTAACCGAGACGTTTTCAGTTGTCTTTTGAATGCTGTCATTGATTCTGCATTCCGGATTAGGGTGGGCAGATCATTCCACCAGCATGGTACCTTGAATGAGAATGTTCTGAGAGTGATTTTGTGGCTCTCTGTGATGGTTCCACGTGCCGTCGCTCATTGATCGATCATAGGCTTCTGGTAGGGATGTAGACTCGTAGGAGCGAGTGAAAGTAGGTGGGAGCTGAGCCAGGGGTCAATCTGTAAGCAAGAGTCAAGGCCTTGAACTTGATGCGAGCAGCGAAGAGCATTGGATTAATCAAGCCTAGAAATAACCAGAGCCTGGACAAGAAACTGTGTCACCTGCTCAGTTAGGAAAGGCCTGATCTTCCTGATGTTGTGCATTGCAAACCTGCATGATGGAGCTGTCTTTGTGGACATGACATGACTGCAGTCGGTGAGGAGGCTAAAACCAGCAAGTCCAGGTCAAGGCTTTGATTTCATTTTACTAAGTAAAGATTTTAAAGAGACCCCTTTGAAAGATATTGGTTTACTTATGCCCTTTTTTGAGCACTCAAGCTTATCTGAGACTTGAGTGTTTGTAGAGAATATTTAAGAGGGTGTTGTGTCCATCTTGATTTATTGCAATATTGTGGTATTCAGTTTTATTTCGATTTTTAGGAAATAAGCATGTGATTGCTTTCCTCACAAATTCTTGTTCGTCACTGGCATGTCCGTCGTTTAGGTGTTTATTACTCGTCCATTTTTCACCCTATACATTTAGTACGAGTAAACTACTTAAGCTCTGGTCAAATCAGATACTCTATGACTTTTACTCAAGTCACTTGTAAAAGAGTTGTGAAATGGATTCATTTTCACTGTAAGGTATTTACTCAGATTCGGTTTTCAGGTACTCTTTACCCATTTCCATCACTGGATAGAAGCAGAGCATATGGTGATTGAACATTGTAAGAAAATTGGAGTTGAAATTTGTTTACAAAATGGCTCACAATGAGAGTATGGTTTTAACAGAATTTGAAGTATAATTTACAAAATGTATTTGTGCTATCCTAAACATTATTATTAGCAGAAATTTGGTATTAGGTAGCATATCATATTACAACAAAAAGAGAGAGGTGCTGGTGCAGTTGTGTGCATGTTGTGTATTGAGTCTGAACAAGTCAGGAAGTTCCCAGCTCTGGGGGAGAACCAAGGCTGAATTCAAGGCTTTCCCCTCTACTGTCCCGGCTTTGTACCCTCACCCCAGGCCTCAGCTCGCCAGCAGCCGCTAATCCAGTTTTGATAGCATTCACGGCCCCCCTTCCGTGCTGTCCTGCCTGCCTGCCTGCCTGCCTCTTGTCATCAAAACACAACACACGCACACACACACACAAACACACAGGTTTGATTTAGACGTGCACACACTCGCATACCTCAATGGAGCAATGAAATTGTACCAAAATCATGTGGTTGCATTTCTTCAACGTTTTACTGTATTCTCACTAACTCAAAAGAAAGAACCCCTCAGTAATCTGAAATAGCACATTGATTGATGAATCCAGTCTGCTCCCAGCAACCTTGCGGCTCAAAAATAACCACATGATGTAGCAGAAGTGGAACATATGAAGAGCTGAATTTAACCAATGTCCAACTTTCCCTGGTAATTGACTCTTCTAAGAAAAAAAAGAAAAAAAAGGAAAAACAAGATTATTTCATTCAAAGCTTGTGTACTTGCCATGTAATTTAGCAAATATAAAAAGTGTGTGTGTGCTTCAAAGCAGCAGAGGATTAAATAGATGACCAGACGTTGTTTTGAATTTGAACTTCATGTTTTCTGTGTTGTTAGCCATGACAACAGTCTTAAAGAAACAAAAAAGAGACTGATATTGTCTGAGGCCTGCAGTAAAACGTTTATAGTCTCTTTCTCTTCAAAAGAACACAATAAATGCCTGTCTGAATAGTCTCCTATTGCAGGTGACAATATCTGGGATCTGACCTTCAAGGTCAGGAACCTTAAAGGGAAAGGGTCAGTCATACAGTCATATTATCTTGACTTCCAAAGTCTTAAAGGGATATTTCAACCAAAAATTATGAACTTACACCATTCAAAATCTACGCTGTTATGTTTGAAACACATTTTTTTTTTTTTTTTGGATGAATTTTCATGCAGATCTTGAACTGTATGTTTTTTCTATCTTTAGGAATGCCAACTGTTCTTGGTCTAGCTGGCCTGGTTCTGATGCTGCTCGCCACAAGTGCCAGGTCTGAGTCGGCAGAGCTGAGGTTCCAGGGCCAGACTCAGTTTGTTGTGAACGAGAGCAGCAGGGCTATAGTGCGTCTTGTGGTGGAACGAGTTGGAGATCCAGTTAATGTCACAGCTCTGGTTCTGGTAAGTTTAGAAGAGCAATCTGCATCGTCGTTCCTATCAGTTTGTGTGTCTGACAGTTGTTTTGGGTTTTTAATGTATGTAGCAAACCTGGTTTTATAAAAACGAATGTACAATTTGATCAAATTAAACTGTATGCTGATCAAAATGTTCCAATTTTGGTGCTATTTCAGGCTTTAAAAGGATTTTGGTAACACTTTATTTTACAGTGTCTTTGTGATAACATGTACTTATTCTAATAATATCAGTAAATTATGCATAATTGCATGCAACTAACCATAAACCAAAACCTATGTTGTTTATTAATATACTACTTAAATGCATAGGCCTAAACTGTAACAAGGACACATTAAAATAAAGTGTAACTATTTTTTTTATTTATGTGATTACTGTCACAGTTTAGTTCAGTCAAACAAAACTCAAATCAGTTTAAAATATTTACTAATAAAGCAAACTCAAGTAATCCACAAGTTGAACGGTTATGAAACATTGTGTTAGACATGACACATGAACAATACCTGACCACAAACTGAATGAAATGAGTAACTTAAAAACACGGGGTGAATCAACTATGAGCAGGCGACAACTAATGAATCAAATCCATGGTAACGAATGAAGCGCGGGAAACTGGAACATAGGAAAATTGGTAATTGAAATAAATAAACTAAATTGGCTGTTTACATGAGATCGTTTTCAACAAAAAATGCAAAACATTTTATGTGCTTTGGCGATTCATTTACACAACAACAGCGTTTTGGATGCCTGAAAATGCAAATGTATTCTCAGTTTGTTTTTGTTTTTTTTTGTGACTTTTGTGACTTTTGAAACAATTGCAATGCAAAAAAAACAAACAAAAAAACAACACAAATAATACAGAAACAGAATACAGAACAGAAAATGTTCTACCTTTTATCAGAAAAAATAAAATAATATATATGTACGTATATATATATAATTTTTTTAATTGCATTTTATGTTTTAATAGTATTTTAATATTTATTCATTTGTTTATATAAACATTGGCTGAAATTCCAAAGAAAACAAACATTAAAAAAAAACATAAAAATATTTCTTATTTAATCTATCAAGTAACTAAATATATCACATAATGCATTCTTCCAATTGTATCATTAAGTCATAAGGACACATAAGAGCATGATGAGTAAGAAATAAATTAGTTATAGGAAGGTGTTCTTTAAACTGTGTAGTATTCTATTTAAACTTAAATGTTAGTTTTGTTATGTGTTGTTTTGTGATGACCTGACGGGGGACTGCAGATGGAAAGTAGCCCTGGGGCTAATTCTGGCATATTTACATTACTGAAATGTTTATCAATATGCATTGTCCCTTTTAAATAAATAAATAAATAAATAAATAAATAAATAAATAAATAAATAAATAAATAAATAAATAAATAAATAAATAAATAAATAAATAAATAAATAAATAAATAAATAAATAAATAAAGCAAATGTGACATTTTATTAAGGCTCCACTGAACCTTTGAGCTAACCGTGCTTCTGCGTTGCCTGATGTGTTAATGCCTTAACAGCTGGTTGGGTCTCAACACCCAAGCATCTGTCTGGTAAATCACATCATAGCACATCTTGCCATAATTAGCACAGAAACACAAATATTCCTACTGTCAGAGCAAGCAGTGCCTGTTTAGCACGCATAGTGGGCAAGTGTTGCTGGTTCATTGAATGACATCCATAAATTCACTGTAGAAGGAGGATCTAAGAGCCCGTTTTGTAGAGGCTTACAGTGGGTGGCATCAAAGCATGTGCTAGAGGTGGCGGTTGTCAACCAGATGGTGCCGGTTGAGTTTAAAAGAAGTCAGGGATTTCCCGTCACAAACTTTGAGGTGTTTTATAAAGAACCGTTTTCTCCAAATCCAAGTCTTGATTTCTGTTCAGCATGATAAAACAAAAACAAAGAACTGTTCCCAAAACTAAAACAATAGATGACTATTCTCCATGTTTTCCATGCATTATTTTGTGCTTGTCCAGCTTCAGGGAGAGGACACTGGTGACTTTGAGGCCACAACTGCTGCTGCTTTTCTGCTGTCCTCTGAAAGCAGTAAAACCATCTTCATCGCTGTGAGGGATGATGACATACCTGAAGCTGATGAGACTTTTGTGTTCAACCTCCGCCTGCAGGTAATGCTTGAACCAGAAACACTGACTCTCTGCAGGAAAAGCCCAGTGGTTAAAAATCTGTGCATCTAATTAAAAGGGTGTGCGTTCAAATCCTGTTAAAGCTGGCCAATAGTGCCTATAAGCAAGACCAATGGTTTCACAGACAAGGCTTTAGCCTATCTCAGACTAAAATGCATGTTTGAGTTGTTTTAACGGAAAGCAACTAGCTCTGACAAATCTTAAAATATGTCCGTGCCATTGTTTTGTCTCAAGATGCACATCAGTTAAAAGGCACTTTTAATAAAGCTACTTAAATTCCCTAATTGAACTAAGGCCTAATCCTGGCTTAATTTAAGCCCTGACTGTGAAACCGGGACTTAAAAGGTTATTTCACCTCAAAATGAAAATTCTGTCAGTATTTACTCACCCTCATGTTGTTCCAACCCCGTAAGACTTTTGTTCATATTCGGAACACAAACTAAGATATTTTTTTATTAAATCTGAGAGCTGGATCACTCCTCCATAGGGTTCTTAAAGGAGTAGTTCACTTTTACTGATAATTTACTCACCCCCATGTCATCCAAGATATCCATGTCATTCTTTCTTCAGTCGAAAAGTAATTAAGGTTTTTGATAAAAACATTCCAGGATTTTTCTCCACATAATGGAGTTCAATGAGAACCAACCGATTCAAGGTCCAAAAGACAGTTTCAGGGCAAACTGTACAAAGGGCTTTAAACGATTTCAGACAAACAAGTGAAATGATCGCTCATTTAAAAAAAAGTTTTATAAGCTCAAATGGTCGCCTTGCTCTGTTCTGTGATGTACGTTCGTGACTCTCCTATTCGAACTCGTTCATCAAAAATGAACGAATCTTTTCCCGAGTCAACTCGTTCATTTCGTTTGTTGAATGAACCAAATGACACGAAAAAAGATTTGTTCATTTTGATAAACGAGTTCAAACCGGAGAGTCACAAACGTGCGTCACAGAAAGGAGCAAGGTAAAAAAGTTTTTTAATTTATTTTCATTTCAGTTTACTTTGAGTAATTTTTTTACTTTTACCCCCCAAGTTATTTAAATCTTCAGATTTTATCACGGTTACATTTTTATTTCAGCTCTATTTCAATTCATTAAAAAAAATATTGGTAATAATATTGGTTTTACTTATTGGTTTTAAGTGTTTTATGAGATTAATGCCAAAACAATAAAACATTTTCCAGTGCAGATGAAAACAAAAACTTAAAATATATATTCTCAAAAAGGAAGTTTAAATATTGTTAACTGAAAAAAAGGACAATTCTGATTGAACAGAAAATGCCTTGTTGCTTGTGATATCATAGGTTTGATAGGTTGATAGGTATATAGAAATGATAGGTTTCATCACCTATAATTAATGAGTTTCAAATGTGTCTGTGTATGTGCGATAGAGACAGATGTCTATTCCTTTACCTCTGCGCTTCCTCTGCCCATTTTTAAGAGTGGGAATCCCAGAATGGTTGAAATTCTTGCTTGAGTGGAAAGCACTGAAAGCTTGTCAACTCATCAGCCAATGGGCCATAAGCCTTTGCATAGTATTATTTGATGGGTTCCACTAACTTTTCATAAGGGTTAAGTAATGGCACTGAGGGCAGCAACCCTACGTTAGAAGTCACCTTCAAGCGAAATAACCAACTGTGACAACCACAACTGCCAGTGTTGTAACATTAAAGAGCCGTTATGCAAAGCTAATCACTATAAGAAAAGCACAAGCCTGGAAATAAGCTTCCTATAACACGCAAAGGAGGATAATCTCATAGGAGTTTCATTTATGCACCACTAGTGGCACCAAATAAAACTGCAAAATATAAGTTGATCCAGAAGATGACACTGGGACTCTGGGTCTCATTTACTAATGATTATGTACATTTATATACACAGAAGAACTTCTCACACACACGTGTGTGCACGCATGCATTTGTTCTTTACCTCATTCTAATGTTAATGAATAGCCATATACCAAAGGCTAGATATTTGCATAAAACACACCCACAACTACCATATACGGGCTTTCTTTCTCACACAACCGTTTTTTTTTAAAAGTCTTTCATCACTCTCAGCTCTCTAATGATCCCTGAGAAATATCAAATATCAAACACATTAAACACCGTTATTATGTTAAAACTTGTTAAAACATGAGTGTGAGACTTCCGATTCACTACCCATGTAATACTATGAGAATAGAATAGAATAGAAAAGTGATGTAAACTGTTAAATCATCTGTGCTAAACCAGTGTGTTTATGTTTACTATAATAAATTAAAATTATATAATGACAAATACCAATTTGCAATGTCAAGCAGCATAACGGACTGTTTTTGTACAGCTAATACAACTGAAAGCATCTGACACCGGAAGCCTCACACATTCAACTAGTTCAACAAATGGCTGCAACCCTTACAAATAAGGGATGATATACAGACACAAATTATACAGTGTTCATCAAAAGCTTTTTATGCACGTTTCATGAACACATTTGTTTGTGTCTACGTCATTGAGTGAAGACACTATTTAGAAATTTGAGGATTCAACAACTGGCTTACTTTTAGTCATCTCGTAAACATTAAACTGAAATAGAAGTACATCCATCACCTTTATGTGTTGTCTAAGGATGTCTTTCTCATAGCAGTGCCTCTCTTTACTGTGGTGTCCCAGTCTGTTGACAGTGAGTGATTAATGACAACAGGTCATGGCTCCACTGTCTACTTGTCCACTGTTTAACAAATGAACCTTAGGCTGGCAGAATGGGGCAACTTAAGGGTAACAAAAGACCACTGGCATGAAATGAAACCCAAGCTGAAGGCACTAAAAGGAAACCAAGACAGCCCTTAAGAGACATTTACATTAAACAAATTCTAATTATTGACAGACCAAAAAAAAAAAAAAAAACATAATGGGAAAACTGAAAGTATTCACACCCTGCAGTGGAAGGAGGAAGGAGAGCGTTTGTGCGTTTTGGTACCAAGCTGGACCTCAGTCACGGGATTTGCGGGCTAGCAGGGAATTGCCTGAGCGTGTGTACTGTATTTCATGACTGTGCTGCCACTGCAACAAGAGCTCTTTTGCTGAAAGAAATCTCTATTACAGCTGGTAAAAGCTCATTTTAATGGGGTGCTCAAAAACATGGCAATGCTTTATTTTTCGTACTCTGCGTCATAGACACTCATAATATATGCATACAATATGTTTAATCTGAAATTCTAAATTTCTGCATATTCAGCTGCAGAAACCTTTTTTTAAATGGATTTCTGGATAAATTGGTTCATTAAATTAAATTAAATTAAATTAAATTAAATTAAATTAAATTAAATTAAATTAAATTAAATTAAATTAAATTAAATTAAATTAAATTAAATTAAATTAAATTAAATTAAATTAAATTAAATTAAAAATATGGATCCAAGTGGAATATGTTCCTGGAACAACATCTGTGTTGATCATAAAAAAAACATTCAAATCAACCAATCAGATTTGAGGTGTTTGCATATGTCAAGTTTAGGCTTAAAACCAGGGTTAGGTGCTTCTATCAGTGTTATTCAACTATGATCTCCCTCTGATTTTAGGGATAACTTAGTTCGAGTTTTAGGGGTATATAGGACTATATTTTCAGACAGGAATGTTGTTCCAGGATCAACAAAATATGTTGATCAAGGAACATGTCTTACTTGGCAAAATCACGGTGACCACACACACACACACACACAAACACTCACATACAGTTTTTTTTTTTTTAATCTCTAATTACAATGATTTACTTTTTCAGAGCTCATCAAATGGTGTCACAGTGGGAACTCCAAATACTGCCACCATCACCATCCTGTCTAATGATAATGCCTTTGGAATAATTTCCTTCAACTCAGTAAGTTTCTTTTTATTTTCCCAATGAACAGCAGGAAGAAGTTGTTCAGAGCATGCTGGGTAGGGGTGACTATAAGCGTGAACTGTTTTTACATTAATCTGTGGTGTATGTGGGTGGGGTGATGTGAGGGGTGTATTAGATGGATGGGAAAGTGAGAGTGAGGGAGTGATGTGGGTGAGATGCCTGAGAGGAAAGGTTGTTTCCACTACAAAAATAAATAAATGATTATAATTAGGGGTGTAATGATACCCTCATGCCACATTTGATAGATCTCACGATACTAAACTCATGATACGATATTATTGCAATACTCTAAGACACATGATAAAAGGTTAACAAAAAATGTAGTGTTGATTAAAATGCTAAATTTGATGTTACATTGTGGGTGTAAATGAATAGGCTTGGACTTGGTGCTGGTACCCTGAATGCACAGGACAATGGTGACACCAGAATAAAAATATTCATGATTCCGAAGCTGAAAATAGGATATTATTATTTGAGACGAATATGATTGAACTTTGTCACTCACTAGATATATTTAAAATAATGAAGGCTTCTTTTTACTGGTAACATGACATTTGGCATTATCAGGACCAACATATATTCATCCATTGCATTATTATACATTAAATTCAACATTATATATAGAAGTTTAATTTAGCCTTGACACTAAAACTCAATTTTTTTTTTTTTTTTGGGTGAACTATCCACGATACAAATTGTCACCATCCACAATACATATTGTTGCACTTTTGTATTGTGATATATTGTGACACGATTATTGTTACACTCCTAATAATAATGTGATATTCTGAAGAGAGGAGAATATTGTGAATGTCAGCAAACCTGTGCAACTGTAAGCCACATGACAATGTGACAATATGACGAATGTATTGCATTGGGATTACATTCATAATACATAAAACCATACTATGCATAGAACATACGGTTGCACTTTATTTTACTGGATGTGCATTTGCATACTTACATTGTACTTACCTAAGAAAATGGTTAATATAAGGTAACTACATGGGTTAAGGTTAGGTTCAGGTTTAGTAGGCTACCTAGTTATTACCCAGTTATTAAATTACTATAATAAGTACATTGTATGTACATGTGGAACTGTAAAATAAAGTGCTACCGTACATACATTTTTAACACTTGGAAAGTAAGTACTTATTCAAAAGAAATACCTGCTCAGACAGAATGCCATGCCGAACATAACCTAGTTATCCTGAAGATTTAGATTCGCTAGTTCAGTTTCATTAGAATTATAGCTAAACTCTGCAGGACTTTGGCCCTCCAGGAGCAGAATTGGATGCCTGTGTCATAGGACCTCGTCTCTTAATCTTTTAATGCAGTTCCTGATATCCCTAATTTCTAATTTTGTCTGTACATGCATGAAACAGTGATATATATTTTTTTTCTTTCTGTTTAGACCTCCCTCATTACTGTGGAGGAGCCAAGAGGTATAAGCCAATATGTTCCTCTCACTCTTCTCCGAGAGAAAGGAACCTATGGGACTGTGACTGTCAACTTTGAGGTGAGCATTACCAGAAAGTTTTTGACTCTGCTAATGAAAAAAAGATTATATTGATTTTATTGCATATTCTCTGTCTATATTTCTTTATGAATTCACAGATTTTTGGAGGTCCAAACCCTGCCAATGAAGATCTCAGTCCAGACAGGGGGAACATTACTTTTCCTCCTGGTCGTGCTGTTGTAGTTTTCAGCATCATGATACAAGATGACAAGGTAGCCTACTGTTTGAAAAAAAAACACATTATTTTACATGAATAATGACAGCCTAGAATGAACGTGAAACCCGTTCATAACTCGTTTTTTTTTTTTTTTTTCTCCATAAGACACTTTTCTGAGAGAAAGTGTATTTTTAATGAGAAAAACATGCAGGTCGAGACTTGATTTCATCGATTCAAAATCGATTGGATTGTGAGAAGTGGGTTATATTTACAGACTATTGGGGAAGAGAGGCTAAAAAACAAGAAGGCCATGCATGTATATTTTGTCTATATTTACCATATTTCTTGTGTGTATGCCATAAAATTACTTAACAAGATAACATTCTAGTTCAAATAATCAATGAACACTGATTTTTAGTTAAATAGCATAAAGAAGTTTGTTTGTTTGTAAGAATAACACTGATGAATCATTCACACACACACACACACACAAAAAAAATCCTGGAACATGCACTAAACACAAATTTGTGGTTCTGTTATCATTAATTTTAATGGATTAATGTTATCCATTAATCTTAATCGTTAAGTTTGTTTCTTTTTATCTTGCATCTCATTTAGCTTCCAGAAGATGATGAAACCTTCACAGTGCGTTTGACAGAAGCAGCTGGCGGAGCTTTACTCAATCCTAACAGAAGCAGTGTGCAGATCAAGATCTCCCGTAATGATGCTCCCATCCGCTTCTCCAAGCCCACACTGGTTGTGCCGGAAAACATCGGTGTCATTTCTCTTACCGTTACTCGTGGTAGAACTGAGGATGGTCTTCTGATCGGTTCTGATGACAGGGCTGTGTCTGTGGCCTATGCAGTCGTTACGGGCAGTGGAGCGGCCAGTGCTACTCTGCTGGACGACTTTGTGGATCTACAGCCTGAGAGGATGGTTGTTTTCCCTCAAGGGATCCATGAAACAGAACTCCGCTTCAGCATCAGAGATGACAACATTCCAGAGATTGCAGAGTCTTTCCAGGTGGTTCTTCTGGAAGAGACCCTATTGGGTGACGTGGTGCTGACGACGCCAATTATGGCACTCGTGACTATTGAGCCCAATGATAAGCCTTATGGAGTCCTGTCAATCAGTCCTTCCCCCGTACAACCACACATTATCAATGAAGACCTGACTCCGATGTAAGTAGGATATTGTTAACAGTTTAAAGATACTTGCATTAATGTGTTCATCCTTGAGATGTTTTGACATGCACTGCCCCTGACATTTATGTTTTTTATAAAGATATTAATGACACATGTGAAATTACACTCTATTTAGCACAAACAGGGCTACCATAATATGTGAGCAACATGTATGTTCAGTTGAGCTTCTGTTTATGCCATCTATGGAGGGACAGAGATCTTTTAATTTTCATCAAAAATATCTTCATTTGTGTTCCAAAGATGAACGAAAGCCTTACAGGTTTGGAACGACATGATGGGGGAGTAATTCATGACGGAATTTTCATTTTTGTGTAAAGTCACCCTTAATTCTTTTTATGGAAACCATGATACTATTTTTCAAGATCATTTGATGAAAAAAAAAACAGCATTTGAAAGAGAAAGATTTTGTAACATTATGAATGTCACTTTTGATACATTTAAATAAATCATATACTGATACAATTTCTCTGTCTCAGATACGAAGGTATGATCATTGTACGGAATGGAGGAACTCATGGAGCTGTTTCAGTTCGATGGAATATTACGAGAAACTCCATTGATAGGACTCCGGTCTCTGCCGACCTTAACCCTTCATCAGGTATCCTGAGGTTTGCTGAGGGCCAGATGAATGCTGTACTGCCTTTAAACATCACTCAAGACAACCTTCCTGAAGAAGCAGAGGCCTTCCTCCTCAGATTGATCCCAGAATCTGTACAAGGAGGGGCTGAAGTGGATGAGCCTATGGAAGTGAGTGCTTGGCATGTGTTTGGTTTTTAACTAATACGTTTGAATGTGTTTGGATTGCAGATCAGAGATCGGTGGTTGCTCAATTTTGAGCTGGATTTAGTTATGAAAGATTTGCGAGTTGACGTTGATGACAACTTGAAGCACTTTAATTTTTAGAAGGGAAATATTATTATTCATAGTGTGCCCGGGTACTGTTTGTCCTACATGTTGAAATGTCACGCGCTTTGATATTCTAGATGTTTATGCTTAATTTCAGACAGCCATGGTAGCAGATCCCTCTTGGACCTCACTGGGAGGTTTGTGGTGAGACATCCATGGAGGTTGTTGTCTTACTCTGGCTCAGAACCCTTGTCAAAGAGGAAGTTCCCAGATCAGAGCTGGTTCTTAGTTACCATCTGGGCAGCACTAAGTCCGTTTAAGCGGATGTGGCGTAAAATGAGAGACATCTGTTTCTCTGGCACAGCAGCATCACAGACTACTTGTTACACTGTGTCACTTGGGTGTTCCCTTTATGTGGTCCCAGCAAAAAATAGCCCACAGCAGAGCCTGTGGGTGGCTGTTTGTTCTCTTTATAACCTTGTCTGTTGCAAGTTTGATTATGTGTGAAAGGAGTGAATAAATCCTACCCGTGTTTATGTATAAACCCATCAGTTACCCATAAGTGTGACCAGAAGTTTGATAGCTGAATTTGGCTTTGGAGGATGTGAAAACTAAGTGTGAGAAGCCTATTTATGTCAACTTTCCTTAAATTCACTGATAAAATCCCCAAATTGCAGTACTACAACAAATATTTAGAGAGGTATTGTGCCTTGGTCTGATGAGTCTTGGGTAAATGACAGAGTAATAAACTAGCTCATGAATGCTATTTTTACGCTCTCGTGAGGTCTAATGAAAGAGAAGGGCTTTCTAAGATTAGTTCACTGTGAGTTTTACGCAGATAGTCTGATGTTACTGTAATGAATGGTGACATTTGTTTATTGCTGCTTGTTACAGGTTTCTATATAGGGAGGAACATATCAGGTTATGTTAGAGTTTATTGCAAGAGAAAACTTTAACCCTCTGGGGTCGAAGATGTTTTTGGGGTCCTTAGGATGTTTTGACATGCACTGCCCCTGACATTTGTGCTTTTTTCAGTTGCTTATAAACACATTAATGACACAGGTGAAATTACACTCTATTTAGCACAAACAGGGCTACCATAATATGTGAGCAACATGTATGTACATGTTTGTATTTTTGAGAGAATATTGTTTATGCGTGGTTATTGAAAAAACTAAAAATTAAAGTTTCGGAAATAAGGCCACAAAACACATACGAAATATGTGTCCACAAGACTTTGCAAGACTAATGGATGTTGTCACCTAGAGTTTTTGCTTCAAAATGATCTGAAAATCATCATCATGCCTAATTATTCACATAAAACAATAGATTGTTTTAAATTGTGAAAAACATTTTTTTGTTTGGAAAAGCAATATGCATGGGGTGTGAACGGCCCAACCCCTTGTCATGAATAATTAGGTGCTTCACAACTGAGAAGACACAGACCCGCATAATGAGCCTTTCATTTAGGTGTATAACACAAACAAGAATGCAAGGACTATGTACAAACACACACACACACACACACACAACAGACACATTCTTATTAAGAAACTAAACTATACTGCTCTTCCTTCACAGATGGTGTTCTTCATACAAGATAGTGATGATGTCTATGGTCAATTTGGCTTTCATCCTAGAAAGAATCAAAGTATTCAGAGTCAGCCAGAGGGACGCTTCCTGTCACTTAGCTTCCTCCGAGAAGGGGGGACCATGGGAGTGGTACGACTTACCCTAACTGCCCTCTACATACCTGCCAGACCACTGGACCCCTCACGACCCAGGGATGGGGTGCTGAATGGTACCAGTGTCAACAGTGTGCTGTTCAGTTCTGGTCAGTCACAAGCTGAACTCATCTTACCCATTCGAATTGATGCCTTTCTGCAGAATGGGGCTCATTTCCTCATACAGGTAGGACATGTTATTCAAAGACCTTCTGAAAATGTCAAGAAACGCGTATATTGATAAAAAAGAAGCTGTTAAAAGAAGCTGTATGAAATACATGACTTTAATTATGAATATTTATTTATTTTAAATTAAGTAGGTTGAAGTTTCTCTGTGAAGCTTCTTCTAAGAGTTTCTAATTCATTTAACCCTAACCCTTTTAGTACCTAAAAGCATCGACAGTCTGTGGCTCATTGTTTAGCAATGTTGTGATTATGTGTTTAAAAAAAAAAAAGAAAAAGAAAAAAGATGTTCATTTGAACTTTATATTCATCCTGAAAAAAATTTAGCATGGTTTAAACCACAGGGTTATATTGCTTTTACATTATCAAATAAAAGCAGCATTGTTGAGCATAAGAGACTTCTTCAAAAAACCTTTAAAAAATCCTACAGACACAAAACTTAGGCCTCTGGTCTGGTTGCCATGGGATTTGTCTTGTCTTGTTGATTTAGCAATGCAGAGAAGCAATTCAAGAGCCATTGAAAGATGCTATGACAGCACAAATACTATGATGGCATCTCCGAAAAGGATGACCAAGCATTTGAATTGCTTGTTTGAGAGGCATGATTTTCAAGATAATTAAACATTTCCAATTGACATTTTTTGGAAAGTTAATTTCCTTTTTACTGATAATGTTTACACTGATTTGTTGCAAACTGCTGTATGAGGTACATTTTTTGTCTCTCCTTAGTTGGACAGTGTGCAGTTGGAGAACATCACCCCACTGATCCCATCTGTGAGTCCTCGTTTTGGAGGAGCTTTAAACATATCCCTGATCATCACACCTGATATTGCTAATGGAGAGATTGGCTTCACCAGTAATCAGACAGTGGTGGCGCTGGAACCAGAAGATTCAAACAGCAGCTTGGTATACAAGACTCTCATGGACATATTATTTATTTATTTATTTATTTATTTTACATTTTTCAAAATCCATTTTAATGCAGATTTAAAATCCCAGATTTTTGATGTGGTCTCAGACGTTTGGACCCTACTGTATAATTGGATAGAGAAAAAAAAGAAAAAAAAATGATTCTCTCTTCCTTTAGATAACTCTTCAGCTGAGGCGAGATGGGACTGACGGTCAGGCAGTGGTCTTCTGGAGGCTGCGGCCCACTGGCGAGAACAAAGAAGATGTCACTGATGGTGACATTTCACCGTTCACTGGATCAGTCAAGTTCCTCTCAGGACAAAGTGAAGCAACAATTAACATCACTGTGATGGCTGACAACATCCCAGAGATCAATGAGACTGTCATTCTTACATTGGACAGGTCTGTTTAACTTGTTATAATAATTTTTAGACATTTTAAGGCATAAGAGTCCATTGGATCCATTATAGGCTACACACGTACAGTGTGCAGTTTTGATTTAATCAAAGTGTTTGTTTATCTTGTAATCATTGTGCCGGGAATTTCTTTGTCCTCCCTCACTTTTCCTTCGTAGGGTAGAAACTGCTCGCTTTGTAGTGTACTTTGGGTAAGTGCGTACTAGAGAGACTGCCTTTTTGTGTGGTGTGAATCAACTCTTTATGTGAAAAAGTATCCACTCTGAACTTTCAGGGGCTTTGTCTTAATGTTTCGATGGGGGATGTCTCTTTTATTTGGGTGTGTGAAATGAATTGCAAGAGTGTGTTTGTATATGTTTGGGGTTACTGAACTTGGATGCAAGCAAATGCTGCTTGTACTCATTGAACACCTCATTTACCAAAATCCTTTATTCTATCCTGTAAAAACATCAGTGTTTGTATGCATGCAGCACATCCTCTGAATGTGTTTGTTTGGAACACTTCTCCTGCAAGCTCTTTGTCAGCCATTTTACTAATTATCTGGAGCCTTCAGTGCACAGGCCAAGCTCAGTTTATGCACAAGACCCCCGCTGAGGAGGGAGGATAGTGGGTTGCTTTAAAACATGACTTGTCAAATCAGCTTAACCAAGAAGCCTTTGGTCAAGCATATTTAATACGCTTTCAAATTGAACAAACTCATACACACAAAATATAAATCTGGCAAATGGTTTGTTACAGTATGGTATATTATAATGGACAGAATGTTCTGTTTTAGGCAGTATGCACATATTTATAAGACATAAATATAGTACTGTATGTATAGTACATACAGTATTTTTCAGCTTTCTAATAATATTACATTACAGTGCCACTCATTAACACCATGTTGTTTTATAGGACAAATGTGGACAACCAGATTCTGAAACCAGGTTTCACCAGCCGAGAAATTGTCATTCTGGAGAACGATGACCCTGGAGGAATATTTGAGTTTTCACCAGTCTCTAAAGGACCTTGGTTGATCAATGTAAGGCATTGATTGATTGAGTGATTGATTCATTCATTTGATTCATTCACCCACTCACTCAACCTCCCATCCATTCACTCAAACACCCATCCTACCACCAAGCCACTCACTCACTCACTCACTCACTCATTCACTTTCCCCTCACTCATACACTCACTCACTCACTCATTCCTCACTCACTCACTCACTCGCTCAAGCATTTACTCATTCATTCACTCTCCCCTTCACTCACTCACTAACTCACTCACCCGCTCACTCACTTACTCAGTCAATCACCCATGCACTCACTCACTCATTCACTCTCCCCATTTACTCACTCAACCACCCATGCACTCACTCAACCACCCATTCACTCACTAACTCATTCACTCCCCCTTCACTCACTCACTAACTCACTCACTCACTCGCTCACTCACTCAACCACCCAAGCACTCACTCACTCATTCACTCTCCCCTTCTCTCACTCACTCACTCACTTACTCACTCAACCACCCATGCACTCACTCACTCATTCACTCTCCCCTTCACTCACTCACTAACTCACTCACCCGCTCACTCACTCACTCAGTCACTCACTTACTCACTCAACCACCCATGCACTCATTCACTCATTCACTCTCCCCTACACTCATTCACTAACTCACTCACCCGCCCGCTCACTCACTCACTCATTCACTCACTTACTCACTCAACCACCCATGCACTCACTCACTCATTCACTCTCCCCTTCACTCACTCAACCACCCATGCACTCATTCAACCATCCATGCACTCTCTTACTCATTCACTCTCCCCTTCACTCACTTACTCACTCACTCTCCCCTCACTCACTCACTCAACCACCCATGCATTTACTCATTCATTCACTCTCCCTTTCACTCACTCACTAACTCACTCACCCACTCACTCACTTACTCAGTCAATCACCCATGCACTCACTCACTCATTCACTCTCCCCATTTACTCACTCACTCATTCACTCTCCCCATTCACTCACTCAACCACCCATGCACTCAACCACCCATTCACTCACTAACTCATTCACTCCCCCTTCACTCACTCACTAACTCACTCACTTGCTCACTCACTCTGTTACTCACTCAACCACCCATGCACTCACTCACTCACTCACTCATTCACTCTCCCCTTCTTTCACTCACTAACTCACTCAGTCACTCACTCACTCACTCAACCATCCATGCACTCTCTCACTCATTCACTCTCTCCTTCACTCACTCACTCACTCACTCACTCACTCACTCTGATTTGTTGGCTGTGCAGGAGGGGGAGACTGTTGAATTGAGGGTGAGCCGAGAGCAGGGCCAGCTACTCAACCAACTCATAAGATATACAGTGATTCCTTCTGGAAATGCTCAGTTTTATGGTGCCACGGGGATCCTAGAGTTCCAGCCAGGGGAGAGAGAAGTAATGGTGGCCCTAGTAGCAAAGCCTGATGGGATACCAGAGGTACGTCCTCGGGACTAATGATTAGTGGAGATTATAGGATTGTCATATACCCTATAATGAACAGACTTTGTGTCATGTACGATGATCTACAAGTTTCTTACATTTTCCTTAATGTTAACACTTCACATACAGTATGTTTTGAAATTACAATTATAAGTAAGCCTGACTTATAAAATTTTGTCTGATGTTTTGTCTTCAGCTAGATGAGACATTCTCAGTGGTTCTTAGTAGCCACAGCACGCCAGCTAGTCGCCTTGGTAACCGAAGGCAGGTCAACATTACCGTGCGTAAGAGTGATGACCCATTTGGGGTCATTGAGTTCATTCAATCTGGCCAAGACTTCACCATCAATGAGAGTAAAGCCATGGATGTTCAGTCAGGTACAGAGATTAAGCTACAGCTTTGGGTCACTTTACTTTTTTATCTTTTAGTTTCAGTTGTTTTTCAGTAAATACAATCGCATTATGATCTCTGATAGCATCCTATCCAATTGGGAGAAGCAGGGGTAGGTTTGGG
This sequence comes from Pimephales promelas, assembly GCF_016745375.1. Next base: position 487,697 of record NW_024121987.1, read on the forward strand.
AACGTGTCAGTCTTCTGGATTCTTGAGCCAACCCATTCAGGAGACATCAACCCAGTACAGGGTGAGATCCTCTTTGTTGAAGGGGAGTACTTGAAGAACCTGACCCTATTTTCTGTGCCAGATGAGGTAAGCTTTAGCAATTAGGGATACTTCTGTTTATTGAGGACACACATATGGATATTACAAAATTATCTTTCGTTTGATGCAGATCCCAGAGAAAATTGAAAATTTCACCATCACCCTTCTGAATACAACTGGTGGAGCAAGACTAGGAAAGAATCTCAGTGCAAGGTTAAGCATTCGTGAGAATGATGATCCAATATATTTCGCCGGTATGTTTGTAATATTACAATGAAAATGTTCATTTGAAGACAAAAAAGGTTACAAATGAGCCTCCTGCATATAATTCCTGCTGGTTTATGCTGGATTTTGAAACCGCATGCTAAAGTTTCAAATAAGTAAGAAAGTCACATTGTGTAAATTCATATTGTGGGAAATAAAGCAACTATTGCGAGAATTGTATATAGAGTATATTAACAAATTAATATTTTTTTTTAGCAAGAGTTACATTATAAAAGTATTTCACAATATTACTGCTTGTACTGAATTTTGATCAAATAAATTCATATTTGTTGGGCATAAGAAACATATTTCAAAAACAACATTAATGCAACAACAACATAAAAACAAAATTCTTACTGATTTTTCTTATGTAATAGACTCCTTTGCCAATCCAGGTCATTGATGTGGTAGGCTATGTTATATTTGCTCACTGTCAATATAAAACGTCATATTGTTTGTAATGTGTTTTCTAGAGCCTGTGGTTCAGAGAGTGCAAGAAGGGGGTGTGGCCAATTTCACCATTCTGCGAGCTGGACTGGCTAATTTTATCACCACAGTAAAGTACCGTTTTGAGTATGGTGACACATCACCAGGTGACTTCACTCCACAGCGTAACGACTCAATGCTGGTCTTTGATTTTGGAGAGTGGATGAAGAACATATCAGTTGCTGTGGTAGATGATGACCTACCAGAGACGGATGAACCATTCTACGTAGTTCTCTTCAATGCTACAGGTTTGCCTCATCCTCTGCATTAAGTTTTAATTAACCAGACATTCAGCGCATTTTATGTTGCAAACTTTTGGTCCCTTTCAACTTTCATTGAAGTTTGATTTGTGAATTGTGATGCATTAGTTTGGGTGCCAGTCTTACAAATCTCCATGTTTTATGTGCATTGTCTATATCACCTAATTAGCTTCGTTAAATTCCCACTCTGAGAGACAAATCCTGCTCTCCAACTCTTCAACTGTTCTGCAGAGCCAATAAATCCAGCCCATTAAACATTTGTTTTGATTCACACAAAGCTCTGTTGATTGGTCTTGACTCTCAAAAGCCCTCTCTAATCCTTTCATTGTGGAACACACACACATTCAGGAAAAGTGTTGGGTGACTGTAGAAAGTTAATTACTGAACTGTCCTTCTGCACATCACAAAACAAACCCACCCAGAGCTTTCTGAGGGACTGCGTTCAGATGCATGCTCGGCGTTAGCATGATGTGATGCTGAGATATGAGATTAATATGACTGATGTGGTTAGCTTGTACCAAGAACAACAGTGTCTGGTGTAGAATGATACAGTATTTAGCGTGACAGTTACGCAAAGTGAATGTTGAGCTAATGCGTTGCCACAAATTTTAAAGCATAAGCATTTGTTAATGAGAAATTTAAAATAAGGCAAAATGTCTCTATTCTTCATTATAAATCTGTCTTGATTCATGCTTGATCAAGCTTTAATAATGATCATTATTTGAATTCTTTGTTGTGAAAATCGTAAACATTTTATTTGTAATATGTCAATGCTATTCTGTAAGTGTAATGGAATATAGATACAGGGATTGAAATTAACACCCGCCAATCGGTGGGTGAAAATCATCTCTGGCAATTACTGAAAATCAATTACTTACTGGCCAATTTGGTGTGTTACTATTTATGTTTACTCACTTTGGTGGGGTCTGTGTGAACCCAATCTGTGCAGACATAGCGCAGATACTCAACTCGTAAGTCACCATGATCAGAATCTGTGCATATCTGGCTTACTTGAACATGCACGTCATGCATGGAAAAGGAAGGGAGGAGATGACAGGATTTTGTTTGAATTTGAAATGAATGAATTTGAAACGAATGTATATACAGTATATTCGTTTAAAATTCATTCGTTTCAAATATATATTTATCTATCTAGAGATAGAGAGAGCAAGACATAGACAAACATGGACAGAGAGAGAGAGAGCAGAGTAGACACTGTGATCTACAGCACATATAGGATGAGGAACACTTTATGTTCTTCTGTTTAAAATATACCAATATAAGAGAAACTTTTCTGCCCAGATTTGAAACCCTGATTCTATCATTCTTTGAACTGAGTGACACTGAAAAAATGGCCTTCTTACTCAGAGAAAATGAAAGTACAGCTGCACTTGCGCCTAATATGTGTTAGCTATTCACAATGCCAGAGACAGCTAATCCTCTAGAGTGAACCAACTTATTTATTTATTAAGATTTAGTTGCAATGCTACATATGACATGATTTATACTTATATATTTTACTTGTTTGTTTTATTATTTATATATAATATGTTGATGCTTTGGCAACATTGTGTTACACAGTCATGCTAATAAAGCACATTTGAAATTTAAATTTAAATTTAAATTGGGTGAGTGAGTGAGGGTGGGAGGGAGTGTGTGAGTGAATACTGTACATGGGTGAGTGAGTGCATGGGTGGTTGATGCAGATGGATTTAATGACCTACCCTGCTATTGTGTGAGTATTATGGTATTATGAGAATAATTCTGTACTTGTATCCTATAATTGTGTTTGTGAATTGATTTTTTCAGGTGATGCCGTGGTATATGGTCAAGACACTGCAACAGTGGTGATCGAGGCCAATGATGATGCCAATGGAATATTCTCTCTGGATTCCACTCAAAAACCAGTGGAGGAGGGAAGAACCAATAACTTTTAGTGAGTTGCCAATCTCTAATATACAGTTGAACCAGATGTTAATTTTACAGCACTGACTGATTTTGGCTTTTAGTATTTGAAATGAAGCAACCATGGTCTTCTGTCTATGAAGTTCTGTTTCCATTTGTGTGTCCAGTGTTCTTCGAGACAAAGGACACTTTGGCAATGTCACAATATACTGGCAGCTGTTTGCCAATGACACCCCCCTTGAACCTCACCAGGAATTTCTGAACACATCTGGTTCTATAATATTTGGCACAGGGGAGAAGACAAAACCTATTGTTCTTCAAGCCATCTCCGACAAGCTCCCAGAGTTCAATGAGTTTTATGAGCTCAGACTTATGAACGTCTCAGGTAAAGTCAATGTCAGTGGTCAATGATTTAAATAATTATTCTTAAAGACCCCAATGAAAGAAATCTACAGTATATGCTAGTCTGCAGTCTTTCTTTTTTGGAAAAATGGACCAAAATATTGATGACATCCTACACTACGCATATTTCTGTCCAATCACATGCTCTCTAGATTGAGATTGATGCTACCTGAAACCAATAATTGGTTAACATTACTACCTAACTAACTATCTAATGTAAGTAAAATCTATTAATTATTTTAAAAAGTTGGCATAATCCCTTTGAAAAGTCTTACACCATGCACTTGCTTCATGAGGTCTTTAAGTTTTAATATTAATATGTGCTAATCTATTACACAGTTGCATCCGTGCTGGAAATCATATACTAGCATGGATTCCATGTTGGTCCAGGCTGGTTTATGCTAATATAGTGCTGGTCTTGTTGGTGGACCAGCATAGTCATGCTATTCTAAAGGAAAAGGAGCTGGTGTAGCCTAGCTGGTGTGACTACAAAACCAGCAACCAGCATCCCATTATGGTTACAACCAGAGGTCGCATTAACCGAAGATTTTCCATCATTGACAGAATTTTTTCTACCAGTGATGGAAAAATCTGGAAACCGTCCATCATTTATGGCTTATTATCATTAAAATATGAAAATCGAAGGGGTTAGTTCACCCAAAAATGAAAATTCTGTCAGCATTTACTCACCCTCATGTTGTTCCAAACCTCTATGTCTTTATTTGTTCTGCTATACACAAAGGAAGATATTTGGAAGAATGTTTTAATAAAACAGATCTCAATCCCCATTGACTTCCATAGTAGGAAAAAATCCATACTATGGTAGTCAATGGGGAATGAGATCTGTGTAATTAAAACATTTTTCCAAATATCTTCCTTTGTGTTCAGCAGAACAAACAAACACATAGAGGTTTGGAATGACATGAGGGTGAGTAAATACTGACAGAATTTTTGGATGAACTAACCCTTTAAATGGTGGGTAATAATAGATACCCTATCTGTCAAAATGCCTAATGTGATCTCTGGTTCCAGCTTGCAAAATATACCTAATGCTGGTGACCAACATGAAACAATGTTGTCTGTAGGTGGCTATCCTGGTGAAGGCGGAAAACTGGCAAAGGAAGACCTCAATGCATCCGTTCTCATTCCCTTCAATGACGACCCATTTGGAGTTTTCGCTATTGCCCCTGAGAGTCTGGAGCGTGAGGTAGCAGAAGACATCTTATCAGTCAATGACATGTTGGATGTCACATCCTTCACCATACTTCGACAGCAAGGCACCTTCGGAGATGTGCGTGTGGCCTGGGAAATCCTGTCAGGAGCTTTCCCACATGGTCTGCCGCCCATGGAAGACCTGATATTGATGGCCTCATTTCCACAGGCTGTTGAGCTCCGACCACATGCCAGGAGACGCCATGCAGGCACCGATGCATTCTTCTTCTCCGGACTTCCAGGAGCGTATGGGTCCATCAGTCCAGAAACCCATCTGCAGGTTCCACAGGACCTGGCTAACTTCACTCTGTCAGTCTGGCTGATGCCCAAGCCCAATACAGATGGGTTTATCATTTCTAAAGGCAACGGGAATGGAACTATCTATTATGGAGTTCAGGTTCAGACCAATGAGTCCCACGTTACTGTTATGCTTCATTACACAACCAGAGGATCTAACAGCACACAGGTGGCCCGAGCTACTGCCACTAAATTTGTAGAGGATAATACATGGGTTCATGTCATCATTGCTGTGGAAGATGGAATCATTGAGTTTTATCTGGATGGGAACCCAATCCCTGGGGGAATTAAGAGTCTAAAAGGAGAAGCCATTATAAATGGTGAGTACAATTTGTATTTTTTTTATTGCAGATTGTTGTCATTTGTCCTTCGTAATTTTCAAAATATATTTTAAAGATTTGCACTAAAGAAGGAACCTAAGCCATATTTAGGGACCACATTTTACTTTTATTTTTGTTTTTTATTTATTTTATAAATTGTGTAAATATATAAACACACCGACATTAGTATAATTGTATTGATTTAATAACATATTAACAATTCTAACAAATTAATAAATAACTAGATAATATACCGTGTTTGGTTATTCTACCCTTTATTTCATGGCTTCATTAAAAACATTTTCATAATTTCACATAATTTTGATCAAAGGCTTACTTAGAATCATAGAGAAAGTTTGGGATGCTGAAATAAAATCAGTGGGAACAACTGCATTACAAATAAGGAAACCACCTCTGACATATTTACTTAATTTGCTTAAGTTCTCCTTAAAGAGAAATTCCTAATGCTTGTGTTGGTCAAGCAATACGATGTGGTTCCTCATCCATTCTTCTGGCCCATATCTGGTAAGAGCCTGTTGTGAGAACCCTGTGCTATTGTCTAGTGTTTCACAGGAAGACACGCTTGAATGAACGCTGGGCCACTTCTGGACATTGTTAACAGCACATAAAGGCAGTCGGCATACTCTCTCTCTAACTGAAAACAAAAGAGCCCCCACTAAGACTTTCTTGACGTCTCTTATGCCATTGTCAGTCAAGTGAATGTACACATAAACGGCAAGGATATCTGAGATCGTCTCGGATTGTTAGCTTAACCGGTGATTACGGCCTTTGTTTAATGTTCTTGTTTGGGGTCCATGAAGCGTATTTCCTCAATTTGTACAGTTGTGTGCCTTTGAATGTCTCTCTGGTGGTCAGGAGGTTACTGCTTGAAGCTGGTGTAACCAATGAGGATGAACTCTACCCTTTTTATGCCAATTTCACTGCTGTCACTTCATAGAAAGTTTTCCTCCTCTCCAGCTGCTTATATAATGGGTTATCCCTGCCCAATAAGAAGGCTATGTCAATGGTGATTGGAAGGGACACAAAAATGTTGTATTTCTACAAAGAAATTTCACTGATGGTTTTCACACAAAGTTTTATTGCTGGATCAAAGACTGTGCTTGCTTGAATAGACTGCTGTTTCTTATATGTAGTTCTGCTTTAAGTCTGCAGCATAGATTATGTGAATTTATGATGCAACATGATTTTCATTGGTGAAATACGAGAAGAAAAAGTCCCATAGACTTACATTAAAAGCAACCAAACCATGCCAAACACTCTTGCATATAAACACCCATGGTCACACCTACCAACCACCACTCAGAACACCTATGGTCAGAGAGCAGCACAAACTGAGGACTATAATAATAATAAAATAATCTTATTTTATTTATTTATTATTTTATACTTTGGTATTAGGTGTGTTCTTTCTTTCTAGGTCTTCTAGTTTTTCTAAACTTGAATTTAAAAAATAAAAATAAAAATAAGAAAAAGGTTGTTACACTTACATTAAAGTAGAAACCTGAGCCATATTTAGGGACCAAGCTTTTTTGACTTTGTCTTGTAAGCGGCTACCTAGAAAAGCACTCAGAACACCTTAGCTGCCACATATTAAAGGGGGATAGTTCACTTTAATTAATTTTTGATATGTTTTAGCTTACCTCAAGGGCATACAAGATGTAGTTTCTTTGTTTCCACAGTATTTTCAATTTGGATATTTTTAGGTCAAACCGTTCTTGTCTGTCAGTCATATCATGGATGTTTATGGGGTCCAGATTAAACATGATTTAATGATTCGTAAGTACACAATGATGGCATAAGACGCAAAACGAGCGGTTTTGTGGATCCAAGCGAATCGTTTTTACCTCCATTATATGACAGACAGACAAGAACGGTTTGACCTAAAAATATCAAAATTGAAACTATTGCGGAAACAAAGACTCCTACATTTTGGATGCCCTTTAGGTAAGCTAAAACATATCAAAAATTAATTTCAAAGTGAACTATCCCTTTAACGACCTGCCATTTAGCATGACAAGCACCTCACGTTGTCTTCCGAAATCCACACACATGGAGCAACCTGGGGTAAAATTCAAGCACAAGATCTTCTGGGGTTTAAACATACCATTGTGGTTGCAAGCCCAGATCTTTACCCACAAAGCGTCACCACCCATCCTAAATCCTTACATTTAACTTCCTCCGTACAGATGCTGCACCTATTAGGATCGGTTCCAACCCAGATGGTGAACAGCGCTTCACTGGTCTACTACAAGACCTCCGGCTGTACTCCAGCTGGCTCAACCGCTCTGAGATTCACGAGCTACACAACCAACCAGCCAAGACCGACCTCCACAACGTGTCAGGGTACCTGACGTACAGACAGGAGGAGAAACTGAAGTCGTTTTTAGTCCAAGTACGGGACGATCAAGAAGAGGAGGGTGAGGAGGTTTTCCACCTACAGCTGGTTGCTGTTCAAGGTGGAGCCCGTCTGCCAATGCCCAGACCTAGCGCCATTCTCAGAGTCATGAAGAGTGATAACGCCAATGGACTTTTCGGCTTTACCGGTTCCTGCATACCAGATGTAGGTGCAAAAAAAAAAAAAAAAAGTCACATACCATTATCCAAATAATTTATGGTCGCAATGTAATACAACACAATACAATTCAATTTACATCACCACAAGTGTAGTATTTGGAGTTTCTTTAGCGAATGAACAATACCAGCATAAAATAACTGGTACAACTGTACTGTCTACTGTCTCTCTCGCTCTCTCTCTTCTCTCTCTCTCTCTCTCTCTCTCTCTCTCTCTCTCTCTCTCTCTCTCTCTCTCTCTCTCTCTCTCTCTCTCTTGTATATTCTATCCCCTTACACTAACCTTTCTCCTAAACCTGCCCATCACACAAAACATTCTGCATTTAAAAAAAAAAATACAAAAACTTGAATTACTTTGTTATACCAGATTTACAAACGAGGACGTCCCTTTGTCAGGTTTCGGTCACTTCTGGGTACAAATTTGCCCCCAAAATATAGTAGGTACTCACAAACACACACACGCACAAAAATGACGTTCAATGAGAAATCTGTAATGTGGCTTAACAGACAGCTTTCTGACCAGGACGATTAAGGTCTAATGACTGTATTATTTGATTAAGTACCCAAGTTGCTTCTTTGTCAGTGTTTGGTTTACCTCCCCTCCGAAAGCATGCAACATGACCCCTAGTTGTGAGACTATGTCTTCATGTATATTTAATTTATCTTCACGCCTGGATGGATGGCGCGTGCATTCTTCTCTTCAAGGAGATTGGATGCATGGCATCTCCAATGTTCGATTAATAAGACAGATGGTCAGTGAATTCCTTCAGAGAAAGACCTGTCAACTGACAGAAGAGACATAGCATGTGCTTTCTCTTATGCGCTCAACAAATAGAAACATGACCAAGCAGAAAAAGGAATCTTTAGCAAATGTAAATTTGTGTACAGTGTTGAATGATCATGTTACTTAAAGTTGCACAGAATTCACATCTATTTCTCAGTCCGAGTTTATAAGATTTCAACCTAAGAAAATCAAATTCTTTTCTGAATGGTTAAAGTAATTCTGTTAAAAGGTCCTGGAGTTCATTTTGTTCTGCTACACTTGGCTTACGATGACCTTTATCCTTTCTTTATCAGATATCTGAGGAGGGCTCAATGATCTCCTGTGTAGTGGAGCGCACACGTGGTTCTCTGGACCACGTCTATGTAAGCTACACCGTCACTCAGGTTGATTCTCCCGCAGACTCGTCAAATACCTCCGACTTTGCCAATGTTTCCGGCTCCATCCTCTTCCTGCCGGGCCAGCGCTCTGAGGTAACAGGATTGACCTGTTAAGCAATTATTATTGATGACCATTGGATGGATCACTAATTAGCATTGTAATAGTATTATACATTTGCAATACATGGGCTGCACCTGTTCAAATGACAATTGTGTATGCAATAAATTAAAATACAAAAATACAATAACCACCAGTAACCATGTATTCAAAATTGTATATCAAAATTGGAAAATGAAAGCAACATAGTTTTTTTTGTTAATCAATGCAGTTTATTTTTCATTAGGAAATTATTTTGCACCTGCAGCGCTCCAGCTTTCTGCAGATCTGAGAATAGATGTTGAAAAAAATTGTTAATATGACTCCATCTAGTGGTCATTTTAGCTACTTTTGTTAAACTGATGGTGTAAATGCATGAACTAATAGCATTAAGTCTCACTCATAATTGTCTACATGTCTCGTGTCTCACAGGTTTTAAACCTGCTGGTTCTAAATGATGACCTGCCTGAGGTCGATGAGCACTTCCGGGTTAGGCTGGTGTCAGCTGAATCAGGAGATGGAAAACCAGGTTCAACTCCCACCAGTGGAGCCAGCATTGACCCAAGAAATTCCATCAATAACATTACTGTCAAAGCCAGCGATCATCCATATGGTACATTGATATATGAAGAGTTCAGATGCAAAAGCCTCTAAATGCCATTTGAAATTTTCTTCTTTAATGATGATTTTTATCAAACTTGTATATTTAAGTTCAGTAATTTCACTTAAATAACAATTAATAGGTAATTATCATTGCCATTTAAGTGAAATCACTGAACTTAAATATACAAGCTTGATAAAAATGATCATTTTAGAAGAAAATTTCAAATGGCACTTAGAGGCTTTTGCATCTGAACTCTTCATATATATATATCATTTCATTCAGAATTATTGGCACCCCTGGTAAATATGATCAAAAGCTAAAAGTAATAACCTAACTAATCTCTGCAATTATTCATCTGTGATCCTTGGAGAGTCTTTGGTCAATGAAACGTTCCTCCTCACCGTGCATTAAGGCAATATAGACACACGTCCTCTTCCTGGCAGATTTGTAACATTTTTAGTTGATTGGAGCTTCTTAATTATTGCCCTGATGGTCAAAACATTTTCTTTTTAGTGATGCTTAACAATCTTCTGCACATCAGAACTATAATCTTTGGTTTTATTCATTGTGATGAGGGAATTTGGCCTTTGTGTTTCCTCATATTTAAACTCATGAAACAAGAAGTCATAGCTAGACAATTTCATGTTTCTGCCAAAAAAGGTACATATTAATGGGAATATACTTCAGAGATATTTTAAGCATACTCAGTATTAGGGGTACCAATAATTGTGGCCAACATGTTTTGGAGAAAAAACATTTATTTCATATTGTGATTTTCATCCCACTTTCAATTATTTTACTTCAATGAAAGGTTAGATTTTTGCCCCTTTTTTTTGAATGAAAGATTAAAAAGATAATGCAGATGTATTTTTTACAGCCATTTTTGATCATATTTACCAGGGTGTATATATATATATATATATAGCTTAATTCTTTAGTTTATATAGCCACATATTATAAATGACAGCTTATGAATATAATTTCAGGCCTGCTTCAGTTTCAAACTACCCCAGTGCCCGTGGGCATGATCAGACCCTCACTGGAGGAGGCGCATGTGACTGTTCAAGAGGAGGCTGGTGTGGTCAGTCTGCTGGTGGCCAGAGCACAAGGACTGCTGGGAAGGGTGATGGTGGGCTATCGTACGTCTCCATTCACAGCTGCTGGTTCAGAGGACTATGAGGTATCAACATCTGTTTTTTATGTTTATACTTTTCTTTAGAAAGAATGCAAGTGACAGTAAAGACATTAGTAATGAAAAACAAAATCAGTTTCAAAGCAATGCTGCTCTTTTGAACTTTCTATTAGTCAGAGAATCTTAAACATGTAAATACATCAAGGTTTCCTCAAGATAAGTTTTCTTGAACATTGATTATAATAAGACATGATCCTCATGTCAAATGATCATGTGACACTTTAGACAGTTATTAAAATTGTTATTTTAAAAAGTAATACTATTTCACACTATTACTGTTTTACTGGATGTTTTGGGGAAATACATGCTGCCTTGGTGAGATTTAAAGACAATAAAGAATATTACCAACCCCAAACTTTTGAAAAATTGTGTGTACATTGTTAGTCTTTGCTCTCTTAAACAGTCCAACAATAAGAGAGTCGTTTTCCGTTACCAAGATTGACTACAGAAATTCCTTTGTATATGAAAATGGCACAATTCCTTTCCATCTTCTGACAGGACACGGAGGGATTTCTAGATTTCTTGCCTGGCGAGAGATTTAAGTACATCAATGTGACTATTATAGACAACTTGGTGCCAGAGTTGGACAAAGTCTTCAGAGTAGAGCTCTACAATCCAAATGGAGGAGGTAAGAACACTTGAAGAGTTCAGATGCAAAAGCCTCTAAATGCCATTTGAAATTTTCTTCTTTAATGATGATTTTTATCAAACTTGTATATTTAAGTTCAGTAATTTCACTTAAATAACAATTAATAGGTAATTATCATTGCCATTTAAGTGAAATCACTGAACTTAAATATACAAGCTTGATAAAAATGATCATTCTAGAAGAAAATTTCAAATGGCACTTAGAGGCTTTTGCATCTGAACTCTTCATTTGCTTTTCAGAGTGATTCTGTGTCTTCTCTTCTACCTTCATAATTTTTCTTCACTCTATCCACATGCATGTGTCCTGTGGGCTCCATTCATGCAGTTTTGGGGCATGATTATGGAACATTCTGTTTGATTTCAATATGTATGTGTGATACCTGTTATCTCTGGAATGAATCCTGTGTGCTCCTGTCTGGCTCCTGTGTGCTCTTTTAGTGGATCCATTTTTTGCAAGCGAAGGCAGTGGAAGTGGCGAGAGTGACACTGATCTCTTTCTTCCATCCTTTCTCTATCATTATGGTAAGATTCTGAAGTCTGCATGCATTTTCGTGTTGCGGTGTTTGCTCTATTATTTGTCGTAATACCAGACTGGATTCTGTGAGAAAATCAGAAATATCAGCTTGACAAGTGCCTCTCAAGTTCCCCTTCAGGTCGAGCGAAAGAGGTTTTATTTGTTTTTATTATTTCCGAACGATTGAATAGCTGCTGCTTTGGCATTTCAGAGGCACTACATGCCCCATTATCTGGCCTTTGGGCCTTGGCAGAGCTTTTCAACAGAACTTCTTTTTAACCAATGCTAATTCACTGCTTACTGTGCTTTTTTGTTTTTCTTTCTTTTGTTGATTTATTGTGTAATTAATGTCACCCCTTACACAAGCTTTATTTTGTAAGTCCTAGATTAAAAGTTGTAAAGATTAAGAGCGCCCATAACGTTCAAATCTCTTAGGCTCTGGATTGTTGACCCTGATTTCTGCCAACCTGTTTACATAGTGCTAAGGCCTGTGAGCAATACCAGTAGAGACGTGGGAAAAGCAAATAGCCTTCATGATTGAGGAAGCCCAGTATATATTATGTTTTGAAAATGTCAAGGGTCACCTCTGTCTCGCATCTTGGTGCCCTTCTTTAGAAAGTGTCTAAAAGTAGTAGTAGATCTCTTCTTTTATATCATGGTTATAATGATAATATTCTTTTTTGCTCTGAAGCTAACCTGGGTGCTGCTGCTCGTATCATCGTGACCATCGCTGCTTCGGATGAGGCTCATGGCATCTTCCAGTTTAGTGCTGACTCTCTGACTGTGAACGGCACAGAGCCGGAGGAGGGAAGGAGTACTGTAGAGCTGCAGGTCTGTTTTAGTTATTAAACGTGTCATCATCCATTGTCTCTCATCTAATACAATTATTCAAAAACGCACATATGCAATGCCGTTCAAAAGTTGGGGATTTGTAAGCTATTTTAATGTTTTTTTAAAAGAAGTCTCTTCTTCTTACCAAGGCTGCATTTGTTTGATACAAAACAGTAATATAGTGAAATATTTTTACAATTAAAAAACTTTTTACAATTTTAAAATGTAATTTATTCCTGTGACGGTAAAGCTGGATTTTCAGCATCATTAATTCAGTCTTCAGTGTCACATGATCCTTCAGAAATCATTGTAATGTGATTGTTAAAAAAGTTTTTTTAAGGATTATTTGATGAATAGAAGGTTCAAAATAACAGCATTTATTTGAAATATAGCTAATCTCTTGTAACAACATTATAAATGGCTTTGCTGTCACGTTTGATCAATTTAATGCATCCTTTCTGAATAAACAGATTTTCCTTTTTAAAACAAATAAATAAAAATTTGACTGACCCCAAAATGTTAATCGGTAGTGTGTATGTTACAAAATATTTATATTTCTGAAAAATGCTGTTACTTCCTATTCATCTAAGAATCTTGAAATGTACACAACTGTTTTCAACATAAATAATAATAATACATGTTTCTTGTGCAGCAAACCAGCATATTAGAATGATTTATGAAGAATCATTTAGCTTTGAAGACTGGAGTATGATACTAAAAAAACAGCTTTATTTTATAATATATTCAAATAGAAAACAGATAATTGAAATTGTAATAATATTTCACAATATTACTTTTTTTGTGTATTTTTAATCAAATTAATTGCTAATGTTCAAAAACAATAACATTAAAAACATTTTAAAAATCGTACAAAAATCTCAAACTTCTGAACGACAGTTTTTTAATACAATTATGCTTATTTTTAAAGTTATATCTATATAAAGAAATATTTCTAAAAAAATAATATCTCTAAGAAATATTTTAATTAATCCGTTTTCTGCAATAAACTAAACATCATGTGGTGTAATAAACATGCAGATATAGTAATAACAATAATAAATTTATATTAAAATTTAAAATAACTCAAAATAGGCTCAAAGCAGTTTATTCCTGTTTTGTCATCATTATTATCAATGTTTAAATGAGTTTTGCTGCTTGATTCTTTTTTGGAGACCATGATCATTATTTTCCAAGATTCAAGTTTTTTTACAGCATATTAGAACAGCATTAATTTGAAATATGAATCATTTTTAGGATCTTAAAAAAAAAAAAAATGTTCATGTTTAATAGTACATTTCCTTTTTTTCACAGGTGATTCGAACCTTTGGCGCTCTGTCCAGTGTGACCTTGTACTGGGAGGTAAATGCTAATTCAGAGGGAGAACTTGTTTATAGATCTGGCAATGTGACCTTTAATGTGGGCCAGACTATTGGAAGTATCTACCTACTGATTTCCCAAGATGACATTCCAGAACTCGACAAAAGCTTCAGAGTCCGTCTCACTAATGTTTCCCATGGTCGACTTGGGAAGGAAACTACTGCCATGCTGACTGTATTGGCCAGTGACGACCCCTATGGACTTTTTGTATTCTCTGACAGCAGCAGGCTAGTCCGTGTGGCAGAAGCAAATGCTGTCATCACCCTGTCCATACAGAGGAGAAAAGGGTTAATGGGAAGAGTGCGAGTGACATACCGAACATTGAGGGACACTGATGCAGCTCCATATAGCACACCAGGAGTGGGTCGTGCCAGTGCAGGGAATGACTTTGTGGCTGTTGTGGAATCTGTGATATTCTCAGCTAATCAAAATGAAGTAAATGTGACATTGAGTGTACTTGATGATGCGGAACCAGAGAGGGCGGAGTCTGTGTTTTTGGAGCTTGTCAATGTCACATTGGTTGAAGGGCTGCAACTCAGACCAGGTAAAAGTCACTTGGAAGATTTTTTTTTAAAATTATTGTATATGAAATGTACAAAGCAATACTACATAAAAAAATCAGGATGTGTACTAAGAAAAACTGTTTGGGTTTCCAGTTGCACTTTCCCCTCGACTTGGCCCACGGAACGGCACAGTTGCTCAGGTCATTATAGAGGCCAGCGATGATGCTTTTGGGGTGCTACAACTGTCTTCCTCAGCAGTGAGCGTGTCCGAGTACTACACCGGACCTATTATCAATGTTACACGTGTTGGAGGGATTTTTGCCGATGTGTCTGTCAAGTTCAGAGCAGTGCCAATGACCGCTAGAGTGGGTGAGTTTTAATGAAGGTGTATTTCAGCTAATATGAACCTTGACTTCTGGGGTGTCTCTCTGGGTTCAAATCCGAAAGTCAGAAACAAATATATATATATATATATATATATATATATATATATATATATATATAGTTTTCAACATTGAAATCCGAATCAGCCTATTAGAATGATTTGGGGATCATGAAGGATCATGTGACACTGAAGTCTGGAGTAATGGCTGCTGACAATTCATTTGAATAGATTATAATACCTTATTTAGTAGATTATATTTATTCACCTTAATATATTTAATTTACAATATTTAAACAAATAATAATAATAATAATAATTAATAATATTTCATAACATTACTTACTGTATTTATCAATTAAATGCAGAATTGCATGTTTCTTCAATTTAAAAATAATGGAATGTTTATGGAATTAATAAAATTAAAATTGTAATATTTATATTTTTTTTTATATATATATCATATGTTCCTGGTTGTTATATATAGGTGAGGACTACAGTGTGGCCTCTTCTGATGTGGTTTTGCTTGAGGGAGAGAGTAGCAAGCCTGTTCCCATAATCATCATCAACGATGTGGTGCCTGAGCTGGAAGAGACTTTCCGAATTGAGCTTCTCAACCAGACCACAGGGGGCGCTCTACTGGGGGACCTCACACAGGCCATAATTGCCATCCTTCCCTCAGATGATCCATTTGGATCTTTTGGTTAGTTTATTTATGAATAGCATGCTTGTCAAATGCAACGTATTAAATGTTCTACATATTGCTGATGTGGTGACGCATAACTGAAGAGATGTAATATCTTTTTGATTGTTAGTTTTTCAGGCTGCACCCATCACAGTTGAGGAGCCAGCAGTGAATGCATTTGAGGTCTCCCTACCCATAGTGAGGAACGCTGGGACTATGGGCAATGTCGTTGTCCAGTGGAGAGCCACAGTCAATGGGAGACCTGCCACTGGTGATCTCCGACCTTTGTCTGGTGAGGTCAGGTTTGATCCTGGAGAAACATTAAAGACATTGAAAGTGGAGGTTTTGGCTGATGATGTACCTGAAATTGAAGAAGTAAGTCTTTATATATATATATATATATATATATATATATATATTATAATCTTCATAAGGATGCATTAAATCTCTATATTACTTAAATGTATCTGTTTAATTTAGGTAATAAAGGTTCAACTTGTAAGTGCCAGTAATGGTGGGAACATTGGGCCTGAGAAAGAGGTCGATATCATTGTTCCTGCCAATGACAACCCTCACGGAACCGTGTACTTTGAGCAAGCAGTATACCGCGTCCACGAGCCACTGGAAGGGATCTCTATTGCTAACATTACAGTTCGAAGAAGGTAATGTGCCTTTGTTGCCATTAGTATTTTTAAACGAATTTAGTTTTGGATGGTACATAATGTTGTACGTTTTGACTGCAGTGGTGGTAATTTTGGCATGCTGGAGATCGTTTACAGCACCTCTGAGATTGATATCGTAAGCAATGCTCAAAGGGAAGGCCGAGATTTCCTGGTTTACTATGATTCTCCATTGGCTGGAGCGCCATCGAATGCCCTTCGCCGACCCATCAACATCACCACAGACACAAACGTCTTGAATTTCTGCGCAGCATTCTGCCTTAGAGAGCGAGCTTGCCAAGCTTTCAGCTTCACCAACACCCCCAGAGCGAGTTGCTTCTGGGTAACATCTGGGGCCAGACAATTGAGTTCTTCCCCACAAACCTTCACCTACATAAAAAACACCACAGCGGCCGCCTCGCTGTTTAGCTCACAGGCTGTTGCTGGGAGCGACTACATAACCATGACGGCTCAGACCACCACCATGCTGGATAGATCAGGAGTCACTAACCTCACTGTAACCATCTTGACCGACTCTTTGCCAGAGGTGGATGAGAGTTTCATGATTAAAATCCTAAAGGTTAGCCTGGTCAACATGACTGCAACTGCCAAAAACTTGCCAATGATTCAGCAGCCGGATGTAGCTTTGGTGACTATAGGGATGAATGGAGATGCGTTTGGCATATTTCTGCTCTACAGCATTAACCCCAATGTCACTCAAGATGGGTTGTATCTGGAAGTGAGGGAGGAACCCAGAACTACTGTGCTGCTAGTCATTGAGAGGAGAGGAGGCAGTATGGGACAGGTTACAGTGGAGTGGAAGTATGTTGGTGGCAGTGCCACACCTAACGCTGATTTTAATGGGACAGGGGAGACCCTCGTCTTTGCTGAGGGTAAGTCTTGTCTACATTGAGTTTGATGCATTGAATGTACTACAACACTAGCCATGCCAAGTCAAGAGAGTGACTTTAGCAGTATGTGCTTTTGACATTGGGCTTTTCACATTTGTATAACAATTTTTAACTTTGTTTCGTAGTGGTCGTACTTTACCGTGGTTTAATAATTTAGACTGCATATATACCTGTGGTAATGCGTGGTAGTGAATGGTGAAATCTGCATTTCTATGCTGCTAGTTAATACACTCAACAATTTGGGGAGAAACTTGAATGAATGAATGAATGAATGAATGAATGAATGAATGAATGAATGAATGGATCATTTAATTGATTAATAAATGAATGAATGAATGAAATAAAAGCCAAAAATTTGAATGAATGAATGAATCATTTAATTGATTAATGAACAAATTAATGAATGAATAAATGAATTAATGAATGAATGAATGAATGAATCATTTAATTTATTAATGAATGAATGAATGAATGAAATAAAGCCAAAAATTTGAATGAATGAATGAATGAATGAATCATTTAATTGATTAATGAACAAATGAATGAATGAATGAATGAAATAAACCCAAAAATATTATTCAAATAAATAATTAAATTAACATCAATCAAATCAATAAATATAAATCTAAATAAATAAATAAAAGTGTAAAAAGCATAACTGAAGTCCATTCTTCATTTCAACAATTTTGCAGTAGATGAATGACCTCCTGTATGTTCCTTTAAGGTGATGTAAAGAAGACTCTTGAGTTTGTCATCATGGATGACACGGAACCTGAAGACAATGAGACTTTACAGATTGGGTTAGTGAGAACTGAGGGTGGTAGTCGTATCCTTCCCAGTTCAGACACCGTCACCATCCTCATCCTGGCCAATGACAATGCAGCAGGAGTTGTGGGTTTCCACACAGCTTCACAATCGGTCATCGTCAGAGAGGGTCAGTGTTTTCTTTAACTTTTAATATTCAAGACCGATAATTATAACTATGTTATATATATTCTGTTTATCATAAGAGCATGCTGCAGTTTGCCATGGGTGCTTGTAGGACCGTGGACGAAGATGAAGAAAAAAAGTTCAAATACGAAGTTTAATGATGGGAATACAAAAATAATAACTGGATAGGAAGGGCAATCTAGACAAAACATAGAATGAATGTGGAGAATAAACATATACAGTAAACACAAACAGTAACCATGGAGACATACGAGTGGTGGGAGTCAGAACAAGGAAACACATGACAAATGAAAACAAACTAAAAGTCAGTGAGTTACTTAAACTCTTTTAAGTCAGGTGGATTCTGATTAGCTGTCAATGTTTTTTTTTTTTTTTGTATTGTATCATCAGCTGGAAATGATAATTCAGAAAGTATTTCCAATGATATCATAGCTGTAGTGAGAATTAGAATGATTATTAAAACTTAGCTTTACGGTGAGTACGGCCTCTTTAATATTGTTAATCCACAGGTAAGTAGAACAGACTTGATTAAAAGTCACCATGATATATTTATTTATGTAATTTTCCAAGTGGGTTTAAGAGTGACATAATTTATTTAACTTCCATTAGTGTTATGTTCAAGTGTGGAGGAATTTGAAACACATTTTAAATGGATAATTAGGCATCAGCTTGTGCTCCATAGTAACTAGTAATATAGGATCAAGATGAGATGAGTGAAGAGGGATCTGCAACAGCTGCTACATTGGGGGTGGGGGTAGTTGTGTCATCATGCATGCATGAGAAGGCATGTTAATTCTATCCTTGTATATACAGTTGTCTTTGCAACTAGAGTAGTTAATCTAGTCAGTAAGGAAGATTCACTTTTATAACCCCACACATCTCAGGCTAACATGAGCATCTAAAATATTAATTCAAGGTTGAAAAAAAACATGCAAACCAACTTATTACACCAATAAAATGGTTCATAGCTAAGGTTAGATATTCATTGTATTCAACAGGTGAGAGTTTGTCTCTGCTGGTGGAGAGAACAGTTCCTGCTATTGGAAATGTCTCAGTGGAATGGAGAATTGAAGGCCCTCGAGTCTCAATGACTTTTACAGACACCTCGGGAACTCTCTTTTTCTCTGAGGTAATGTAGAAAAACATGCTGTTTGACCAGATCATTTCAACATTTATTTTAAACTGGCAAGCCCATGTATTGGTTTATTGTTGAAATCAAAGGACAATGTGGATAAATGTTCTACCTCATTTTCGGTTTCAGGGAATGCTAAATAATACTATAGTGTTAAAGCTACTTGAGGATACCACACCAGAAGAAAGAGAGGAGTACAGAGTTATCCTATTAAATATACAAACCAAAGGTATTTATCCGAAACACGCACACGAATGAGTTCCTTGAAAGCTCATGTTACCATGTTTAACAAAGGCCGCTTTTAACACATTTACCGTTAGCATTTATACGGTTTCCCACTTGTCCGGCATATTATCTTGTTTTAAGGATGTTTTAAACATATTTTATTAGAAAACAAGGCAAAGTTTGGAAGGGGGGTTTGGCTTATTATCTTGTCTCACTTAACATATTATGAACTCTTTAGGTTGTGCTTATTCTATACACAACCTATTATTATATATTTTTTTAATAATAATCGTGTATATAATTCTCTCAGGGGTTACCAAGACGGGAATTGCAGCTTTGAGCACTCAGGGTCGTGAAGCAGTGGTGAGCGTGGAAGCTAGTGACGAGCCGTTTGGTTTGCTTAGCATCGCCCCCTCTTCCTTAAAAATCACCACTGATGAGAAAGACACCACCATCCGGATTTACATAAACAGAGAGTTTGGTGCATCAGGTTAGTTACGCTAAAAAAAATTGCCGTAATTATTGTTAAATATTACTAAGTTCCTAATATTTATAGATGTAAATATTGCTACTTTCCCCCACAGGTGCTGTAAATATAAGCTATGAGACTGTGCAAGGCTCTTTCCAGGACCTCCGACAGGGAGCTCTAGCCCAACCAGGCCAGGACTTCAGATATGTCTCCAGCTCTGTGATCATGCAGGATGGACAAACATCTGTGTCTATCCCCATCACCATCATAGATGTATGATGCTGCTGATTTAACAATAGCCCCTTTCACACATACCGTTTTACTGCTAAATTACTGGTAAATCGCTGTTTACTAATCTTGTGTTAACATGGCCGTATACAAAGACAACATGTCACTATTCAGCTGTAGTCAGTTCAGCGTTGATTCAATTCAGTTCAACATGTGAATGATATCTTACTGGTAAAAAGTCAATCTGATTTCTCTAATTTTACAGTAACTTTACAGTAACTAGCGGGTTTAATGTGTGAAAGGGAATGGTGGCTACAGTTTTCACATGTTATTGTTAAGAAGAATGATTTAAAGATATTAATTCAATCCAAGGCACTTTAATCATGTTTGAATTAATCAAGAAACATGTTTTTTTTTTTTAACAGGATGACATCCCTGAGCTGCAAGAGTTTTTCTTAGTCAATATAACATCAGCTGTCCTCATAACCACTCTCCCAACTGCCCCTAAACTAAGTAAGATGATTAAGCTGATTTAACCTTTTAAATAATGTTTTATATTCTGTAATTATTCACTTTGCTTTGTTGAATGTGCCACATTTAATTAGGTTTTAGGTTATTCATTTAATTGTACTTTCATCTTGAACTTCAATCTTGTCTCGCATCCTTTCCTAGAGATTTACTATACATTGAAAGGTAATGGATACCCACACCTGTGCTTGATATGCTGTAGTGCTTTTTCTTTTTACTTATTTTCAATGGTATTCTTTATATATTTAACATGAACATATATTCTATATAATTTGACAACATATTTAACATCTCGCAGCAGTCTGAACACAATCATTCCCAAAGGCAGCCCACCCTCCTCGCTTATACTCAGTGATTTTTGAAGAGTATTGGTAGATGACTATTAGTGTATATAGTTTATTGGTAGATTACTATTGGTGTAGTAATATAGAATGATTAATAATGTGACGGATGTCCTTGTTTTTATTTGTGCTTTTCCTGAATGTGCGCCTTATGAGAAACCATTCCTCATAGCCCCTTGCCCATAATCTCATTCATTAATTCATTAATTTCATTCAAATTTATTT
Organism: Pimephales promelas; assembly: GCF_016745375.1. Next base: position 509,176 of record NW_024121987.1, read on the forward strand.
ATTTATTTCCAGATACTGAAGGCCTTGTAGCAGAGATCAGCATCAATGCTAATGATGGAATCCAAGGGATCATTGGCTGGCAAAACATAGAGTATAAACTTCACACCCAACTTTTTTCAACCTTTGTGAACTGTCATCTCTCAGACAAGCATTAATGTTTGGTAACATGTTTCAGTAATGTACGCGTTTTTTCTTTTCTTCTTCAGCTATGTGGTAAATGAGACGATTGGTGTGTTAAATCTGGTGGCCTACCGTGATGCCGGGACACATGGAAATGTGTCCCTGTTCTTTTATGCCCAGAATCTAGAGGCTCAGTTGGGTCTGGATTTCAATGTCACTCCATCAGTAAGTCACAACAAACACTCTTTCTTGTTTGCATTTGTTGTTTATTAATTGAGCGCACACTGTATATTACACAGATGATCCACTTTGTGGATGGAGAACGGAATAAGTTTATAGAAGTCCAGATTTTAGATGATGCCATTCCTGAAGGCGATGAGACGTTCCAGTTAATTCTAGCAAACCCATTGGCAGGGTTGGAATTGGGAGAGAACGTTACAGGTATGTTATGCTGGGAGACACTAAACATTCATGACTTTCCTGCACCGTGTAATCGTTATCTCATGTGTTTCCATAGCTACCGTGACTATTCTGGCCAATGACGATGGTCATGGAATCATATCCTTCAATAACAGTGAGCACTTCCTGTTAAGGGAGCCGACCTCTGTGTCAGGTCTGGGGGAGAGTGTGGCCACCCTCTACATCATACGAGACCCTCCTCAGGGCACATTTGGCACAGTTACGGTCCAGTTCACCATTACTGATGCCAATGGATCCCTGTACACTGAAGATCTCACACCTTCCTCTGGCTTTGTTGTGCTTGAGGATGGAGAAAGGTTCAAGGTATATAAAGCTCTTATGGACCAATTGATGAAAGTATTTAGGTTTAGGTTCCTATACATTATACCAAACTAGCAGGTATAATTTTGATATCATGGGGTCTTTATGTTTTTAAATTTAAGGCTTAAATTATTCTTCTAGTTTGTGAATTAATTAACTTAGCATATATTACAACACACATTACAGCCCAAGTCTATTTAAACTGAGAAAATGCATAAGGAGCCAGTGGTTTGTCAAAGATGAGGTTCTCAATAGTATCATCTTTGTTTTTTAGACTTTAGAGATCTGGGCTGTTCTGGATGCTGAGCCAGAGATGAATGAGACATTCACAGTGACACTGTCCAACCCAAGTGGAGGTGCTCGACTGGGAGACTCACTGCAGACTTTTATCACCGTACTACAGAACCAGGCTCCTCTAGGCCTGTTCAGAATATCACCATCATTTAATAGGTACAGTACATTCACAGTCTGTCTTAAATAGATGTTCAAGTCACACACAGACCCCTACAACTCCTGCTTCTACTCTATACTGTATGTGGCTACACTTTATTTTGATTGTCCACTTTAGACGTTTTACTAACTATAAATAAATTTGCAACTACATGTCAACTAGCAGTCATTAGAGTATTTGTAGACTCTCCTGCTTAATATTTGCTAACACTTTATTTTGATAGTCCCCAACAGACATTCTAGTAAGTTGCTAAAGTTGTTTCTTGCCAGTACTGATAATCGAACCCGCGACCTTCGGGTTAAGTCCAACTCCCTAACCAATGCCACCCTCTACTGATTATATAAGTAACTTTGCAAATACATGTGAACTTATTCTACTAACCAAAACCCCAGTGGTGGAGGAAGTGTCAGTACTTAAGTAAAAGTACAAATAACCAGATAAATATTTACTTTAGTAAAAGTAGAAGTAACACAATGACAACCATACTTAAGTAAAAAGTAAAAAGTACCTGATTTTAAATGTACTTTAAGTATTAAAAGTAAAAGTACTTGCATAACAATTGATTCTCTTAATGACTATTTTCTAATGATTAATAAAACATTTAATTCTAACTTATTCAACCTAATACTCCTATAAAGATGTTCAATAATGATGGAAAAAAAAATTGTTGTCACCATTTCTGAAACAAGCTTGCAATTAGGCAATATAAACCATGCTTATCCTTACTATATGTTAATAACTATGTTTGGCAGTAGACAAGATTAATTTATGGTGTAATTCTGAACCTCTTGGCTTGCCATAATCCTAACCAAACGTATATTACACACGGTGTGTTTCCTATGCACGTAAAAAACAATTTTTGCGTATAAATTGCACGATAAACACACTGCGTCCGAGACGCATTTAGTTGATGTATCTAAGGCAACCAAACGTCACTGGTGAGACAAACTTGCAACGAACGGACGGTCAGATTACGTTTTGGAAGGGGAAAAACTGATCAGAAAATGTAATGAAAATGTGACAGAAGTTGTAGAAATGTAGTGGAATAGAAAGTATAATAATTGCTGCAAAATGTAACGAAGTAAAAAGTATGCACTATTTATTCTACTTAAGTAATGTAAAGATACGTGAAAAATGTACTTAAGTAAAGTAACAAAGTATTTGTACATCGTTACATTCCACCACTGCAAAACCCTAACAGTTAACTCTAACCTAACAGTCTAATGAGAGTTAGTTGACATGCAGTTGCAAAGTTACTTATTGTTTATAAAATGTCTAAATTAGACCATTGAAGTAAAGTGTATCCTATATGTGTGTTCTTCAGGACTCTGGACACAATGACAGTGGAGGAGCGTACCGGTACAGTGCACTTGACTATATCTCGCAGTAATGGGCTGGAGTCATCTGTCAGTGTGGAATGGGAGACCCGGTCAGGAACGGCATTTGGAATGAGTAAGAAATTGCACCATTAAGTTTAATCTAGTGTATTTTAGTGTATAACCAAAGATTGTTGATGTATTTGTAGGGGGCGAGAATCCACTGCTGGCTGTTTATCAGTCTATCAAGGACAGCTTGGCGTCAGTCTGGTGTGCAGTGCCCAGTGAAGACTCTGCTCTGCTTCTGAGGCTGCTCACTGGTCCATCTCAGAACCAGGCTGTGCTTTACAAGTGGCAGGGCGTCTTGGTGCCCGTGGAGGTATGTTTTGAATTCAGTTAACAGCCCAATAAATGTAGTTATGGTAAGTGCTTGTGGGGTGGTGTTCCCCCTCGGTTGGAATCTGGCACCACTTCGAGAACTGGTTTTGGTTGAATCAACTGAATTCAATGCATTTTGATTCATTGGTTGCAAAAAACAACAACATTTTATTCACTAATTATAAGCACATTATTTTAATTTGTTTTAGGGCCAGATTTACTAACAGCTTGTGCCAGCCCAAACCCTCTTTTGGCGGTAAAAAACTACTGTCAGGATTAACCAAAGACCAGTGTTGGGAGTAACGCATTACAAAAGTAATACATTACTGTAACATGTTACTTTTTGCTGTAACGCAGTAGTGTAAGGCATTACTAATCAATTTTCAGTAATATTTTACTCGTTACATGTTCAGTCAGGCTTGTATTACAGTTGTATTACAGTGTATTGTCTGCTTTTACTTCTTAAAGGCAACAGACTATGTGAAAGTTTTAAAGCAGTCTTTTAGTGCCAGTTCAGAGCGATCGCGTCTGTAACATTGTTTTTTCCTCATAAATGCGAACACGAAAACTAAAATAAAATGAATATTTTAAGTTCTATGGAGACTGGAGAGCCAACCCTTCCTCATCCGATTTGCGCAGTGTAATTAACAGAATTACAAAAAATATATTTTGCCTCCTATTTTTTTGTCACGCATGAATGTGTGTCTTTCTCCTAATATTAAAAATAAAACATAGACTGATATTTGTCTAATGTCTGGAGTCCTTTAAGGAAGTAGCCTATATACGTTTCAATACATGTATTTTCTGAGAATTTTTATTTCAAGTTTTGACTGCAAATGTCATGTCCATAATGCTGGACTTCCCCAATTTTAAATAATTTATCCTCAACTAGTTTTGTGGTGTAGGTCTACGTATTTTATAATGTTAACTTCAAATAATACTTATAGCCTAATTTAAAGATAAGGCAGCATTGGATCTGGACGGTAAGGAGAATAACGCTGGAGTTGGAAGAGGTGTGTCGCGATTCTGTAGGTTCGTGGATCTGAGTCGTGTGGCGAATCGCGATTTCGGTTTCATATTGCATATCGTTACAGCCCCAAAGTTAAGTTCTACTTAGTTATTTTGGTGAAAGTAACTCAAAAGTAATACATGAGTAATGTAACGCATTACAATTCTGAGACAGTAATATTGTAAGGTAATGAATTACTTTTAAACAACAGTAACAAGTAATACCTAATGTATTACAGTTTGGAAGTAACTTGCACAACACTGCCAAAGACACGTAGTGAAAAATTTGTGCTGAAAAGACGTGGATACAGTTATTTTTGCGGCTGACCTTATATGCATTTGTATGAAATTCCCTTTCAGGCACAAAATGAATGGGTGGAGAGAGTATTTAAATGAATCACTCTAGGTAATCTTCTAAAGTTTAGTAAACCGGTATTTGTGCCATAATTTGCCGCCCCAAAAAAGCATGTCTTAAACCAGATGCTAATTGGTAGATTGCATTGGTTATTACGGAAATGATCTGAATGTGTCTGTGTTCTTTAAATTGGGCATCATCAGTAGATCACGTGCAAAACTTTCCAATCCCTTTCCAACCCCAACTTTTTTGTAATTGTGCTTTAACAACAATTTGCCCTGTTTAGGAAATCTGGCCCTTTATGTTCATACAATAATATGTTATTTTTTTTATTATTTTTTCTCTCTTTCTCACTCTGTTTCTCATAGTTTGTCAGCATCCAGAATCCCAGCTCTTGTGTTAGCTTTACAGTAAATGGCTCCAGCTATGTGGCAGTTTCCCATGCAAACAGCACTACGTCATTAACTCCCACAATCAGTTTATTTCGCATTCAGGCAGACCTCAACCTTACTCAAGTGAGTATGCTGCTGATTTGATATTTTTCTTAGCTGCGATTTGTGCTTATCATGTGATAAACTGGTTTAAATCTCACTACGGCCAGATTTGTGTTTTCTAATGTGGTGCTTTTGGGTATTGTTCATTGTTGTCCCCTTCTGTAGGAGCAGACTCTTACTGTGAGCAGTTTCAGTGTCAAACACTTCTCCACTGAACTCCAGCAATATTTGATAGTTTCTAGTGAGGTAAACTCAAACCGACACAGCAGTATTAAATAGAAACTTGGAGTTCTACATGGGATATACATAGCATAGTAATAGTAATTCAATATTGAGATCATTTCCTTTATGTCCTAAGATCTTTGTGTGGACTGGAGGATCATTCTCCCTCCATCAAAGTCTGGGGTTACAAGACATTACCACAGCCGTACCCTTCAGACGAGGCAGCACCAACCTACAGTTCCTGGCCGTGTGCAGGAACAGAACATCATCGGTGTGTCTCATCTACCAGTGGAATAATGGACGTTTCCAAAACCCTCAAACATTAGCTGTAAATACTCGAGTCAAGCAAGTGGAATCATTTCAGATGGCAGGAGATACTTTTCTCCTCATCGTTACTGAAGGTAATAATCATACGCAGTCTGTAGTGCTATTGCAGTTTAATAGCATTTTCAGTTTGAAGATGTCCCTTGAATCAGTATCTAACGTTCAAATTGTCTTTATTATTCTCTACGAAAAGATCCAAGCCCAACATGTGAAGTGTTTATGTGGGGTTCTCAGCAAAGCTTCTTCCAGCAGACACAGTCCATCCTATTTCCTGGCCTCTTTTCAGTCCACCCCTTTACACCTCCTTCTGGAATATGTGAGTTGCCAGACAATATAGTGCTGTCTGTTTAAATAACAATGCATTTACTGTAGTGTGTTTCCACTACCATTAAGCATACTTTTACCCTTATTTAAGATTTACCAAAATTATATGGCTTAGTGTATTGGTATTTTAACTTACATGTAATAATAATAGTGCTTGCAAGGCAGAATTGTATTGATATTTCTCAAACATGTTTGGGGTCTGGTTAGGGGTTTGTTCTAAACAATTAACTCTATGTATTGAATTTTGGCAATTATAACAGACTGAAAGACTAATGTACAGGCTTTTTTAAAGTTCACTTTTAAAGTTATTGTTTGAATACAATTGAATTACAAACATTAACTTTTAAAACTTTTTGACTTGTTGCATTTGAAGTGATTATGTTATTGTTACATCATATTTGCATCCTTTTTCTTGTATCTACACTACCTTTCATAAGTTTAGGGCAGTACAATTAATATTATTATTATTTTTATTGAAAGAAATTATTATATTTATTTGTAAACCATGCATACTGAACACAATTTTTTATATGATTTCCATTAAAGAAATGCTGTTCTTATCAACTTTCTTTTTGAATCCTGAAAAAGTGGTCCACAATGGTTTCCACAAAAGATTATACAGCATGATTATTTTGTTTGTTTCTTGAGCACCTTAATCAGCATAAAAAAAATATTTCAGAATGATCATGTGACATTTAAGACCGGAGCAATGGCTACTGATAACTCTGTTTTGCCATCACAAGAATAAATTACATTTAAAGAGTATTAAAATAGAAAACTGTTATTTTAAACTGTAATATTTCACAATATTACAGTTTTCACTGTATTTTAATCAAGTAAATTCAGCCTTGGTGAGCATAAGATACCTTTTTCTAAAACACATCTTAAATACCCAAACTTCTGAATGGAATTACATTTGCATAATGCATATTTAATTTCTATTGTCTCGCTTGAATATATTTAACCAAAACCGTCAGTATTGGGAAATTAGACTAACTAGGTTCTTTGTTTCTTAGCTCACCTGTTGCTTGCGGGTCTAAATGGTTCGGCCTTGCACTCGTGGAGGTCAGATCTGAGGCAGTTTGCTGAAGTGCTCAAGTCTCCATCTGCACAAGAGTTCCTGTATCTTCCTGTTCCATCTCTCAATTCCACCAAGAGTCTCATCGTAGCCAGTGGAGAATCAAACTCTGTCATATATGAGCTGACTTCTGTGTCCAATCAATCTGACTTCATCCCCAAGTATGTTACTCTTGTTAAGTAAACTATAGTAACAAAGAAAAATAGTTTGATTTGTGTGTTTTAAATGATTCTTTCTTATACTGCATATCTTTTTTTTAGCTCGTTCTAATACTGATGTTCATTGATTTATCCATCTCTTATCCTCAGTTCAGGAGAGCTGTTTTTCCAGCCAGGGGTGGGTGAGCTAGACATAGCAGTGAACATAATTGATGATGATGTTCCTGAGGAGGAAGAACATTTTCGTGTCAGCCTCAAGAACCCTAAAGGAGGGGCAGAAATTGGCTTTCGAGGTCAAGTGACCTTGTTCATTCCAGCAAACGATGATGCTTATGGGATTATAGGCTTTGCACAGGTATCAGGATCAAATTATAGATTACGATGCTGTTATCTGAACATGTTACTCCCAAAGTTTCTCTGAATAATATAGCCAAGGCAAGACACCCTAGGTGAATGAGGGTCAAAACTTCCCCAGTGAATTATAATTATAAATTGCAACCATTTTTTAAAAATTATTATTATTATCTAATTAGGCATTATCTACTTAAATATACATTCAATTTGCATACATTTTATTTTTAAACCAAAATCTGAATATTGGAATTTGAAGAAATAAAACTGCTAAGTTTGGTGTACTGTATATAAATACTACAGAGGTGCAGATTTGTGGCTCAGTACAGGAGACAAAAACTATGTTTTTGCCTGAAGTGTCTTGTCTTAATGCTACATTAAGATTTCATTATGCTACAAATTTCATACAAATTATGATACATTACTGCTACAAATTTCACACAGCTGTTATCTTTCAAAGACTAAAAATGTTACTTAAAGGGATAGTTCACTTTGGGCTAATTTTCATTCTTGGGTGAACTATCCCTTTACTGAAGCTGTTTGTGCACATAGTTGATAATATATTTTATTAACACATTTATTCGTATATAGAACTCTTTAATGAGGGAGGTGGATGAGCTGGAGGATGATAACCCTGTTTCTCTGAGCATCGAGAGGAGGAGAGGCCGGTTTGGGAGACTAACAGTACACTGGAGCGCCTATGGTAGTCTGGATGACATTTTTCCCACTTCAGGAGTGGTGAGAGCTGCTTGCATACCATGGGTTTTCTGTTTCAATTGCATATTTGAAAAAGTATATTTTGAACTGCAGGCTGTCCTTCTAGCCAAAATCACAGCTCTAACTAAAAGCTGCTATTTTTAGCAGTTATACTTGTGACTGAAATATGCAAGTGACCATTTTTAAAAACAATGTACTAGAACCCATCATGCTATCATATGTAAGGGATAATCCATGACTAGCTGTGTGTTAAATGATTTTAATGCACAACATGGAGCTAAAGAAATCTTGGTAATGCTTCCTTTTACGTTCTAGTTACCCATGTAAATACTATGTACTTATTTTAGTAACTACAATTACTGGGTAATAACCAGTACTAACCCTGAACTTACCCCTAAACCTACCTCTGTTCCATGTACTTACCTTATATTAGCCAGTACTTTCTACACTGTAAGTACACTGTAAGTACTGTACTGTAAAAGGAAGTGTAACCAAAATCTTTTAATGCACATTTAGTTGTGGATTATCCCACTCATATCATGGTCATTTGCCAGCATCAACAAGTTAATGCTGTTATTGATGTGTACAGCGAAGTATTTGACCAATAGGATATAAAATATGGTAATTTTTATCAGTTATGGGTCGTTAGATCTAGCATTTTGCCTGCTTTAAATCAGACACAAAGATATGGGTTATATTATATTTATTTGAATCAATGAATTCTAGCATTCATTTGAATTAATTATCGAGAGAGAGACAAAGAGAGACAGACAGATAGACGAGAGTGAGACGAGATTAGAGATGTCTGTCTGTCTCTCTCTCTCTCTATTAACGAAACTTTAAGTTTAATTGCTTCAAAACCAGTGTTGTTACCCCCTCATTGCTGAGAAATATAACGTAGCAATTCAGCAAAAAAACTATTTTATTAATAAAAGTTGCAGGTAGTGTTGATAAAAAGGTTTTGTGCTCTGAGACAATAAAAAAATCTCTGTGTGTGAGCAGCACAATCTCTGTGTGCAAGTGATGTATGTGTGTTTGTGTTTCAATGAAAACAGCGCATTTATACAGAACGGTCATTTAACTGACTTGGAACTACATGTGCATTAAATGGTTTTATTGCACACTTTCCAGCCAATTTGAATTCTGTATTCAAACAGATCATGGTATAACATTATATAAACCCCCCATTTGGGACCAAACATGTCATCAAATAAACATAAAGCACAAAAAAATTACTGACCTCTTAACACCATCTTCATCTGTTCTCCATGTAGGTGACATTTTCTGTGAGCCAGGCTGTTGCTACCATATCACTGAATGTATTAGCGGATGACATTCCAGAGTTAGCAGAAAAAGTCACCATTGTCCTGACCAAGGTCACAACGATTGGGGTAATTGATTCATCCAGAGGAGCCATGATCGACCCACAGCGTGCCCAAGCAAACCTTACCATTAAAGCCAATGGTTCACCTTATGGAGTCATTGGCTGGCATCTGGATTCCCAGTACTTCATCACGCCAGAACCTCAAAGTAATTCTTCTGTGTTTAACTTTGTCTCATTTGAACTTCTGCACAATAATATAATGAACTGTGTATGAATGGCTAAGATAGCCAATTAACATTGCTGTGGTGTACCGCTAAAAATTAAAGTCAACATTTCCTGTAATACAAATTACTGAGAAGAAATATGTACATATTTTCTAGCCATTAGTCCTGGAATAGTCAAGGTGAATTCAGGGGAGGAATTCATTTGTCAATTTTTTTTTTATGATTGCCCTATTCATTACAATCTGAAAATATTTGCTCTTGAAAGACGCTAATGTAATTTTTTCTCTTTTTATTCCTTTCACTTTAGAAAACCCAAGCAATATTACACTAAGTATTGTGAGAGATCAAGGGGCATCAATGGATGTATTAGTTTATTACACCACCAAAGCAGCCCTTCACCTGCCACCTGTCAATCAGGCTAGTGAGGGAACTGACTATGTAGCCAAAGAGTCCACAGTCATCATGATGGAGAATGCTACTGTTGTTTTGGTATCCATTACCATCCTGCCGGTGAGTACCACAACTTCACTGGCTGGGATGCCATATAATAACAAAGACCTTCAATATGTTAAAATGATTCACAAGCATGGGCTATGGTGTATTGGTTGTAAATTTGGTCTGATAATTTAAAAGTTGTAGGTTTAAACCTTGATTACTTCATTTGCTGACTACTAACAGTTGTGGGTAACTATTTATCATGCTGTTAGAAGCCAAACATGAAAACCAAGCAAATAGTTGACTACTCATTAATGTTGCAAATATATTTAACAGTTTTGAATTTGTATTTTACACTAGTGATTAAAAAATATTATTAATAATAATAATTAATTATCAATGACACATTGAGTTCATCAAAAGTGATAGTAGAATGTATAACAAATTATTTCTATTTTAAATGAATGCTGTTCTTTTAAACTTTAATCAAAGAATTTGATGAAGAATCAAAGAACTGTTTTCACTGTGTCAACTGCGTCATAGTTTTGTGTGTCTTATTTATTGTTGTGTGTTTAACAAGATGGATGTTAACATCGCCGCATCCACCCTTTATTACGGGTGTTGGTACACACAATAATTATGTGAGAGTTGTTTAAGAGCAGAGCATGCATGGTCAGACGCCCCATGCCATCGGCCGATCTATGGCTGCTAATGTTGCCACGGAGCGGCGTCTGTGTATGAACTCATCAGGCATGAAGGAGAAAGAGAAATCTTTCCTTTTTGATGCTCCAATGTCTTTGGAACTGGCATCGACTCTGTGGTCGAGAGGTTTAGATGGGCAAAAGTTCAGTCTGCAGCATTACAGCGTTCATCCCTCGCTGTGTCCAGGGTCCAACAGCCCCTGTAGCTCCCTCTGACCCACTGCCAGGGACTTGTCATTAGGTCTCCTCTGGTAGGATCGAGCAAGTTTTCTAAAGGAAAAAAAGAAGCCCTGAAATATAAAATTAAAAAGAAAATAGAAGAGAAGGGGTAAACAAGGATTTGAGATAATGGAGATGGTTGCTGATTGCGATCCACTCTCTTGCCTGTTTTGCCTAGTGGTCAAAGGCACTTGATGTATCCCAGAGGGGTAGTGGGTGTTGGACCAGGACTCTTGGAGATGCATGCATGAAAAGGCAAAAAAAGTGTCTAGTTGAGCAGAGATGAAGAAAAATGCTCCCTCGCCCAAAGCCCCCTTTCCAGCACAAGAGCTGGAGATGGCGTTGGCCTCCCATGAGATCGGTTTGAGCAGGCACTTTCCTATGAAGAAGTCAAGTGGTAGATTAACAAATGCACTTAATGGGCACGAGGAATGGGTACATTGAATGCCCTACATATGAACACTCTTCCCTGATGCAGGGAAGCGATATGGGTAGCATTGATAGAGCAGAAGATGGACTGTATCGTCATTTGCGTCCCACTTCTCATATGTCGCCCCCTCCAGTGCATTCCCTGCTGAAAAATCATGCTAAAACCAGCCAAGGCTGGTTGCCTGGTTTTGGCTGGTCTCCCAGCCTGGTTATAGTTGGTTTATCAGGCTGGTTTTAGAGGGGTTTTGAACACTTTTTCAGCTGGTCAGGCTGGTCTTAGCTGGTCAAGTTGGTTTTAGCTGGTCAGGCTGGTCTTAGCTGGTCAGGCTGGGAGACCAGCTTGACCAGCTAAGTCAGGCTGGGAGACCAGCTTGACCAGCTAACCCAGGCTGGGTGACCAACTAAAACCAGCTACTTCCAGCTTAAACCAGCTAAGACCAGCCAACCAGCCTAGGCTGGTTTTAGCTGGATTTTTCAGCAGGGTTATCATATGGAGACTGGAGGTATATCAATACGCTTCCCTAATATAAAGGTCTGCAAGGAAGGAGCAAGTGTCAGAGTGGACTGTATCGCTATTAGTGTACCACTTTTTCATTTGTGTTCCCCTGCAGTGTTGTTCCTCGAGTGCTTTCTGGAGGAAAGTAAGTAGCAAGTGGTAGCCATCAGGCTAGGGCTAAGAGCTTTACAGGGTGTAAGTGGACAAGGTTGTTACAGTATGTGTGACCCACTGTCTCGGTGTCTTCCTTCCCCTTAAGCATTACAGCTAGTTTTGGGTCACTCAGTATGAGGACACACTGTGCAGAAGTTGATGAGGAGACCGACTGACCTCCTACTGCCTATAGCACAAGCCAACAGCCAATTACTATCATTTCCACCAAAAAAAAAAAAACCTCTTGGAATAGGTCATTTTCTGCAAATTGCTGTGGTCTTTAGATATTTTTGCATTTTGTTCAGCCTCAAAAACCACATGTTGAATTTGCTTGGGCTGAAAAAATCCAGACTTAAATCAGTTTTCAGCAAAGCTGTTTAGAATCTGCTGGATAAATTATCACTTATGTTCAAATGCAAGGGATGTCCAAGGGGTTTAACTTATGAAGTGTATGACTTGCATGCAGATAGTATAGGGTAGATTAGGACTTTATTAATCCCTGGATGGTATGTGTGTGTTTTCTCATAGGATGATATTCCTGAGCTGGCTGAGACGTTCCTTGTAAACATCACCAGAGTTGAACTGTTGGGTAGAGACACTGGAGCAGGCCAGCCCAGTTTGAAAAGACCTGGTCTGGAGATAGCCGAGGTCACCATCCAAGAGAACGATGACCCAAGAGGAGTCCTCAGTTTCAATGTCTCTAAGGTTGGTTTACAATTTTTTTTATACCAATTTGAGTGGGTTTTTGTACATCATTGACTGCAAAGAGTGGTGCAGGTATTATGTACGTTGTGAAACGGAACGTCAAAGTGACTTCAAGTTTCCTATTTGATACCACTTTATTTTACTCGAAAAATTGAAGAGTTCAGATGCAAAAGCCTCTAAGTGCCATTTGAAATTTTCTTCTAGAATGATAATTTTTATCAAGCTTGTATATTTAAGTTCAGTGATTTCACTTAAATGGCAATGAAGATTACCTATTAATTGTTATTTAAGTGAAATTACTGAACTTAAATATACAAGTTTGATAAAAATCATCATTAAAGAAGAAAATTTCAAATGGCATTTAGAGGCTTTTGCATCTGAACTCTTCAATTGAAAAAGGAAAAAAACAAACAAACCTAAAACTCCACAAGAAAAATATGTCATGTATTTTGTCTTTGTTAATAATCATAAACAAATACACTTCTACAATCCCTTGTCCTTTAGGATGTCTCCGGGGCAGTGTTGGCATTTGAGGTACCATCACCTGGAAATGTCATTCGCCTGGCCGTCATGCGAATGGCCGGTAGATCAGGTAGACTGGTGCTGTACTGGGAGGCACAAGCAGTCACAGCCAGCACTGATGACTTTAGCCCTTCCTCTGGAAACCTCACATTTCAAGAGGATCAGGTAAAGATTAACAGTTTGTATTGACTAAAAAGGGGAAGAGAAGAAGCATTGGGTAGAAAATTCATTCATGGGTACTTCTCAATACTCAGATGGATGCTTCCTCGTTTCCTCGTACCTCTGTCCTCCAGCCTGTGACCCTGAAACCGATCAAAAATTATTAAAATTAACCATTTCAAAGGATATTTCAAATCAAATTGCGTAGCAAGGAGGAGAGGAATGAGGAGTGAGAAAGCTTCTTGAAGAGCTATGAGCAAGAATGCACAGAAGTATTTCTTGTCGAAAAACCTGACACGTACAAATACCCCCCCCCCCCTCACATCTGTCACATAATTTTTATAATTTTTTTTACCTTTGTAGTTTAAATAAACCATACATTTCAATTTTGTTTTTTCAAAAGGGAATCTTGCTTTATTAATATTTAATGAATTTCTTAAGTAACCAAACTTTAGTTAGTTGATGGTGTTTTGAAGTGAAGCTGGTGATGTGATCAAGAATATTCCCATGTACAAACAAGCTTCGATTCCTTCAATTCCTCATTTTCTTTTCTTGCATACTTCCCTCACATCCTAAGAGCGGTGGAGTTAGGAATAAATTATTAAACAGCAAGTGCAAATGATGCAAAAGCCGCGGCCCATCCAACGCACTCAGTGTCCAAATTTGCTCACTCGTTTTCATTCAAGTTGACTTAAGTGACTTAAGTATCTCAGTGGATTAATGTAAGGAATAGGGAATAGTCAATGAGGGTAGGGGGTGATTTCGAACATATGTCACTTCCTATCTACCCAATGCTTCTTCTCTTCCCCTTTTAGGCTGACTGGAGTTTAATGACTATAGATATAACAGATACAAGAGACTGGATATGAAATATAGAATAAGAATGATTGTCATTATAATGTGAACCAACCACTGTGTCTGTGTTTTTGCAGGCAGTTGCTTATATTGAAATCACAATTATTGATGACACAATTGTGGAGTCCACAGAGACATTTATGGTCAAACTGATTCGAGTCATCGGAGGTGCCAGGTTGGGGGACGAGATGTCTGTAGTAGTCACCATCCCGCCCAATGATTCACCTTTTGGTCGGTTTGGGTTTGAGGAGCTAATGGTAAATTTACCAATAACGTCTATGAATGTTAGTCCAATATTAGCATGTGGCTTACCTATGTGTTTTGTCTCTGTCATGATATTTGCATAAGATGTAACCTTGTACTTAGTTTAACTTCTATACTGTCGTTATTGAGAGAATAATTAATGCTCGGAGACCTTTGTGGTTTGTCGAGGCCATAATCGGCTTGACTGAAAATAATATGTTTTTATCTTTTCTCAGATCTCTGTGTCTGAGCCTCAGTTCCTAAATGACCCAGCCTCCATAGCTACACTGACCGTAGTGCGTAGCTCAAGAGGTGAGGGAGTGGTGCATTTGATCTGGCTTCTGCAGGAAGACGGAAGAGATGACCTAAGCCCTCATAATGGAACTTTAATTTTTAATGGAGTAGGTATTGATGATAAATATGAATATGAACAGCACTTTTAATTGTGCCACAGTGTGATACTCACAGTCGATAAATGGTTTTATCGTTCCTAGACTGAGTCGAAGAAGACTCTGGTGATTCAGGCTTTGGCTGATGCTGTCTTGGAGGGAGAGGAAAGATTCACCATCGAGCTTCTTTCTCCAAAAAATGAGCCAGTCATTGATACAGTTAGAGGTTTACAACATATTATTAATTGTATATCATGTGTCTAAATTTTTGACAGGTAGTGGTCAAAATCATCATTTACTTGCTTTTCCTTTTATCAGGTGTTGCTACAGTTGTTATTCAAGCTGATGTGGGTGCCCTGGGAATTGTAGGAATAGCTGATTCCAGCAGGAACATTCTGATCGGTGAACCAAGAGACAATTACAATGGAACAGCTTTGGTCAGGTAAAATGCTCACCTTCTCCAACCAACAGAGATTACTGTATATTAAATTTCCGCACCATTGGTGTCACCGAACAGAATTGGCGAACAAAAATTGCAAAACAGATTTCCCAAACACCCCATCTGAAGATTTCATCCCTATCAATTGCAGTGTCGTAAGAGGTCCAGGCATCTTTGGTGAGATTGAGATCTCCTGGAACATCAGCGCGGCTGCAGATACAGAGTTTGAGGAGACCTCTGGAAAAGTTGTTATGAAAGACCGCCAGTCTGCCACTATAATTCAGCTTAAGGTAAAACTGCAGAGTAATACACAGTACTGTTCAAAAGTTCATCAGTACTGTTCATCAAGGCTGCATGTGTTTGATAAAAAACACTGTGGGAACTTTAATATTGTGAAATAGTATTATACTGTATATTAAAATCCTGTGATGACAAAGTTTTCCAGTCTTCGGTGTCACATGATCCTTCAGAAATCATTCTAATATGCTGATTTGGTGCTCAAGAAGCATTTGTTATTATCATCAATTTTGAAATAAGTTGTACTGCTTAATACTTTTATGCATTTATGTAAAACATTAATCTTTTGTAACATTATTAATGTCTTTACTGTCACTTTTGATGAATTTAATGCATCCTTGCTGAGTACTAATTTCTTAAAAAAAAAATATTTTGAAAAAATCGCACTGGCTGCAAACTTTTTAACAGTAATAGATATTCTACTTTGTTCTGTGTCAATATTTAAATAACCTCCAGACATATCAGAATTAAAAAAAAATGATTTTAGAATGCATAATTTAAGTGCAGTATATCCCCTTGTTCCTTGTCTAGACCAAGCATAATATTTCACCATCTTTACACAAAGTAAAATTAATTCCCTCTCCCTGTTTCTGTAGGCGCTTGATGATGTGATTCCAGAAGAAAGACGTGTATATCAGCTCAGACTGAGCTCTCTAACCCCGGGCTCAGCAATCAACCCTGACAGACAACTTGCCACTATCACTATGGCTGCCAGTGACTTTCCCCATGGGCTCTTCTCCTTTTCTCAAGCCTCTTTGCGTGCCACTGAGGAGGACCGAGCTGTGAGACCCCCTTTCATGTCATTACCACTGCTGAGATACAAACCACAACCAGAGGACTAAGTGCATTTGCCTGTTCCCCTTGACTGGGAAAGTCATTGAAAATGTTTTGAAACGCCCATGAAGCAATAGCCTAGCAACCGTTAATCCAATGACAAAAAACATTGGAAAGTTTTCTTAATGAGAGACTTTGTGTTTTTAGTTCTTTTTAAGTATAATGGAGCTTTTCAGAGGTAATAACACTATATTGCATTTGAAAATAGACAGGGTATGCTAAGTTAGCTTTTTCCATTGCACATTTCCTAGAATAAATTGTAACAGATTGTAAGAGATGGGAATGAATATATCTGTGAACCCATTCTCGAAGGTAGTTGAGTCTCCAACAGTGTCTTTTCCCTTACCAGGTAAATGTGACCATTGTTCGTTCCATGGGTCTGTTTGGCAGCGTGTGGGTTAGTTACCACACGGAAGGCAGAACTGCAATCAGTGGACAAGATTTTGGACAGTCCTCTGGTCGGCTTCTATTTAGGCCTGGGGAGAGTTCAAAAGTCATCACACTGACTATACTCGATGATGACCTTCCAGAAGGACCAGAGGAGTTTCTCCTCAACATTACTCTAGTAGAGCTTCTAAATGCCAGGTAGAGTTCAGCCTGCTATCTGAAACCCAAGTCAGATAGATTTTTAGTAATTTTAGATGGTCAGAAATATTCAGTTTGGAATGGTACTATAGCTAGTTTTGCTGACAATCTATTTATTTCCTTTTGTTTTCAGTTCAATGGATTTTACAGTGAGAGAGAACGGCCTACAGATTGACCAGCCTCCAGCTATTGGCAATCTGTCCTCCCTTATGGTGATTATCCAGAAAAATGACAATGCTGAGGGCATTCTGGAGTTTGACCCCAAATATGTCAACATCACTGGTACTTTTATGCCTCTCTCTCTTTTTTTTTTCTCTTTTGTGATTTATTATGTATTTATTACCTTTTTTAATGAAGATAACATTTCTTTTTTTTGAAAATATACAGGTAAACATGATGTGGAAAGCAACCAATAAATGACCAATATTAAAATATAAATAAAAATATTAACTAGAAATAAAATTAACATTTTTAAATGTTACAATTCAATTTAGGCATCATAGTTTTTTGAGAAATAGTTTGACATTTTGAGAAATTGTTTACTTTGAAGTTGTCTCTTAATATTAAAATTGGAAAATAGAAATTATATTAACATCTAAAGAATTGCGCTTAACCTTCAAATAATCTCGATTACAATACGTATTCATGTGTTGACTTGTTATTGTTAACTAAAAAGATTAAATTCATTTTTGATAATTGAAGTAAAGTGGAAATTCTAAATATTACACATAAATCTTAAAGTACTACTATTACTAAAACTAAAACTAAATAATAATAAATAAGAAAATAAATATAAAAGCTATATAAAGTACAATATAAATAAACAAAAAACAATAAAGTCATTAAAACTTTAACTAAAAAATGAAATGTAATAAATACTGTAATAGTATATAAAAAGTATTAAATTACACTGGGATACAAATGTGTATGATACATACATACACTCTAAAAAATGCTGGGTTGTTTCAACCCAAATTTGGGTCAAATATGGACAAACCCAAATGTTGGGTTAAAACTAAAATTTTAAAAAAAAATGTACAGTTGAAAGTGAAAGTTGAAGTTGGGTTCAAATTTTAAATTACATTTCCTACCCAACAATTGGGTTTGTCCATATTTGACCCAGCAACCCAGCACCGTTGTGTATATTTGTTGTCAGTCTTTCCAATTGTTTTTGTGTCACAGTTGAGGAAGATGTAGGGATGCTGTCCATCCCTGTACTGAGGCGTGTTGGATCCTATGGGCAGGTCACAGCAGAGTTTATCTCCAAAGGTTTGACTGCTCAACCTGGTTCAGATTATATTCTGCTTAATGGCTCCATCACCTTTCAGCATGGCCAATCCCTCAGCTATATCAATGTCTCCATAGTGGATGACACAGAGAGGTAAGGATGGGGTTGTTAACTTTCATTGCTATTCATGCTTTTATTGGATTGGTTAAATGGATTTTCAATGAACTTGTAGCATGTTTCATTTAATGATGTTTTTTTTTTTTTTTTTTTTTCCTTCCCACAGTGAATTCAATGAGATATTTGAGATGCAACTCACCGGTGCCACAGGAGGTGCCATACTTGGAGCTCAGCTAATTGCACGAGTTACAATTGCCAAAAGTGACTCGCCAAATGGTGTGGTACGATTCATCAACCAAAGCGCCATCACTATTCCAAACCCCAACACTACACTAAGACTGACCCTGTTTGTAGAGAGAGCAGACGGGCTGCTGGGAAACGCCACGGTGAGCCCCGTTTAGACTATGCCATCACACGTCTGATGCCATATCCAATTAAAGATAATTTTTTTACATGTCAGGAAGCCTTTCTAAACAGACCCTGAACTGGTTGTTTCTATTGATTTGTATGTAATTAATAATGTGGTAAATAAGGATCGTGGAATATTTTGGTGGATCAAAACTCAGAAAATGGTCTGTGAGGTGAATACATGATTTAGTACAGACCTTTACGCTACTTTTATGTAGATTGTATATTCTTCATAGACAAAAGAATATGTATTCTTCAAAATAAGTTTCAATAATCAATTAAACAGTAATAATTGTGTTAATTATTAATGATACCAATATATATGGGAGAAGAAATTCCGTTTATTTTCTATTAGATTTTGGTTTTCCCTTTTGTTTCCTTTTGGAAGATGTTGATTTGTAATGTATTCGGTGTTCAAAGAAGTGGCGGCTGTTATTTTATTTTATTGTTTGCAATAGAGTGTCAAAGTGATGATGTCAATTTGTAGGACAACCCGGAAGCTAGCGGTGGATGGGTTCCCTCGATCGAAAAGCTATGCATTTTCCCCATAGACTTTAGGAAAATCGCAAAAAATAAGATCTGTGTTCAACAAAGAGTTGTAACCCTTACACGTTTTATCTATCAAGATAATCTTTACAAGTTAATCCAAAATGTATACATTTTGAAGCCTATATAATGTTAAAAAAAAACACAATCAGGTTATAACTGTGTGTTTTATGTCATAGATCAAAATGTGAAAATATTTAGAGGCTTTGTTCACCACATACCTTATTTCAGGCGATTTATCAAAAACCCATTCAAAAATCAAAATAGACTTTAGAGCGAGGGAACTGGGAGTGTTAAAATGCTAACTCACTTCTGCATTTTGGCCTACAAAGTGATGTGATTACTTCGGCACTCTATATGCTTCTAAAAAGCTGGGTTAAACAGAACATTTAAACAGTAAATACATGACAAGGCTCAAAACAGTGTTTTACAATACTTATACAGGGGTTGGACAAAAAAACTGAAACACCTGGTTTTACTACACAATAAATTGTTAGAATGGTGAGGGCCTCATTTTGCATCCAAATACAGCACCAATTGACAGATAGAAGTCCTTCACAGTGACCAGAGGGATTATGAGCCGTTCCTCTTCCAGAACAGTGTCCAGGTCTCTATATGATACTGGTGGACTCGCTCCTCCAAAACACCTCAATAATATTCAGATCTGGTGACTGTGCATGTTCAACGTCACTTTCATCTTCATCAAACCCTTCTGTCACAAGTCTTGCTGTGTGTGTTGGTGCATGATCATGCTGATACACGGTTTGAGCATCAGGTGCTCATGATCCTCCAGAAGGGTTTGGTAGTCCTCGGCAGTGTCGTGTCCATCAAACACAATCAGGATTGTCATGATATTGGAGCTCAAACCATCACTGATCCACCCGTGCTTCACTCTGAAGATTGGCCGCCATGCATATAGATGTGAAACCTCCAACATTGGCCAGTGTTTCAGTTTCATTGTCCAACCCCTGTAAATGACAGCAGGCAAGATATTTCATGATATTTTAGTGCTTTCTGTACTGTCTCAAAGAAAACACCCCAGATTAAAAGTGTTTATCTGACATGTGCTTTATTTCTTTTCCTCAGGTATTATGGCAGATTTTAGGTCCAAACTCAAATGAGGTTTTACCATCAGTAAACACAGACATTGGTGAACCAGTAAATGGGACGTTCGGTTTCAGAGATGGGGAAGGGGGTGTGCGCAGCATTGAGCTGAAGATCCTGCCTCATGGTGAGGTGGAGGTCTCAGAGAAATTTGTCGTTGTGCTTAGTATTATCTCTGGAGAGATCGGCATTGACCCCAGAGCTGGATCTGTCACACTCACGGTACGTCCTGCTCAGCACGCAAAAAGTGACACATAACCTCTAGAAAATAGGGGGGAAACTGTAAATGCAGCAATGTGACATTTTAGCAATTGTGCACAATGTGTTCATTCTCCAGATTGAGAAGTTTGGAGACCCCAATGGCATAGTACAGTTCACAGAACAGGACCTGAAAGAGCGCATTTACAGTGAGCCTTCTGACAGCGAAGGCCCGCTTAAAATATCACTCCTTATCACACGTAGAGAGGGAGTTATGGGCAACATCACGGTAAGAAAAAAAAAAATAAAAAATAATAATAATAATAATAAGCATAATATACTGTATAATATAATATTTTTTAAACAATCACAGGAAAAAAAACTGCATGAAGAGTTCAGATGCAAAAGCCTCTAAATGCCATTTGAAATTTTCTTCTTGAATGATGATTTTTATCAAACTTGAATATTTAAGTTCAGTAATTTCACTTAAATAACAATTAATAGGTAATCTTCATTGCCATTTAAGTGAAATCACTGAACTTAAATATACAAGCTTGATAAAAATTATCATTCTAGAAGAAAATTTCAAATGGCACTTAGAGGCTTTTGCATCTGAACTCTTCGCATATTAAAATATACTTAAAAAAAAGAAAAAGTTATTTTAAATTGTAGTAATATTTGACAATGTTACCGTTTTCTGTATTTTAAAACAAATAAATGCAGCCTTGGTGAGCATAGGAGACATCTTATCGACCCCAAACAGTACTTAGTATTGAAATTATGTAATAATCAGCCCCTTTTTTTTTTTTTAGGTTTTCTGGGAAATTCTCAGTGATGCAGACACATCAGGAGACTTTGCTGCTCTGCAGGGTTCTGTCACTATCCTGGCAGGACAGCGTGTGACAGAGATAGTCCTCACCTTGCTTCCCGACTCTGTGCCTGAGTTGGAAGAAACATACATCCTCCGTCTAATCTCTGTGGAGGGAGGCGCAGAGTTGGATATAAATCGCAGCAGTACCCGTTTGAAAGTCCGGGCCAATGACGAACCCCACGGGGTGTTTGTCCTTTACGCTCAAAACCAGTCAGTTGTTGTTAACGTGGAGGACCGAAGTAGACAACTAATCATCAGTGTGAACAGGCTGGCAGGGGCGTTTGGCAATGCCAGTGTGGGTTACAGAATCAGTTTTACCACCCCTGGGCAGAGTTTTACAGAGGACACAATCTCTGGGAACATACTGGTGAAGGACGGAGAACGAGAGGCTAGCGTTCGAGTGCCTTTTAGTAGCCAGGTGTGTGATTTTATGGCCTTTGAATTAGATATAATATATTTTTTAAAGGACATTAAGATGCATGAGGTCTGTATTGATATGTTGAATGTGTCCACTACAGGTGTTCTTTGCGACAGGCTTTAACTTCAGCGTTGAGCTGATGGATGTGACTCTGATTGGTCCTCTGCTCAGTTCACCTCCCAGAATTCAACTGGAATCAAAGCTGGCTGTCGTTTCTGTTCCTGAAGTGGCAGCTAATGCTGAGGTCAAATATTGCATAAAACACCTTTCAAATTTTTTTGGTTATTTATTTATTTATTTATTTATTTATTTATACATTAGTTATGTATTATATGAATGTCATTATGTATACATTAGTTAACTACATTAAATAAAATGAACAATAGTTCTACAGCCTTTATTTCTTTATATCCTTTATCTATATATCTTGATTCATTTTTAATTTACTAATACATTTTTATTTTTTAAAAGTGTAAGATTAAAAGTGTAATTTAACATTTAACATTAGTTAATGCACTGTGAAGTAAAATGAACATGACCAATTTTATCAACTGACATTAAGAATTAACACACATTAATAAATGCTGTAAAATATACTGTTCATTCATTGCTAGTTCATGCATGAACTAATGTTAAAAAATAAGACCTTATTGTGTTGCCTATATATTATTGTTTTCATATATTATTGTCTGCAATGATACCTCTAAAAGCTAAAAAAAAAAGTGCAATTCATTGAAATTTAATGAAAATAAGTGACAATGCTCAGAACAACATTTCACAATAATATTTAGAAAAAAATCACAATAGGCAATATTTTCCTGACATTTTAATGGAAATGTGTCTTCTGCAGTCTTAAAGCAATCACCACAAAATGTGAAAGAGTGCTTTACATAAAAAAAATAATAATGAAGAAATAAGCATAAATGAAACAAAAAAAGTGGATTTATTATTATGAAAATAATGCCATAATGCAAAAAAATAAAAATGTATCATTATAATAGATATAATCTACTATAAATTATTTTTGACTGATTGTCTCTAATGATTTGCTGTTTCTATCCTTGTGCTGCAGGTTGGATTTGCCTCTTTGGCCTTGCGCGTCTCAGATACAGAGAGTGGCCAGTGTGAGGCGCTGGTGACACGGACAGGCTTATATGGGAATGTAACGGTCCGATGGAGCTCTGGGTTCCCCCCTGGTCAAACTCCACTAGGCTACCAGCCAGGAGACATCTCACCAAGATCAGGTTTACCCTAGAGAGAGAAAATACTTGAAACATATGATAAAAATCCAGAAATTATGAACTGACACTGCTGTTCTTTTTTTTCTCTTTATCTGAAGGCACGGTAATGCTTGCCTATGGTCAGAGGAGTGAGGTGATCTCTCTCAGTGCTGTTAATAACATGTCAGTTGTCACAGCACATGCCATTTACCTGACCTCTGTAGAGTCAGAGTCACCTGGTGGAGCCCGTCTCAGGTAACACTGTCCTCATGAAAACCAAATCCTCTTTCTCTTAATTCTGGTTGGTATCTGAATGTTTTGATGTGCTATGCGTTCAGGACTGGTTACACAGTAGCTGAGGTGGAGCCGTTAGGATTGTATCAGTTTCATCCTGATTCTCGGCAGCTGGTCATTGAGGAGGACGTGCAGACCATCACCCTCTACGTCCAGCGCCTCTACGGCTTCCGAAGCAACCGTTCCAGCATCTCCTACCAGACATGGCCTGGCACTGCCCAACCTGACAAGGACTTTGCAGCAGTAGCAGACGGGCAGCTTCAGTTTGATTCCCGCCAAACATCTGCTGCCATTCGACTGTCCATTCTAGATGATTCCCTAACTGAACCAGATGAGAATTTTTATGTGAACTTAACCAGCGTGCGTGTTCTCAGCACCAGTTTGCCTTCAATCGCATCAGATCAGCCTCGACTTGTGCCTCAGCATAGTGTTGCTACAGTTACCATTCAAGCTAATGATGTTGTTAGCGGATTTTTGAGCATAGGACCAGCAATAGTACGCATCTCTGAAGAGAGTCAGGAGGGTGCGCCCCAACAGAAGCTTTCCCTAAGAGTACGGAGGTCGGTGGGGCTCACAGGAGTGGTGAGTGCCAAAATCAGGGCTTATTCAGGCGCCCCAGATGGGGATGCAGCCCAGTTTCATCAGGAGCATAATGGCACATGGGCGTTGGAAGGGGAGGACTTTGCCTTGGAGACCCAAACTGTCACATTGCTGGAGGGACAGAACGAGGTGGAGGTCAGTGTCCTCATAGTGAATGATCAGGAGCCGGAGGGACAGGAGGCGTTCTTTATCTACCTCAGCGAGGCAGAAGGTGGAGCGCAGATTGTCAGCGTGCCAGATGAACTGGGGTTCACTTCCTTTGCCAAAATCATTATTCTGGGTGAGAACATTACTGTCATTACAGGAATCAACAATAACGATTTTTGTTCTGCTTCAATGTTGAGTACTTTTCTTGCCAAAAGTTTCACTGGCTCCACCACAAAACTTTTAAACTTATCTTTTAAATAATTTTTTAAAATATAAATACAGTATGCTATATTGTGTAAAATTGATCATTTTAAGTTTGTTCTAATTTAGGCTTTTGAGACAAGTAATTCTTTCAGATTTCACAAAGTTATTTCTATCTATCTATCTATCTATCTATCTACAGTATCTATCTATCTACAGTATCTATCTATCTATCTATCTATCTATCTATCTATCTATCTATCTATCTATCTATCTATCTATCTATCTATCTATCTATCTATCTATCTATCTATCTATCTATCTATCTATCTATCTGTCTGTCTGTCTGTCTGTCTGTCTGTCTGTCTGTCTGTCTGTCTGTCTGTCTGTCTGTCTGTCTGTCTGTCTGTCTGTCTGTCTGTCTGTCTGTCTGTCTGTCTGTCTGTCTGTCTGTCTGTCTGTCTGTCTGTCTGTTTCTAAATCTATTTTTAGCAGGCTAAGTAATCCTACTTTGATGACATATTTAAATCAGCCAAATAGTCAATAACATTGTTCAATGCATCACAAGAAATAGTCTACATTTGAAAGGAAACATCAAGACATATTATAGATAAGACATATTATAGATAAGCATAATACAGTATGTAGTGACAATCCATCATTTGCCAGATAGAGCAAGTAATACCACAGTCAGCTTGCCTGAAACTCTTTTATATCGGCCATTCTTATTGTTGAGCCCTTGATTATATATATATATATATATATATATATATATATGAAGAGTTCAGATTCAAAAGCCTCTAAGTGCCATTTGAAATTTTGAAATTGCCATTTGAAATTGTATATATATATACAGTACTTTACTGTGTTCAAATGTTTAGGGTCGGTAAACCATTTTCAGCATCATTACTCCAGTCTTCAGTGTCACATGATCCTTCTAAAAAATCATTCTAATATGCTGATTTGCTGTTCTTTCAAATTTCTCCTTATTTTGAGAACATTTCTTATTCATTTCGTATAATAATTGTAGTGTGTATATATAAGTTCAGCTTCTAATGCTTCTGTGCAACAGGGAGTGATCTCCAGAACGGTATAGTTGGCTTCAGTTTGAGCTCTCAGTCGGGTCAGATTCTGGATGAGGACTCAGAGAACAGGACAGCAACACTCTTTCTGCAAAGACAGTACAACAGGTATCATCGATATTTAAGATTATTTCAATACTGCAAATCAGTGTTAATTAGTAGATATGCATGCCAAAAAGAAAAAAATAATAATAATAATCCCCTCATTTCCAGAGCATTTGAGGATGTGTTGGTGTTTTGGAGAGTCACTTTCAGCCCTACAGTTCACTCAGTTGTCAGCTATGGAGTGAATCTGACCAGAGAGCTGCAGCAAACTTCGGGCACATCCGTCTGTAGGAAGGGAGAAATAATCTGTGCCCTCATGTTGGAAGTCCGTCCAGACAAGGTATAGGTCTTTTGTTTTTTAAAATCTAATTCACACTGTACAGACAAACACCAACAAACAAGTCGGCCATTGGGTTTAGAACTTTATGAAAAATAACTGACATGCTCACACTGCCCAAACAGAAAACGCCAAACGCTGTTTGAACATGTTCGGTCAGGCAAAAACAAACCCTGACCAACTCCAACAGACACCAACAGGGGTAACACACTGATCCGAAAAAACCCAACAAATCCCATTCTGAACTTTCTGTCCATTTAGATTATACTTGTTTTGATGTGTTAGTGCTTAATGTAAGAGAACTCCACCTAAACATTTTCTCTAATCATCTTGCTCCTTGACTTTTGGTCTATGTACTGTAGGACCCAGAGTATGAGCTATGGTTTCTGGTGGAGGTCTATAAAGTGGGTGAGGGTGCCACCATAAACCAAACTGCCCGTTTTGCCAACGTCACCATGCTAGAGAGTGATGACCCACGGGGGCTGGTGTACTTTGCCCAGGGCTCCAGACTACCCGTGGTTACCCTCAGTGCCACAAGCGTCAGTCTTCAGGTCTACAGGGATTCCAGTACAGCATCAGCTATCTCTGTGAAGTACCGCATGCAGGTGAGATTCATTTTAAGAGGGAAGCTTCTCCCAAAATACCAATAAATGCAGTAAGCACAATAATATGCAGGATCTAGAGGCAAGGATGCATAGTGAATACATATACAGTACTTTCTCGATTATGTGTAATCAAAGATCAGCTACAACTACCCAGCATACGCCCCTCTCTGACCCCGTTACATAATGTGACCTCATTAGTGATGAGAGGCCTGAGATGATGTCAAATTCATGAGCTAAGATGACGAATGTTGAGAAGATAAGAGCTCTGAGGAATTAGACCACTGAGTTCCCAAGATACTTCAAAGGCAATATATATGGTTGCATAGAGGATCTGGAAAAGTAGGATTGACATGTCGAAAATGGTTTTACGCCAAAAATACATCAGTCTGTGGGAATGCTTTCTCATGCTAGGTTTTTTTTTGTGCTCTTTTTGTCCCTCTGGCACACCCTTTCCTTTCCTCCAATTTTCAGTTTTGATTGCCTACTGTTTCACTTTTAGACATACGGAAATGCCTTTAATTTTCAGTTTGTTACACACCTCACACGAAAAAGAAAGAAAAAAAAACATGTCATCATCTCTCTGCAGATTTAAAATATCTGAATTTAAAGTTTTTAAATCTTCACCACTGTCAACCATGTGCCCAGCTACTTTAAAAGTTCTTAGGAAAGTGACTTTCTGAGTAAATGTCTGAATATTAATTTTGTAATGTGTCATCTACTCTCACAGGAGCTTCAGAAAGCAGAATCTATAGGACCCAATCTGATCTGGCCTGCTGTGGCAGGACAGGACTTTGTGATGGCGGAGGGTACCCTGACTTTTGAGATAGGACAAAGAAGTGCCGGTCTGGACGTGGCCCTCACGCCAAACATTGGTTCCTCCAACCCAACACCCAAACGGTTCCGCGTGGTTCTGTCTGATGCCACTGGTGGCGCACGGGTTCACCCGGAATACGGGCTGGCTAATGTAACCCTGGTTTCAGACTCGGAGGCTCAGGCAATATGGGCCTTGCTGGACCAGTTACATCAGCCTCTGGATGAGACCATCATCAACCGGGTCCTGCAGGGACTTATCAATAAAGTTAGTAAGGACATCACTCCAGAGCAGCTAACAGCAATGTTAGATGCACTAAGCAAGGTGAGCAAATGAGGGGAGTGGGTGTGTGTTTGACCTAAACATTAAGGGTCAGAATTTCTGAAAAATGTAATTTAGTCAACTTTCCTTTTATTTTAGAATTAGGATTTGGTACTTTGGTTTAGGGTTTTAATCATGTTCAATAGTTTAATTTGAAAACAATAGTAGTAAATGGGAAATCCTTATCTAAATCGCAAGGTAAAAATGCCAAGGTTGTGGGCCCAAGGAGTGTAAAATCCCTTTTTCTTTTATTACACTAACATACTACTCTTTAAAAGTTTGAGGTCAGTAAGATTTTTTTCTTAATTAAAGGGTTTTCACCCAAAAATGAAAATTCTGTCAGTATTTACTCACCCTCATGTTGTTCCAAACCCCTATGTGTTATACACAAAGGAAGATATTTGGAAGAATGTTTTAATCAAACAGATCTCATTCCCCATTGACTACCATGGTATGTAATTTTTCCTACTATGGTAGTCAATGGGGAATGAGATCTGTTTGATTAAAACATTCTTCCAAATATCTTCCTTTGTGTATAACACATAGGGGTTTGGAACAACATGAGGGTGAGTAAACAATGATAGAATTTTCATTTTTGGGTGACCTAACCCTTTAATCAAAAGTGACAGTAAAGACATTTTGAGCTCTCTTTTGATTAAATAATCCTGAAAATGTATCATCGTTTCCTAAAAAAATATTGAGCAGCAAAGCTGTTTTCATCATTGATAAAAATAATAAAAAATGTTTCTTGAGCACCAAATATCCTTTTAGCAGATTATAATAATTTCTAAAGAATCATGTGACATTGAAGACTGGAGTAATGGGTGCTGAAAATTCAGCTTTACCATCAAATTAATACATTACATTTAAATATAATAAAATAGAAAACAGTTATTCTAAATTGTAATAATACTTCACAAGTACTGACTGTTTTAACTGAATTTTTAATAACATAAACATAGCACTGCTGAGCATAAGATACTTCTCTCAAAAATATAAAAATCTTACAGATGCCAAACTTTTGAAAAGTAATGTACTGTATATATTTATACAATGAATTATAAACATGTTTATCTGGATTTAGAGAGTTGAGGATTTATTTAAAGTTAGCCGGGTCTTGAGAATTTTATAATAGGGTAGTTCAGGAAATCCAGCTGATCTACGTTCGGTCTGAAGAACAATGAGGGGCCACATATTGGCCCCCAGAGATTAATTAAAATAGCTTTCTTTACAATGCTTTTTTGTTCCTTAAGTTCAAAGAAATGTCTTATCTAGGAATACAATGTGTGTATGTGTAGCTGCAAGGCTCCACTGTGTAAAATAATCTCTTGGAAACTAAGTTTCAATTAATCTGTATTATTTTATCACTGGTTTTCTAAAATGAATGTTGTATTTCATTGTATGCAAAGTGTAGGCTATATATTGTTAACTTTTACCTTCACTTCACAGATTCTGAATGACGCTGAGCAGACTCCGCTAAAAGACAGCAGCCGCAACTTGACCTATGACCTCATGTGCGCCATGGCAAACCCCAGCCGCGCGGACACTCGAGGACTGAGCCAGCTTGCTGAAGTGGCGGAGCGTTTTGCCTTCAGTCTGCTCACGGACATTGAGTGTGAGGCTGAAGGAAAGAGGTGAGATCTATTTCTTGCCATTAATAGGATTTTTTCTGTTTGTTTTTTTACCTAAGCTCATTCTTGTGTGCATTGATTTCCTCTATACTCCATTCAGAGGCACAACCATACTGGATACATGCCCGTATTTCACCATAGCTGCTCACCACTGGTACCCCACTCGGATCAACGGCCACACATTTACAGGCAAAAACACAGACACGTTTACTCTGCCTGAGACCCTGCTGGAGGTGCCAGCCCTTCCTGCCGACAGCATGGGCCCGTCTGCTTGCCGTAAAATTCACTTCACAGAATACAGTACTGAGCACTGGTTCCTCACCAACACAAAAGCCAGCGCATTAAATGACAAGGTGAAAGAGTGTTTCACTGCATCCCTGAATACATCAAAACTGTGTTATATTTATAATTGTTTGAATTACGGTGTGCGTCAACAAAAGTGAACAGCTTTTGTCAAGTTGGCTCGAGCAAGTGTCCACCAGATGACACTGTTGAGTTGGAAATTTAAAGTTGTCTCCTTTTCTTCATTTTAGATGGTTTGTGTGCCTTTACAAATCATCTGTGTGGATTTTATTTTATTTGCACTTGGAATTTGGAGTCCATTTTGAATAATCTATATGTATGTTTGTTGCAGGTTTTCTCAGTCAGTCTTCATGGCAGAGGCTCTAAACCTCTCGCTGACGGTCAAGAGGTTGTTTACCGCATACATACTCCAGATCGACGTGGAAAACCTCGCCAATCTCTGTGCCTGCTTTGGAATCAGGCTGCCGAAAGGTAATTATGAAGCATAAATACATGTGTATTGTTGTTATTAAAGTGTTTTAATAGTTTCCCTTTCACGCAATGTGTAATGTATTTGTCTGTGAATGTAAATGATCTGGAAAGTTTTGAAGCCGAAAATGCTTGATAAAATAGTGATTGTCTCTCAAAATAAAGAATTGACCTTGAACTCTGAATCCCACTTCCGTGATGGCTACACTTCACTGGGTAACACATTTCACTAATGTACGCACGCGAACAGCGTCTACTTTGACCCATCCTCAAACGCTGTAGCTGGTTTGTGTTGTGTGAAAGTCGGGAACACACTTTTTTCTGCCCTGAAAGTGTTAACAAAGAGAATTTGCTTTTGCAAAGGATGAGGATGTGAAGATTCAATGGTTAAAGTTACAACAGCAGTATAACCTTTTGACAAATGCTTCTCAAATCTCCTAGAGGCCTAAATGGGATTTACAAAACTCTTATCCATTAGATGGGACAGTGCCCACTTTATTTGGACCAACCATTGCTCCTCAGAATCACAAATTGTATGTATGATTAATTATTGATGTATATATTTACTCTCTGTGTTCAAAATATGTAGTTACTACACTTTTACTATAATAAAACCATGGTTCATTTTTGGCTTACTGACATATTAGCAAATCAGCTTAATGCCCACTATTACCTAAAATTGTGTCCATTGATGCAGATTGTCTGCTGCTCTTATTACTTTGAGTATTGATAACGGATGGAGCAAGATTAGTTTTACCAACTTTAATGTTACATCTGTCATTCACGTAACGTACGCGCTGGTATTGGTACGGTAATGATGCAGATGCCACACGTGCACCGTAATAAATTTGAAATATACACATCGGTTGATGGACATACACTTATGAATACTGATGGAGGAATTACAGTTGCAACATCGCATGATGAACGTCAAACTGAGTAGTGTATCACTGAGAAACGTCCTGCTCATGTCGTCCTTGCGTTTTTCCGATGTTTCATGATCAGTCTCGTGGTAAAATCGACACAGTAAAATCGACGCCTGTGTTACTGTCTTAGCAGTGTGTGCAATAGCTGAGCTGTAGGAAGCCTCTGGATGGATCTGAAATTCAGTTATGGTAATGGGCATATTTCATTTCCTCATTCAAATGAACTTGGCAGACCATCTGGCATTAAAGCTCTGACCTTGTCCATGTATTCGACACTCATCAGTGAGACAGACAGTGTGTACAGTGGGTGAGTTTCAGGGTCAGGGTTTGTGAGTCTTTTAAGGCCTGTCTTAAACATTCTTTGGGAACGAGAAAGTTCTTGGCCAGGAAGCCATTCAAGAGAACATTTTGTTGCTTTTATGCAAGACTATTAGCTGTACAGTTTGTCCCTGAATTCTCTCCTGGTTTGGATTGACGTAAAACAGATTGCTCTCAGAATTAATATTTAGAATATATGTTATCCTAAGCATATGTATTCTGATAACTTTGGGACCTTTTTGGGAACTTTTGGGACCATTTATTATTATGAAATTGTGATTCCTTGTAATCTAAATGACACCCTAGAGGGAATAAATGATTCCTTCAGCTAACTTATCTTAGTGACAGCTTAATAGCTGGGAGTTCAGTGACAGTTTGTTTGGAATGTGTGTTCCATAAGTTTAATTTAGATGAACAGACTGTCAAGTCAAATATAACAGATTTCTGTGTTTCCTCACAAAAAAAAATCTGTCACACTGAACTTGATGTTAAAACATCAAGAAATTCTCATTTCACAGCCTGAACCAACAGCAAACTGAGCATTTCCCTTTGTACCAGAAAGAATTGATTAATAGTTTGTTTGTTTTTTTAAGATTTTTTTAACCGTTGAATTTAGTGCCTCTAGTGGAATAGAAATAATATACTTTACCTTTAAACGAAAGTACTTTAAAAAAAAAAAAAAAAGTCTTGTTTTGATACA
The DNA here is from genome assembly GCF_016745375.1 of Pimephales promelas. The sequence goes on from NW_024121987.1 coordinate 541,160, forward strand.
GGTTTAAATACAGCATTATATGTGGCGTGTCATGATAATTTTGGCATTTGTCTTCTCCAGCTGGCTATCTGATGGTCAATTCTGTCGTGTGGTGGACGACAGTGAGAATTTTGTCGAGTGTGCCTGTACGCATCTGTCCGTCTACACAGCATATGCAGAGACAGGAAGTTTTGCTTCATTCAACGAGGCCTTCTATGCTGCTGGCTTTATTTGTATCTCAGGTAACGTCCTATCTACATGCTTGAGTGGATACAAAACCCACCGTGATGTGACAAAAAAAACATGCATTGCTTGTGTCCTCAAGACTTACAGTACAGTATACACCTGTCTTTCACCTGCAGGGTTTGCCTTGGCAATTGTGTCTCACATGCTGTGCTCTAGATTCCTCATGTTTGCTGCCAAACTCCTCACACACATGATGATGGCCTGCTTAGGGACTCAGGTAAGACCTAACTTTTACAGTAATTTGGACTGCCAGATTTACCAGTTTCGATGGTAAACAGCTTTCTAGTCAATAAGCTGAACAACACCAAACCTGAATATAAATGCATGCTGTATTAAGATGGTTTAATTGTTCACTGTAACTCTACATTGTTCCTATAATATAAACATAAACTGGTCTAGTGTGTGTTGCGTCAATACAGTGCAGCGACTAATAATGTAATGGTGGGGCTGAACTCCACTTACACATAATTTGTGCTTGGGAATCAGAATCAGGATCTAGGACGCTGCTCCAAAGAAATGTGATACAGCTATGGCGTCAACATGACGCTTTTTGCTGCGTAATGTGGCCTAGTTTACAGTGAGGATCTTTGGTTGTCTTTTAAGCTACAGTATAATGTTGCTGAGTCCATGGAGTTGATTTAAACTTAGTAAAAGCTCAAAGTGGATGTTGTTTGCATGCTTTGAATAAACTGTTGAGGTGGGTGTGCAAAAGCATGAGGGACATTGTATTGTAACCTGAGTACACAAAGAGGACTGCAAATGTCGATTGAAAACAGTGATTTAAAGTCGATAAGTCGGGTTCAAGTTAGTTTTGTGTGAATGGACAGGTTTGCACGTATCTCTTTCAGATCAAGCACGTTGGGAAACCCAAGCACTTTAGCAAGCCTTTAGATTCAAATGCACACAGTTTGTACCCATCTAGATTTGGTGGGGGGGACAGATAACATTTTCTAAGAAATGTGTCATTGCAGCTTGGGCGAACACATCCGAATGGGCTAGTGTGCTAGCCCTGACAACCGAACTATCCCTGTGCACCTATCCCTCTACAAAGAAGAGGGGGGGTCATTAAGTCAGTTGTCTGATACCTGTGGATCGGAGTGGGAATTTTCCACTGGTCCTGCTCACTTAGAAAAAGTAGAAAACAAACATGGCTCTACTTAGCAGGGCTTAGATAAACCCGGTCGGATTCTGTCATCCGTTAATTGTTTTGCTTTTCTTTACCTCAACCGCATTGAATGGAAAATTCCAGTCTGGCCATCCCAAGAAGTCATGCGTCATGCAGGTTCGGTACCGACAACCGCTGGACTCCCCAGTCCGTGTAGTAGTCCGGACTTCCCAGTAATGTGTGTCACTGAGATGTCTGTGAAAGAGTGCATCATCTGGAAATCAATGTGATCTTTTTTAAAGTGACATTTGTGTACAAACATTTGACTGTATCCACACACTTTCTAAATCTGAAATGTCTCAAAAACATCCATATGTCATTTAAACATTTTGCTGAACACTTTAAACATGACTTGGTTCCCAGTGTTCTTCAACATATATTCTTTTTTGTTTATACAGTTTTGGAACAACATGTGGATGAAAAAAAATAGATTTTTAAATGGACTATTCTTTTAAAGGGTAATTCCACAGGTGGAGACATGAATATGTATTGAAAGTGGGTCATATATGTAGTAGAATAGTATCATAAATTTCTAATTTGGGTCCTTCTTGGCCGATAAAAGGCAGAAAATGACTTTTTAGTGCTGGTGGATTGTAGACAACAATCCCCATAGTGCATTGCAATGCTCCGCTCCGCAGGCCTCTCCCACTACCTATCAATGTAGACTAGAGTTGAGCTCCATTCTACGCTACCACCTGGAAATCATTTTGCACAATGAAATCAGATAATGCGTGCTACTATAATATGACGATGTAAGAGCGTCAAGGCGGCGCCAATGGATTGGCGTGATTGTATATGGGCTTCAGACAATCGCCACATCTGATGCGTAATTTTACATGTGAAATATAGCCAAACCTTGGAGAGTTTTGTCTCCGCCATCTTCATTAATCCCCTCGCTATCAGACGTTCCGAGAGTCATATTGATAATGGCTCCCTGATGCCCGCAAATTAGTTAAAATCTCCCGGAATCTAGAGCGAGTGAGCAAGAGAGTGCATGCGAGACAGATCAGATTGTGCTCCAAACCATATAGTCCACGCACGAATGAGAGGGAGAGAGCGAGAGACTTTGCGTGTGTGCGCCTCATGGCGCAGAGTTTTGGGCACCGAAATTTCCATTTTTATTTGTTCTGGTTATTACCGTTTACGTCAGAACCGGTTCCCTATTGGCACCGCGTTTCGTTCCCCAACCCTATCCATAATGCATCCATCTGTGTATTCAGTTTCTTCGTCCATATTTTCAAAAAGTGTAGGCCGGTGAAATCAAACGCACTGGCACTGATCTGTGATAGGTCTGCTAGCGCATTAGGCGCAACCCCCTATGGGCGAGTTGTGGGAACTAGAACCCCCCCAAGCACTTCCTCCTACAATGACATAAAATTGCGATTTTTGCGTCATTGTAGGAGGAAGTGAAAAAAGGTTAATAGTGGATTTCTCTTGTCTCAGGGGAAAATTAGAGTGTTGCACCACCATTCAATAGTTTGACTGGATTTCTAACAATGGAAATCTTAATGCAAATGGGTGGAGTGTCCCACAACATGGGATCAAAAAATAAGAGACCACTAAATGCTTCTGTTTTGCATGCTTCTAATGTAATATAATTTTTATTCATTGCATTCATCATATTGTCAGCATAACAATTTGAGCAAAAAGTTGAATTGTAGCTGAATTTAATGTCTAAGTCGAATGTAATTTGTGAAATGAAAACAACATTTCAGTCGACACTCTTTCTATAGTTTTACTGTAACTTTTTATTTGTAATCACTGATCTGACTTCATAATTCACGTACTGTTAAGAAGTTTTATTCTACGATGCAAAAAATACAAAATAAGAAAATGTATTGTCATCCCATCTTAAAACATTTCACACCTTCAGCCATAGACAACAAACAATATTTCTCTTCAAATAGCCTGCCTCTTCTTGACTACCTGAATATGTGACAGCATGTGGGTAAGACAGGACGACAACTCAAAACTGTAGTTAGTGGAAATTTACCCAGACTAGCTCACCTGGCCCAATATGTCAGTACAGATAGGGCTGTTCTTATGAGCTGCAATAACACACATTAGTAAGGGTAATCAGCTAGCGAGCTGCAGCAATAAAAGCTTTTCAGGAAGGGAAACTTTAGATTCACATGCATGCTGTGTGAGATGTACACAAACACATATGGAGATGCTAACACACATGGCCACCAGTTCATCAATTGAACTGTTGCAAAAATGGTTGAATTGAATGTCCCGGAATGAAGTGATAGGTCAGGATGTCTACAATCAGTTATGCTCATTTCGTTTCAGCTCTGAGAATTGAGATTTTCCACCATTATGTTTTTTTTATCTGAAGGTCTGAGTATTAGGTTCGCTTAACCCATGTCATGTGCAGTGTGCAGTGACTTTCTAAGGCCCTTCCTCACCAACACAGTGTGTCATTTGTGTGTCAAGTCATCTAGCTTTGCAGTACAGATTGTTATAACAATCAATTTGGCAAGGGCCAAATTGTTATAGCATCTCTGAAAGGGCAATCCTTGTTGGTTGCTCAGCAGTGGCTGGGACCATCCGACAGTCGTCCATGAAGGGACAAACCTCAAATCTGTGACAGGGATGGGCATCTAAGGCTATTTGATACACAAGGGCCAACAAAGGCTATCCTGTAGCCGCAGACCTGACAGAGTGCCCATGATGAGCCTTGTCCACTATTGAAAGCTCCTACAATGGGAATGCAAACATGAGAATCATTGGAGCAGTGGAAGAAAGTTGTCCTTTACATCATGTCGATGGTCAAGAACATGTGCGCATTTTACCAGTGGAAGTGAGAGCATCAGGATGCACAAGCAATTTTGTTGGTTGCATATGTAAATCCAATAGGACAAAATGTTTTTTTAGTAGTACTGTGTTATTGACCCTGATGTATAATATTTTATTGATGGATGACTTAGTTCAATCCACAGTATCCACCTTATCTGTTGAATTAGGAAATTAGAAAATGTGGTGTGAATGCTTGTGAAACTAAAAGACAAACACTCTAGAACATTCCAATCATTCCTGGGTCAAGTATTCTGTTAAATCCTAACCTATCCCTAAACTCAATACTTCCCCTAAATCAATCCCTAAATTCAGAGGGAAATTAAAGGTGAATGACACTGATATGGTGAACAAGCACCTAAACCTGGTTGTAAGCCTAAACTTGATATAAACTTTAAACTTCAAACCTCACAAAGATTGGTTAATTGGAATGTTGTTCCAGGATCAACAAAGATATTGATCCAGGAACATGTTGCACTTGGTGAAATCAATTTCCTTTTCAGTTGAGAACAACAGACGTTTGGTGTACAGCACGCTGAAGCAGCTTTTGTGGACTGTTCATTTTCCCATTGCGGGGATATGACTGTTGGGGTGTTGAGGTCAAGACTCGCCTTTGTCCACGAAGTGCGAGCCCCCATTACCACGCCCCACCTTTGGGTGCCACGTGGGGTGGGTGATAGGAGGATAGTGTTGGATGTCTCACCCGGTAACCATTCCCTGTGGAATCATTGATCCTCCCTAGTGCCCTGTGGAGCATGCTGTTCCATCTGTAATGGGTGGACCGGCCTTTGGAGGGTGAGCTGGCCTCTGGAGATGATGACTCGACTGCGTTATCTCCCTCTGGGAGCATAGCGTTGCCCGAGCCGGATTCAGAACTGTCAGCTATGCTTTGGGCTGCCGAGGCTGTCAGGCTCAAGTGGAACCCTCCACCATGTCCCACTTAGTCTTGCTTGGATGATTGCTATCTCAGGGCAGGCTGTGCTGTTTCTCAGCCCGGCACCCCAGTGCCCTTCTTTCCCGAAGTGCATGGAGAGCTTACAGGCATGTGAGCTCATGTCAAGTTTGACTGTCAGGGCTTACAAAGGCCTATTTGCATGCCATGGCTTTGTTACAGGTCTATCAGGCAAAGACACTCATGGACATGGACGAGGATAGTCTAGACCTTGCGCTCATGAGTGAGCTCCGCACTGCTGCTGACCTCGCCCTCACAGGCACAAGTGTCACAGCATGCTCGGTCAATCTAGTGATGTCCACCCTAGTGGTCCAGGAGTGTTATTGTTGGCTCAGCCTGGTTAAGAAGGCGGATGCAGATAAGGTTCGATTCCTGGACACCCTAATTTCCCAGGTTGGGAATGGCAGGAGTGGAGAATTGCAGCATGGTGTGTTTGAGGACCCTGTCATCAGCCTTCTCACGAATCCCCTGTTGCCTCGTGGATATAGGCAAGTGTTTTACCGCACACTCAGACCCCACTTCAGGCCACCCCTGGGCCTTCCAAGCCGGGTCCCTGTCCTTCACCTCACTTTCTCACCTCTAGTACGTCTGTAGTATTCTGGACCTGAGCCTGGGTCGTAGAAGCTGAAAGAGCCTCCCATGTCCCATTTAATCACGCATGTGTTGACGTCGACTATGTCCTCCGTTCAATTCTGCTGCAAACCACTCAATATTGTCCAAAGGTTTTTGGATGGTATTTTTTTTTTTTTTATGCTTACCAAGACTGCATTTATTTGATCAAAAACATTGTAAGATATTAGCACAATTTAAAATATATTTATATGTATTCCTGTGCAGGCAAAGATACATTTTAGGTATCATTACTCCAGGTATTATCAATATTTGAAACATTTGCACTGGAATGTTTGTGGAAACGGTGATGCTTTTTTAAAGATAATTTGATTTAAGATTATTAATAGAAAGTTCAAAAGAACATTAGTTATTTGAAACCGAGATATTTTGTAACATTATAAATGTATTTACTGTCACTTTTCTGTTATAGTTAAATGCATCCTGAACAAAACTATAAATGGTGGGGTTTTTTTTTATTCTTGACCCCAAACTTTTGAACTGTAGTGTATGACCTGCAAGTTTTGATTACCATTCCTGTATCTGTTAGACAGTATCTGTTGTTTATAATTGTCATGGGGCTAGTAATGGATAGTGGATGTAAATTATTATTACTTAATGAATACAATGAGAGTATTGTTAATGTTTACTGTGATTAATGTTTTAAGACCTCAAGAGTTTTCTTTCAGCTGGTTGTGGGAGCTAAATTTGAGACAGGGAATGTCCATTCAGTGTAAACGGGAAAGTGATAGTCATGGTTTGTCTGACGTCAAAAAGTCTGGGAGAGCGCAACAATGCCTGTGAGAAAGTTGAGCAAAAGGAAGCAAATCTCTGGCCTCTCAAACCTCCTCTTTGCCCTCTTCCTGTAGTGTTTTAGGTATGTGTGTGTGTATGTGTGTAGCACTAAAATACACACCGAATTATAAACACACACTCGCACTTCTTAGTGAATCTAAACAGTTTGATGCTCCCACGATGCAATCTGATTACAAAAGATGGCAAAAGGGGTTGTTTGAGAGGCCAGAGATCTCCCTCTCTAATTAAATTGTGCCCATGTCTGTTAATTTACTCGGATAACAAGGAAGCACACGGTTATTCAGATCAACAGTGCACCTCTTTCAGAAAGTCTGGCTCAAACTGGACTGAGGTCTGTACGTGGGTCTGTGGAGAACAAGGCAAATTGGATGCGTGCAGTACTCTTTCTGCAGAGTTACATGACTGCTGGGTAATTTCCACTAAACTTTAGTTCATCAATAATACCTCAAGTAATGTCTCCTTTGTTTAAGAGGGTAAAAATAGTTATTCAGCAAGAATACATTAAATTGATCATGAGTGGCAGTTAAGGTTTATCATGTTTCAAAAGATTTCTATTTCAATTAAATGCTACTGTATTTTGACATTTCTATTAATGAAAGAATCCTGACATGTTCAGCATTAAAAATATTAAGCAGCACAATTGTTTTCAACATTTATAATAATACATGTTTCTTGAGCACCAAATCAGCATATTAGAACGATTTTTCAAGGATCATGTGACACTGAAGACTGGAGTAATGGCTGCTGAAAATTCAGCTTAGCCATTAGAGGAATACATTACATTTTACAGCTATTCAAAGTGTTAACTATTCCACAATATTACTGTTTTACTGCATATTTGATCAAATAGTTCCAGTCTGGTTGAGCATTGAGCATTTTTATGGTGATCTAAACACCGGTTTACTCTTATGAAACTGTTTTCAATATTGTTTTTTACCGAGAGCATTTTGTTTTTAGAGCAAATATGTTTTGATATGTCATCATCTGGTGTGTAGTTTGATTAGTGTGTGTGCTTAGACTATGTCCTGCTTGAACCTTTGGCCTATGGCACTTTTTTTTATAGCACTGGGTTTAGCTACCCAGTAATGTACCCCAGATGAACCACAGCAGGCCTTGAACACCTTATTTCTTACCAAAAAAAGCACTGTTAAAGCGCTGTAAAGAGGCAGCGAGTTGGCCTGACCTTTAGCACACTTCTCAACAGTATTCAGGCAGAATGCACACTAATGTAGCCGCCTGGCGCACCATTAACAGTGATCGCACAACGCAGGAGAATCCAAACAGATACTTCTTTATTAATACCCAAAGATACACACTGGATCCCAGGCAGTCCCAGGTCTGTTTCACCCCGAGTCAGATCCGCCTAGGATCTTCTGCTCGCCAGTTTTGCCATGGTGAGTGGAATCCCTGGCTGTGCCTCAGGCCGCCGAGCCCTTAACTCCAACTCAGTCAGCTCCACCTGTATTCCTCGCCCCCTCGGCTCCACCAGGAACTGCTGTCCTTGCGGTCTATGAGGCTCCCTCTTCCCTCTGACTTCACCTTTGTCAGACGTTGCTCTGTCTGTACCATAGACTTCCGGAATATCAGCTGTGCTTCATCCCTCCAACCCTTCAATTCCATCGGGCTTCGCCTTTCCTCCGGCTCCGCCTTTCTCCTTGGTCGCACCGGCTCTGCCTCAGTCCAACGGCACCCTGACTTCACCTTAGCTGCTTGTAACTGTAACTGATTCTCTCCAGCCTACTGATCCTATGGTGTCATTTGGTCTCATCATCTCCTTGGTTGTGCCTGGGTCTCCAGTTCTCTGGGGTCCACATATGAGTATCAGATGACTAACTCCTCCCTGGCTCCTCCCACCATCGGTTCTGCCGTAAGGATCTTCATTCTCGTCTGCTCTGCTGTGGTGGCCTTTTATTCCACCATGGAAGTCCTCTGCTCTCCTGGGGCCGGTTCCACCAGTTCTTCGCAAGTTAGCCTAGTTTTGAGGCCGGTTTGACCAGCTCGCTTTTTTCTTATCAGTGCAAAAGAGACTCAAAATTCTCTGTTGAATTTGATCTTACATATAAGTGTTATATTTCATTCGATCCTGTTAAGTGTCTCATTTTTTGTGCATACTCACAATAAAAAAAGTGTTGTGCTTTTTGCCAAATAAAGAAAACTAAACATGATAACTAAACATAACGTTCTGCCATCTCTCTCAATGTGAAGTATGAAGAGTTTCCGAAAATGAACTGTAACTCAGTGAATACTCAGTCACATGGGCATTCAGGCACACAGGCATAAAGCTTGGATTCTCTTCTTTTAAATGAAGTAATATAAAAATCTAATATTCTCGGTTTATGTAATGTGTATGAAAAGAGAGAGATGTCAGTTGGATAAAATTAATCATTTGTCCTTTACAAAATCATGCAAATTACTGGATTTGGAATTGTCAATGGTCAATTGGACTGACAGACCTAAATAATGTGACTAGCTCAGCTTCATCCAGCATGTTTACATCCAACTACAGTTGACCTCACAAAAACCTACATGGATATGTACTTACTGTGTATGTACTCAATGCTAATTTACATTTTTATCTGCTACCAACTTTACTTATTGTCTATAGACCCTGCTTCATCATTAATGTGTATGCCATGTCTGTCAAATCAGCTCTTAACAAGGTTCAGGTTTGGCGGCCAACCAGGACAGTCCTATCAGTACAGGTCTGTCAGCATGTTTCCTGGATAACCTCTGGACTCTGGGAGGCTGAATGCTCTATTTTTGGACACATGGGAAGCATGAATAGTTCATTTGGCCTGAACTTTGGAGGGTGAGACAGGGCAATGCTTTACCTGATGAGCTGGCCCTTTGTTTGTTTATTGACTTTGGAAAGAATGAGGGTTAGCGCTAGCACAGCTAGTCGCTCGTGCCCAGGTTAAATCGCATTGTATCGCTTCGTCACTTGTGCAGGTATTAGTTCTTAAGCTCAATTTGAGAATGACTTTGATGTCAACCTTGAGGGATCAACACATATAATGTGCTACATCCAAACTGGAAGTTGGCCATGGTCTAGTTTAGCATTTCCACATAGTGAAACTTGTATAAATAACAAGGACAGAACTCAGAGCACTGAAAGATACAGCCAAAGGCCATTGTGAATGTTCCAGACTAGATATAGGGACCAGGCTTCTGTCAAATTTCCGCCAGATAAGCGAGGAAGGAAACCATCAACAGCCATTTAATTAAACTTCAGGCCTATTTCAGGTCTTTTGTTAGTGCACTTTGACTGCGTGACTGTCTGCAGTCTGCATGGTGATGTGGCCAAAACAAACTGTCAACAGTCTTTACCTTTACGATAAACTGTCCAAACATTAATGTCTACTCATATTTATCATTGCAGCTCTGTAAAACACTGGTCCCCACATAAGTTGTATTGTTTTAATGTGGCTGTAGGGGTCACTGTAGCTCCATTCTCAAACCAAAACAATGTACAGTATCCTAAATGAAAACAAAATCAAAACATTTACCCACTTTTATTTCCACCCCAAGGTCATTCATAATATGTTTAATCTAATGTAAATGTATTCAGAGCTCCACTATTCACATAATCATATTTATTAGAAAATGAGTGAGCAAAATCTAGAAAAACAACTAGGAAAAAAAGAAAAAAGAAAAAAAAAAACACTGTCGAGTGGTTAAGACATAATTAAGGGCCGTCTGTTGTTAAGCACCAAGTGATCTTCTGAAGGTCAGTATGTTTTTTAAATGTTTTTTTTTAAGAAGTCTCTAATGTCCACCAATGATTTATTTATTTGAAAAAATGCAGTAAAACAGCAATTTTATGAAATAATATTACAAATGAAAACTGTTTTCATAATTTTTAAACATTCTAGTATGCTGATTTGGTGCTTAAGTAACATCTCGTATTATTATAAATGTTAAAAACATTTGTGTTGCTTAACATTTTGTAAATAATACTATTTTCATGATTATTGGAATGTAAAGTTCAAAATAACAGCATTTATTTAAAATAGAAATTGTTTGTAATAGAATAAATATATTTACTGTCACTTAAAACTAACTGTTAAAAGTGTGTGTGTGTGTGTGTGTGCGTGTGTGTATATATATATATATATATATATATATATATTTTTTTTTTTTTTTTACTCTCACTGACCAAAACGTTTGAACTGCAGTGTATATTTCATACACAGTTGTAATCTAATTTTTTTTTTGAGAAGCCAGATTCAGAAAACCCTCCAGTGACTGCAAAAGACCTGCAGCAAGACTGGGTGGCAACAGGCACTGAGGTTTCAGCTTGCACAGTAAGGTGTGTACTAAACACATGAGGTTTCCATGCCCAACACCAAGACTACACACCACTACTGAAAAGCACAGGAAAAGTGCTCAAAATCATATGAATAACCCACAGAAGTTTTGTGAATCTATTATGTCGAGCAATAAAACAAAACTGAACTTTTCACCCCTATGGATCATCAGTATGTCTGGAGGAAGAAGAATGAAGCATATGCTGAAAAGAACACTCTGCCTACTGTTAAGCATGGTGGTGCTCGGTGATGCTCTGGAGCTGTTTTGCGTCCTCTGCCACTGGAAACCTGCGGTGTGTGAAAGGCCAGATGGATTCATTGAAGTATCAGGAAATTCTAGGAGAAATCCTAGGTCAAGCCATAAGTGAGGAAGCTGAAGCTTGGGCGTCATTGGGCATTCCAACAGGACAATGGTCCCAAGCACACCTCAAATTCCACCAAGGCTTGGTTGCAGAAGAAGTCCTGGGAGATTCTACAGTGGCTATCCCCATCACCTGACTTAAACCCTATAGAAAATCTCTGGTGGGATTTGAAGAAGGCATTGCAGCATGCAAAGCCAAGAATATTAGTGAACTGGAGGCCATTGCTCATGAAGTATGGGCAAAGATTCCTCAGAAACGCTGCCAGAAGCTGGTGTCTGGTTATACATCTCATTTGCAGCAGGTCATAACAGCTAAAGGGTGTAATACTAAGTATTAAACATGCTTGCCATGAAGGAGTTGAATCATTTTGACACTACTGAAGCCATTAAAAGTTGCCTTTTCAGTTGAATTTGGCGAAACCATTTGAAACATTTGTTGTGACTTTTGTTTGATTTGTTCATTGCAAACTGAAAGTCTGTAGATTTTGCCAATAAACCTGATTTGCAATGGGGGTAAATAATTTAGATACATATGCACATATATTGCTCTGAAGATGTTTCAGCGTTAGAAATCGCATTACAACCCACAGATAACTTGTTTCAGAAAGGAAGAAGAAACCTCAGAATTATATGAGAAAGTGTGACTCCACAGGCTGGCACCATTTCATTCACTTTATTCAAAGCATACTTGCATAAATGATCATATAATGAAGATCTGGACATTATATGATCTAGTAAACCTCAGGAAGTGTATCTCAAAGTGAGGTTCTCATGATTTGAGTCATTGTACGTGTGTCAAGTCACTGTTTGTCTCAAGATGAGTTACAAAGCCGGTAACTCATTACATCCATATTGGATGTATTTACTTTTTAACTTTAACTGAGTAGCTTTCAAGCAATTTTCAGCTATTAAAGGGATAGTTCACTTTGAAATGAATTTTTTGATATGTTTTATCTTACCTCAAGGGCATCCAAGATGTAAGTCTCTTTTTTTTTTCCACAGTATTTTCATTTTTGAAATTTTTTCGGTCAAACCAGTGTTGTCTGTCAGTCACATAATGCAGTTTTAGGGGGTCCACCTCAAAGAGCATGCACAGAGAAGTCAAAATTAAACGTGATTTAATGACTCGTAAACGTAAGTACACATTGATGGCCTAAGACACGAAACGAGCGGTTTGTGTGAGAAAACGAACAGTATTTATATAGTTTTTACCTCTTGTTAACAGCCGTCGAACTGATCAGAATCAGATGTCCAACTGAACCGAACTGAACCGTCTCCAGACGTTACGCCGGAAGTGATCTCTCGCGCGTCTACGTCACGCATTGTTTACACGGAGATTTCTGAATTTTTACCCTTCACTAAACATATTTAGATATACGGGAAATCACAATGGAAGACAATAACGATATATCTAAATATGTTTAGTCATCATAGCTCTTTTAAAGGATGTTGTAAGCAGTTCTGAATGTAGCCTACTGGTTTTAATGTTTTCAGCCATTGTTTTTCTGATAGTCTTTTTAAAACTGTGTTCCCATGGTCACTTTTATTTTGGCTGGATGGTGGTGTCCGCTTTGACCTGGAGTGTGTTAGCGCGATAGCCAGTCTTGTTCACCACAGTCTGGTATGAGATAAACGGTAGCATGTTGTTTTGAAGAGGAGAGAGTGGTAGTGGTATCAGGTAGCTAGGAGATTTGTAACAACATCAACACAGTGTGTCTGTAAGTTTAGATGTGAGGGATCAAAGCTTGTTTGGTTTCCTCACACTCAGAAACTTCAAGGTGGTTTTCTAAGATAGAGCAGACTCTAAGATAGAGCAGACTAGAGTCACTTCTGCTGTGTTGCTCAGTTCATGCTGGCTTGAAGAGTATTAATGACGTTCCTGTCACCAATTCCCAAATTCATTTTAATGTCGCCTTTAGACTTGATCTTGTGACATTGAAGTAATGATGCTGAAAATTCAGCTTTACCTTCACAGGAATAAATAATACTTTAAAATATATTCAAATAGAAAAAAAGTTAAATTGTAATATTTTACAATATTGTAGTTTTTACTGTGTTTTTGATGAAATAAACACAGCCTTGATGAGACTGTTGAAATATATATATATTTTTTTTTTAATCTGGGCAACCCAAAACTTTTGAACTTGTACATTTGCGAACACTGCACGTACCGTAACAACAGTGTGACTCTCTAAATGTGTCTCCTGGAGTTTTCTGTGTGTCATAGTTGTGCAAATCCACATTTGTTTGTATGCCTCTGTTCGATTTACTATGAGACTGCAACTGACTGCAGATGTCAAAAACAATAGATTTCAATGTCCCTGATGAAAGCAAGCTTGCATAATGTAATCACGCACAAACGAAAAAAGGGGACAGGTCAACCGGACTAGTTCCAGAGTAATAATCTCTCTGCTTGTTCGCTCGATATAGCCTAATAAGCTGACTGCCTGTTTCTTTTGTCTGTCAACTATTTGTATGTTTTTGTGAAGTGACCTTGGGTTCTTGAAAGGTGCTAAAAAAAATTATTAAAAAAAAATTAAACATTAAAAAAATTAAAAATGAATAATGCTCCACTGAATGTCAATGGTGTGTGTGCATGTGTGTGTTTGTCAGTTTGAGCGCTGATATATAAAGTGTTTGTGAGTGAAACATTGAGTGGGAGTTATGTGTTTCATAACAAAATAAATGAGCATTCAATTATTTGGATCAAATGTTAATTGCAATAACAACTTTGTCAATATTAAAGCTCATTTCACATTACTTTTCAATTAACACAAATGCCTAATTAGCTTAACCATCCTCATTAGAATGACTTAATTACTCTGAGATTTTTTTTTAAGTCTTAAAATTTAATTTAGGTTCAGTGAGGATCTGATGCCTAAAATTTCTGAAATTATAATAGAAAATTTAAAAGGTATTTTTCACATAACTTTTTTTTTTTTTTCAAAGTCTTGACAAATTTTCTTCTATAGCCACAGATTGCGAAAATCCTTTTTGAAGGATGTATAAAATACAGTCTTCCTTATAAACAGCCGCCTGCACATCTAACATTCATCATATTTATTCATGGCTGAGCAGCACGCATGTGACTCACACATCAGGTGTGGCTTCCCACACTGACCCACTAACCACCGGCGTCACCTATTAGCGCATGATATCTTTTCTTGACGAGTCTCATCGTGATACAGTGCATATTCGCTTGAGGCACAAACCCACGACTGCTTACTTTGGCAGATGAAAGTCTATGCGAAACAATTCCCATCAGACCTGACAGTTTGGGGAAAGCCCGGCCATGAGCAATGAGGAATCTTTCCAAATGGGAATCAAGGCAGAAAGAAGAAATTATAGCAGAGATGAAGTTGGATGTTTGTGAGATGTTCATGCTTTTGGCACCCACTGAACAAAAGCAGCTGAGGTTGGAAACACCCACAATGCTGCTGAGTCTGGAACCAGCTAGTTTAGACCGGTAGCTGATGATGGATGGGGGTGGGAAGAGATGTAGGGGGAGAGAATGAAAGAAAAAGGGCAATTGAGAGCAAGGATGTTGTTATGAATGACACATTGAATATTCAGACCATCTGTTTCACGTGACTCATATCTCTCTGCGGTGATGTAATCTTTTTGGCCAGTGCTATTATTAGTGCCATGTGCCAAGTCAACATCAACAGCAGATCACTGAGAGGAGCATATTGACCCCAATGTTCTATAATGATCATTTAAATTGAGCTTTTCTTATAGAGATCCAGAGTCTGGTATACTCTATATACAAATTTATTTTTATAAAACAATAAATAAATAAAAAATAAAAAACAGGTCCTTACCCTTACAGGAAAATACAGTGACAATACAGTGACAGTTGTACAGTGATGGTTATACCATTGTACTTTTTGTTACAGACCACCAAAAAACTACTTTGAAACTGCAGACAGACTAACAAAATAGTAGCTGAATAAAGAACTTAAACCTATTTAAGGATTTTTTTTATTATTATTTATTTATGTATTTATTGTCAGATAAACAAACAAATCATTAATGGTTTAAATCAATTAGGATGGTAGCTGTCAGAATTAACTTGAACAAATATATTGACACAAAAATATTTATATTTTAATATATTGAAATAAAATTGAACACAATGCACCCTATAAATGAGTTTAAACCAACAGCATTAAACATTAAAATGTCTTCATTTAAAAATGATCTAAAATGCAGTGAGGAGAATACTGACACAACAAAGGATTTTTTTTTTCTTTTTTGTTCAATTTCGATTGACTATAAGACTATACATTAAAAATATTAATGAATCATGAAAATAACTATGGCATTACTGTGCTTTCCATGTCTAAAAAAAACATGGTAATAACATGATGCTTTTTTTGTGGGCTCAACAATTTAAATGGGTAGTTCACTTTTAAAAAAAAACTTTTGCTGATAATTTACTCACCCCCATGTCATCCAAGATGTCCACGTCTTTCTTTCTTCAGTCAAAAATAAATTAAGATTTTTGATTAAAATATTCCAGGATTTTCTCCATATAATGGACTTCAATGGGAACCAAGCGGTTCAAGGTCCAAAAGACAGTTTCAGTGCAGCTTCAAAGGGCTTTAAACGACACCAGACGATGAATAAGGGTCTTATCTAGGACCCTTCGAGTCATGAATCGAAAAAAAAAGATTTGTTCATTTTGATGAATGAGTTTGAACAGGAGAGTCACGAATGCTCATCAGAACTGAGCAAGGCGAGCATTTGTACTTATAAAACTTCTTTATTTATTTTTATTTAAAACAGTTTTATTTATTTTTGAAATGACCGATCGTTTCGCCATAGATAAGACCCTTATTCATCGTCTGGTGTTGTTTAAAGCCCTTTGAAGCTGCACTGAAACTGTCTTTTGGACCTCGAACCGTATGGCTACCAGTAAAGTCCATTATATGGCAACGCATTCTCACCCCAAGGCGTCACCTTTGACCATGCTTCAATATTTGACGTTTTAGGCGCCCTTTAGCGTCACTTACATGACGCGATCCTACGGCGTCATCTAACTGACGCTAAAGGAAAGCGTCTGTTAGAGGACGCGGTTAGGTTTAGGTGTGGGGTGGGGGTAGGGTACACGCGATCCTAGGGCGTCATCTTACTGACGCTAAAGGGCGCCTAAAGCGTCAGATATTGAAGCATGTCCAAATGCTTCCCAAGGCGTCAGTTAAGTGACGCCTTGGGGGTGAGAATGGGCTGTATATGGAGAAAATCCTGGAATGTTTTCATCAAAAACCTTATTTTTTTTATTTGACTGAAGAAAGAAAGATGTGGACATCTTGGATGACATGGGGGTGAGTAAATTATCAGCATAAGTTGTTTTTTTTTTTTTTTGTTTTTTAAGTGAAGTACTCCTTTAACTCTAGTAAATGGAAACTTAGTTCTCTTCAGAGAAAATGTCCAAACCACACTTGTCATCTTCCAAATATCTACCATCAGTGGAGCAAAGATTGACTCATTCTTCGAGACAGCGACTAAGCACATACGTTGAGCCAAATATATATATATCTTTCTTGTTGCTTGATGACAAACACATATGCATCCTCCAGGCAGGAAACAGCCTAGACGGCTCTCCCTTCTGAGAGGGAAGCCAGATGAATCTTTGCTATATGATTACCCTGCAATTCTTTCTCTTCACTTCACCACTACAGTAAATATTTCAATCAGCTGGTGATGATAGTTGTTTGAGTGACTTGTACATATGCTGTATCACTGGGCTGCTCTTGATTATGTTCACATACGTTTGTTTCACACATGAAGGCCCACGGGGCTGTTGCCGAGGTTTACCTGTCTGACTGATGTGTGTGGAAATTAGCTTGAGGCCACAGACTGCTTGGCTCCTTTATATTCAGCTTTAGAAAAGGGGGGAGGTGCATCTGTGACTAACACAGTATCTATATATAGTAGCACTCGAAGGCGCACAGACAGGACTGGAGTGCTTCTGAGTACAGCAGACTGCAAAGATCAATGCATTTACCTGCTTTTCAGGTAAATGTATCTTTTAATGGCGTAAAATCACTTGTTCATTAAACATTTTACTGAAGATTTAATGCTTTAAAAGGTTACAGAGACCCATCCAATATTGTTATTATTAATTCCCTTCACATCACCCTGTAAAACGAGGTAGCAAAAGCCATTTCTAAGCTTAATTATACTGCTGAAAGATGGCTGAGCAAATTAGTTTTTACTTTGATCAGCTAATATAGCTCTGTTGTTGTTTTCGCCAGTGACAGACAACTTACAAATCAGCGTCAGACACTTGAGAAGGAGGTAACAAGTTTATCGACATTCATACTGTAGTCACATGGTCAGTTCTATTGCCTGCCAACTTGTGTGACGGGATGGTCTACATGTTTGACAGATGCCATTAAATTGCAGAAGTTATGAGTGACGTACCATACAGTTTCTTTCTTGTAAGAGAAAACTACTTATATTATGCTGAGATCACGTGAAAATGAAGAAAACAAAATTGTGGGCTTAATATGTAGAAGTTGTGTCAAGGCCAGTGACATAGATAAAGGAAATGCATAGGTCTCAGAACCACTAGTGTTGTTTTATATGTCGTCCAGTAGATGCTTTTTTTCAAAGCAACTGCTGAAGTATAGCTTTTACTCTCCTGCTCCTGGTTGGGCTGTCATTCTCACTTAAAATGTCTGGTTCCCAAGCCATCTGCCTGTCATTCAGGGCATAATGTTTTTAATGCATGGTGTATGGCTATTTTAAGCTCAGCATCTTCCTCCAGATAGGGCATATCTGTAGAGACTGTGGAATAGGCTAAAAAAAAAGAAAAAAGAAAAGTACATTTCCAGCACCTTTCTTCCTTACCATAGCAAATATTTAAAAAAAAAATTGGAATAAATGGGTGACATACTGTACTTGAAAAGAGTACGGTAAGATAAAAAATTGTTATTTAAATGTTTAGAACTAATCTCTGTTCATTGTCTCTTAAGTAAAATTAAGATTTTTTTCAGATAACTAACATTTATATATACCGTATGTAATGTTTGTACATATGTACTATAAATACGTTTTTTTGTATTGCTCATAGACCTAGTGAAAGTAGCTATTTGATTTGATGCAAATGAAAAATAGGCTATGAGACACTTTTTTCAGCCATAATGCAACCAAACAAAGAACCAAACAAATCACAATAGCTAATTTCTGTCTGTTTGGTCAGATAATACTGTAGCACTGTCATTAGAAAGCTGATAATACAGAGTGACTCATCTCTCAGTCTCCATAATGGCCGCTCTCTCTGATACGGTTTCTCTGTCTCTTCAGAAACCAATTGACCTAGAGAACATTTTGACATTTTTTTCATTTAGTCTTTCTTTTGTCCTGCAGTCAGTGCTGGTGTTTTTAATGCTGATTATTACATTCTGCTTTCTTTGTGGCATGAAATGTTCCTGAACCATTTTGTTATACAGTGTCATTTGCAAAAGTGTCACTACAAATTCAAAATGAAACAGTAAGTTATTTTAGAATCAAATCTCTTTTTTAACGTTTCTTATTAGCCTCACTTATTGTATTATGTATAACCAAAAGATAACCAATTATGCTGTAATGTTGCGGTTTGAACAAAGTTACAAAGTCCTCTCCAAAGACAGTTATTCTCTATATATCAGTAAGCACTCTTTCTGAACTCCTTCACTGTGCTTTTTCCGAAGGAGGGCCATTGAGACCCAAAAATAAACAGTGCATTACTGAAAGACTTGGAAAAGAGGTGCTGCAACACTGTAAAATGTGTGAAAAATAATGTGTTTTATGACCTATTCCAGTAGACACCAAAAACAAAATCAAACTGACAAAATTGACTTTGTAAAAGGGCATAAACTAGACTTTTTTAATCTTTATACATTTTTAATATTTAATCTTTATTATTATAATAGACATGTTTGCCCTTTTGTATAATAAATGTATTAGAGTAAGTGTATTTTGCACCACCCATATTGTTTATGGTACAGCGCGGTGCAGTACATCCATCCTATAAATACAAAACATATCAGATTGAATGGTCTATTTTCTGCCACTCCCTGTTATGGGTTTCAGTAACTACTGAAAGGATAAGTGGGTCAATTTTATCAAGTGTATCAGGTCCTGAGGACTGACTCCCCAGGCCAGACTGGCTTCAGACACAGGGTCCTCTAATCTCCACTTTGGCCCTCTATCACCCTTCTCCAATCTCAAGCCTCTAAGTGAACTGCAATCACCCATACAGCTTTGATTATGTCACCGGATGCCATACGGTTCACATAACGGAGGTGCTGATGTCTTATTAATCAGGAGCTGTTAATGTAAGTCGGAGACATGTTGCCTGCATTCATGCATATTACTGCAGGAGAAATGGTTGGGGCCAGTCATACAGCCCGAAGTAGATTGATTTATGTCCTGAACGGGTTGTTTTTGATGAACTGACCCACAGCTGTTACTTTTAGCTTACGTTCAGAAGTCTGCCTGAATGTGTATTTTGTTACATAAGGCAAGGGGATCAATCGTGGGCCAGAGAACCATCCAGAAAGGTTATTATTAGAGGGGCGGGTGGCTCTCCTGCCGTCAGCCTCTAGTGTTACTGATGTGATTGTGAGTGGTTGTGCATGACCAGATCACATTGAATGGAAACCTGATCAGATCTTCTCCCTGTTTACTCACCGGGTGTGCACCCTAGGGACGACTACAGGAACAAAAACATGGGCTTTGCCTCAGTGCGCATTAATGAAGGTGGCACTGTAGAGTCTGTAATGAGCTTCTAGTTTGAATTTGATTGGGAATTTGTACTGTGTCACAGAAGACGACCTGTGAACAACTAAGGCTTTGCTAAGCTGGCCACTAAACCTAGCAACTGTAGCCATAAACAATATTTTCAAGCTTTTTCTTTTTCTCATTATTTTCTTTTTGGTAACATAAGGCTATGAAGCATAAACTGTATGTGTCTAGACTCTAGATAGATAGTTTTTAACAAAGTCGTGTGAAATGTATACAATATCATTGCCGGTTTACTTATAATGGTGACATCACAGGTACCATAAAAATTAGGAACAGTTTGTTCCCTCAGAGTAATGTATATAAGGATCAGTATCACGTGATGCTTCAGAAATCATTCTAAAATGCTGATTCGGTGACAAAATTCTGAGACAACATTTCTTTTAAATATCTTTTTGCAAACAGTTGTACTTCTTAATATTTTTGAAAACAGTGATTCATTGGTTCTGTTCAATAATAAGTGCAAAAATCACACAGACCAAAAAATGATTTGCATAAACCTAAAAAATAACCTTTTTATATTTGTGTTCTGAAAATTCTCATATTTTATGTCAGTAATCTTTGACACTGTTATTTTTATACAAAGCAAATGTAGGTCACAAAATGAGGTGATGACAGACTGTATGAACTTAGTTGAGCTTATTTGTTTATGGGATTGTACCATGACCTTGTTAACTAACACACATTCAGTACAGACCTTTTTTTGGCAGCATTACCACATTTCCAGAATCACGCTTCACAGCATGCACCCGATGGACACTGCACGCTACATACGTCCCAGCTCTCTTTTCCTTCCTGCTCTGACACATCCCTTTCACACCACTTGCTGCTTTCCTGACTTTTATCCCAACAGTACCACATTTAAAGGGTTAGTTCACCCAAAAATGAAAATTCTGTCAGTATTTACTCACCCTCATGTTGTTCCAACCCCGTAAGACCTTCGTTCATCTTCGGAAAACGAATTAAGATATTTAAGATATTAAAATCGCTCCTGCATACAGTCCATAGGCTTCTTGAGGGACTGGCTCTTGCCGTCCCCGAAAAGTCATAAAAGACATCGTTAAAATAGTCCAAGTGACTACAGGGGCTCAATCTTAAGTTTATCAAACGACGAGAACACTTTTGTGCGCAAAAAAACAACAAAAATAACGACTTTATTTCAACTATTCGTTTATTTCTCCCTCTGCGCGAGTCAGCTAACTAGTTTAATAGCGTAAGCTTCTGTTATTGTACGTCACACGCATCACACACACATGACCAGCGTCGACCAATAGTGAGCCTACGTGTGACGTAGCTCTACGCAATCACACTACGTTAACGGACTATAGGCTTATGGAGAAGGAAGTGAATAGTTGAAATAAAGTCGTTATTTTTGTTGTTTTTTTGCGCACAAAAGTGTTCTCGTCGTTTGATAAAGTTAAGATTGAGCCCCTGTAGTCACTTGGACTATTTTAACGATGTCTTCAATTACTTTTCGAGGACAGCAAGAGCCAGTCCCTCAAGAAGCCTATGGACTGTATGCAGGAGCGATTTTAATATCCTAAATATCTTAATTTGTGTTCCGAAGATGAACGAAGGTCTTACGGGGTTGGAACAACATGAGGGTGAGTAAATACTGACAGAATTTTCATTTTTGGGTGAACTAACCCTTTAATGCCATCTCGGCAGTAGTGACTCCATATTTTCCTTCACTCAACACTGTTTCCCCTTAATTTGGGTTTTCCAACAGACACTCTCAGTTCAGTTGAAAAAACACTCTGTTGTTTGCATTGAAAGGGTTACACTGTTCACAGAACCTAGTGTCCTCCACATGAGTGGCTGCCAGGTTTTTCATGTTTCCACAAATACAGTTATGAGAGGTCGCAGACAAGGCGAAACTGCCCAGTTGTTTGTGTTTGATAAGGTTTTATACTGTTCCTGAACTGTACATTGACTCTTGGAATTTGTCCTATCAAAAAAGCCATAGTTGTTTGTTTGTTTGTTTTTTTGTACTCAATTTCTGTACTCAAAGCCCCCTCAAAGCTGTCAGAATATAGAATCTTATAGAATATATACTGTAGATTATTTGTTGTAGGTCCACACATACACACACACACATATTTATCAACTGTTGCTTTTACTGACTGTCCATTCAAGGCTAGCTGTCAAGACCTGACAGTGTCAGCTTTTTAAATATGCATCAAAAATATTATAAGTATACTGTAAATGATTTAGGAACAGTCTTGGACTTTTGAGATGCTCTTCTCAGACTCAGAGGTAGATTCTGTCATTATGAATGTGTGTATTCTGCTGAGTGTGTACTGGATGGATGAGGACCCCAGGTCCTCTGCTGATGTATCTGTCACTCTGTGTTTCTCAGATTTGTTTCCTGGTGTCTGCATTCCGGGGACGTATGTTCTCAGAGGATAGCTGCGCTACTCTTGGCCTCTTCTTCCATTACTTCCACCTAAGCCAGTTCAGCTGGATGCTCATACAGGTAAAACTTTACTTTTGTCATCTACTTGTTTGGTCAGTGGAGCAGATTTTGGCATTGACCATGACAAAATGAAAAAAAAAAAATTCTGTCAAATTTGATTTTAGTTATACAAGTTTGGAACAACATGAAGGTGAATAAATGACAGAATCTTAATTTTTAGGTGAACTAATTGAAGGTGAGATCAGGAAGTTAGAGTTTTTACTACAGATCATTTGAAGGTGTGTCACAAACTTCTGTTTAATCGATGAGCTTACTTACAGAGAGATAAACATTTCACATTTGTAAGTTGCTTTAAACACACATTGTCATTTTTTACTATAGTTTTATAGAACTTGCCCTCAGACTATAGGCGAAGGTTTTACCCTCAAGAAAAAAAAAAAAACTAGTTTCTGAGTTCCACTTTTCTCTCTGATGTGTATTTGTAGGCATTATTAGGACATAAACTCAAGAGTTTGTGAAAATCCAGCAAATATCAAAAAGCTTTTGGTATTTGACTTGTTGCTCACGATGGGCAAATTACTAAGGCAAGCATCTTGTGTATGTGTGTCTTGGCTTCTGCAAATGAAATTAACACATTTATCCTGTTAAAATACAGTCTTGTTCTTTACCTGAATGTTTGAACATCATAACTTCCCATTGTCAGCTCAGGAATGGGCCTAATTAATACTCATTGTTCAATCTCTTTGGAAACACATGATTTATATTACGCGGTGCCTGACACGTTCCTGCTACTTGTTATTATTCTGGTGGAGATTTTGCAGGAAGGCGTTCTATCACGCCTGCAATAGATGTTTAGAGACCTTTGGAAAAATCATTGCATAACTCTTGCTGGACCTGTTACCCTTTTGCCTGCTCTCTTCTTTGTCTTTGTGCAGTAATCCCTTCTAAGCACAGAAACCTGTCTCTGGAAGTCAATTCACTCATAGCTGTGAAGGTCGTGTTGTTCTCCAGAAGCAAAAACAGGATTTGGCCAGAATATACTTAATGCAATGAAAAGTAACATAGCTCTTAATCCCCCAAAGACCCACACAGAACACAAACATCTGGGCTCATGTGGCAGTTGGGGTTGAAAAGACATAGGATCGAGCACTGACCCTGGAGGAACCTCTCACCTAAATTGAACTTCTTGAAATCAAAGGCTGTTTTGCTCACATAGTGGGATTATCTTGTTTTTCTCAATGGCGCTGAAAAACACCAGGGGCTTAGCAGTTTACATAGAGCATGTAATCTCTTTTGGCACTTGATGAACTGGTGTTGAAAGATTATGCAAGAGAACATGAAATAAATTAACCGACTATGGTTTTAGGTTGATGGGGCCATAAATTGTGAAAGGGCCAAAAGTGTAATGGCCAATATGTATGACACTATGTTTATGTAAGTGTGTTGATGTAACGAAGTGGGCGTGAGTTTAAGAAAACACACATGGAATAAATTACACACAAGTTGTCTTTGGTGGGAAAGGTAAATTGTGATTCAGACTGGAAAGTATTTGCATCCTGGAGAGAATGATTTGAACATGTGCTTGTCTTTATCTTCAAAACAGCTGGCATAACAGCTTGCAATACAACTTCATTTTATGTGATGTGTCATAATTCATTCACACTTTTCTCATTCTTGTTTAATTTCTCTTATTCGTTTTTTCAGCGTTAAAAATACTGCATCTTATTCAGTAACCACCCACAATCCAGTTTATAGTAGTCTGTTGCATCTTCTACAACCCAGAACTGACCCACAAGATGGGGAATTGCACCAGGAAAATTGCGTTTGTCTTTGTTTGCTCAAGACACACTACACAACTTTTCAAATCCAAAGAGATTTGTATGAATGTTAGATGTTATACACCTGACAAATTTGTAACTGTTACAGAGAAAATCTGGCATCATACACTAAACGACCATTACTCTGCCATATTTTCAAGACATTCCGAACACAACATACTTACACAGAAATGCACGCCTCGTTGCAAGGAGATGTTTGACAAAAAACAACAACATTAGTTTTAAAATTGGCTCAATATCAGACATGTTTGATATCTTCAGACCAGATGGAATCATCAGTCTGAAGATAAAACAATCGGTGTCCATCATACACATGATTTGTCAACTCCGACTTCCCAGAAACTGTAGACTGGTTTTCACTTTTGGCAAAACCATTGACTCTTTAATTCTGACTGCAATATGTTTTGAAAGTCAATGGAGCCTTCAATAGACATACAGTAGTGAAGATATTACATGGCTACTTTAAAAGGGCACTGAAAAATGTACAATTTATCAATGAAAACTATTGATCTAAGAGTTTCTTTTTACGCACAGGGACTCGTGGTTGAGTCTGTGCTAAAATAAATCCCAGAGACTCCATAAACTGCCACGGTTGAAGCACCGGATCAATGGAAGTTGCGAGACAGGCGTAGTGCCAACTTCTTCCATAATTGCAAAGAGGCTGGAGAGGGATTGCAGCGTGTTTGGACACCCAAAAGCTAATACAACGTCCTGCCAGCTTCGCTTTTCTCTTCATCTCTAATCCAAGTTCCAAGCAGAGCAAAACAGAGCTGCAGAAGTTTCTATCCAAGTATGGAGTTAATATTGATGGATGAAGGGGCCACCTAGGTCTTCTTTGTTGATTTTGAACTCTTTGCTGAAGTACCTTAATGCCTAAAATATAGGCTATTTGAACAAGTAGTCTGACTTGCTACTGAAATTAAATAGAATAGAGGCTGCGACGTTTCGCTTCCTTGTTAGAGTGCCTGCCTCCCAAGTAGGAGACCCCACTCAAATCCCACTCGGAGAGGGCCGAGTAGGATCAGTTGCATAGTCTTATCAGAACATTAATCAACCATCTTTTTTTATGAATCAGGCTTGTTTGTAACACAGCCATGTTTCCATTTGTTTATTTAGTAACACTTCTGTTTTTTTTTCTTTCCCAGGCCATAAACTTCTGGCAGATATTGGTAATGAATGATGAGCACACAGAGAGACGCTATCTTCTCTACTTCCTGCTTAGCTGGGGACTTCCTGCTCTGGTCATCATCATTCTGGTTGTGGTCCTGCTGGGAGGTTTTGGATGGAGCATCCATAGTGTGTATGGCCTGGTGCAAGGAGACCTGTGAGTTTGTGAACATCTGCTCTGTCTTTCTCACATACACATACTAACCTTAAAGGACAAGTTCGGTATTTTACAGTTAAAGCCCTGTTTTAAGATCGTTTCTGATGAAATAGAATGGTTAAGATTGTTTTTTAGACAGATGCTGCTGTCCTGAGAATGTTCGGATTCTGTGGTAGCACCCCTCCACCCCCACCTCTATAATGGTAGCATAGGTGCACAATTCTTCATGAAACACATACAACTTTAGCTTACAAAGACATAACACTCACCGAGTGGTCTGAGGTGTTCACTGATATGCTCACACAAAAATCGCTGCAAAAGATGCTTTCCAACAGGTGTTTTACCTTTCATTGTATAACTGTAGACCTATTTTTCCGAACGCCTCACAACCATACATTCTTCCATTGAGAGCTTGAATAATAGACACTCCAGCCCAGTTGGTGGCGATAATGCACCTTTGCCAATTGCAAGCAAACCACTTGAATAGTGTAGCCCACGATTCCGCGACTGCATAAGACCAGAAAATGTCTAATTGAAGAGAATTGGCACTGGCTGGTTACTTCCGGGTTCTGGACTGGCTGCAGTAACGCGTCTCTGTCCATGCGGGGGCGCTCGCGGTCGAGTGCAGAATGAATGGGAGTCAATGGGGTTTCACCCCCATAAATCCACTTTTCACAGGATGTAATTTTTTGTCAAGTAATTTGAAAGTTGCATTCAAAAGGGAGGGCTAAGATAATACACTCAGCTGAATCAGTTCACTTATCTGTTCTAAAAATCCGTTCAAAAATGTGATGACGTCACACAATAGCAGAATGCTAGCGTGTTCCGGCCAACAACAGCCTAACCTGTAAGAAATCAAAAGGACACAAGTACTCGTTCATTCGACTTTTGGCCTATAATCTATATTGAACTTGCGGAATCAACAATAAAATCTATGTTAATTTAACGACAAGCAGGTGAAAGAGACACTTTTAGCCGTTTAGCCCCATAGACTCCCATTCATTCTGCTCTCGCCCGCGATCACCTCCAGTGGAATTCTAATGGAACTGCAACCAGGATGATACACAATGGGGCTAATAGGAAGTGCCAAGGCTCTCTGTTAGACGGGCTCTGATAAGACTACAGAAAGAATACAAACAACCCCATTTCCGTTTCCGGCGGCGAAGTAATACCGTACATCACAGAACATACAATACAAGTCAATGGAGTTGTACAAAAACTACGATAAAACCTGCTGGAAAGCAGTGATTTTTGTCTGAGCATATCAGTGAACACCCCAGACCACTCGGTGAGTTTCACTTATTTGTAAACTAAAGTTTTATGCGTCAATCCGTTCTATTTAATCAGAAACGATCTTAAAACAGGGCTTTAATTGTAAAATACCAAACTTGTCTTTTAACTAAATGAGACCATACGATACAGTTTACATTTGTTTACAATTATAAATGCTATAGAGTTGGGATTTCAAACGAACAGGTACTTTTCAGTGAAAAAAAAAAAAACTAAAACATTTTTACAAATTATGACATTCCTAAATGTCTCTAAATGGAGGCTGTAAGATATTCACGTAATAAATTTGTCCTCCTACTCAGTAGTACAGGTACACTGGTAAAACTTGGTAGTGACTGTACTGTACATAGAAGTTCTCTTACTAACAAGGTTGTATTTTTTTTTTTTGTAAGCACTTCATGCATCCACAACATGAAAGCTCACATTTGTGTCACAGTTTCAGACTCATAGTTACTCATTTCCTTTGTTAATGGATTGTAAGCAATTTTCTGTCACACACACACAAACTCGTCTTTGCCTAGTTTACATTAATTGATTGTGTGTGGTCAGGGTATGTTGTTGGTAAGTCGGGAAGAGCTGCTATTTTTAGCCTCTCTGTGTTTATGAGATCACAAGCTGTGACTGTGCAGACGTTCGGTTTCACCCCAGCCAAGCCTGTAGTGATAACAGAAGACTAAGGACACTCCTCTTCACCCTGTCTCAAAGAAGCTATTTGCAAGTAAACTCCCAGATGACTCATGAAAGCCAAACATCTCTCTTTCCAAGAGCAAACAAATGATGTCACCTCACAAGCCACCACAGTTCTCGCCTTTTCCCGTACCATGGGGAAATGTTTGTGGCCCGGGAAGAGTCAAATGTTTGTAGGAATAGAAGCACATTAGTTTAAAGGTCAGATTTAAACACACTTTAAACCACACCATATGTATAAACATAAATTGGTGCCATGGCTATTGGCACCATGTAGTGGTACAACTGTTATAATATTTTTGATTAGCTTTTATTTTTATAGTAGTTTTATTTTTAACAAGTATTTTTTTTTTTTTTTTTTTTGAGGTTTTTGTCTGCCAGGGCAACATTTTCTCATTTTCATGAGATATTTTGAAACATATGCTTTATTTCAATTAGCGAAATTTACTTTTAAGTTTTAGTTTTAGTAAACGTTAAGGAGGGAGGGAGCAAAACGGTCATGAAAAATACATTCCGAGTGTTGTTGTTTTTTCCGAGTGTGAGTTATTACCATAACTTATTACCATACAAGTGAGTACCATTATTGTAAGTAAACATGCACTAGACAGACACTTTTGTTCGTGTTACTTTTGCCTCACAAAAAACATAAAACATATGTGAATGTCCCCTAATTGCCAGAGAAAGGCTATAGTTACTCTATAGGTATCATAACTAGAAACTGAACTACATGTTTATTTCGTATTTCAAAAAATGTGTGCTGTTTTTTGTGTGGCCGGTAAACAGGCATAGGCTATTACACTGAACAGTGTTTCACAATTATAATCAGATGAAGTCTAGTGAAAAATTACCTGTTTATTTTCCTACATGCATTTCAAATGCTCTGAATTCTATTATGGCTACATTATGTCATTTCTTCTCCATGAAATGAGTACAGACTGTGTTTGTCCATTCTTTCTGGACAGGGAGATGCCAGGCCTGTGAACAGAATGCAACTGCTGCTTATTTTGATACATATCACGTCATAACAAGATTACTCTGGGTTGAGTTTCCCAAAGCTTTCCCATTCCAAATACCAGCCAGAGACTTCATAACTGCATACAGGACAAAAACAAATGCTGCAGACTGGAAGAAATTCCTTAGATAGAAGGAAAGAAGTCAGAGAAAGTCAAAAAGAGAGAATCTCAGGATATTCCATCTTTAGTTTGTGTTTTTGTGGTTCAAACGTGAGAACAAACAACATTCATAAAAATTCATAAGGCAGCCATCGTTCTTTCATGGAGTACACAAACCTGACAATACATTTGTGTACCAATCCTCTTTATTGTGTACTGACAATAATCATTTTCTGTTTTGTCTTTCTTGTCATCTTTGTAGGTGCTTCATCCCAAATGTATATGCTGCTCTCTGTACGGCCGCCCTGGTTCCTCTCATTTGTTTGGTAGGGGTGCTGGTGATCTTCATCCATGCGTATCAGGTCACTCAGCAGTGGAAGGGTTACGATGACGTCTACCGAGGGCGAACAAACAGCTCAGGTGTGTAAGCTTGGGTTCTTTTCATACAGAATTTGACAAATTGCACAATAAATAGCCTGAAGGTATCCTTACATTTTAGCAGGGAAAGTACCTGTCACTCCAGTGAACAAGTTACAAGAAACCAGTCTTTTTAAAGTAAAAAAACTGAAAACTGAAAGTAAACTAAGAATAGATACTTTCCTTTGGGAAAGTGTCTTAAGCAATCATCAGATCTCTCTGGGCTGTGTTTTCCGAAAAATTGCACTGCCTTCCAAATAATTACACACCTTCCAAATAATGTTTTGCTTTCAATTATGGTTTGTTAGTCTTTCCTTTCTTTTAAAAGTGCCCTAAGCAATTTTAAACAGGTTGTTGATCATCGGATTAAATCTAGTGTAACTTGCTTCTCCTCTGCTGAGTAAATATGTATGTCAACTCTCAACTGGATGATTATCTATTCAGTGTTCACAACCTCCCCCTTCATGTTTAGTCTCAAAATTATCACTGTTTAAAAGAGTAATATCAGCACCTTCCGACCAGTGTTTATACAATTAGCATGTTAAGCACTGTCTTTCACTTGTTAATCCACTGTGATGGTTTCATTGTTTACCTTTAACTGCTGTTCTGGGCTTTAAATGGTGGTATTGTACTGTACAGTGTGTGTGTGGGTGGTCAGTAAGGGTTGCCATGTGCAATGTTAGCTTTCCTCTTTGTGCGCAAGCATGCTTGCAGCACAGCGGGCTAATCCTAAACCACTCAACTTTATTACAGAGGCCTGCACAGTCAGCCCACCCTTTGCTTGCTAACACAATGACCTCACTGTAGAACTCCCACTCATGCTTTTTTTCATATTGCAGGACACACAGACGTAAGCAAATACATTATGCTGCAAATTTGCTCCTTCGTGCCGGATGCGTTTAACAACTATCTAAGAAGCACAGTCAGATAAATATGCATGTTGTAAACTCTCTCTTTCCTGTTAACACTCAGCGGCTCTTCTAGATGTTGATTCTGCCAGGGTGTGTTGCTGCTTGACTACACGTCAAACCAAACATTCAGCTTGTGACAGGGATGGACTGGCCACAGCGAGCAAAAAAACTTTTCCCGGTGGGCAGGTCGACATGTTGGAAGCTAAATTTAGATATAAAGTAAATATTGAAAGGTTTTAAAGAGAAAAAAAAAATTCTGACATCATCAGGCCAGCCCTAAGGCCACAGCTGCAACATCCCATTTACTGCCAGAAGAAGGATGTAAGTTCAGTCCTGTACAGGTTAACTTAATTATCTAAATATTCACCTACCGTATATCACAAAATAGAGGCAATCACATGTGTAGTTTATTTAAAATGTAATTCAATTATGTTCTTAAATATCAGATCAAACTGTGAGAACTATATAAATAAAATATTTAAAATAAATACTATATAAAATGACCACTTGCATCTCTAAACTGGTAGTTAAATCTTGAGACATTCTGAGGTGCTCTTTCAAATGTCTGCCTTAGAAGAACCACATTAGAGCCAAGATATTGAGTTGTAAGTTCACCCTAAAATGAAATTTCTGTCAGTAATTGCTCACCATCATGCCCTTCCAAACCCTTAAAGGGATACTCCACTTTTTTGGAAATAGGCTCAATTTACAACTCCCTCAGAGTTAAACAGTTGAGTTTTACCGTTTTCAAATCAATTCAGCTGATTTTTTGATATTTAGAAGAATATCAGTAACCAGACAGTCTCTGGTCTCATTGACTTCCATAGTAGGAAAAATTACATACTATGGAAGTCAATGGGACCAGAAACTGTCTGGTTACTGATATTCTTCTAAATATCAGAAAATCGGCTGAATGGATTTGAAAACGGTAAAACTTAACTCTTTAACTCTGAGGGAGTTGTAAAATGAGCCTATTTCCAAAAAAGTGGAGTATCCCTTTCAGCCATTCATTTTCGGAACACAAATAAAGATATTTTTGATGAAATCCGAGAGCTTGCTGACCCCCTGTAGACTGCAATGTTATTACCACTTTCAAGGCCCAGAAAGGTAGTAAAGAAATTGCTAAAATAGTCCATGTCACTCAGCCCATTCTCACCCCCAAGGCGTCACTTAACTGACGCCTTGGGAAGCATTTGGACATGCTTCAATATCTGACGCTTTAGGCGCCCTTTAGCGTCAGTCAGATGACGCCCTAGGATCACGTGTACCCTACCCCCACCCCACACCTAAACCTAACCGCGTCCTCTAACTGACGCTTTCCTTTAGCGTCAGTTAGATGACGCTGTAGGATCGCGTCATGTAAGTGACGCTAAAGGGCGCCTAAAACGTCAAATATTGAAGCATGGTCAAAGGTGACGCCTTGGGGTGAGAATGCGTTGTGTCACTACAGTGGTTAAACCTTAATTTTATGAAGTTACAAGTATACTTTTTTTTAATGAGGCTTGTTTATGTGGTGAAGTATGACTGCAATAGCTCACTGATTGTACGCTGTGGGGCCTTGAAGAATACAATATGAATACATATGAACTAAAACTGAAAAAAATATATTTTTTTTCTTCATCTTAGTTCGTGTTAGTCTAAACATTTGATAGACCTGAGCTAACATGAGCTATAACAACAGTTGTTAACAAAGATGAATGAATACTATAACAAATGTATTGTTTGTTAAGTCATTAATGCATTAATGATTAATGAATGATTAATGCTTTAATTAATTGATTAATTAATGATTAATGCGTCATTAATGCTAATCCATTAGGGGAGTAACACGGTTACATGATTGTAACACGATTGTTTTAAATACTTACACGCATGCTAGCATGACAAAACTTGGTGTATTTACTAGTTGCCTTTTCAACACTATATAGAGAAAAAAAGGCCCCAAAATTATGAAATCTTTGTAAGATATATATATATATATATATATATATATATATATATATATATATAATTATTAAAAAATGCCATTTTTTTATGAAAAAGTTAATAATTGTATTTTATTAAGAAAATATTTTGGTTTGCCTTGTATATTTTTTTATTACATCAGATAGCATTTTAAGCTGTTATATGGTGATGTTACAATATGCCCCCCACATGTTACAATGCACCCCACCTATGGGGCATGTTGTCACATTTCACTTCCATTCTTTCAGGGTAATTCAAGAAAAAAGTATAAACTGTATTAATAACACAAAACCACATAATTGTACTAGACGTCGTAAATTAATGTGTGTGTGGGGGGGGGGATTCTCTGAATCCTAAATAGATTTACACAAATTGACAAAGTCAAAAAGTGTTACGTTGTGCCCGCTCTTCCCTAATGCATTAAGGTAAGCTTTTAATGTTGTTATATATCTATGTGGTGTTTTAATATGCTTTAAGACAAACTATTTACAAATGCACAAGTAGTGAACATTGCTGTGTATTTTCTCCTTAAAACAGCAGTGAACCAAAGACAGTCTCAAAAATACGGTTTGAAATCGCTGGTATCACAAACTACCTTGTAAGCAATCACGATAATGTGTGATCATAAACGAGGCAAGGGTGCAAAGTTATTCAAGCAAGATTTTTATTTTATTTTTATTTATTTTTTTCAAAGAAAAAAAGTTTAAATATGTAATTTTGGTAATCTAAGATGAGTTTTAAAGGATAACTTTTTTAAGTCACTTACTTAAAATGGTATATCGGAATAATTTGACTTGGAAAAGTAAGATTGATTGAGATCAAACTAGTTGAGATCGTAACAGTGGCTAAGTTTATGCAACTGGCCTGGTCTGGCTTATGGTTAGTCATTAGACATAACTGCAAAATCCACCCTAAAACATTGGTGAGCATTTTAAAACCTGTATTTTCTGTTTAGCTATAGCCCAGCCTATAAACAGCCTAGTTAACCCAATTAAGACTATTTGAAAATTATACAATGAATTGTTCTTAGAATCAACTGCTGTTTCTGTTTGCCGTACAAGATGTACTATGTGATAAAGACACCAAGTTAACAAAGGGAGAGAACTCATGTCTTTTTATGAGCCTTTCGTGTATACTTGGAACCAGATTTAATCTGGCTCCTACAGTCTTATTTAATATTGTTTTGTTTTTGTGAACAAAATGTCTGTGTTTTCTTAGTAATGACTTGCAGTACAGACACTTGATCCCTGGGTCATGCATAATATTCCCCAATATTTCATGATTGCGTAATTCATTTACAGCCCGTAGAGTCATACAGGCAGGGTTTTAGATTCTAAATCACTGTTTATCACTGTCATATTTCAACTGCTTCTAAATGATGTCCATTTCAAACCATCTTGCATCTCATATCTTTATGACCTTGCTTAAATTGCTTATATCACTAACACTATTCTTCTGTTGCATAACATTCCCAGAATTTGACCCAAAGTCTAGTGTCTGGATCCACGTGTTTTGGTGAAAACACATGGATCCAGTCATCAGTCATCTAAATTTTGTTTGAAAACTGAGCACTGCACTTTTTAGGCAGTATACATCTCATTTTAATGCTGAAAAAGACCTAATAATGAGTAGATTTATAAAATGGTTTACTGTAATTCATATTACCTTACTGTTTTTTTTAATTGAATTTTTAATATTCAGTTTATTTTGTATATAAATACAGGCAAAAATAATATATATATATATATATATATATATATATATATATATATATATATATATATTTATTTGTGATCTCACCTGTTGTAATGGACACTGGAACTGCTGTAGAGTATGTCCATCCTCATTTTTATGCCAAATTGTTTTAGTTTTCCCTAGAGAGGTTTCAGAGAACATGTTGTATGGTTAGAGTGCTGGCGTGAGGCCAGACACGCTTCCCACACCCACAGTTCAGAGGAAAGAGCAGGATGTCCAAATGTCTCCCACAAGCACACGCGCGCACACACACACACAAAATGTTTGGTTCCAGAGAGTGTGTTGATCTAGTATGTACTTCCATCTTAAGCCTTTGTTTACATATCAGAAAATTGGACACCTCTGGTGTTCCAGCAGATTTACTGGAAGATCTCAGCTCTTCCCACTCTCTTCTTCTTTCATCTCTTTACCAAGATCCTCGTCTTCAACAACCCATGTCTCTTCCAGTTGAAACACTTAGCAATTGTTTTTTCTTCGGATCATTGAAGCTGTTGGCCAGGCAGATGTTAGCTCGCTCAAGAGGGAGACAAAAGAAGGTCTTTCATCCTCTGAGCCGAACCACAGCTGAGTGTTGTGACAGCTGCTTTGGTGTCTTAAACAGGAGCCAGAGTTCTGTCTCACATTTGGACCCTGCTGTCTTCCCCCAGTGATCCTCAGTGCTTGCCTTTTCATGCTGAGGCTCTTCTTCTTCTAAGAAACAAGGAAAACCTTTTAAACTTTGGAATTATAATATAGTTGTCCGTTGTGATTGTACAGTGTGTTTATCCGTTGTAATCGATGAAGATCTCAGCACCACTAAATATTATTTTCATGACTTCACGCTAAATGCCCCGTGTTATTTTTCTGTCAGAGCACTACCCGCGTATTTAACATTTAACAATAATAGAGAGCCTAAGTCCCTCCCCTTCCGGTCGACCACCATGGGACCGTATTTCGGAAAAATATTGAATGGTAGTCAATGGCGAGAGACAACAAATATTTTGATCTCGTTTGAATTGTGCCCTGAATTACACATATGATGTTTGTCAATTTAAAAGATACATTTTAAAGTAAAGAAAGTTGCAGTTTGATGTAAAACCGTTGAGGTATAAGACTGTGAAAATACGTAATTACAAAGACTACAAACCCCAAAGGGGCACATTTTCTCCCAATGAATGAAGCTAACTTTACTGAGGCTGTCTGTCATTGTTTCTACAGTCTTACGTTATAATCGTAACGTTACGCCGTCCTACTTGAGTGTTTTGTACCAGACTGCACACACACGAGCAGCGGATCTCGTTTCTCTTCCCGGGAGATGTAGTTCACAGAGCGATTTTCACATAAAACTAAATGTTACTCCTCTGTTGTATGACAAACTGCGATGTTTTTGACTTTCAGAATTGTCTTTTAAATTGACAAACATCATATGTGTAATTGAGGGCACAGTTCAGACGGAATAAAAAGATAAGTTGTCTCTCGCCATTGACTACCATTCATATTTTTTTCCGAAATAAGGTCCCATGAGCCGGAAGCGGAGGAGCGGGACTTAGGCTCTCTATTCTAGAATCGTTTGGTTGATGCCCAGAGCCGTACTATTGGGTGCTACGAAATGTCTATCAAATGCGAAAATTTGGTTCATGGTTTCCAGGCTGCCTATAGCATGAATAAAATCGTGCTGCGGCAAGGCAGCATGGGTAAAGCCAGGCTAATGTTCTAGTGGATTTTGTTTTTCTGTAGGAAGTATAGTTTCCAGATTGTTTAGTGCTGTACAGTTTTATATCACTTTCCCACATTCTCATTATGTTAGATTAATATACAGTAAGATATAGGGCCCTATCTTGCACCCGGCGCAAATGACTTTATACACAAACGCATGTCTCATTCCTATTTTGCATGTGCGCAAAGCGGGATTTTTCCCTCCACAGACGCACGTCGGAAAACTAGGAAATTAACTTGTGCTCCCTGTGCTGATCAGCGCAAAAAAGGAGGCGTGTTTTGGCGCAAACATTCCCTGGTGCTATTTTACACTTCCAGAAAACTATTGCGCCACTGACCTGAAGAAACCTGGTCTAAAGTCAGTGGCGCGTTGCGCGTTGTTCATAATGCTATTTTAAGCGCGCATGCTTACCCATAATGTAGCGGGTACACAACGCGCATACACTGATTATCTCATCAACACAGGTGCAGTAGTTTTTATTTTTGCATACATTATAACAAGGAAAACTATTAACACATGAGGGAAATCACTGTGATTTACATGAAGATGAAAAAAACGAATTACCCATTTTTTAAGGCTAATTGTAGTACTGGATCAGACCTGTATACATACGTAAACATACGTATAGGCTATAATGTTTAACTGACGCTGATGTGCGAGAGTTTTTTTTTTTTTTTTTTTGACACTCTGGTTTTTCACGTTACTCCCAAACCACACCTAATGAATAATGAAGCTATTTCAGACCAATCCCTTTTAAACTTGCGTCGGGCGCGAGAGTCATTTATCCCGTCTGTAAAATAGCAACAGCGCCCAAGACCCGCCCACAAAGATGCTTCGATGTTTCAATGTTAAAATAGGGCCCATAGTCATAATTAAGTTATATATTGACACTACCATTTAAAAATTTGGGGTCATTTTTTTTTTTTTCTTATTTCACTTTATTTTTATGTTCCCTTTAAGTCAAGTCAAGTCACCCTCATTTATATAGCGCTTTTAACAATATGGATTGTTTCAAAGCAGCTTTACAGACATAATAGGAAATTACAGAAACATAGATTGTTTTGGCTTTACAGCAGCTCTGGAATAAAGGTATTGTCCAGATAAAGTTAGTTTTGATTGATTGATTCACTTCCGTTGCAATTCCTCATTAGTTATTAACTTTGGGGTCAAAAGTAATTTCACAAAATTACTGTTTTTAGTTTAGTTTTAGTCCGTAAAGTAAAAAAAAAAAGTGAAATGTTTTTGACTTCAAAGTGTTTCATCTTTACATTGGCTGC
Organism: Pimephales promelas; assembly: GCF_016745375.1. Next base: position 577,872 of record NW_024121987.1, read on the forward strand.
ATGGGAGTCACTTCGGTTGTGAAATATGGTTGGAAACATTAGAGGTATCGTTCCGTCCTTGTGTTTAAGCCATGGCCTCATGAAAGCCTGGTTTTCATTGAGGGAGGAATTAACCATTCCAGCAGAGAGATGGTTCCTCCGAGTTTGGGAACCTGCTGCTTCAGAGGCACACAGACCACAGCCTGGAATGTGCTTACAGAGATGGAACGCTAAGGCAGTCAGGGAGAGGAGGGAGGGAAGGACATGGAGAGAGCACAACATGTACAAAGATGAGACCGATATGCAAAACAATAAACGGGGAGAAGAACAGATATATACAGAATTTGTTATTGGATGTTATTTGTAATAAAGGATGTTAATGATTTGTGGAAGAACTTGCATACAGTATAAGTAATAAATAAAAGGAAACGTTTATCAAAATTAAAGTTAGAAGTGTATTCACACTGCATGCAAATATAATTCATTATAGCAATAACACTGGGTGGATTTGGGAAATTTACAACAAATAGGTTGGCATGAAGGCCTACTGCACCTCTCAAATCATTTCACACTGCATTTTGCAATTTGTATAATTATGCATGCATGCATAAAATAATGCTTTAATAACCTTATTTATTGAAAGATTTTATGTAATATTGGTTATTTTAAATATATGCAACTGTTAGAAATAGTATATACTTTTTAATTTGTCATTATTTTAACAAACTAGTGAAGACAAAATGTGAATTAAAAAAAGTATGCGCCTATCAACAGCATTTTCCGAGACGTTTTACGACGCGGCTTTGTGTTCACACCCAAGCGATTTTCAGTGAAGTGCAAATTCACTCCCTGACAGTAAATGATGCTGTCGCAGCTCACCTTTGAGTCCTATTTGAATCTGAACTTCCTCTCCATAAGAACTCCCTCTTATTGAGATTTTTGTGTGCGCTGTGGCATTTGTCATAAAGTTCTTTGTGTTCAGACACCAAACAGACCAGCAGCTCTACATTCATCTTGCCTTGTTGCATCTTCTTCGTCTGCTTACTTCCTCTTCGTTGTCTTCTTCGTGTGCTTGGCAAGACCGTTTTGTGCGTGAGCGCCACCAAGTACTGTAACTTCAGAAGCTCCAGGCACGTCAAACCCAAAAAAACCAAACCCGAGGCTTTTTAAAAAAATATATTATTACGCTTTTACACCTGCCGTTTTGCATACTCACATTGGCGCCCTTTGTTTAGTCACAAGGCGTTAAACGTTGGCGATAATTGCGCATGATAATCGTCCTGGTGTCCATGGGCCTTAAGGAAATGATAAAAGTTACTGGATCTAAACCTTATTTTTAGGTGCTTTCACACTAGCAATTTAGTTTGAAACGGGGCACGGTTTGTATGAGTGTGAAAGCTGTCATGCGGACCCAAGAGCGCACCGGGGTACCTAACCCAAGACTAAATGTAGGAGGTGGTCTGAGTTTTGTTGCACAGGAACTGTGGCGCAATGGGCTCTATGCACGGCGGTATTTCCGGTAAAGGTCAAAGGATGCTCGATAACTTCCGCCGATCATTGTCCAATGTAATACCGAGAATTTATATTGAATTTTCCAATACTCCATGGTTATACTAAAGAAACGTTAGTCACAAAAACAGAAAAAAAACAGACACCCCTCGTTGTGTTTATGCTTCTTTTTAAAATTATATTAACTAAACATAACTATATATAAAATTACATCTAAATGTATGTACGTTTCGTTGGACGTATGGACGAGCATCTTTGCGTCAAATGCGGAACTTATGCGTGCATTGTGAAATTCTGACTCTGGTGTGTGCTTGTTCAGGAAGTAACGTAACCTTCATATGCATTTTAGCTGATGACAACCCAAGAGTTGTTCACTCTACTGCACATACTGTAATAGCACCAAATTAAAGGGGTCATGAACTGGCTTTTAAAATTGTATTATATTGTTGTCTGAGGTCAACTTATTACGTTTGCTTGTTTTTTGTTTGTTTTTTTGCATTCAAAAACATCAAAATGAATAAGTAATAGGCTATTTTGTACCCTAGTTGTGAAAACGCTCGTTTTTTATGGACGTCTCGCACTGAAGACTTGGAAGTTTACGCCCACTGCTGTGAGTGGATAACATTTTTGCATATTATAATAAGTTTCAACTTACCTCGTCGGTGCACAAGGGGAAAATTGTTTTGAAAACGTCCAATGGTGGTGTTAACCTGGTGTTAAACTTCGATATTTAAACGTTTTATATTTTTTCTTCTTCACAGTAACGTTTAGATATTTAAATGGAATAAAACGACAGTAATAAAGTGACCTAGGTAGGTTAGCTGATTACCTTAAAAATCCATAGATATCGTAGTCAGGTCTTACAGCCGGAAACACTTTCTCTGACAAGCGGATGCGAGACCTGTTTTCCGGTTTGGTCACGTGACGCTCGACATAAAGCCTATTGGAATCCAGAGGAAGCTTATGCACCACTGTCTTCTTCCACAACCAGGCACTGCACAATATTTTGTATTGCTCGGTAGCTCGATCCGGTATGTCATCACAAGGTAGGCCTATGTTATTTAGCTATGCGTGTAATGTGCGAATCGGTGGGCAGGGCTAAACCGGCCGTGTTGAAGTAGGCGTTGATCATATTCTGCGGGGGTGGTGTTTTATACTCTTTGACGTCATAGTTCCCCACTTTGAAAAACGAGTCGTTTGCTGAGCCTGGTGTCAATAAAAGCTTTTATTGGACCAACAAGGACGTTTTCAGTTCTGAAACTTACACGATAATAATGATATGAAAATATGATGACCTCATAGATTTGAAAATTTGAATTCTTTAATAGAAAAATTCAATATATTGACCCACGTCAAATGTTTTCTGTCATGCACGTTTGTCATGACATAAGATGAACACAAACGCACCGGGAAAAATCGCCCTTAGAACCACAGCAAACGTGCCTAGTGTGAAAGCCCCCATATACTGTACATGAAGAGTTCAGATGCAAAAGCCTCTAAATGCCATTTGAAATTTTCTTCTAAAATGACCATTTTTATCAAGCTTGTATATTTAAGTTCATTAATTTCACTTAAATGACAATTAATAGGTACTCTTCATTGCCATTTAAGTGAAATTACTGAACTTAAATATACAAGCTTGATAAAAATGATCATTTTAGAAGAAAATTTCAAATGGCATTTAGAGGCTTTTGCATCTGAACTCTTCACATATAAATGTAAAGGTGTCCTTCTCTTATGGCTTAGGTGGAGACAACTTGTATCCAGTTACACTGTAACATGAGCACTGCAAAGTGTTACAAAAGTTAATATGGCAAAGGCATCAGTAAAAGTAAATAGCCACCAGAACATCATGAAATTAAATGTAAGATTGTCAAAACAAATGCAAACAGCAAGTAAAGTAAGACAGGTGGAAGGAATGACCATGGCATTTTTGATGTGCTAACCTGGTGTTAAACTTCGGCCTTGTGCCATGTGTTGTCTATCAACTAAAGAATGTGTGGCCTACTTTTCATTGCCAAGTCTTTCACAATGTTTGCCTGCTTCGACTGGCAGGTCTTCCACTGACTTACCCCAGAGAAGTGTCAGTCATGCATGACCTATGACTCTGTTTGTCTTTTCACTCGTGGTGTCATCAGAGCCATATTAAAATCAAAGCACCAGCACAACACATGTTAATGCATATGCATTAGTTCTGCTGGTGAAACACTGGGACGGTGCAGACACTGAAGTCAAAGGACGCCGTGTTCTCAAACAGCTACTCTTGTCCCTAAAGGAAGTGGAATATTGGATTGGACAGATTCTCTTCACCCTCATTCACGCTAATGAAAGCCAATTATAATCTCATTTGCTGTTTTTTTTTTTTGTTGTTGTGCGGGCACACATATCAGTAATGATACTTGGAGAATTATGGAGGATTATTTGAAATCTCTCTTGAACTTGCAGGGAGTTTTGCTTCGCTTAATTTGATTAGATGGCAGCATGCAGGCACAAATATGCAGGTGCATGCAGGATAGTTTTCCGTCATCTGGGATGTTGTAAGTGTGCCCAGGGATGCGTTGTGTTGTTGAGGTTAAACCAATGAATATTCCTTTCCCCTAGATGTGGGTTCTGCACATCTGCCATTGCATCTAATGACCTTCAATCATCTGCTTGAACAAATCGAGCTAATATGTTATTATTAATATGTTAATAATCCGCTTGTTCACTCAATTTCCAGGTTGTCTCATAAGTGAATTGATGCGCTAGTTCTAAATCAAATAGACACTGAATGCCCTTTATTAAAAAAAAAAAAAGAAAGAAAGAAAACTATTGTTTGGAGCACCCAGAGTGCTAGGCAGAGCTCACGTCCATGTTTATGTAATGAAAGGAGAGCAGGATGGATGAGTCAGCCTGTGTTCCATTCTGGAGCCGAACTTGTTTGTTCCCTCATTAAATGTACGAATTAAAAAACAGGTTCTCTGGAGGTCGAGGAGGTGAGTGGATGCAAATAAGGCCTGCTGAAAGAAACAATGACACAGACTGTCTATTCTTCTCTCTATTTATCTGTCACAGCTTTGTCTGGATGTGTACTTGGTCAACATCGCCATCTCAAATAAGGTGTTAGTGTAGCCAAAGGAAGTGGTATTATGTAACATATAAGGCACTTATCAGGCAATGACTTTGCAGGCAGTGTTTGCACATGAAGGTACCTCAGAAAACTGAATTTGGACAGACTTCTGAGGCAGAGTAAGGATTTAATTATCTACAGCAAAAATAGAGAGATGATAAATAAGCAAATATTGAATTACTATAATAGAAATTTTTCACTAGAAACATCATATTTTACCTGAAAACTCAAAATATTTGCATCAGCTCTCGTCGGCTGCACAATACTTCTATTCTGCAGCCAATCACAGGCTTTTTTTAACATCAACAACCAATTACAATTTACAATTGGATATGCCTTAAAGTTAACAAGTGTAATCTAAACAGCAAATCAACACCTACCTTAAATTTTATCCTCCGAAGGCAGCATTTTTAAGCTTTTGGATGCAGCGTGTACGCAACCAAGCACACACAAGAACTGTATAAAGAATCTTTATAGGAAATAAAGATTACGTGTTAGACTGGAGATATCTCACCAGACTGTATTTCTTCTTGTTGAAATTATGCACACAAGAAGCTTGTGAGCCAAGTTGTCTGTGTGCCGATTTGCCGTGTAAAATATATTAAGAGGAGAATGGTTGCTTGAAGAAGCCTATGATTGTCTATGACTTGTCCCCCTGAACTTTCCCTTGCCCTGTGTCTTGCTCTCTCAGTTGCTGTGGGTCATCACCAATGTAATTTTTGGTCCAATTTAAACACATTTCACATTGCATGAGTCTGAGTCGCAGACAGGTCCAGATACCGTGTTTGGCATGCTAAAAATTTTACAGGCATCGGTGATGCCTCTCTCAGATCGCATCTTTGATCGTACACACTACACGGTCATCTCTTGTGTGAACGAGCACTGATTTGCCTCTGATTTTGGGCATTTTGAGCTGTCTGCCAGTAAATCTTGGCAAAACATCTTGCAGTGTGTTCCCTGCATAAGACATTTAGAATTCAATTACAAAATGTTTCAATTGTGTTTAAATTGTTGTTTTTATAAATAAAATGTACTGTTTTATTATTTTATTGTAATTTTATTTTTATAACATTTAAATAGTCTTTTGATTTGGTCACATTTCTACTAGTAGTTGCATTGCATCTTTGCTTATTTGTATAAATGGGTTTGTGAGCACTTTAAGTATTCAAATACACACTACTTGGAATTATCAAAATGCATAAACCTAGCTCTTAAGTTTATGATACCATGATTTTGAGTAAATGATTATATGTTGTTGCCAGAATTTCAGGTTTTGACCTAGAGTGTGTGTAAACTATTTTTCTTCCACCTTCTCAAGCTGAGTGAATGTTTCAGCAATTAAACTCATAACCGTTGTTAAAGTAAAACACTCCGCCTGGTTAAAGTCCTTGTGCCAGTATGCTTGATTGACTCTTGGCACTGGGATGCATTGTTTGCCCACACGAAGAACGCTCTCGGGCCAACTTTGCACCCATGGCTGTCCTCATTCACCCCAGAACAGTCACTGTGACATGCTTAATGATATTTATTCCCCCTTTTTTTTGGCGTTTTGGTTTGTTTGTTTTCGCTGGCAGCCATCTTGGACTCCTGCCCCAAGTCAATAAACGTGCCCACATGGCTCTTATGCCAGAGCGAAAGCTGTTCAAAGGGCTCTAGCTGCATGTGAAAAGCTTGTCTGAACTATGGAAAAACTGAAGCATGCCTGGCTGACTCACTCTGTAACTGAAAACAGCACCCTGGCTGCTGGCATCAGTGCATGCAAGCAGAGACAAAATAGCACAGTCAGCATCTGAAAACTGATGAGCAAAGCTATTGTGATTTTTCTAGAAATATATTAACTTCAAATGTGTAATCTTGAAATGTCTTTTTTCAAATGAACCTATTTGATCATGCAAACTCAATTGAAGGTTAACTCAATTTCTTGCTGTTTGTTCTTCAGAGGTGCCCATGATGCTGTATCTGTTCGCTCTGGTGTCTCTGGTCAGTCTTTGGGCTGGATTGCACATGGCCTACAGATACCTGTGGATGCTGATCCTTCTTGTTATCTTCAATATATTTTTGGTAAGAACACACACAGATGATATGATGTAACTCTCACTTTTATTTCAAAGCCAGTTTCCTTTTTAAAGCTCATTTATGCATGTTTGGAGTATAGTTTATACATACTACACATTTTTGTCAATATCCCATGACACATGTATGATATTTAACAAAAAGAGTCATTAAGGAACACTTTCCATCGATTCTGATTGTATACATGGTATCTGTATTTAAGGTTCAAAGTTTGGGGCCTGTAATTTGTATTTATTTAAACATTTATTCAGCAAGGATGCATTAAATTGATCAAAAGTGACAGTAAAGGCATTTATAATGTTCAAGAAAAAAGATTTATATCATATAAATGCAGTTTTTAAACTTTCTATTCAAATAATCCTGAAAAAAGTAGGTTTCCAAAAATATTAAGCAGAACAACTGTTTTCAACATTGATAATAATAACAAATACTTTTTGTGAATGATCATGTTACCCTGAGGATTGGAGTAATGGAAAATCACGTTTTACCATGCAGGAATAAATTATATTTTTAAATACATTAAATATAAATAAGCTTTATTTTAAATAGGTCTAATATTTCACAATATTACTGTTACTATTACGTTTTTTTATCAAATAAATGCAGCTTTGGTGAGCATGAGGCTGCAAAAACATTTTTAAAAAGAATTACAGACACCCAGATACCAAACCTTTGTGTGGATAATTATTTATTTATTTATTTTAATGGGTATTTGGTTATAGAACAGAGCAAGTAGTGTTTTCTGTTAAATGTGTGTTACATTCAGTTTCATTTAAAGGTCCACAGTTTGAGTGTACCACTAATCTTGAAAATAGATTGATACTGGTAATCTTCACATTTGAGGGCCTGCATTTAGTGTCAGATCTGCAAACAGCCATCTTATCTCTGAATACAGATGTATTACTCTCACAATCACCATATCACTACACAACTGCCCAGTCTGCTATTGTGTCGTATAGTTTCTACCCGTTCCAGATAGATAGAACAGATAGCTACTGCAGTTTTACAGCCTATTGATTTCTAAAGGCTGTGCATCTCTTGCATAACATTGTCTTAAAGATACTGGCAATGCGAGGGGGTGGACTGTGTTCAGAGTCATTATATAATGAAGAGAGTTTGTTTACCTGTTGACTTGGAACGACTGCAGTCAATAGACCAGTGCTGGAAGAAGTTAAAGGCATAGTTCACCCAAAAATGAAAATTACGTCATTAATTACTTTTTTAGAATCACTTCTCCATAGGCTCCTAAGGGATTGAAACTTGACGGCCCAGAAAGTCATCGAAGATAATGTTTAAATATTCCATGTGACTACAGTGGCTCAACTGTAAGTTTATCAAGCGACGAGAATACTTTTTGTGCGTAAAACAAAACAAAAATAACGACTATTGGGTCATCATCAATGTATATTTTCAATATTCATATTTCAATATTTTTTTTTTTTTTATGACACACTGTCTCTTTCTGTCACACACATATGTAGGCTAGTTATAAATGCTTTAGACTTTTAATGATTAGTACTTTATTTTAAGTTTGAGGGTAAGAATCACATAAAAGAAAAAGAAAAATCCCTTATTTTGGGGATGGATTCCGGGAAATCTCCCTTATTTTCAATGTTGACAGCTATGCAATGTCAGCACTTCATCTTATATAGTAGGTGGCGGTAATACTCCTAAGCAGTGAACAGCTAGTAACAAGAAATAGTCTTCTCAGTTCGCGCACATGCGTCGTGGAAATCTCTCGAACTCTCATCTCAGGCCCACAAGGAAGAAAAGGAATAGTCGAATAAAGTCGTTATTTTTTGTTTTGTTTTCCGCACAAAAAGTATTCTCGTCGCTTGATAAACGTATACTTGAGCCACTGTAGTCACGTGGAATATTTAAACATTTTCTTCAATGACTTTCTGGGCCGTCAAGTTTCAATCCCTTAGGAGCCTATGGAGGAGTGATCCAGCTCTCAGATTTAATCAAAAATATCTTCATTTGTGTTCCGAAGATGAACGAAGGTGGGGTTGGTACAGCATGGAGGTGAGTAATTAATGACTTCATTTTCATTTTTGGGTGAACTATGCCTTTAACACTTGACCAACTTCATAGGATGGTTTCTCTTAATAACTCTTTATCATCAGGATTGTGTTACAAGGAACAAGAAAGTTTGCTCAAGATTATATATGTTGAAATGCTACATGACTATTAAAGGGACAGTTCACCCAAAACTGAAAATTCTGTCATCTGTCATCCCAGTTGGGGCCTCAAGTTGTTCCAAATTTCCAAAAGAATATGTTTAATCAAACAGTTTATGGGCCCCAACTGTCCATAAACCGGGGTCCATAAACTGTCTGGTTATCCATATTCTTTCAAAATAGCTCATTTTGTGTTCAGCAAAAGAACAAAATTCATACTGGTTTGGAACAACTTGACCATGAGTAAATGATGACATATTTTTCATTTTTGGGTGAACTGTACCTTTAAGGACAAAAAATGGGTCCATTGTGCAACAGTGTAGAGCTGCAAGAAGCACAGCTCCCTCAAAAGTCACTCCCATACCAAACCGCTTCCTGTTGGTCAGTGGGTTGAATACTGTAGGTGTGAACAACTTGAATGTAAGCAAAATCTTCAAATGACTAGATTTTTCCAACAAAGTTTTCTGTGACTGCACCTTTAGGCTGATGGACCTCCACTATTAATGATTTGATGCAATTTTACACAGTTTTCCTCTTTTTTTATGCAATGGATGTGCTATCTTACTTTATACTTCGTATTTCATCTCTATGTAAAAAAGAAACAGAATCATTCAGAAGTGCATATTTATCATATAGATGTGCAACATACTGATTTAAATATTAAAATTTAGCGTAACAAGCTAAATATGTCTTAAAGCTTGTTTACACTGAGTTTGACATTGGCGTGTTGTTCAGATGGCCTCTTGTGGCTGTTGCCCCATACCAAGTTTGAGTAAAAAGTAACTTTTTAACCAAAATTCCTTACCAACAGCAGAAAATATAAAACCATCCATATCAGTGGTTGCTGTTCTCAATATTTCCTCACTGTTACAGTTCGTGTAAACAGCATAAACACACAGTTGGGAATATTTGTTCTGCTTCTGTGTTGCTTGTCCTAAATTACAGACTGACTAATAGCAGGTCGGAGAAGCTGTTGTTGTTTCTGGCACATGGTTAAACATGATGCCCTTCACCTATAAGGGGCATAAATGGCACCAAAATTTAGTTTTGACTCCCTTTTGTTTTGAGTCAAACTTTAAATGACCACATAAATGTCAACATTGCCTTCAACAAAACATGACATCCTCCTCTGGAAAATATTCACAAACATGTGGGAGGCTGGCCCGTAGAGATATTTGGGGCTGTGTTGATTCAATTTGTTTTTAATTCTCATAGGAATCATTTACAGTATATGTATATGTGATATTTTAGAGATTTAACCATTCACCTCACATTCCCCTTATTTCCTGCAAACATTCCAGTCTGCTTTCAATAATCAAGCCCTGAGCATCTGTTTTCATGTGCTGTTTTTTCCTGATGCTAATTTTCCATCGTCCTCTCATATTCTCAGTGGCTGTAGCTGTAAATGTAGTTAAAGTGCAGTAATATCATTTGAATGGTGCTGCTAGTCCTGCCTGAACGGGTAACCTGTAAAAAGCTTTATGTGAACCACAGCTGATTTTCAGATGTGAGGATGTATAATAGAGAAAGTGAAAAATATATAGAAAGATAAGTCAGCAAGAGTATTTACACTTGAATTTGTTTTTTAAAAAATATAAAAAAAAAAGACTTGCATTGTAATTTTTTTTTACTGTATTTTCGACACAGATCAAAATTGAATTGTTGAGCTTAAAGGGAAATGAAAATTCTGTCACCCTCAAGTTGTTGCAAACCTGTATGAGTTTCTTTCTTCTGCTGAACACAAAAGAATAGAAGAACGATTGGAATCAAACAGTTTTGGGGCACCATTCACTTCCATAGTATTTTTTTTTTTCTACTATGGAAATCAATGGTGCCAAACAACTGTTTGGTTCCAATCGTTCTTCAAAATATATTCCTTTGTGTTCAGCAGAAGAAAGAAACTCATACAGGTGGGTAAATGATGACAGAATTTTCATTTTTGGGTGGAGTATCCCTCAAAAACATTAACACTTTAACGCTTAGGCCTAGTCAGGTCACTACAGTTGACAGCTAATTAAAAACTGTTTACGTCAGTGGACACTAGAGCATGATTCTATACACTGATACCAAGTGGCGAGCCTTTGTATATGGAATTTTTGTTTTCTCCAAATCAAGATGGCAGCCCAGTCAGAAATGGCAAGTTGCTCCGAAATATCCACCAATTCCTTCTATCCTAGAAGACTTTTGTAACATCTAGTAGCTGTCAGACGTTTGGTGGTGTAATAATCACACACGACAAAGGAGATTACTCAAAGAACAATCTGTAATAATAAATACTGTAAGAAGAAATAGCAAAACCATTTAAGATAATGCCGAACAATATACTGAATGAACACAGAGCTTAAATACAGAGATTATTTGGATAATAAACAGAATGGGAGCAGGTGTACAATAAACTAGGAACACAAATATCATCGATTATCTGTGAATAACGGCTTCAATTTCAGTGTGTTACTCACACAAGTTTTGGGCTCACAGGTTTCCAAATTTAGAAGATGATTTCATTAAATGTTATTTATTTAAGTGGTGTCGGCCTGTTTCTTCCACACCATTTTTTTTTACAAGATGCATCATGTCAACTCATTTTCCTTATACCTGAGGTAGTAAAACCACACTTGTCTGTCCTGGCCCGAGAAATGTTATGTAACTAGCAGAATGAAATTGAGCATGCTGATCTAGCCTCTGGATATACAGTATGTGTGTCTTTTAGGTAGCAGTGATAAAGCTGTTCATTGGAGCACAGGCTGCCCACATAGTCTTTAAATCAGCCCAGAAATCAATGCTCTATTTTTGTGAGGTGTGTGTGTGTGTGTGTGTGTGTACGTGCTTATATCCATTATTTACTTTTCCTGCCTTGGATGGTGAGCTTCAGTGGTTTCAGTAAGGTCTACATTATGTTTACTTTTCATTTGGATGCAATTGCGTTTTAAAGAAAGTCTTGTTTAAGTTCAAAGGAAGCAAGTCCAATATACACGTTACTGTATGCATACACAAAATCTAAATATAGCATATGTATTAATATAAAATATTTTATTGCATGAATGTTTTGCCCATCATTATTACATATTCGGGTCTTTAGCGACCTGGATCTGTATTTAATACGGATGGATCACTACCTGTCCAGATGAATTACAACTCTTCAGATATTAGACAAATATTACAGCTTTATAAAATAAAGCATATTTTGTTACGTTTGGAGCTTCTGTATTACCAAAAGCTCAGCACTTTTCTCCACTCATTTTAGTTTCACCTGCAGTCTCTCACCCATATGTCACATTTGTTATAACATTTCTGGTGTTCATGAGATATTTGGCAAGAGTGTGTGTACAGCAATATTCGGTTGGGTGCTATTGACCATTTTCATTCACGGTTGGCCAGATCCTCAATGACAATGATGTCAGAGGGAGGGAAATGATGTCATTCTGTTACAAAATTTCATCTGGATTTGGAGACCAAATGATTGATGATGTTTGTTCTTTTTGATTAGTTTCACAAACACATTTGGAATGTCAAACGGATGGACACTTTAGATGTGATAGTCTTTACAATGTTGCTCCTGAAATAGTTTTACATTAGCCTTCTCTGAATCTGTTTTGAATATTATAGAATAATTGTGGTCCTAAATGCTGATACATAGTACATAGTTAAAGGAGTAGTTCACTTTAAAAAAAAAAAAATGATTTACTCACCCCCATGTCATCCAAGATGTCCATGTCATTCTTTCTTCAGTTGAAAAGAAATTAAGGTTTTTGATGAAAACATTCCAGGATTTTTGTGCATATAATGGACTTCATCGGGAACCAAACGGTTCAAGGTCCAAATGAGAGTTTCAGTGCACCTTTAAATGACACCAGACGATGAATAAGGGTCTTATCAAGCAAAACGGTGGGTCATTTCAAAAATAAATAAAAAAGTTTAAGTTTTAACTTGCTCTGTTCTGTGATGCATGTTCGTGAATCTCCTGTTTGGACTTGTTCATCAAAATGAACGGATCTTTTTCAGAGTCAGTTTGTTAATTTTGTTCGTTGAATCAACCAAATGACTCGAAAAAAGATTCTTTCATTTCGATGAACGAATTTCGAACAAGGTGAGCATTTGAGCTTATAAAACTTAAAGTTTATTTATTTTTTTTTTTAAATGACCGATCGTTTCGCTAGATAAGACCCTTATTCATCGCCTGGGGTCATTTAAAGCCATTTGAAGCTGCACTGAAACTCTCATTTGGACCTTGAACCGTTTGGTTCCCAATGAAGTCCATTATATGGAGAAAAATCCTGGAATGTTTTCATCAAAAACCTTCATTTCTTTATTAATTAAGACGTGGACATCTTGGATGACATGGGGGTGAGTAAATTATCAGCAAAGTTTTTTTTTTTTTTTTTTTTTTTTAAGTGAACCACTCCTTTAATGCAGAGTTCCAAACATTTAATGTTGACTATATGGAGCCCTGCGTTACCTTTCTCAACAGGATAGAGGAAACTAAATTCATCTGATGATACAGTGTGCTGAGCTCTTCTAACATTATGATTCATCTTTTTCCAGGGTCTTTATGTGTTTTCCGTGTACTTCATCATGCATAGTCAGGTCTTCTGGCCAGCTAAGGCAACCTACACCGTGGAGATGAATGGTCACGGCAGCCCAGACTCCATGTATCAGAGCACCGGTGCCGCTACCGTCGGTGGAGGAGAAATCAGCAAGTCCACACAGAACCTCATCAGTGCCATGGAAGAGGTATGTCCGTTACTGAGGGTTTTGATAAATGTTTCTAATGATCCGTTATTGCACGTGCTTTATTTGGCAGTGGCATCTGACAGCTTTTCCTAGCACCCATGCACTTGTAACATTACATTGGTAGCGTTTAAATATGCGTGTGTTTGCATAACCACCTATTTATCATCCTCAGGCTGAGGTAGAGGAATCTCAAACCTGTGTTTGTTCATCAAGTCTGCTCACCACACATTGACTGTGAAAGTGTTATGCAATAAAGAGGCCTGGTGTAGAAGCTCACATTCCTCTAAGCCCTCAATGTAAACTTTTCACAGATCCGGGAAAAAGGGTGTACAGGAGGTTAGGAGGAGAGAGACATGCCTGTGGAGAGAGAACAGGCTGCATGGGAAAGACGGGCAGAGATCAAGAAAGGCTTTTAGAGGAGATATTTATAAAGGAAATATCACCGTTTCCTGCAGTCTGGGCTGTTCTCAAGACTCTGTTCTTTTATTAATGAGATTGAAATTATACTACAGCTAAAACAAATTGAGTAGAATATATTTATACTGTATATATTATTCCAATCATGACAAGTCTCTGAATAGTTTTAGTATATTATTGGATTATGTGTAGCAAATCTAGTACGTCAAGATAAAAATGCAAGAAGTATTAGTCTTGACGAACTAGATGCTTGCTTCTGGTGCTCCCGCAGAGCAAGTTTAGACATGAAACTGTCACTAAATACACAGAGAGCATGTAAGATATGCTGCTGCTGCATGAATACACATACATATTTTCTAGACAGGAGGAACTGGGGGAGGTGGAGGGTTTTAGAGAAACTCTGATGAACGTTGAGCCTTCCTGCTGGAGCAGCTCACAGCAAACACTGAACCAGACTATTTAAATGTTGAGCAGACAATCTCATTGGCTGCGGAATCTTGACCTCTATTGTTGATTAATTTATTTTATGATAACATTTAATTATTTGCTTGGGTTTTAGTTTTAACTACTGTTCTGTTTTACCTCAGATGAACTTGGACAGAAACTTTCAGATAGAGAGAGATACTCTTTAAAACATTTCGAATGAATTATGAGCATACGTTCATGAGGTTGATGAAACATTTCATACAATAGAATGAATATTTTTTTAAAGGGATACTTCAGGATTTAGCATTAAGCTTTGTATAAGTAGAAAACCTGTAATATTTTGGAATTACCATGCTTTCCACCCTCATATTCCCTTGAAACGAGAGATTTATGTCTGAAAAAAATCCTCCGATGATGCAAAAATTGTCATTTTGTGTCATCGGAGGATTTTTTTGGCCAGAGGCCTAAAGACTACTACAGTTCCGCATGTTTTCAACCCGCCCATAGAGGGTGGGATCTCACTCACAGAATGTGCACAATGTGTCAGCCATCTTTTTTTGGAAGCTAAGCTAGCAGGCTCTTGTTCTGTGGAGAAAGCTGAGTAGTAGGTTACCATCCTCTTTTTTTCTGGACATGTCCGGCTGTCGAGATCGTACAAAATGTCCGGGATTCAGCTTTTGCTTTCTGCAGTCACCATTCATTGTTTACATGCACACCTTTTGTTTCAATCTAACTGAATTCATTCCGATTGGTAAATCTGAATGTAGTGTTTACATGAACGCTAATCAAGTGATTGGTTGATATGCATTTTAACATTGCTAAGAAAATTCCCGCTCCTAGCTCCTTCAGAAGCGAGACCGTCTCACAGGTGTCGCTCATCGGTAATCAAGCCACTGGCCTCACATCATTCTCCCGTGGCCCTCAGTTGTCTTGCTCGCCACAGTAAACATAATGAATGGCGACTGTAGAACGCAAAAGCCGAATCCCGGACAATTTGGTTGATCTCGAAATCCCGGGCAGACTTATCATCACGGAGACTCGCTGGTAGCCTAGACTTGTTTAACTACTGCGCTCTTTAACCTAGGGCAACGAAGCAAGTGTATTCTGGGAGTTGTTGTCTTTCATCCACATAAGCCAAAAATACATTTTCTGCCTTTTCTCAGTCTAGAAAGCTCCAAATTCAAAAATAATTTCTTATTTCTTCTACATAAATGACCCATTTTAAATACACATTCATCTTTCCAGAGGTGAAGTATTCCTTTAGAAGCTGTGCGATAATATGCACGATACATGCAGTATCCAATGTGTTAGCCTTCCCATAGTTTCTAGTTTGAACACAGTGTATGGTGTTATAGATCGTTTATGGTTATTTCACAGGCCAAAATATTTAGATGATGGATCATCTTGACTACCAGTTGATGGGGATGAGAATGAGCAGATTGACAACCTTTGAACCAGTAACACATACTACTATACCATGGTCCTAAAAATCCAGCTTGACCAATTTAAGGCTAATTCATATTAATTCCTGGATTGATATATAGGCAAGCCAATGACAAAAGACATGTTTACCGGGTTTTGTAGGAATGGCACTTGTGAATGGCCCACTTTATCTAAAAGTTAAAAAAAATAGGGTCACTGTGTTGAAATGTCTATAATCGTTGGTCAATATAAAATAATTATTAGTTTGGCACATTTACATTTATGAGGGTTGTAAACTTAAACTTAAAACTTAAAGTAAAAGGTTGTTATCGATGCTCCATTCAACTTTTACACAGTTCATCCTACTTTTTGGTAATTTTTGTTTGTGCTGTCAGCGCTTGCCTTTTCAGTGTGTAGGTGCAAATGAAGAGGTCTGGGTTAAGTTCATCCTCCAAAAAATGTATAAAGCTTTTATTAAAAAAAAAAGAAAAATCAATGCAAAAAGCCTTGAAATTGTAAATATATGCAACTAAAGCCAATGTATTCCCAAAACGTTGTCTGCTTAGTTGAATCCATTGATGCGATATTTTCCCAGCCTTACTGAATTTTGATTTGACAATTCAGCATGAGGGGCCAAATCAATAGTACTGTGGTAAGACTATAGTTTTTGACCTCTAGTGCAGACTTAGGAGGTAATCCTGTTTTGTTCATGAGAGCACTTACTTCTGGCTTAAAGTGGCTCGTAGTGTCACATGTGGCCTCGGGACAAGAGACGGTTGGGTGGGGAGGAGGTGACCGGTAGAGGGAGGAAAGGAAACCACGCACTGGAGGGGTGGTCGTCTCCTCAGGCTCTTCAAACAGACTTGAGTAGGTGCCTGGCGGTGCTCAGTTCACCCAGCGTACATTCTGTTCTGATTACAGGACTGCTGATAGGTTATTGTACCAGAATGTGGTGCCTGGGACATGGTGGACTGGAGTGGCCTTTCCCTACATCCTCCTGGGAAAAGCAAAGGAAATGAAGCCCTTGCCATTAGGAATCACATTAAAGGGAGGGCAGGCCAGATGCACTGTTTCATAATGGTGTGTTTAATGAGGCAAATTGTTCTTTGCTTTGATGATTAAAAATGAATGATAGAATAGATTTGAAAAATGGTCACAAGATGAAGTCAGAAGGTTAGTGTGATGGATATCACTGCCTCTTCAAAACATCAACAGTCTCTATTTAGTTTGCTGTTTCTCTCATATGTTGAAACATTAGAGATATGTGTACTGGTGAAGAGTTTGATACCGTTTATATTACAAAAAATGGCTACATGACTTTTTTTTAGACGTGAATGCGCAAAACGGAGGGGTAGGGCCAAGGGGTGAATTGGGATTTAGCCTTAGATTCTATAGGTTACTCCAAATAAAAATGTGAAGAAATGTGAATATGTAGATTGTTTGATGTGTAGACACATCATTTTAACATTACCTCTGTAGACCTCTCTGTGGGAGCAGAAAGTGTTTCTTCATCATTATCCTGTGAAGATGAGCATTTGATTGAGTAAACTTTATAATACTATTCGTCGTCATTCTCTAATATTATAACAGTTGGGTAAGTTACTATAAAATAGTAATTACTAACTACAAATGACATATTCAACAGTGTAATATTAGTCTCTAGTCTCTAATCTCTAGAATGTGTTGGTCTCTTGTTGGTCCCTTATCAACCTCAACCACTTGAACAATGCAAGGAGAGACAAGAAACTGCACTTTTAATGCTTTCAAATTAACAATATAAAATTGCATGAATTATTCTTGAATTTACCAGGTAGTATAGAGGGAGAAGGTAACATCAAAAATATACCTTTTAAAAATCTATGTTAAATCCACTACTGTTTTAAACAGAAATATGCAGTGTTTAATGCAATTACATCAGATTTTACTTTAAATTACAGAAGAATTAAGAGTAATCCCTTTAATTGATTTACAGTATTTAGATTACTTGGTAATTACTTACACCCAACACTGTATATCAGTAATTAAATTGTAAACTTAAGCATTGACTCGAGAAACTATTTCTCAAGCTGAAACAGTTCTGCTAGTGTGAAATATGCAGACCTCTTGTTGTCTGGCACTGTTGCCATGGTGACTCGTAATATCTGCGCTCCATTGATAATGGCTTTTTTTATAGTTGTGGTGTACGTGCTTAACTCAGTGTCAGTCAACTTATAGTTGAATGAAATAACTCATTTCAGCTGTTATGTAACTGAGTTTCCCATCTCAGGGTAAGCCAACTCAGAGTTCAAGTTTTAACTCAGAGTTGATTGAACCTTCTTATTGAGATGGACCCCAGGTGACATAGATGAACACTGAATTACAGATGATGCAGATAAGTATGATGAGTGCTGGCAGGTGTGGGTAATGGTGAAGGAGGTGCTGTTGTGGGCCAAGGAGGATGATGGGAACTGTAGTGCGGACGGAGACTAACATATGACAGAGACGATGACAGTGACGAAGACAACTAGAGAGTCATGGTGACTGTGACACATTCATTGTCACTACAATTAACAAAATTATTATTGTTTTTAAAAATTCTTATGTAGCTCATGAACAGAACTAGATGTGTTTGATGCTTTCTTTACAGCTAATTAACGGTAAATAGTTATCACTTTAGATTAGGTCACAGATCTAAAAATAGTTTAAAGCACTTAATTAATGACATTTTCCGTGACCTATAATCTAAAGTGTGAACAATTTACTTCTAATAGCGATTAACAACTCATTATTGAGTTGTACATCACTTATGAGTAATAAGTTACGAAAGCATAAAAAACATCTAAATATTTATATTAGCTAATTAAACAATATTTGTAAACATCTATTTTTTTTTACATATGAGCATAAAAAACAATAATAATTGTGTTAATTACCGTGAAAATGAATGAACTCACTATGTATTAAATTTGTATAGCTATATATTGTATATAACCTATTAATATATTAACAATGTAGACAATTCACAAGCTATAATAAATCATAAGCTAATAGTCTGCACTTTATTTCTGTATAATTAATGTGAAATGTCGCCGAAATGTTTCTTTTTATCATTGTTGATGATAGATAGGTTGTTCTGCTTAATATTTTTAGAAACCCAACACATTTGTGATGAATAGAAAGTTCAAAATAACTTTATTTTGAAAATTACTATTTTATAAGATTATTCATTTCCCTCACATATAAAAATATCATCCTCAGCAATACCAGAATTAAATTCATAATATGAAGAGTTCAGATGCAAAAGCCTCTAAGTGCCATTTGAAATTTTCTTCTTTAATGATGATTTTTTATCAAACTTGTATATTTAAGTTCAGTAATTTCACTTAAATGGCAATGATAATTACCTATTAATTGTTATTTAAGTGAAATTACTGAACTTAAATATACAAGTTTGATAAAAATCATCATTAAAGAAGAAAATTTCAAATGGCATTTAGAGGCTTTTGCATCTGAACTCTTCATATGTGAAAACGTGTAAACTCATCCCACAAACCCATCCAAGCAAAACTCTACAGAAATCCAAGCCTTTGTAACCTGTGAATGACCCCACCGCCAGACAATCCAGTGAATTCAGCGATGATTTGTGTGTGTCATTTAAGCTCAGACTGGATACACAAACTAGAAGTCATTTTAATTTGCTGAAGCTTTGAAAAAATGGTAGTTGTTTGCTTTTTCTGACATCTAAAGACCCTTTTTGTTATGTTTTGCAGATCTCTGCAGACTGGGAGAGAGCTTCACTGAGGCCCAGCAGTCAACCCAGCAGTGTTTTCAAACAGAGTCCTCAGGACGAGACCTACATCACAGAAGGAGGGTTCATCAACACTAATCTGGTGCAAGACGAGGAGTCACAGGAGTTTGATGACCTCATATTTGCCTTAAAAACTGGTACGTCCCGTTCTCCAAAATGGTAGTTCCCTTTTTTTTTGGATGAAAACTAGAAATATTTCTTTGGAAGAGACCAAAATATGAGAATAATGGTTTACCTACACACAGGTTCTGGCCTTAACATGAGTGACAACGAGTCAATCCACGGCAGTCATGATGGAGGTAGTGTGGCTAACTCTCAGATCGTAGAGCTGCGGCGGATCCCGATCGCAGACACACATCTCTAACCTCACTATTTTTTTTTTTTGTACTGGAAATTGTAAAATAAAAACAATAGTTGTTTTTGTTTTTTTACTGTTTCTGCCTTTGCACTAAATCTTGTTAGATTTTAAGTTGTCTTTTTATACATGCGAATTGAAACTGTTTTTTTTTTTTTTTTTAAATATAAATATGTGAATATAATTACAACTAAATTAATTTGTGATTTAGTATTGGTTTGAATGGAAATGTCATATAGATTGATTGGAGGTCGGGCCAGTGCGCCCCATAATTCTGCTGCTTGATTTGTGTAACACCAATAATAAATGATTCAACCAACATTCAGTCTGTGTTTGTCTCAAATGGATCTTTATACAAAATATCTACTTCATAATAACCTTGAAAATATCTTATTGGCATTAAAATAAAAGTACACATTCAGAACCAGAAGAAAACAAGATTGTGCACACACCACTTTAGTATCGACATGAACAAACCAGTTCCACAGGTACATACTTTGCCAAAGGAAACATACTTTGTTTGTATGGGAAACAATCTGTCTGGACACTGAAAAGAAGCACATAGACCAGTACATATTTGATATTCAGTCACAGTGAGGTATATGGAAGAAAAATGTTCATCCTGTCTGCTTAGTTGCATTTCCTTCAATTTATTTCACTGGCCTGAATTGACAGGAGGAAACATTGTACAGATAACATACTGAAAGTGTTCAGACATGTTGAGACAAAGATTTTAAAGTGTGTGTGTGGGGGAGTATGATTTGTACTGAAATGGCCAGTGAGGGAAACCACTGTGGACTGGAGGTTTGCAGTCTAACCTTTTTGGATGAGACACGGGTGGCACACCCAAGAATAAAGAGCTGTCGTCAGCTACGTGGACCCACAGCTCTGTAAGAACTAAAATAGCTTAAAGGGAAAGTTCACTTTGAAATTAATTTTTGATATGTTTTAGCTTACCTCAAGGGCATCCAAGATGTACGTGTCTTTGTTTCCACAGTATTTTCAATTTTGACATTTTTCAGTCAAACCGTTGTTGTCTATCAGTCATACACTGGAGGCTAAGGGGGTCCACCAAAAAGCATGCACAGAGAAGTCAAAATTAAACATGATTTAATGACTCGCAAATGTAAGTACACACTGATGGCCTAAGACACGAAACGAGCGGTTTTTTGTGAGAAAACGAACAGTATTTATATCGTTTTTACCTCGTGTAATCACAGTGACGTCCAAGTGATCTGAATCAGTTGTCAAATGTCCAACTGAACCGAACTGAATCAGTTCAATGTTACGCCGGAAGTGATCGCTTGCGTGTGACGTCACTCAATATTTACACGGAGAAATTGTGAAATTGTGAAATTAAATGGACTGTAAGTTAATTGTCACACTGATAACAAGGCGGAGAACAAGTGATATTCCAGGAAGCCGAAGAGTACTCACAGGGTAATACAAATCACTGACAGTGGACTGAACAAAACAGGGAGACTTTATAAGAGAACAAATGAGGGAGAACAGAAACAGGTGTGAATGGTTAACTAATCATAAGATACACAATGAGGGCAAATGAACAAGACAAATGAAGACATAAATGTTACAGTACTTCCTCCTCCCGGAAGGCACGACCTCGCGCCATAGGTGGGCCAACGACCAGGAAGTAGGGACCAGGGTTGAGCGTACCAGTGCCGACTGGATTTTTGCCAGATTAATACATGGGGGAATAAATGAATTGCTGCCTTATAATTTGGCCAAAAGAAGGAATCTTAGGCAGAGTAATTATGCTGCTTTCCTTCTGAACTAGCAGTTGCGTAGCAGCTTGTCTATATGATGCTTTAGAAATGTGGCCTACTTAGGAAGCACACTATATGTTCTGGAGCAGAGCGCTTAAGCAACCCTCTTCCTGTTTCTTCCTCTTAAAGATGTCTATCCTCTGTAAATCCAGCCCGTTCTCATCCTTTAACGTCATATGTAGAAACGCTATATGCAAAAACGGCGCTATACTACGCACACGGCTCCCTTTATCGTTAATATAACACGCGAACCCAAGACGTTATAAATCCTTTAGCGTGAATATGACACGTACACCCTACCCCACGCCTAAACTTAGCCCTCACAGCACGTGTTATATTAACGATAACGGGTGCCATGTGCGTAGTATAGCGCCGTTTTGTCACTAGCGTTCTATATGACGTTGAAGGATGAGAATGCGTTGGTAAATCACACAACCCCTTTATGGACCCGTATCGTCAAGCCATCTCCCCCAGCTGAAGAAAACACATTCCCAGGGCTGATGCAACTCCCCCAAAACAAACAGATAATCTTTGAGGTCAGAGGGCTGTAACCTCTCAGATTATACGCGGTTGAAGTCAGATCAGTTCCAGATGAGTGTACTCCAGTCAGCGGGGAGACGGATAAACTTCACCATATGCCATGTCTTACCATTTGATTTACATCTGCAGTGACACAGTATGAGTAGCTTGGCACAGCTTGTTGAAAACATGCGAAACAGCCCCTACTACTGACTGTAGTCTTTAGCCTCTGGCCAAAATATCCTCAGAGGATGCAAAATCCGTCATCTGAGGATTTTTTTCCAGACAGAAAATACATAAATCTCTCGTCTCATGGGAATATGAGGGTGGGAAGCAAGGTAATTTAAAAATACTACAGGTTTTCTACTTATACAAAGTTACCTGGTTGCCTTAAAATTCTGAGTTCATTGAAGTTAAAAATTTGAATTAATACAATAAAGGAGATTAGTTTAATAAATAGAAACTCAAAATATGATGTTACCTGCACCACATTAGCTATCTAAGTAGATTTGACAAAAGATAAAAAGTTGGATGTAATCAAGTCTCTGTAATGCTGCAGTAACCTTTCAGTTCTGGCGATCATATGATATCAAGAAGGACACGACACTGTTTACAAGTGGTGCTTGCCAAGATGTCCAGACGCTAGCTCTGCTCTAGATTCCCTGGCCTTGGGCAATTAGACCAAGGTATGAAAGTTTCCAACAATAATATCATGGTGGTGAGTGAACATGGTCATGGCCTTGAGAAACGTGGCCTTGGTCTGGGTCTGAAATCATATGGATCGCACTCTACTTCCAGTGCACTAAAGATTACATTTACCTTAACTGTGTTATCATCTTCATTATAGTGAATTCCCAAGAATTCCTTAACAGCATCCCATGACTCTGAACTTCTTATCAAAATTTGGAATAAATTCAACATTTTCTGCATTTTAGTTCGTGGATAGATATTTGGCCTTGAGGTGTCTTGGTATGGATCTTAGGGTGGCTGGCCAGAAATCATGTTAATGCTGGACTGAACTGCCGCTATTTCAGATAGTCTGAATGTGTTGCATGCTGAGGTCAAGAACATTGGTGTTCTGTTTATACTTTTAGCACCCCTTCAAAGAATAAATAGATCCAGGCTGTGGGCTCAGTCATTCTGTTTTGTTCCAGATATTGACCTCAATTAGTGAAAGTCAGTCAGTCTTTGAGACTGAACCCACTCTGGTATTCTGTTCAGCACTCTCTGGAATCTCCTCTATATTTAGCTTACATTTTAGCGTAGCCTGTACTACAAGCAATAAATCTCAGACAATTTTTGCACAGCTGGCATTTTGCTATTGCTAAATCTGCAGTGCAACAACAGGCTGCAAAAGCAGTTAGGTATTGTGGTAAATATGTTAAAGTCCCTGTAAAGTCAAAATTAAGTATGTGTTCTGAGTTTGTCACACCACAGAAAAATGTGTTATTAGCCACCCAGCCAAATTTGAATGATAAAAAAGCCGGCAAGTACATAAAATAAGCTATCAAAATTTTGAAAAAATGAGCAGTTATCTCGGTTCTCAAACGCTGGGGGCGTGTCCGCTGGCTACGCTGAAACCACGCCCACTAGCGGGAAAGCTGTCGACGGTGATATTAGCTGATACTACTGTCGGGACGGGAGGATGAACGCTGAGGTGGGAGATAGTCGTTTCGGCGGTGTTCACCAGAAACAGCGGATCATCAGTGAATCCCAGTTGTCTCTGAGGAAAGTTTATAAAACTATCCAGTGTAAAATGATCACTTCAGAGGCGGGTGTTGGTGGTGATCCTCAGCTCTTCATCAAGGTTGGTTCTCTAAAAACCTCTTCTTGATGTGGTCGTTTTTATGGAATTTAAATGAAGATACCAATCTTTTTTTTTTACATGATCGCATCTAGGTAGTAGCCTATGCATTTCTGTGTCGAAAACTGTAGGCTCAGCTGTAGTTGTACTGATAGTCACTCGCGATTGAGCGGTGAATGCGAATGTGCTCGGGGAGTGTTATTGTGTGTTAGGAGAGAGATCAGATTCTGTGTGTCCAGGAGCTCATGGGCTCCAGTGCGTCATCGAGCCCTATTTTAGCCCTGCCCAAACAATCTGTAAAATTGCAATGGTGAAAAACTGTTTAACGGTCTAACTCCACATTTCAGTACTTCACAGTTCACAGTCTTTGTAATATGTTCCAGCAATACATATGTAACATTTATAATGTGTTTAGAACTTTTTTGTAGAATTGCCTTTACAGGGACTTTAATGTTACATTATTGAAGTTATACTGTATGTTCTGCTTGATAAAGTATTAAATGCCAATTTGGACAAACCTTCAAAGCTTGCTGATAACTCAGCTATTCCAGTCTGTTCCTTTAAGTAGCTTTCTGTGATGGCAGATGATGAAAAGCAACAGCTCTGATAAGGCATTTGAGCTCTAGCTTAAGGCATTTGAGCTCTAGCCCTTTTCTATTTATCATTTTATATTTATTTTCCTCTCACACTGCCTTCCCAATGTCCAAGTCACTCCAAAACAGGTTGATTTAATATTTTATCTCCACTGCATATTGTGTGACTCATGTAAAGTCAACATGCCTTTCAGAAACAATTCAAATCTGTATTAAAAAGGCATTGTCCACTATAAAAGAGACCTAAATGGTTAAATGACTGGTCACATCAGGTCATGGCTCATGTTTTCTAGATTCACTCCATAGTGTGCTAAAGCAAGGCTTCACAAACGTTTCCATATAGATATTTACACAATCTTGAACCTCACAGTTTTAGAGTTAGAGATTTTTTTTTCACTTGCACTTCACTATTGCAGTGCCATGAGGCGTATGGTAAGATATTAAATTATAGAGTATAAAGTGTGTGGTATATAGATAAATAGATATATTTATTCTTTCTTAGACACAGAGCAATTAAGAGAAGATGTTGATTTAATGTACTAAAAATGGAAAAGTTTTTCCTTTGCGTTTTTTGCGTGCAGACGACAACATTGTCAAAATGATCCTCGTTCACATGGATCCGCGAAAACGACTAAAATGCTGTATTATGTTGCCAGGCCAGTAGTTAGCTACACACATATAGACTAAATATGTATGCGTGCGCACGATGTCACAGTTTTCACCAATTCACGTTTTTGTAGTTTACAATGATGGTATTGTTTTAAAAACCTTGCACTTTGAAACCTGTTTTCAAAAAATTGCGTTTTCAGGGGCCCCAAAATGCTGTTGTCGTGTGAATGAACAGCCAAAACGCTTACAAAGTTTACAGTTTTTAGCTGAAAACAGTGTCGTGTAAATGGTCCCTCTGAGGTAAGGTTTGTCCTATATGTGGGGACCATACCTCAAGCCCATATAACACCTACATTGGCCCCACCATGAATTGTTGCCTGGGATGTATGAAAATTGCAGCTGTGCAGGCTATAGAAATGCACACTCAAGATGGTCATTACTACATGAAATACTGCAGGTAATGAAGCGTATGGAGATCAGGGATGCCTGACATCAAATAAAATCTTTGGCAAAGTTCCTCAAGCACTCTGCATAAGTTATCAGTTAAGCCAAGAGTGTTGGCTAATGTGTGAGTACACAGTTCGAAGGAGCTGCCCCTTGCTCTCTTATATTCTAGCAGTTGTAAATTGGGTCAGATCCTTAAGGGAGTAAGAATGAGACACTGGTAGAGTATGTTGACCCTGTATTGACTGCTGCTGCAGGTAATAAGTGGTCTGCTGTGGAAGAGATGCTGTTTGCAATGAGGAGTTTGACCTTCTGAAAAAAATAACTGTACACTGCAGATTCATGTAATACTTTGCAGACCACTTTAAAAAAACAACAACACGCATTTGAAGGTCAATGATTAAACTATGTCACAACCAAACGTTAGTTATGTTCCTTGCATGACTGGTCATTATTTCAACATCCAACATTATATTGCATATTTCCAATAATAGTTTACCAATCAATGCTTTACAGTGTGGTGCTAAACTAAACATTTGTTGAGTCTGTTTTTAAGTGTTACAGGAATACAGAAAGACTTCCAGTAAAGACTGTCCCTGGAATTGTTTGCCACTTTCTGTTTTACCCTATGGCACCTTTCCTCATACCAGCTGGGTCAGACCATTTGTCACCTGTTGTCACATTGTACAGAATTTCACAACATGTGTGAGCAGTGTGCAGACTCTAAACCATAAGGACATGAAAACTGTTTTTTTCTGTGATCACATGGCAGCAAATCCATACATGTACACATGGTCAAGACAATCTGCTGAGGTTCAAACTAAGCATCAGAATGGGGAAGACAGGTGATTTAAGTGACTTTGAACGTGGCATGGTTGTTGGTACCAGACGGGCGAGTCTGAGTATTTTAGAAACTACTGGGATTTTCATGCACAATCATCTCTAGGATTTACAGAGAATGGTCCAAAGAAAGAGAACATATCCAGTGAGCAGCAGTTCAGTGGGTGAAAACGCCTTGTTGATGCCAGAGATCAGAGTAGAATGGGCAGACTGGTTCCAGCTGATAGAATTAGAAAGGCAACAGCCACTCAAATAACCAAGGTCTGCAGAAGAGCATATGTGAATGCAAAACATCGATATTTGAAGCAGATGGGCTACAGCACCAGAAAAACACACCACACCCTCTTTTAAAACAGGCCCTTTGGGGCATATATCCATTGTGTGTTAAAAGATTTAGGCAAATCTGACAAGTACTCTAAAGGTTTTCCAAACCATATGTATAGTAACTAGAACATAGAGAATTGTGTACTAAAGACACAACTCTGTATTTCAAATTAGAACGGAGTGTGCTGGCATACAGTTGGGGAAGTCCATAACTGAGAGTAACAGCCATGTGTGTAATACATTCCTTTCACACGACTCTTTGTGCTGACTCAACCTGTCGCAATCGCTCTCTAACTCGCACGATGAGAGAGACTGAGCTTCACAGTGGGAACGAGAGGACTTTTTTGCTGGTCTCTCTAACACTTCTTTTCAGCTATCGTTTCGATTGATAAGACCCTTATTCATCGTCTGGAATAGAGTTCTCAACGGGCCTGAAAATTATTACCCGACCCGACCCGGACCGTGGCTTTTAAAGCCCGGACCCGATGTAACCCGACACATCAACATTAATTATCTGCCCGAACCCGGCACGCGGCCCAACTCGGACGCTCTGTACAATCTATTGCCATTGAACTCTGGAATCGTTTAAAGATTATTAGGAATACACCATACACCACAAACACCATACTAATACTGGCTTTGACCCCCTTTCACCTTTAGAACTGCCTTAATTCTACTTGGCATTGATTCAACAAGGTGCTGAAAGCATTCTTTGAAATGTTGTCCGATATTGATAGGACAGCATCTTGCACTTGATGGAGATTTGTGGGATCCAGGGCATGAAGCTCCCGTTCCACCACATCCCAAAAATGCTCTATTGAGTTGAGATCTAGTGGGGGCCATTTTTGTTACGTCCCATAGGACGTATTCATTTATTTATTTATCTAGTGTTATGTCCAAGGACGTATTCATTCATTTATTTGTTATTATGATCATTCATGACTGTGTGGGCATGGTTGTGTCCTGTGTTTTTGTTTGCTTGCTGTCTCTCTTTCTCTCTCTACTCATTCTCAGGCCTAATCATCAGCACCTGTATCTCGTTTGTGAGTGTGCCTGAGACGGATGCTGCGTCCCAATTCGCATACTATCCGTCCTAAATAGTATTCGAAAATAGAATTAATATGTCCCAAATCGTTTGAAAGATACCCGGATGGTCTACTTTTTCCGATCATAATCCGAAGTGTAGATCGATGCACACTCTAACGGCTGATATTGCCCACAAACCATTGCGCGTTGGACGAGGATTTGGTAAGAACTACAAACACAAGTAAAAAGTGTTAAAAAACTACAGACTCGTAGTCGATACGGAGGACGCATGAGTCCCCACGGTTGTGTAGAGAGGTTTAGATAAAGAGCTTTGAGTGATTACTTATCAGTATCTAACCTGACGAAAATGATCTCAATGTTGTCCACATTATATTGCATTTGCAGCAGCACTGTGAACTTTTGTAAAGACACGTTTAGCCACGAACGTTTAGCAAACACGAGGAGAGCATGAAAGACCCACAACTGGCAGATGAACGTGCTCTCCGAAACGGTAGGAAATAAAATTAGATAGAATGGAGGATTTTAACTGTGACAAGATGATTGACAGGGCAGTTTACGGTGACAGGATGCACGCAGCACTGAGTTGTCCGTTAAAGATGACGTGATAGTATGTCCCAAAGCTTGCCTACTCTTTTGCTACACACTCAAAAGTATGTACTTTTTCCTCACAAAAAGAGTACATACTTTTAGGGCGTAGTATAAGCAAGCGAATTGGGACGCAGCAGGAGAGTATAAGGCTATGTTTACACGGAAACGATTCTGAAGAGACAACGCAAAAGTGGCGTTGCGTCATCACTTTTAATTCTGTGTTTAGACGAGCGTTTTGTGTGAGAAATCCGCGTGCAAATGGTGACGCAAAAGTGTGTGAAATTCAATGTAGTATGCACTTCAGGCGGCTAGGAGTGCATACAACACAGATTCCACGCACCTGCGTATAACCTTCACTGTCAAGCAGACTTTTGCGTTTTTACCGTTTACACGGGAACGCGACGGTGGAGCGTTTTTAAGATTTCCACTCTGGAGGGTGGTTTCACTTTTTTTGTGTTTTTAAGCCTTAAAAATGCCGTCTCTGTGTAAATGAAAGGCACATCCGATAAAATATTTTTACGTTTTCACCCGCGAGCGTTCTCGTGTAAACACTAACAGGGCCTAAGGGTGCAGTTCAGTGTTGCAGAGGAAGGACACACTTCTCCCCTGCTCCTGATTGAACGCTGTTTGCTTGTGTGATATGTTTGTCTGATAGTGAGACTAAAACTTGTGAGTTAGCGGTGGCTAAATGAGTTCAGCAGTGGCTGGTACTTGGAGATCTTGTTCTCAGGACGAAATCAACCAGAGGGTATTTTGTTATTAATTTGTTTAACTTTTTTCTTGTGAGGGAAGCTGTAGGGGGTAAGTGCCTTTTTTTCTTTAATACTGTTTATGCCTCTGTTTTTGATATAGCGAGGGAGTTGAGGGAAGTTTATGTTGTTCATTTCTTTTTCTTTAACCATAGGTTATTTAGGAGTAGCCTAACCGTTAACCGTAGATTAATTACGTCAGTAGAGGGCTGTTTTGTTTGTTATTCTGGGCCTTGCTCTCCCCTGATCCATTGTTCCCAGTTACCTGTGTTTTATCTTTTACTTTGCTATTGTAAATAAAATCCTTTCTTTGATTCATATACCAACTAGTCTGGTCTTCACTCTGGGACAGGGGAATTGAAGTGTGTTCTCGCCCCTTTTTTATGTTAATTTTGTTTTCTTTTCTTTGTTACTTCTCCTTCCGACCCCTAGACGGATAGGGTACGTAACAGTACAGTGAACTCATTGTCATGTTAAAAAAAAATCAATTTGAAATGATTCAAGCTTTTTGTCATGGTGCATTATCCTGCTGGAAGTACCCATGTTTCCCAACCCTGTTCCTGGCAGCACACCAACATTGCGAGTATTCTTTGTCTCCCTTATCAAACACACCTGATTCAACTCATCACCTCATAATCAGATTGGTTAATGAGCTGATGAGTTGAATAAGGTGTGTTTGATTAGGGCCAAAGCAAGCCAATCCACTTTTCCATGTTGATAAGAAAAAATAATGTGACAAAAAGAAATCAAGAGACATTTCGAATAGAATAAAATGTGCGATTAATCGCAAGTTAACTATGACATTAATGTGATTAATCGCGATTATATATTTTAATCGTTTGACAGCACTAATATATATATATATATATGTGTGTGTGTGTGTGTGTACACTGTAAAAAAATATGTTCAGGCTTTGTAATCACAACATTTTTTGTCTTTTGTCAACTCAATTTAAATAATTTATGTGGTTCAGAATGATATATCATAATCTTTTGAGTTTTTGATGATTAAATCAATCTCCTTCATTGTATTAACTGATTTTTTTTTTCATTTCAATGAACTTAAGGCAAGCAGGTTACTTAATTTTTTAAGGTAAACCAACAATATTTTTACGGTGTATGTATGTATATTATTTCAAGTAACGAAGATATTCTTTTATGATCTTAGCTTTAGTTAATGATAATAACGCTGACTAGAACTATTTGAAAACAGATGACAACTATGAGGGATGATGAATAGATATTAAAAAGTGATGTGTCAGTAATGGATTTATGGGTTGAGATGGACAGGAAATGCTTATTTTCTCAGAGACGAGAAGGGGGACCATGAGGGTGGGATCATGTGGGTGTGTCTACTGACCTGGCTGTTCATTGGATGGATCTGGGGGCATAGTATTATTGCGTAGCAATGACTCCTGGATTCAGTGCTGAATCATATTACAGCCATGCAGGGAGAGAGAAAATGAAGAAGGAGAAGGAGCTGGAAAGAAAATATTTTGTAGCGGCCAAAGCGGGCAAATCTTTTGTAGCTGGAGTATGGTTACATTGTTTTTAACACTCAGAGTTCCTTGCTTGTTCAGCATGTGTGTGTTTTCTAAGCTATATACTCCCACTCAAGTAGATTCAATTAACTTAAACCTTCTCATCCTGGAATCTGTATCTTTTGCTGGCTATCTCTTTGCTTTGTGTCAATCGCAATCAAAATCAGGGTCAAAACAATGCTTTGCTGTAATTTCAGAGCTCATGTTAAGTTTAGGATAGGTGTAAATGTATACCAGGACATTATGTATGCAATGCAAGGATGTTATGCAGAGACATTCCACCATTTTCACACTTGCAGAGCTTATTTTCAGCATTCACAATGTGGATATTGACTATCTTGTTAATCTGACACCTGTATAGCTGTTATATTCTTAGACCCATGGAGGATTGTGGATGGGAGATGTTGACAGCGTGGCAAATACTAAATTCACACGTTTAACTAATGATTTAAGGGTGTCAGATGATAAGGAATGCCAATGTCTTATTATCTGTATTATCTTTTTGATATAAGAGGTCTTTGAACAATATAAATATATTGTAACTTCCTGAATTCTAAACGTCCTTGGCCGTATGAAAAAAAGCTTATTAAAACTAACTATTATGAAGTAGACAGATGCATATGAGAATGATTACAATTGACAATTACACAATTTATTTTTAATGGTCAGAGAAAAAAGTGGAAATTGTCTTTAAAATATGAATTATTACTGATAATAATAATGGGCTACTGTATATTAAAGGTTTAAATTAAATATAATAATAATAATAATAATAGTTGTAATTAAAACCTTAAATAAGAAGTCAATAAATGTAAATATGAAGAGTTCAGATGCAAAAGCCTCTAAATGCCATTTGAAATTTTCTTCTTTAATTATGATTTTTATCAAACTTGTATATTTAAGTTCAGTAATTTCACTTCAATGGCAATGATAATTACCTATTAATTGTTATTTAAGTGAAATTACTAAACTTAAATATACAAGTTTGATAAAAATCATCATTAAAGAAGAAAATTTCAAATGGCATTAAGAGGCTTTTGCATCTGAACTCTTCATATATATTAATATAATAACAATTATTTATATTACTATATTATTGTAACTAAAATGTAGATTAAAAAATATTAAAATGTATAAAATGGTCCATTTAATATAATTTTTTTTTTTTAGAAAATTCATCATCATCATCTCAAAAACACACACACACAAACACACAAAACTCTGCTGGTGGTCCTCTGGGCACATCTGAATATAGAACTCTATATTTCTGGAAAGTTAAGTGATGGACTTATTGACTGTCCACCATTATAGATTAACTGAGGGAGGTGGAGGTGAACGAATGCAACTCTAGGGCCAGTTTCACAAAGCTATTTTAGACCGGTCTATAGTGTTAGACAA
The DNA here is from genome assembly GCF_016745375.1 of Pimephales promelas. The sequence continues at coordinate 610,099 of NW_024121987.1, forward strand.
GTCTAAAATGTGCTCATAGACTAGCCAAGTTAGACTGTTTCACAAAAAATAAAGACTGACTAAATTTAGACCAAATTATTAGATACCTTACCCCAGGCTAACTTAGGTCTAAGACTCTATGGCAACCAACAGTAACAGGGCAGCGAGGTGGCAGGGACCCGACTCGGAAGCGGCCCGAAGTATGGTCTAAGTGTGAGGTACAAAACTTAACTGTCTCCACAGGTCGGCAGGGGGTGCATGAGAAGACATAATCGGATCCTCGAACCACACCTGGCTGCTGGTTTGAATTTTGTTAGGCAGACAAAAAAACGGTTAAAATATATTATTTTTATTTGTGTTGCAGATTTTACGGAGAAGAGTTGGTTGCCAAGGTAACAGAGTCTTTACCAAATAATAGGCTCGATGCACGAACCCTGTTGACGTATGTCTGATAGGATCTCAACCAGCTTCTTGTTTTCTGCTCAGTTCAGAATCTGAGACAACGATTTTAGAAACTGATTCGCTTGTCGGATTTTGCACGATATGAGAGAATACTCACCCTAAAAGTTGTGGATGTTACTCGAAATATGTAATTTAAAGCCCTTCTCTTTTTTTACTCTTATGTGTGACAACTGCCTCACAGTGTTGTTAACATCATTCACGTTATCCACAGGAAGTTTTTGTGCAAGTGTAATTTGTCACTATCTCCACCTAATGCAAAACCGGCTTCTGGTTTGGTTTCAAAACCGCAGGAAATGACTGAGGTGCTCTTGAGGAAGGCACCTAACCCCCAATCTCTAGGCGCTACTAATGTGTGGGCCAAAACTTGGATGGATTAAATGCAACAAAGTTTGTTAAAGCTTGAAAATGAAAAGAAAAATCAAATAAAAAGTTATAAAGTAAAAATAAGAAAGCACTGCATCAAAGCAATATTCTAGATTACTTTAAAATACTGTATCAGGGTGTAGCATTAAGGACTTTCTGATGTGCATTTCTAAATGCTTTGCCCCAACAGATCATGAACGAACAGTCAATGTTCGCCCAAATCTGTAGCTCTGTAAGGAATTTAAACAATGGGATTTACAAGATCTACTTGACAATAATAATAATAACAAACGTATAGACAGCTGTTTGACGTTAGAATGTGAAAATATTCAACACAAAGCATAAATCAACACAACAAAGCCTGGGGATGAAAAAAAAGATGAGACACCATGTTTTTCCCATGAACAATGTGTGGAGGACACATTACAAGGGCTTAGGCCAGTATTTGGTACAGAGATTAAAATTAAAAATTGAATTTAACTTGGAAACTTATAGGGAATATACAGTAAAGTTTATCATCTGTGCACTATTTTTAATCAAAATTTCCATCAATTGCACAAGCTGCTCCACAAGTTAGGTGCAAAAATGAAAGGAATAAGCACAGAAAATAACCCAAACTTTAGATTGTAGAACATAAACTTTTATGTTGCTACATAAAAGCCAATAATTATTTCCAAACAGGTTTCCCCAAAACTCCCCAATCTGTTATTGGTAGGACAAACAGTCCCAACCTAAACTAATAAAACTGGTTGAGACAATTATGTCTGCCTGTTTTAAAAGTTAAATGGCAAATTAGCAAATGATGGCATGGAACTTGGCCAGGAATATCCAGCGGGGTGAATACAACGAACTGGGTTAGTGGTTCACGTGAGTCATTTCACCCTGGCAGCATGGACCTCTTTCTCGCCTTTCTCTGCACTGCAGCAATAACAAATTGACACAATTTTAGCACATGCATTCAGGACACAACATCCTGCAAATTTGAACTTTTACCTCCAGCTTATGGACATGTGGAGCCCGAGCCCGAGGCTCTAAAATGTGTGTTTGTGCATGCATGTGTTCAGATGGTAGTGGGAGGATTCCTTAGAGCAGTCGGCTCCTGCTCCACCTGCTGTTTTGCAGCTCAGAGGCACAGGAGGGGTCAAGGCTCACTATGACTCAGGAACAGAGGAGAAAAAGAGGGTATGTTAGTCAGCCTGTTGCCTAAAAAAGGAAACTGGCAGGGTGCTGGAAGGAGAGGGGTGAAAATATAACGCCATCCACCTGCAGAGAGAGTGAACTCACTTCCCCTAATGAAAGAGCAGGACAGGCCGTATTTGGTGTGATGTAGCCAACCCCTGGGCAAATAAGTAAATAAAAAGGTCATAACCATTTTAATCACAAATCACTGGTCAGGAAATTAGCAATACTTGCACTAATACTGTAGATAAAGTAACTTAGTGTTGATGTTAATGGCTTAAAGGATTAGTTCACTTTTGAAAAAAACTTTTGCTGATAATTTACTCACCCCCATGTCATCCAAGATGTCCATGTCTTTCTTTCCTCAGTCGAAAAGAAATTTAGGTTTTTGATGAAAACATTCCAGGATTTTTCTCCATATAATGGACTTCAATGGGAACCGGATGGTTCAAGGTCCAAAAGACAGTTAATAACTGTTTCAGATGCAGCTTCAAATGTCTTTAAACGATATCAGACGATGAATAAGGGTCTTATCATGCGAAACGATCGGTTATTTCAAAACTTATTGCAAAAATGTAACTTTTCTAAGGACAAATGCTAGCCTTGCTCTATTCTGTGAGGCGCGTTTGCAACGTCACGTATTACGTAATTACGTTCAAAAGGTCACGGGCGACGTAGCCGAAAGTACAGAGTCAGTTTACAAAAAAAGGAATTAAAAGGAAAAACAACGATGTCGGACGATTTTGATTCTGTACTTCCGGCTACGTCGCCCGTGACCTTTTGAACGCAATTACGTATTACGTGACATTATAAACGTGCCTCAGAGAATATAGCAAGGCTAGCATTTGTCCTTAGAAAAGTAACATTTTTGGAATAAGTTTTGAAATAACCGATCGTTTCGCATGATAAGACCCTTATTCATCGTCTGGTGTCGTTTAAAGACATTTGAAGCTGCATCTGAAACTGTTATTAACACTATCTTTTGGACCTTGAACCATCCGGTTCCCATTGAAGTCCATTATATGGAGAAAAATCCTGGAATGTTTTCATCAAAAACCTAAATTTCTTTTCGACTGAGGAAAGAAAGACATGGACATCTTGGATGACATGGGGGTGAGTAAATTATCAGCAAAAGTTTTTTTCAAAAGTGAACTAATCCTTTAAATACAGTTCATGAGCAGTTAAAAAAAATATCTCCGTTTGTTTGAGTTTAACATGAGAACAAATATTCACTTTAGGGTCAAAACATGAGCCTGATGGACTTGATCTCAATCCACTTCTTTGTTGTTTTTGCAATTTGGGCAGGAGAATGGTCTTGATGATGATGACAAATAACATCTGATCATTTACTTTTAGACAAATTTTAATTCGTGGGAAGCAAGTCATTCAGCAATATTCTCTTACATCAGAGCATTGAATGACTTTTCACAGTGAAATATCACACCAATACCAGCTGCTGAAAATGCTCCCCACACAATGGCCTCTTTCTCCATTCTTCACTGGTAGATGCATGTATTATTATAATCTCACCAGATTTTAAAACTGTTTAAGCATTAGGTCAACATCTCCTTGTCCACCATGCCTTCCATTACACTGTTAATAAACCTCTGCAACTGACTCAGAATGAGGCAGTGAGAGTCTTTCAGCGCATCAGACCTCTCTTCGTCAATTTGCACTGGTTGCCAATAGACCTTATTCAGAGCAGCGCCATGACAGGTATGAGAGTGAGGCTGTGAGGGATAGACTACCGTGCTTCCAATGGCATCCGCTGTAAAAAGCTGAATAAAGCGGCTAGATTACTTACAATTTTCCACAGCTTACATTGTCGGGAGTTTTTAGTCAACTGACATTTCTTGGAAAGATATTTTTTCCAGTGTTTCATGAGCAGAACAATCCGAAAACACATTTAATAACAGTACAGCCCATTGAAGAGACGCATGTCTATCCATCACAGCCTCGCTTTCATTCTCATTAAAAATCAAAGATGGCGCTGCCGTGAATAAGGCGTATAGCTAGTCATATAAAATTCAAGGCGCTGGTGTATGCCTGCAAAATAACAACTGGTTCTGCACCCCTTATATTTCAGACTGATTCTATCTATTAAAAAAACTGTGCTGGACTAAGACTTTTCACAGCACACATGTTGTTCACACTTTTGTTAAGCTGCTTCCCCTCATTTGTAAGTCCCTTTGGGTGAAATTGTCTGATAAATGATTAAATGTAAATGTTGTGTAGTTCATGATTTAGGCTCCACTATAGGTGGAACAAACTGCAGAAATAATGACTGTTTCCAAAAAGTTTTCCCAAACACTTCTCCCATCTGCCATTGGTCAAACAAACAAATGACAAACTCATGCCATTGCTTGAGCCACTGAGCTAGTCACAGAGGCACAAAGTTAACACTTAAGAGGAGGAACCAACCTAAAAATGGATTATCAAGCAGGGATATAGAGAAACTAAATCACCTCAGACATAAGATCAAGTTTATTTAGACTATTTGGTTCTACCATATCCTAATTACAGAAAATTCAACGCATTATCATCCCAAGGCGTCATATACACACTTTTGCCAATGCGTATAAATAGTAAATACAACGCACATGGCACACTTTAGCATCAATATTACATGCACAGAGTATGGGTAGGTTTAGGTATGGGGTAGGGTTAGACCACTAGGAGGCGCCTTCTGGCCCATATATATCTGCGTCTCTGACGTTAAAGGGTGCCATGTGCGTTGATGTATACGCATTGGCAAAAGCGTCAGTATATGACGCCTTGGGATGAGAACGGGCTGGAAAATGTAAGCAGTTATTACTAATTTGATGCGGTTACAACCCAGGGATAAAGTTGTGTCTAGGTTAGGGGAGTAAACATTGAGAAGGGGGGAAAAATAAGGTTTGGGGTGAGTGTGCTCATCCACTGCCCTGCACGACAGACATATCAAATTTCACCTTGTATTAACTAAATATAAGTATGTTTGTTAATAAAAAACATATTGGCAAACATAGGTAGTGAAACTACTTAACCCGCCAAAAGAAAACAATTAACTCCTTAACTAACCTAAAACAGGAGAAAAGATAACAAAAATAAAACAGGCACCCAGCTCCCTACAGCTTCCAGCACATTTAGGCTTATGAATGTAGTAATAATAGACCTGAGTAGGCTACAATAAACTTTTGGTGAGAAATATTGCACAAAGTCTTTCTGCTACACAACACAAGAGCAAAAACAAAAGCAGGTGAGGGACACAACAGTCTCGAAGGCATACTTTCAAGCCTCTTTTGATCGTGCAGCTTCTCCAGCATAACGAGCAGCAGGTGTGAGCAATCACCTCTCTCTCTTGTGCACCTGCTAGAGCGGCAGAGAGAGAGAAGAAATAGAAAGAAAAAGAAACACCAGCATCGGTTTGTTTTTCAAGATTACAGTTAGATTTGTTCCTTGACTCTTCATGTTACATCAGCAAACTGTCTTTAGAGAGTCTTTGATTAATTAATTCGCTTAATTCAACACCGAAAGTGATTGGCTGCATCTGAAATTACATTCTCTCCTGCGGTAGTTTCTGCTACTTATTTTGATTAAGCAATTACATCACGACCGCTAAAAAGTTAAGTTAACTGTATAAAATGAATGTGTGTAGTGGAATATAATTTGGAAGTACATTCACCATACTATCATTATCATGTGACCTACCATCATCTGTTGCATCACTTCACTGTCATTCGTGGCCTCATGGGATAGGAAAGTGTCCATCATTATGCACACTTCTGAATCGCTCCAGAAGTAGTAGGTCACCCGGGTACTTTTTGCCTATACTTTTGACTAGGCTACTATGAATTCGGAACATACTTCTTTTGTCACATAGGGCCTATTATTTGTGTTTTATGGTCACCGAGTCATTCACTTTATCTGTTTGTTTAAACATGAATAAAATAATATGCTGTAATAATAATACAAATTATATTTATGAATATATAATTAATTATTTTTTATATTATTATTGTATTTCTGTATTTTTGTCTATTCACATTTTGTATATTTGAATATAAAGGGTAAGCTCTGCCAGATTTATCAATATTTTCAGGCCTATAGATGTACCTCGCCACTAAAGCTGCAATACATTCTTCTTCCTTTACCCCATCCACAAACCTCTGCAGTCACATACTCCATTTAGGTTCCTATTAATCATCCACTGACATAACAGCTGTATGTTGAAAAAGCACAGCCGATTTTCAATACAAGAGCTCAAAGTTATCTTTAAAGCATCACAGAGAGAGAGCGAGACAGAAGGAAAACTGTTGGTGGTGAATGAATTAAAGTGGTAAAAAACTATCTAGTCTCAAAGCTGTATATGACAAACAAATTAAATTTATTAAAATGACCTACATTAGGCAGAATCTGTTGCATTAGGCAGCATTAAACACAAAATCCATTTGTAGAGTGTGCTTTTACTGCTGTTGTACAGAAAGTAGTGTGGCTTACTATCCTAACACTAATTCAAGCATGACACTGCACTTAACTATCGGGAACTTGAATCTTCGCCCCTTAGTGTGGACAGGGCAGCCCCAAAGTTATGCAGTCTATCATGGGACCCATAAACTCGGGGACCTCAACTAGCTTGAGAAATCTCATACTATCAAGTTCCCTCCTCCTTATCCACAGCCATGCTGCAAAACAAGCTGAAGCAACTGGCTTCTGCATGTCAATAGCTCTGAGAGCTCACGCAGCTGTTCACTTTAGTTGTGTTTGCTTTGTTGCCATGACCACAGATGGGTGTGAATGTTTGGGTTTTTATGGTAGCCTTTATGTTACAATGAGACATGTTTGGATTGAAAACTCGTCATGAGTTTTCAAAAATCAGTTTTATGTAGGTTGACTTTATTGTATTAATTAATATTAAAATTGAAACAATTAAAAAGTCATGTTCCACTTTAAATGCATTAAAATGTGAAATGGTTCTCACAAAATGTAGAATCACAAAATCCCTTGCACAATCTCTTGCTATTGGCATTCTGATTAATCTTGCCACTTTTACTCTTACCTTCAGTGCCCCAAATTACAGAATTGATTTAAACCTGTCCCACAACTGTTTCCAACTATTTACTAACTATTTAAAAATCTATGTAAAATACTGTAGATATATTTTTGTGTGTGAAAATTTTGTGATGACTTTTGTTTTATTTAATTACCAATAAATGTCATGTTTATCTGTGAGCCAAATGTTTCACTTTATGTTTAAGTGTTTAATTTGTATGTTCTTTATATATATTTTTATTTATTTATTTATTTATTTATTTTATTTTTTTGCTAGAGCAAATAAAAGAGTTTCACCTGCTGAGGTTTACTAAAGGTTAACCACCTTTCACTGACCCTTTCTTGAAAAAAAAAAAGTATTTTATAAGAGTTGTGTGAATTGTTTTGAACCATTTGTGGAAAGTGTACAATACATTTTGCAAAGTAATAGCAAAGCTCTGTCAAGCTTGTTTATGCTTTTTTTCTCCTGTTTTATTTTCTCCAGGTTAATGTCCTCTTCGTCATGCTCTCGATGGGAAAAATATGAAGATGTTCAATCATCTCTGGAGCACTGATCATTCTGAAAAACCTGCTCTTCTAAAAGGTACAGACGGGATGCCATAGGCGAAGCAAAACAGAAAGGAAAAAGAGCTGACAGAGATTGAAACTAGATGCAATGAACGATAAATTGTAGATACAAGGACATTGCATCAGGAGCTTTTTTCCCCCAGCAATTTCTCACAAACAGTGTCATAACAGTTTAAATAACAGACCAAATCTCTTATACATCATGCAGTGTGAATTGCATTGTTATAAACTGTGTATCTATGATATTAAACACTTAAAACAAGATATTAAAGTAATGGACACATGATCATATCCTTCTAGAAGCTTCATCTGGACATTCTGTTTTGAACGTGAGGCTCCTGGCAAGGATGTACGGCAGTAGGATTTAGTAGTTATCAGAAAAGGCTCAGATCTGTGTAGCATCAGCATTGACTAAATCAGCAGCTGCATTGCTAGTAATCCCTCCTCTCTTTTTTGTTGGGGCCTGGGGTCAGCACCGTACAAAGGGCCTGACCTGTAAGAGTCAGTAGAGCAGGAGGCCTAGCAGGAGAGAATAAAGTGCTGGGTCAAAGCTGACTCATGAGATCCTATAGCAGCACTCAACTGCTTGTAAAGATGACAAAACTGCTATAGACTTACGTAACACAGCCGCTAGCTGCAACCTGCTTAGCTGTGTGAGGATCAACCAAGTCCTTTCACATTTCATTGCCGCATGCTATTTTGTCCTCATTTTCAGTTGGCAAAACAGTAACTATACGTTTGAAAAATAAAAATTGTGCATCTTTCAGAATGATATACACACAGTTTAGCTTGTTCAAAAGATTGGGGTCAGCAAAAATATTTTAAAGGCACACTATGCAAGATTGTACCTTAACTCTTTCCCCGCCAAACACGGAATTTTCCGTGTTTAATGAAAAAACGCATCTGCGCCAAACACGGAATTTTCCGGGTATCCGTGTTTTAGGTGGTATACGGTAAGGAAGACCTGCGCGCATGTCCTGAATGATTGCGCAACTCTTTGTTTAGAGAAACAGATTGCAATCGTCTCAAACAGTGGAGTAGTGAGAATGTATCAGACAGACAATGCAGAGGTATATGGCTGAAGTACTGGAGGTTAATGGACTCGGAGTCCGATCACTCTTTATTTGATAATTCTGAATCTGATCGGGACGAAGTAGTCAGTGAGAGAGATGCACATGTTCATGCTAGCCATGGACGTGCCGCAGATAGATCGTATAATATTATGACTAGGGATGGGTACCGAAACCCGGTATTAAACGGGCCCCGGTACTGAATTTTGAAAGACCGCTGTATCGATAAGCTCGGACGTTATCGGTTCTGCTGTCGGTACTGGAGAAATTAAGTAAATACACGAAAGTTGGGCTACTATTTATTATTCCAATAAAGACGTTATCTTGAACATGTATATATCGCCAGCCATTTCTATATATAAACTATATTTTAATTAAACCATTTGTCTGTGATGCAAATTTGCAATTCGCAGTTCAGAAGAGAGAGAGAACAGAGAGAGCGATCTCTCACGCAAATCCACAGCACGCGCAACACGACAGCCCTGCTTAATGAGTGACAATGAGGACAGAACTAAACATTCAACGTGGTTACACTTTAGATCTGGGATATTATTCTAATATATTTTGTATTTCGGCTTCCAAAGATTATAAAAAGAAGATATTTGAGATAAAACCGTTAAAAAACGAGACGATCTGTCCAGCTTAACTTCCTTCACTTCACAGCACTGCGGAGCGCTGTCAGTTCTTCCTAAACCCAAACGTAACCGTCAGAATCAGCACGATCGGCGATTGTTGCAAAATGCTGTCTTCTACTCGTGCAAGATCAAAAGATGGCTATTAAAAACACAAAAACCTGCGCAAGAGACGCGGTGCGCGCTCCGAAACGGACTGCAACAGAAAATTAGCCTATACTTGGGCTTCGTGCGTCCTTAACTATCAAATATACATAAAAATGTCAAAATGACCAGCTCTGAGATTCACTTAAACACAGTTTATTCACTTAAACACAATTATGTCTTAAATGGACGTAAATAATAGGGAGAAAATGATGGTGCATCAGTACCCATTATCTGCACTCGGTCTTAAAGGGGCAGCGGTCTAATAGCCTAAACCTGCAGACGATTCAGCCATTAATGCAAATCAAACAACAAAAGGCAGAGAAAATCACTCACAGCTTTTGAATGAGTAACTTTAGATTTAATAAGCATTATTCTATCTATGATAAACTATAGTGCTATTTTATATTTGATAACTAGGTTTCTTTTCAGACAGAAACAATTACCTGAAAAGATATGTTAGTAGACCATCCTGAAATTAAAGCACTTTGTATATAATTTGTATCTTTGATTAATTGTATTCTTGTGTTTGTACTTGTTTTTTTCTTATGTGTCCTTTTTGTATAAACAAAAAAAGCCTGCACACTGCTGCATAACAAAAATATATTTTTCTTTGTTTTGCTTTTTCTATTTTACATTTCAAAATATAAAGTTTATTATGTTCTTAATTCTTAAAATAAATAAATAAATAAATAAATAATAAAAAACACCAAAAAGAACCGATAAGAATACCGTTAAAGTACCGGATCGATAAGCGGTATCGGTAAGAGTAGTAATACCGATAAAACCTTAACGATACCCATCCCTAATTATGACACTATATTATATATGTGTGTGTGCAGGCATTTATGTGTGGCTGTCTAAATATGAAGGTGTAATTGTCAAATTATTTCTCTCTTTGTGCACATTTACCACATTGTAATATGTATTTGTGTGTGTGTGTGTGTGTGTGTGTGTGTGTGTGTGTGTGTGTGTGTGTCTAGGCCTGTTTATTGTAATTCCAATTATTCATTATTCACAGGTAGAACACAGAGAGGCAGAGGCAGAAGTTTTATTGCAAAAGTTACATTTCCCTTACATCCTGGGAAATTTGATATATTTTACAGTTATTTTATGTTTTTAATTTATTTTGGAAAGTTTTATATATGAAGGAAACAACATCTGAATGTATTCTGCTTTTAAATGCACTTGTTTGATAAAAACACCTTTTTCTCAGTTTTTTGTCCAAAATGTTGTGTTTTTGACAAAACCTACCTCTGTTCAAGAGGCAATAAAAAAAGAACAGATGAAGATAAAATAAAAACGTTTTTTTTGCCTAAAAGCAGAGGCTCAGATCTTTATTTTTATATATATCATCTTCATATATTCATGGAAGAAAATATTCAGCGGGGGCATTCAAATTTAGCGAAAATCGTCAAAAACCCTGGCGGTGGCTGGCAACTTTTTTTTAAAACGCTGGCGGGGAAAGAGTTAATATAACAGCTTCAAAGTCATTTCAGTGGTAAACAATCTCATAGTAGGGCGAATCACTATGAATCACTATGACTATGAAAATGAAAAGATTTTTCATGGTGCTTTTCACTCGTTTGCGCGAGCTAAAAAGCAGCACTGGATGCAACATTGATGCTGACCTGGCAATCTTGTTGATGGACTAAGTTTGTTTTGTTTGTGTGCACTTTATTTTGTGGTTTCACCGGAACGAATAGAAAGAGTCCGCGATAGATTGAAAGGCGTGTCCGAGTGGAGACTGCGCGTGCCAGACGTCCCAAAAGGGTGACCAGACACCCCCCCCCAAAAAAATAAAAAAAATAAAAAAATTGCCCACTTTAGTTTTCAAAACCGCTCTTGACGTCACGGATACTACGTCCATATTTTTTTACAGTCTATGGCGCAGAGGTGCTCTGCGTGAGTGGTATTTACGACAGTAACATTAAATACAAGTACTACACAGCGGCTCTAGGGGTCGCTGTTTGACAAAAACAGAATTCCTGCATAGTGTGCCTTTAAATGTTTTTAAATGAAGTCTCTTATGCTCACCAAGACTGCATTTATTTGAATACAGTCAAAGCCGTAATATTGTAATATATTATTGCAATTTAAAATCAATGGCAATTTATTCCTGTAATGGCAATGGTAAAATATATGGTAAAATTTTTTTTTTTTTTTAAAGTGAACTACTCCTTTAAAGAACAGAGTTCATTATGTGGCTAAGATTAAAATTACAGCCTGGCTTAGAATTGGACATAACAATTTCCCATGTTTTGGCCAGTTCTAAGATAAGCCTTGTTTATGTGTTAGTATTTTCATCCAACCCTGCTGGCCAAAGTTTGTGAACTCACTTGACCCTAAAGTCACTTCTTGACCCTAGTGACATCCGATAAGCTGAGGTCAGAAGGTTATCCCCTATAAACCAAGCTGGCGTCTTGGAGTCCAACACCTTAAAGAAAGTTCAACCTTATCTTGAATTGATCAACAGCAATGCAAAGGAGTAAATGTGAAATAAGAAAAAAAGAAAAGGATACTCATGAGCCTTAAATTAGAGCATCAGTTATAACAATAATGTGAATAGATGGAGAGGGGGGATGGAGCCACAACATGTCCACTGTCCATATTTCATTTGAGACATCTTGCTGATGTTTTAAATTCTGAGCAGTAGCCTGCTGACTTTTATTGCACCAATATCAACATAGTAAATAGTGAAAATGATTGTTACAAAGAAGTACAACAGAAGGGATTTTTTTTTATTATTATTTAGTTTATTTATGTCCAAGGAAGAACCAAGACAAAAGTTAAAACCAATACGGACATACATTTCAATCATTATCAAATGTTCATAATGATCTCTGAAATGAAAGCACATTGAAATAAGACAAAATATACCACTGAGTCAAAATAAACTCAAGAAATATTGCACTTAATTTCTAAAACATACCATATATCCATTAAAAGTGTTTCCTGACAGAGTCAAGAGTTTAGCTTTAACACTGGACTACACGGAAGGCCAAGCATTAGACTATATTATTGACCGACCACAAAAAGAAGCACTTTTCTTTTTGTGCTTAAGCTTATTCTTTCATTGGTAGCAAATTTTGGTTTGATATTAAACTATAAAACACAACAGAGAAGCAAAACATTTTCTTCTCATAATCATCTCTTGAGTTTTTGGATGACCCATTTCTCTAACGTGTGCTACAGCTACTGTTCCCATATTAATTGAGAGGATCCATATTAGTTCGTTTATTTGAAAAACGAACACTGAATGCCCATGAGTATTCATCAAAACTGAATAACTGAAAACCTAAACCCATTCAAATCAAAAGTGGCATGCATGCTTGCTCGCTTTGAAGGACTTTTTGCTTTTCCCTTTTTGTCCTTTTAAACTAAACCCCAATCTGTAGGACTAAAAGGATAACAAATAGGATGTTACGATCAGTAATTCTTCAAGGCCACTATGTTAAGATCACTTTGCTCCAAAAACTGCTGAATCATAACCACCACCACATTAGAGATGAACCTATAACACACACTGTGTGCACAAATAATGACTAATTCTATAAATCAAAACACTTCTTCAATTATTTACATAGCTAAACGGTTGAATGCCAAAATTTCTCCAGACCTCAACCAGACATAACAAAAAAAAAGAAAAAAAAAGCAAGCGCTTAATGAGGGCCAAGCATGATCAGAGCCTAAACTGCTTTTTTAGTCGAATGAGTTTTAAAAACAAATGTACGACTCATTTCAACTAGATTCGGATGTCTCTGGATAAGATCCAGAGTCCTCGTTTTGCTTTACAACTTGGCTTTTTAAGCATTTGTGCCATTCTCTGGGTCATGCATGGCTTCACTGGTCTGAAGAAACATTACGTCAAATGTAAGTCCTCCGGTGCAGCAGGACAAAAAGGGAATGTCACAAGTCTTTGAAAGCTGCCTTGAATCTTTGTGCATATCTCCTCTCTTTATTGAATCGGTTTTTCAATATTGAATCTGAATTTCCTTCCGTAGTCTCCTTCCTTTAACTGAAACATAATCTGCACCATTTTGTTTTCATTTGGCAAGTGAGATGACCTGAGACTGAGTGCTTTTTTTCAGGCAGTGCAATCTCGAAGCCTGCACCGCTACACACTATGAACAGAAAGGCCACAAACTTTTCAGGCATCCTGCCCAGGCCCACACCCTGTTTTATCTCTCTGCTCCGATCACACACATGAACACCAAGTCCTGGACTTTTGCTCCTCTACCAAACAACATGTGCAACACATTTAAAACCAAGCAAACCAGTTTGGCTGAAAGGTTCTACATTTAGAACCGAAAATGAAGTCCATTTGAACAGGAAAAAACAAAACAAAAGCCATTCTTGGTTTGGGAGTTGGCGAGGCAACATTGCAAAAGCTTTCAGAAAGCGTGTTACCAAGAGCAGATTATTGACCGAGGAAACACAATCAATGAAAACTACAGACCTCAAAAGAGCTTGAACAAGATCAGTGCATTACGTCAGTCCATTCAGTCTGTTATTATACTCAGAATCTGTTCTCTGTGTTGTTTGTAATTTGTGCGGCTCAAGCGAAACTGTTATAAGCCTGTAATCTCTGAAATAAAACAATCAGTGATTTTAAAACTCAAATCAAGGAACGCAAACAGAAATCCGAAACTGAGACAAGAGAATGACGAGTTTCTCCCAGCTGTACTGCGAATGGCTGCGGTCGTAGTGTTTTCTTGCCTTTCTCTTCAGATCTCGAACAAGGTCTAAATGTTCTTTGAGAAAAGTGACTACTTTGACATACTGTAGCTCTCCAGGCTTAGTCCGGTGAAGGGGGGAGGAGGGTTCTCTGGGTCGGGTAATTTGCCAGTGACTTCCTGGACCCTTACGAACGGATTTCTCCATAGAGGTTTGTTTTCTCTCGGTGGTGACAGCGAAGCGAACAATCGCTGTCATCTGGAGATAAACAAAAGTGAAAGCTCCTGAAGCCCAAACACTTTGGACTCATTCCATACATTTCTCAACGTGATGGGCAGGTGTCGAGTCTCTGCTCCGCAGTCGATGTGGCTTGATCTGGATGTGGATCAATCTGATGGAGAGGGGAACAGAACAACAGCTCCAGTGAGTCCAATGCATGTAAACATGGCTGAAGACTGCCTCCTGATAAAAATATCAACATTTTACCTGTCAAAAAAACCCCAAAAAAGCTTACCTCAGAGTAGGGTGGAGGGGGTCGGAAGCGGAACTCCTGGATGTAGGCCAATAATGGCCCTTCAAAGTTCTCCCGGCCTGACGACACATCCAGACAGCCTTGCCTCTGTTCTTCTGTGACCACCTCTGCATAGGCTGGAGGAGCTGTGTACAGCAAAAGCAAATGTTAATACTGTAGCTATGCCAACCATGATATCTTCTCTGTGTACAATGTTATCTCCACTTCCTCTTTTGGTGTCTTATTTTAAAGAACACCGCAACAAGTTCTTTTTCTATAAGTCAAGATACAAAAATCACATGACCTCTTATTATATTGGAAACATGCCCCAAAACAAGTGGTTTTAAAGGAATAGTTCACTTAACTTAAATTGTGTCATAATTTACTCACTCTCAAGTTGTTTCAAACCTGAATGAATTTCTTTCTTCTGCTGAACACAAAAGAAGATATTTTGAATAATGTCATTAACCAAAAAGTTGATGCACCCCGTTGACTTCTATGGTATTTTTTTTTCTTCTATGGAAATCAGTGGGGCCCATTCAGCTGAAATTCTTCAAAATATCTTCATTTGTGTTCAGCAGAAGCAAGAAATTCATACAATTTGTAAGTGATGACAGAATTTTCGTTACCCCCCCCCGCCCGCCCGAACATTTAGTTTTTCGTGTTCCTTACCTTCAGGCCTCTCAGGGAGGGCCATGCCTAACCAGCTCATGGTCATGCTGCACTGACTGCTCACAGAAGATGTACGGCTACCAAAAGGATGGAGGGGGATGGTCCCAATCACCAGGGGCAGGTTTAAAGATAGGTTCATGGCTCCTGGGATATCTACATACACCTGCAGATAAAAATATTGGGATTTTAGGTTAATCATTTCACAAATAGTGCACCTTGATTTGTAAATATGACTGGCAAAACCATCTGGTTGTCACTGTTTCCAGGTCCAAATGCTTCTCAGTATCCCAAAAGCAAACAAACGGTGCTAAAATACACTCATGGTGTGCAGTACTACCAATGAAAAATATGATCCTAACCTTTATCTCCATGACAAATTTTCAATTTGGTAAATAAACGGAAAACAGATTAGAGGAATAGAGACTTGGACCCTGAAACAGTATTTGATGAGTCATGATTTCAGTTATTTGAAAAAACAAGGATTCAGCGTATTTTCAATAACTCTAGATTAAATGCTTTTGCCAAAAGTCAAGGAACTAAATAAATTGTAGGAGGAGAAAAATATATAACAGCATTATTTATGTATTCATGATGGCTTGAAATAGTAAACTCTAATATTCAGATACGAGCGATGACAGATTGGTTTGTGGGGTTAATAGGCCATTATCACTCAATGGCCTGAATTTCATCAGATATTTTTAGGCTGATCTTCTTATCAGTATGTGCTAGGAGACCTTGGCATAATCTCCTTATCGTTAATGGAGCTGCATGTGTGGAAAGCATAAGGGTGTTCAAGGAACTGATCCTTCAGCTGCTTGTAATTGACATAAAGCTCTGAAAATTCCTGCATTATTTCGATTTTTAAGCTATAGAAAATGCCGGCACATGTAGAGATGATCGGTAATCTAAAAAAATAAATAAATAAACACTTACCATGAGTGAGTACTCCACTCTAATGATACTGCAGTCGAGGATGGAGGGTGATACAGGAGGGATTTTTAACATTTTTCCACTCCATGTCTCCGTCTTGCCTGAAGAAAGCGACTCCCCTCGGATGTTGGCCACCAATTGCTTGATCTCCTTCATCTTCCCTTTGGCAAAGAAGGTCTGTGTTTGGTAAATGGCAGCCTTTGGCACAACCATGCGTGAGGAACAGTTTTCGATTTCTGCAAAGATTTGAATGGACTCTCCTGTGTAAAGAAATGATGCATTGTTAATGGTACCAGAATGTATCAAGGGGTATCATGTAGGGCTGCAACAATGAATCAATCAAATCCCTAATGAAAATAATCAACAACAAATTTGATGAATGATTAATCCAGCATGCGCACTATGCACAAAAACATCCGCCAATTATGTCACTTTACAAGAGTGAATGACTAATTTCTATGAACAAAATGCATCTGGAAAACAGTTCAGTTTTTTTCTACAGATGAGAATGCGTGAAATTAAGCACTCCAAACTAAAGCTTATTAGAGTAGAAGAGCACAATAATTCAGACTAAAATATACATTATTCTAAATATTAGATTTTACACATGAAATGGAATTTTGAAATTCAACATGAGACACAAGTAATTGTATTTTTTAATCAGAGCAGTGGCAGTAAAGCGACATTTTTCATTTCTAATTATATTTTCTAATTACATTTTAATTTTGTTTGACTGCACATAGCATACATAGACACATTATAGTACAGTCACTATAGGCCTATTTGTTTCTTTTGCCTTCAGATTGCACATTGTTTGGGGGACAACATTGGGCAGTATAAATAAGGGGATTAATTCCTTTACTTTTTAATTGACATTGTTATTGTAATTAATATAATGTATAACTAATTGACAGATTAATAAAAAAAAAAAATCATGTGATGCAACCCTAGTATCATGTAGAAATACAGTGGGGTTCCAAATATCAAGTGAAAACAATAACTGTCAGAAGATTTACCTGGAGTATAACCCTTCCGTTCAATTTTGGCACTTAAGGAGATTGGACCTGAGGTGCAAAACCAGCAGCATAGCGTCTTTTCTTTAGTTCCTGCCTGAGGAGACTGTATAAAGTAGAATACCAAAACGTTAGAATGCAAGAACCTTGAATGGTTAATCTTCAACAATGCATTGATGAATCAGGACTAATAGAGGGATGCGAACACTCACCAGCAGGAGAGGAGTGTTGATGTCGATGTGTTCAAAGACAGTGAACTCTTTCTTGGTCTTCATGGGCAGAAGCCAAGGCCTGTGCAGCTCAGCCTTTACCCAGTAGCGCACACTGCCATGCTTCCCTTCGAACGAGGTAGCCAAAGGTCTGCATGTGCATGACAATATAAATATAATAAGAGTTATAACATACAGTGCAGATTAACAGTTATTAGCTTTGGTGCCACATCTGACCAAAACTTACGTTTGTGGAAGCTCAAAGCTGAATGCATACTCATGTCTTCCTGAATGAATAGTGGTAAGCCCCTCCTCAGAGTTATCATCATCTGAAACAGAAGAGAACAATATTCCAAATATACCTTACCTGCCAAAGCATTGATCATCTTCTTGTTTGTTACATGATCTAATTTATTAAAGCACATAAGCATGATACTTCTGCTAAATGCTTAAATGTAAACATAAGCAAACTTTGATAAAACATAAGTTTGATTCTCATAAAATTAACCCCAGCAAAAATCATATGCATCACAAATATATTTTACCCATGAATCATAGGCATTTAAATCACATACAATCATTGCACTTGACAGGTGTATCAAGTTTCAGTATGTATTCTGAATGGGATATATACTCGTAAGATCCACTGCAGTTCACATGAAGCATAAGGTAAATGTGAAACAAAATTCCGATGTTAAATAATGTTTGTGTAACACAAAAAAGCACCGGTGGCTTTCGTTTTGCCAGCTCAGCAGTAAGCACTCCGCACTCCATTCAGCTTAGCGGAGCCATGGTAAACAACCACGGAGCTGTCAATCAAAGGCAGACTCCAGCAAGAGAAGACCGACTAAACCGGAGCCAACTGCTTCCCTGTGCAGGAGCGCTCATTACGTATTCAGTGTGCGGCGGGCGGCGAGCGCGCGCGTACACGCCTCCCAATTGAATCTCGTGTGCTGCGGCGTGGACCTCACGAGCGTTCTCCCATTCAACAATACACGTGAGAGAAATATTATGTCAAATAAATTAATTAATCAAAAAAAAAAAAAAAATACCAACAATCAGAAACGACAGAAAGACGACCAGTTTCCATAATAAATTGATCTTTATTGTAACCAATTACTCATACAGAAACAGCAAAGTGACAATTAGACACATTATTTAGATTAGAACTTTACAGGAGCAAGAATTTCTTTCAAATCACAATACGCATGCAACTAACAGTCATTACATGCACTACTTGATTCATATACAACGAATAAGTTCCAACATTAAAAAAAAAAAAATAAATAAAAAATACTGGCTCGTTCTGTAACATAAGCCAGCTCAGGCCAACCAAAACTTCACAACAAAGAATAGCGACTGAATATGGAAAAAGTTATACAATTTGGGTCACATTTCCCCCCCAAAAGCAAAGTTTCACACTTGTAATTTTGTAACCCTGTGTTTTGAAGTCCTGCTCAGTCAGTAAGTTAAAATGGAATGGAACAATGCAGCGGTAGAACATTACGTCAAGTTGTTTGGTAACAGACAACCAATGAATTGCCTCGGTGCTTACTTAATTAAATATTCATGAGCTTTGTACAGTTGCAGAAATTGTGGAACGAGTGGAGAGAAAATTTAAATGTCGAACTGGTTGAAAAGAGAACGTTGTTTTTGCTTTTTAGCAAACGTTTTATGTGGCTTAAACAGCCAGAGCTGACACTACTGAAAGACTTGCAGTTATCAAAACAGGTATTTGTACAATTTATGTTTTCTACCTCAAAAAATATGCAATTGAGGGTTTAAAATGTACAGTGTGAAAACAGTTGACAGGAATATGATTCCTCAAATGTAGAATGACCCTGGTCAATTTCAAATGTGAATGCATGAACATTATACAGCGAGGTTGTCAGTCAGCATTGACGTATAGAATATACTGACTGAACCACTGAATTTAAATGTAATAGCCACTGTATGCAGTATGAGCATTGTATACTACCGCCACTGGTGCAAAGTTGCTGTTTTTCTCACTTTCCGCAAAAGCATGAGGTCACAGAAGACACGTTGGCGCCTCCACCAATCAGAGACAAGAACGGCAAGACACTGCATCAAAACAGGATTGAACCGCTTCTAACAATGGGTGGAAACTTAAGGCATTATGCCGAAAGATATGTCATTACTGTGATATTATATGAGATTTATGCACGTTGTTTTATTTATTTTTTTTTTCAAAAGAAATATATGCGGTGGAACACCGAATACGAATTTCGTTTTTCATCTGTAGCATGAGATGGGCAAACTATGGCCACCATTCATTCAAGCGGTCACTGACACCTGAAAGAATGTTTAAGTGTAGTCCATAATCAAATAAATAAATGTGCTTCATATCACGCATTTAAGCGATCAAAACGGAATTGTGAAAATTAAGCATCCATGTTTACTGCCAAATATTTTATTTGAATGACTGATCGCCATGTAATGTTCTATGTATATGGTGTATTTTTCGAGCCAATCGAATCCAACAAATGAAATACATTACAACAATTGATAAAGAAAAGAAATGCATATGCATGTACACAATACTGTCTACAGATCCACCGGTCAACAAGTTACTGTGCAGCATCCAAAGTATGTTATGTCATCTTGGACCACTGAGCATCCATCCCATTCCCACCAGTATATTCAACTGTTCTTTTCGGAACAAATCTACACTGAGAGCATGTTTGATCTGTATTCTTACCTCTTTCGTGGCCAATAAGGATGTCTCTATGATTCAGATATTCCACTTCTTCTGTATAATTTTGAGTGTAGGCAGTGTTGGATCCAGCATTTCGTGATTCTGTCCAACGAACTTTTGCAAATCCCTTTGCATGTATTTTAAGTGACTTTACACGAATCTCCCCTGTGACTTCAATAATAACTCTACCTGAGACGGAGTCCCCACTTGAGAAAACAGGGACATTGCTGTCATTGAGACAGTCGTAGCTTACAACGAAGCTCTTTACCTTTCCTAGCACCATGGTGGCAAGAAAATAAATTGTACAAAGTTTTGTAGACAAAAAAAAAAACCCCAAAACAAATCACACGGCCAAAGTCTATGAAAATAATCTCTTATGAAAAAAAGCGAGTTTCGACACTGGATAGTGTCATTGAGCTGCGAGAGCTGAATAACAGCAAAAGATGCTGTTATTGCGTCTCGGTGAAGGCTTGATGGTCTCTGCAATGAAAGACAGCGAGATTTCGCCACCGGCTCACTTTAAGCGCTGCTCTTGTGAAAAACAAGTTAGTGCGCATGCGCAGAACTCTCTTATCCGTCCCCCTTCTTCCGCTTTTTGTGCAGTTCTTTGACCGGGTACTCAGGAGGAGACAATTGTCTAAAATAACAGCGAACAGCTGAGCTGTGCATTAAAATAATACGTGGAAGTCTAAACATTTTTCACACGTTTAGGTAGAGCTCCACATTAATATTTTAACAGTTTGGTTATAGAGTACTTGTGTTATGTTAATTTGTGCTCTGTTTACTCAAGGGGAATGCACAACAGGAAAAACACCTTAAACAATGTTATTTTCCAACCTATGACGACTTAAATAATGCAATGTTTTTATTCAAAGTTGGTTATTGCTTATTGTTATACATTTTACCGCGTCCATCGAGTGCAGAAAAATGTATCAGAGATTGATAGAGAGATTTACCTGGAGGTCAGTGGCATTTTCATGGCGCTGCTTTGTGTTACATTTAGATGATTGATTGAAAGATGAATTGATGCAAATTGGTACCAACTTTAAGTCACAAATGTCAATTGAAATGAGTTGCCTTTTAACATCCCTCTCCCAATTGTTTTATTTCATTTCTACATAGTCTAGTTTCATATTTTAAATATTAATGCGATCCAACTGTTATTCTCGTTTTTAAGCATTTGTATTAAACTGTGTAACTCATTTCCATGGTGAGCTTCGGTTTCCTTTAAAGATGGCATAAGAAGCAGAAATAATTGCGATCATATTATAGATGAGGTTGATTTTCATAATTTCTTTGAAGATTTAGATCTACAGGACATGCTCCACCCTGCGGCTGCAGAAACTCTTGAGTAATTCTTGCTTTAGTCACTTTTGTGTGAAGGAATTACGATGGATTCTGGTGCTCTCTAGTGGTTTATTGGAGAACTGTAATTCGAAACCAACGGAAGTCAAATAATACAGCCTAATTATAACTTTCCCGGTTTCAGCTTAACTATTGCTTAAATATTGTTTAAATTAATTCATTTTTCTAAGTAGATGTTTCTTTTTTGTTTCAGTGTGACTTATACTGACAAGTGGATGACGGCTACTGGTCCTTGGGAAAAGTAAGTTGCTAAAAATTTTAGCATTACACTTTAGCAACTAACATTAATGTTCATGTTACAGTAGAGTGAACGTGTCTTTAGACTCTGAAAATTGTTACCTGGACTGGTGTGTGCACATGGCTGAACAACATAACACAGTTTTCAAAAATTGAACTGTAGTTATAAACTAGTAGAAATTGTTGGTCAGTAGAGAAATGTAAACATGGGTTGGGCTGAGCTGTCAGACTGTTGACATAAAGGAACTTTGTGTACAAGTTCAGATGGGGTGGGGATGTACAGTAGGCTATGTTCAAAATCTCATTTGAATTTGCCAATGCCTGAAATAG